>CM053784.1:611147868-612387868 GCA_028749045.1 Cupressus sempervirens | reverse complement strand
TCAACCGATCAACGGTGACCATGATAGCATCATGACGTCGAACTGTCATAGGTAATCCTACTATGAAATCCATGGAGATGATATCCCACTTCCAAGAAGGAATAAGATTAGGCTGCAAAAGTCCAACCGGGTGCTGATGTTTTGCCTTAACTCTCTGACACTCAAGGCATCTAGCCACAAAATCAACAATATCTTGCTTCATCCCAGACCAAAAGAACAAACATCTCAAATCAGCATGTACGATGGGCTTCTGCCAGAATCAAGGTGCGAAGCTCATCCGAAAATGGCACATAAATCCTCCCCAAATGTCTTAAAAGACCATTTGATTCTTGAACGTAACCTGCAAATTTACCTTCCAAAGATCTTCCTGAATCAATCTCTCTACACACTTCCTGATACCATGAATCCGTAGGAAGTACCTGAAGAATCCGACTCCTCAAATCCACACTAAGAGTCATCGATGATGCCATATGTCTCCTAAGACTCAAAGCATTCGCCGCCACATTCTCCTTACCCTAAATGTCCTTAACCTCAAAATCATATTCGCATAGAAACTCCATCCATCACCTCTAGCGAGTATTCAAATTAGGCTGAGTAAAAATCTACTGAAGACTACGATGATCGCTATGTAGCTCAAATCTGTGCCCCCACAAGAAATGTCTCCAACTTTTTAAAGCATGAACTACTGCCACTAACTCAAGCTCATTTGTAGGATAATTTAACTCATGATCCTTGAGCTTGGATGATTCATACGCAATCACCCGTCCATTCTGCATCAACACTGCCCCAATCCCTTCAAGAGAAGCATCTGTACATACCATGAAATAACCTTCTGGATTAGGTACAGCTAGAATCGATGTAGTAGTCAAAAGCTCCTTGAGCTTCTGGAAAGCTTCCTCACATTTCTCTATCCATACAAACTTCTTTCATTTCCTTTGAAGAGAAGTGATAGGATGTGCTATTCGAGAGAAGTTCTAGACAAATCTATGATAATAACCAGCTAAACCCATGAAACTACGAATCTTTGACACATTAGTCAGTGTTGGCCAATCTATTATCGCCTGAATCTTTGTAGGATCCACTGAAATACCATCACCTGAAATAACATGCCCTAAATACTGAATCTCTATTTTGACGAATTCACACTTAGCTGCATTGGCATAAAGCTGATTGTCCCTCAAACACTGCAAAACCAACCGCAGGTGTTCCTCATGCTCCTTCTGAGTCTTAGAATATATCAATATGTCATCAAGAAACATGAGTACAAACCTGTCTAGATAATATTGGAACACACCATTCATCAAACTCATAAAAACTGATGGAGCATTAGTCAATCCAAAATGGTACCACTGTGAACTCATAATGCCCATAACAAGTTCGAAAAGCAGTCTTGTGAATATCTGCTTCCTTAATGCGAAGCTGGTGGTATCCTAACTTAAGATCAATCTTGGAGAATACTGTAGCTCCCTTGATCTGATTGAATAAGTCATCAATCCTAGGTAAAGGATACCTGTTCTTAATAGTCACCTTATTCAACTGTCTATAGTCAATACAAAGGCGCAAAGAACCATCTTTCTTCTTCACAAAGAGCACTGGAGCTCAACATGGTGATACACTAGGTCGAATGCTCCCTTTGGCCAGAAGTTCCTCTAGCTGAAGACGTAGTTCACCTAATTCCTGTGTCGTCATGCGATAAGGAGCTTTAGAGATAGGCTCCACTCCAGGAATCAGATCAATACTAAATTCAAAGTCCCTCTTCAGAGGCATGCCTGGAATATCACTTGGAAAAAACATTTGCGTACTCCTGCAAAATCGGGTGATCTAAAGTCTCCCTTATGGGATCTTCTTCATCAAGATCATTTACCATAACAGCAAGTATCTGACATCCCTTTTTGAAACTTCGCTTCAATTGCATAGGAGAAATCATCTGCAGAGATATAGGCCTCGGTATCCCAACTATTTGCACATCATTCCCTTGGTCATCTTGGCACATAATAATCTTCTTCCTGCAATCTATACTGGCTCTATGAGATCCAAGCCAGTCCATGCCTAAAACCACATCATAGGAACCAAGGGGTATGATTCAAAGATCCACTGCAGTATCAATGCTTCCTAAGCTAAGCCCACACTTATGAACTATAGAATCTGTTGAGACCTTAATGCCTGAGGCTAGTTTCACTTGCCAACCATGATCTTGTTTCACCGCATCTAGCTCACACTTAGAAACTATAGACTGTGAAATAAATGAATCTGTAGCTCCTGAATCAAACAATACTGAAAGAGATATACCTCTAATAGCACCTGTGGTCTCAACCACTGGTCCCTGATGATCTTCCTGACACTGATCAACTGCTGCAAAAACTCTATGAGCTCTACCTAGATCACCAACTGTAGGCTCTGAAACGGTAGGTCTAGGTCCTGAAAACTGAGGTGCTTGCTGAGGACACTGAGCTACATAATGTCCAATCTGACCACATGAAAAACATTTCGTATTTTTGCCAGAACCTCTTCCAATAGGTGGTACATTTGATTGCTGGCGACTATTCCTGCTCACAAAAGATTGGCTACTCTGAGCTGGCTGATTGGACTGATTCTGTTTATTGTGTTGAGCATTGTGGTTGTTCTTAGTGTTAGCACCTTTGCCACTGCCATGAGCTTGAGAATTTGATCCCTTCTATTGCTGTGTCTATTGAGACTGCTGCTGATACTATTTTCCCTTAGAGAAAGAAAACTTCTTGTTACCACCTGAATTGTAGTTGCTTTTAGATCCTGATGTCACTGGCGCTCCTAAAAAACCACCTTGACTAAGGTTAACACTTTTCTCAACAAGGATAGCTTGATGCACCGCATCCTTGAGGGTTTTTGGCTCAAATACCTTAACTCCCCCAATAATACGGTTATTCAAACCCCTAATAAAGTGTTGTGTCTAAGATTATGAAATTCATCAGTCCTTTGTTGTTTCCATTCCTCTGGTAGGAATCGTTCATGGAAACTCTCTAGGAATAACTCCCATGTAACACTGCTCATATCAATTCCCAATTCTTCTCCTCTATTGTCCACCAAGTGGCCCCAAAATTCTCTAAATTAGTGATCACAAATCTTGCCTTAACATTGTTGTCGAACTCTTGCATGGCAAAAATCCTATCGAGGGAAATAAGCCACTGCTCGGCCACATAACCAGAACCTTGCCCATTGAAAGGCTTAACCTTGGATCTTGAAAGATCCTTCATCTGAGTGGACACAATAGACCTCTGACATTCCTTCCAAGGACTTCTAGATCTGGGTCAATGCTCTTGTTCCGTCTAATGCACTTTAGGTTGTTCTTGAATAGGAGGTAGATGTTCTAGAATAGTTTGCATCATCTGCCTCAAACTGACCTCCTCAGACTCAACTTGGTCCTCTCTATGGCTCTCTTCCTGTTGCCTACTAGAGTGCTCTTCCCTGCTCTCTACATGAGCCGATCCCTCATGGGTAGACTCATGGACACTGATAGCTCTACCAAGACCACAACCTCTACCACAGCCTCTAACAGAAGACCTAGTCCCAGATACCATCCTACAACAGTACAAGGTACTCAGTTCAATTCTATGTCTAGGTTTAAGTAAAATTATCAGTTTTGAAACTAAGTGTTGAAGTATGAAAAATATTAAAGTAACAGTTTGAGTCCTGTTTCAATTCACCTAGATCAAGTTTGGAAAGTTACACTTAATAGTTCATAGTTCTAGTTGTTCCAAAATACCCAGAGCTCCCAATGTAGAAATGCAGGCTCTGATACTTGATCTTTACGTATGTGAATATGAGCAAATGTGAGTATGAATTTCAACAACAATTCGATGCAAATTCTCATTCAACTTTTCAAAATGAAGAGATGAGGGTCTCTTAAATAGACTTTCCTGAAATTCATCAACGGTAGAGATCAATTTCAATCAACGGTCAGGATTAAAGGTGAAGTTAAGTCATAAAGGGAGATCTCCAAATTAAAGGGAGTTAACAGATTTAATTTGAGTAAAATAAGGAGTTAACTGATTCAATTTGAGTAGAGAAAGGAGTCAACTGATTTAACTCATTTTTCATCAATAGTGAACTGAAAATTTCCCTTTTTGAAATGAAGAGAGATTTTAATAAGATATTTAATTTAATAAAATGAGATATGCTCTCATAATTACTTTTTCTATTTAATTAAATAATCTTTAATTAATTAGAGACACTTTTCTTATTTAATTAAATAACTTCATTTAATTAATTAGGAATGGGTTCTCATTTAATTAAATAATTTTGTTTAATTATTTCAAAAAAAAATTCAAAACTAGTCAACTCAAGTCAACCGTGGTTAAATCTGGTCAACTTTTGGTCAAACTTAATCTTTGCGTATGTCAATATGAGCAAATGTGAGTATGAATTCAAGCAACAATTCGATGCAAATTCTCATTCAACCTTTCAAAATGAAGAGATGAGGGTCTCTTAAATATACTTTCCTGAAATTCATCAACGGTTGAGATCGATTTCAATCAACGGTCAGCATTAAAGGTGCAGTTCAATCATAAAGGGAGATTTCAAAATTAAAGGGATTTAACAAATTTAATTTGAGTAAAATAAGGAGTTAACTGATTCAATTTGAGTAGAGAAAGGAGTCAACTGATTTAACTCATTTTTCATCAATAGTGAATTGGAAATTTTCCTTTTTGAACTGAAGAGAGATTTTGTTGAGATATTTAATTTAATAAAATGAGATATGCTCTCATAATTACATTTTCTATTTAATTAAATAATCTTTAATTAATTAAAGACACTTTTCTTATTTAATTAAATAACTTCATTTAATTAATTAAGAATGGGTTCTCATTTAATTAAATAACATTTTTTAATTAATTAGAAGTAAGTACACCATTTAATTAAATAATTTTATTTAATTATTTCAAAATTATTTTCGAAACTAGTCAACTCAAGTCAACTGTGGTTAAATCTGGTCAACTTTTGGTCAAACTTGATCTTTCCGTATGTGAATATGAGCAAATGTGAGTATGAATTCCAACAACAATTCGATGCAAATTCTCATTCAACCTTTCAAAATGAAGAGATGAGGATCTCTTAAATAGACTTTTTTGAAATTCACCAATGGTTGAGATCGATTTCAATCAATGGTCAGGATTAAAGGTGAAGTTCAGTCATAAAGGGAGAGTTCCAAATGAAAGGGAGTTAACAGAATTAATTTGAGTAAAATAAGGAGTTAACTGATTCAATTTGAGTAGAGAAAGGAGTCAACTGATTTAACTCATTTTTTATCAATAGTGAACTGGAAATTTCCCTTTTTGAACTAAAGAGAGATTTTGTTGAGATATTTAATTTAATAAAATGATATATGCTCTCATAATTACTTTTTCTATTTAATTAAATAATCTTTAATTAATTAGAGACACTTTTCTTATTTAATTAAATAACTTCATTTAATTAATTAGGAATGGCTTCTCTTTTAATTAAATAACTTTGTTTAACTAATTAGAAGTACTCAATTTAATTAAATAATTTCGTTTAATTATTTTAAAATTCTTTTCGAAAATAGTCAACTAAAGTCAACTGTGGTTAAATCTGGTCAACTTTTGGTCAAACTTGATCTTTGCATATGTCAATATGAGCAAATGTGACTATGAATTCTAGCAACAATTCGATGCAAATTCTCATTCAACCTTTCAAAATGAAGAGATGAGGGTCTCTTAAATATACTTTCTTGGAATTCATCAACGGTTGAGATCGATTTCAATCAACGGTTAGGATTAAAGGTGAAGTTCAGTCATAAAAAGAGATTTCCAAATTAAAAGGAGTTAACAGATTTAATTTGAGTTAAATAAGGAGTTAACTGATTCAATTTGAGTAGAGAAAGGAGTCAACTGATTTAACTCATTTTTGATCAATAGTGAACTAGAAATTTCCCTTTTTGAACTGAAGAGAGATTTTGTTGAGATATTTAATTTAATAAAATGAGATATGCTCTCATAATTACATTTACTATTTAATTAAATAATCTTTAATTAATTAAAGACACTTTTCTTATTTAATTAAATAACATCAGTTAATTAATTAAGAATGGGTTCTCATTTAATTAAATAACTTTGTTTAATTAATTAGAAGTACTTCATTTAATTAAATAATTTTGTTTAATTATTTCAAAATTCTTTTTGAAAGTAGTCAACTCAAGTCAACCATGGTTAAATCTAGTCAACTTTTGGTCAAACTTGATCTTTGCGTATGTGAATATCAGCAAATGTGAGTATGAATTCCAACAACAATTCGATGCAAATTCTCATTCAACCTTTCAAAATGAAGAAATGAGGGTCTCTTAAATAGACTTTCCTGAAATTCATCAACGGTTGAAATCGATTTCAATCAACGGTCAGGATTAAAAGTGAAGTTCGGTCATAAAGGGAGATTTCAAAATTAAATGGAGTTAACAGATTTAATTTGACTAAAATAAGGAGTTAACTAATTCAATTTGAGTAGAAAAAGGAGTTAACTCATTTAACTCATTTTTTATCAATAGTGAACTGGAAATTTTCCTTTTTGAACTGAAGAGAGATTTTGTCGAGATATTTAATTTAATAAAATGAGATATGCTCTCATAATTACATTTTCTATTTAATTAAATAATCTTTAATTAATTAAAGACACTTTTCTTATTTAATAAAATAACTTCATTTAATTAATTAAGAATGGGTTCTCATTTAATTAAATAACATTGTTTAATTAATTAGAAGTAAGTACACCATTTAATTAAATCATTTCAAAATTATTTTTGAAACTAGTCAACTCAAGTCAACCGTGGTTAAATCTGGTCAACTTTTGGTCAAACTTGATCTTTC
Source organism: Cupressus sempervirens (assembly GCA_028749045.1). NCBI lineage: Eukaryota > Viridiplantae > Streptophyta > Pinopsida > Cupressales > Cupressaceae > Cupressus > Cupressus sempervirens. The sequence goes on along the minus strand of CM053784.1, from coordinate 612,381,014 downwards.
CGTATGTGAATATGAGCAAATGTGAGTATGAATTCCAACAACAATTCGATGCAAATTCTCATTCAACCTTTCAAAATGAAGAGATGAGGATCTCTTAAATAGACTATTTTGAAATTCATCAACGGTTGAGATCGATTTCAATCAATGGTCAGGATTAAAGGTGAAGTTCAGTCATAAAGGGAGATTTCCAAATGAAAGGGAGTTAACAGATTTAATTTGAGTAAAATAAGGAGTTAACTGATTCAATTTGAGTAGAGAAAGGAGTCAACTGATTTAACTCATTTTTTATCAATAGTGAACTGAAAATTTCCCTTTTTGAACTGAAGAGAGTTTTTGTTGAGATATTTAATTTAATAAAATGATATATGCTCTCATAATTACTTTTTCTCTTTAATTAATCAGAGACACTTTTCTTATTTAATTAAATAACTTCATTTAATTAATTAGGAATGGCTTCTCTTTTAATTAAATAACTTTGTTTAATTAATTAGAAGTAAGTACTCAATTTAATTAAATAATTTCGTTTAATTATTTTAAAATTCTTTTTGAAACTAGTCAACTCAAGTCAACTGTGGTTAAATCTGGTCAACTTTTGGTCAAACTTGATCTTTGCGTATGTCAATATGAGCAAATGTGACTATGAATTCTAGCAACAATTCGATGCAAATTCTCATTCAACCTTTCAAAATGAAGAGATGAGGGTCTCTTAAATATACTTTCTTGGAATTCATCAACGGTTGAGATCGATTTCAATCAACGGTCAGGATTAAAGGTGAAGTTCAGTCATAAAAGGAGATTTCCAAATTAAAATGAGTTAATAGATTTAATTTCAATTAAATAAATAGTTAACTGATTCAATTTGAGTAGAGAAAGGAGTCAACTGATTTAACTCATTTTTTATCAATAGTGAACTGGAAATTTTCCTTTTTGAACTGAAGAGAGATTTTGTTGAGATATTTAATTTAATAAAATGAGATATGCTCTCATAATTACATTTTCTATTTAATTAAATAATCTTTAATTAATTAAAGACACTTTTCTTATTTAATTAAATAACTTCAATTAATTAATTTAGAATGGGTTCTCATTTAATTAAATAACTTTGTTTAATTAATTAGAAGTAAGTACTCCATTTAATTAAATAATTTCGTTTAATTATTTCAAAATTCTTTTTGAAAGTAGTCAACTCAAGTCAACCGTGGTTAAATCTAGTCAACTTTTGGTCAAACTTGATCTTTGCGTATGTGAATATGAGCAAATGTGAGTATGAATTCCAGCAACAATTCGATGCAAATTCTCATTCAACCTTTCAAAGTGAAGAGATGAGGGTCTCTTAAATAGACTTTCCTGAAATTCATCAACGGTTGAAATTGATTTCAATCAATGGTCAGGATTAAAAGTGAAGTTCAGTCATAAAGGGAGATTTCAAAATTAAATGGAGTTAACAGATTTAATTTGACTAAAATAAGGAGTTAACTGATTCAATTTGAGTAGAAAAAGGAGTTAACTCATTTAACTCATCTTTTATCAATAGTGAACTAAAAATTTCCCTTTTTGAACTAAAGAGAGATTTTGTTGAGATATTTAATTTAATAAAATGAGATATGCTCTCATAATTACTTTTTCAATTTAATTAAATAATCTTTAATTAATTAGAGACACTTTTCTTACTTAATTAAATAACTTCATTTAATTAATTAGAAATGGCTTCTCATTTAATTAAATAGCTTTTTTAATTAATTAGAAGTAAGTACTCCATTTAATTAAATAATTTCAATTAATTATTTCAAAATTCTTTTCGAAACTAGTCAACTCAAGTCATACGTGGTTAAATCGGGTCAACTTTTGGTCAAACTTGATCTTTGCGTATGTGAATATGAGAAAATGTGAGTGTGAATTTCAGCAACAATTTGATGCAAATTCTCATTCAACCTTTCAAAATGAAGAGATGAGGGTCTCTTAAATAGACTTTTCTGGAATTCATCAACAGTTGAGATCGATTTCAATCAATGGTAAGGATTAAAGGTGAAGTATAGTCATAAAGGGAGATTTACAAATTAAAGGGAGTTAAAAGATTTAATTTGAGTAAAATAAGGAGTTAACTGATTCAATTTGAGTAGAAAAAGGAGTTAACTCATTTAACTCATTTTTTATCAATAGTGAATTGGAAATTTCCCTTTTTGAACTGAAGAGAGATTTTGTTGAGATATTTAATTTAATAAAATGAGATATGCTCTCATAATTACTTTTTCTATTTAATAAAATAATCTTTAATTAATTCGAGACAATTTTCTTATTTAATTAAATAACTTCATTTAATTAATTAGGAATGGCTTCTCATTTAATTAAATGGCTTTGTTTAATTAATTAGAAGTAAGTACTCCATTTAATTAAATAATTACATTTAATTATTTCAAAAAAAATTCGAAACTAGTCAACTCATGTCAACCATTGTTAAATCTGGTCAACTTTCGGTCAAACTTGATCTTTGGGTATATGAATATGAGCAAATGTGAGTATGAATTTCGGAAACAATTCGATGCAAATTCTCATTCAACCTTTCGAAATGAAGAGATGAAGGTTTCTTAAATAGACTTTCCTGGAATTCATCAACGGTTGAGATCGATTTCAATCAACGGTCAGGATTAAAGGTGAAGTTCAGTCATAAAGGGAGATTTGCAAATTAAAGGGAGTTAACAGATTTAATTTGAGTAAAATAAGGAGTTAACTGATTCAATTTGAGTAGAAAAAGGAGTTAACTGATTTAACTCATTTTTGATCAATAGTGAACTGGAAATTTCCCTTTTTGAATTGAAGAGAGATTTTGTTGAAATATTTAATTTAATAAAATGAGATATGCTCTCATAATTACTTTTTCTATTTAATTAAATAATCTTTAATTAATTAGAGACACATTTCTTATTTAACTAAATAACTTCATTTAATTAATTAGGAATGGCTTCTCATTTAATTAAATAGCTTTGTTTAATTAATTAGAAGTAAGTACTCCATTTAATTAAATAAGTTTGTTTAATTATTTGAAAATTCTTTTCGAAACTAGTCAACTCAAGTCAAAAGTGGTTAAATCTGGTCAACTTTTCGTCAAACTTGATCTTTGCGTATGTGAATATGAGCAAATGTGAGTATGAATTCCAGGAAGAATTCGATGCAAATTCTCATTCAACCTTTCAAATTGAAGAGATGAGGGTCTCTTAAATAGACTTTCCTGGAATTCATCAACGGTTGAGATCGATTTCAATCAACGGTCAGGCTTAAAGGTGAAGTTCAGTCATAAAGGGACATTTCCAAATTAAAGGGAGTTAACAGATTTAACTTGTGTAAAATAAGGGGTTAACTGATTCAATTTGAGTAGAAAAAGGAGTTAACTGATTTAACTCATTTTTGATCAATAGTGAGCTCGAAATTTCCCTTTTTGAACTGAAGGGAGATTTTGTTGAGATATTAAATTTAATAAAATGAGATATGCTCTCATAATTACTTTTTCCATTTAATTAAATAATCTTTAATTAATTAGAGACACTTTTCTTTTTTAATTAAATAACTTCAGTTAATTAATTATTAATGGCTTCTCATTTAATTAAATAGCTTTGTTTAATTAATTAGAAGTAAGTACTCCATTTAATTAAATAATTTCGTTTAATTATTTCAATTTTTTTTTTTAAACTAGTCAATTCAAGTCAACCATGGTTAAATATGGTCAAATTTTTGTCAAACTTGATCTTTGTGTATGTGAATATGAGCAAATGTGAGTATGAATTTTAGCAATAATTCGATGCAAATTCTCATTCAACCTTTCAAAATGAAGAGATGAGGGTTTCTTAAATAGACTTTTCTAGAATTCATCAATGGTTGAGATCGATTTCAATCAACGGTCAGGATTAAAGGTGAAATTCAGTCATAAACGGAGATTTCCAAATTAAAGGGAGTTAACAGATTTATTTTGAGTAAAATAAGTAGTTAACTGATTCAATTTGAGTTGAAAAAAGAGTTAATTGAATTAACTCATTTTTTATCAATAGTGAACTGGAAATTTCCCTTTTTGAACTGAAGAGAGATTTTGGTGAGAAATTTAATTTATTAAAATGAGATATGCTCTCACAATTACTTTTTCTATTTAATTAAATAATCTTTAATTAATCAGAGACACTTTTCTTATTTAATTAAAAAACTTCATTTAATTAATTAAGAATGGCTTCTCATTTATTTAAATAACTTTGTTTAATTAATTATACGAAAGTACTTTATTTAATTAAATAATTTTTTTTTAATTATTTAAAAATTCTTTCAAAACTAGTCAACTCAAGTCAACCGTGGTTAAATCTGGTCAGCTTTTAGTCAAACTTGATCTTTGCGTATGTGAATATGATCAAATGTGAAAATGATTTTCAGCAACAATTCGATGTAAATTTTCTTTCAACCTTTCAAAATGAAGAGATGAGGGTCTCTAAAATAGACTTTTCTGGAATTCATCAACGGTTGAGATCGATTTCAATCAACGGTCAAGATTAAACGTGAGGTTAAGTCATAAAGGGAGATTTCCAAATTAAAGGGAGTTAACAGATTTAATTTGAGTAAAATAAGGAGTTAACTGATTCAATTTGAGTAGAAAAAGGAGTTAACTCATTTAACTCATTTTTTATCAATAGTGAACTAGAAATTTACCTTTTTGAACTGAAGAGAGATTTTATTGAGATATTTAAATTAATAAAATGAGATATGCTCTCATAATTACTTTTTCTATTTAACTAAATAATCTTTAATTAATCAGAGACACTTTTCCTATTTAATTAAATAACTTCATTTAATTAATTAGGAATGGCTTCTCATTTAATTAAATAACTTTGTTTAATTAATTAGAAGGAAGTACTCCATTTAATTAAATAATTTCGTTTAATTCTTTCAAAATTCTTTTTGAAACTAGTCAACTCAAGTGAACCGTGGTTAAATCTGGTGAACTTTTGGTCAAACTTGATCTTTGCATATGTCAATATGAGCAAATGTGAGTATGAATTTCAGCAACAATTCGATGCAAATTCTCATTCAAACTTTCAAAATGAAGAGATGAGGGTCTCTTAAATAGACTTTCCTGAAATTGATCAACGGTTGAGATCTATTTCAATCAATGGTCAGGATTAAAAGTGAAGTTCAGTCATAAAGAGATATTTCTAAATTAAAGGGAGTTAACAGATTTAATTTGAGTAAAATAAGGAGTTAACTGATTCAATTTGAGTAGAAAATGGAGTTAACCAATTTAACTCATTTTTGATCAACAGTGAACTGGAAATTTCGCCTTTTGAACTGAAGAGAGATTTTGTTGAGATATTTAATTTAATAAAATGAGATATGCTCTCATAATTACTTTTTTTATTTAACTAAGTAATCTTTAATTAATTAGAGACACTTTTCTTATTTTATTAAATAATTTCATTTAATTAATTAGGAATGGCTTCTCGTTTAATTAAATATCTTTGTTTAATTAATTAGAAGTAAGTACTCCATTTAATTAAATAATTTTGTTTAATTATTTCAAAATTCTTTTCAAAAGTAGTCAACTCAAGTCAACCGTGGTTAAATCTGGTCAACTTTTGGTCAAACTTGATCTTTGCATATGTGAATATGAGCAAATGTGAGTATGAATTCAAGCAACAATTCGATGCAAATTCTCATTCAACCTTTCAAAATGAAGAGATGAGGGTCTCTTAAATAGACTTTCTTGAAATTCATCAACGGTTTAGATCGATTTCAATCAACGGTCAGTATTAAAGGTGTAGTTCAGTCATAAACGGAGATTTTCGAATTAAAGGGAGTTAACAGATTTAATTTGAGTAAAATAAAGAGTTAACTGATTCAATTTGAGTAGGAAAAAGAGTTAACTGATTTAACTCATTTTTTATCAATAGTGAACTAAAAATTTCCCATTTTGAACTGAAGAGAGATTTTGTTGAGATATTTAATTTAATAAAATGAGATATGCTCTCATAATTACTTTTTCTATTTAATTAAATAATCTTTAATTAATTAGAGACACTTTTCTTATTTAATTAAATAACTTCATTTAATTAATTAGGAATGGCTTTTCATTTAATTAAATAACTTTGTTTAATTAATTAGAAGTAAGTACTCCATTTAATTAAATAATTTTGTCTAATTATTTCAAAATTCTTTTCGAAACTAGTCAACTCAATTCAACCGTGGTTAAATCTGGTCAACTTTTGGTCAAATTTGATCTTTGGGTATGTGAATATGAGCAAATGTGAGTATGATATCCAGCAACAATTCGATGCAAATTCTCATTCAACCTTTCAAATTGAAGAGATGAGGGTCTCTTAAATAGACTTTCCTGGAATTCATCAACGGTTGAGATTGATTTCAATCAACGGTCACGATTAAAGGTGAAGTTTAGTTGTAGTGCCTACCCTCATTCACATCTTTTCTGGACATTGTTGTTATTATCAGACTTTAATAGAGTAGTTTTATGTTGATGGATTAGTGGTATTGTTTTGACACTATCAGACATTATGTTATGGATTCAGTGGTTATATGATTAGATCATTTAGATTTTACATTTCATGCATACATGATGATCATTATACTATTTTTAGTTATTATTGATGATTAGATGGTTGGTTTATTATATTATGTGTTTTATTATGGATACTTACCCCATACTTGCATGTGTATGGTGTGCGTGTTTTCATATTGTATGGCATTTTTGATGTGGTTAAGGAAGGGAGTCGTAATCACCTGCTTAGTCGAGATCTACACGATGCACCACTTCCTGCCATTGTTTGTTTAGCTTAGCATTATATATATATTTTATGTACATGGATGATTTTTCTTTAGGTTGCAGGTACCGGGTATCGACTTCTCTGAATTGTCAAGATGAGCGTACCCTATTATAGTATCTCAATGATAAGAGAAGGGAGATAAATTTTCAAGTCCAAATCCCAAACCTTTAAGCCAATTGTCCTAGTGAGGTAGGACAGGTATCTGGATATTATACCCACCGAATGTGTCGGATGACATGATTTGTGATTTTTAACCCTTTAGACTGATTTTGAGTGATTTTCTCTATGATGGGTTTTCATATTTTATCTTGGAGGTCTATGATGAATTGTCTATTAATTAAGTCTTAATAAATGGATTTAATTAATAAATTAATTATTTGAGAAAATTAATATAAAATATCATATCATTTGATATTTTGATTGTAATTAATTAAATGTGAATTATTGAGGAAAAATGAATTAAATAAAAGAAAATTAGAAAATTAAAATTAATAATAATAATAAATAAATAATAATAATAAAAGTTATAAAAATTAAAATGAAAGTTATAAATATTTAAATGGAAATTATATAAAAAGTGAATTGGAGTTATAAGCTTGCATGGGAGTTAGCGCACTTCTCTATTTCTCATGTGTCAACAACACGAAGGTTAGTGCATCAATTAAGCACATGGTGTTTACAACCCTATGGCTCATCAAAAAGGTTGGAAAAGACCCATGCTTAGTTGATGACACCTTCTAGCTGTTTCTAGAAGCATTCTAGATGTTTCTTGAAAGCTCTTTATATTCAGGCATTCCTAGAAGCTTAGTCATAGGGTTTGGAGTGCAATTGGAGCATTGGAGGATTCGAGAATTCTGAAGAAGGGAGCTTGCTCTGTGGGTTTTCTGAAGAAGAGCGATTTAGCATCAAAATTTGGGTAGATTCTTGTGTTTTTACTTATGCTATTTCTGCATCATGCATTTCTTGTCTTCTTCGTGTCTTTCATATGTCTTCTGAAGAATTTCATAATTTACTATGCATTCTCAATATGGGTAGTTTAATTTATTTGAGAGTTTTTATATGCATGGATCTAAAAAAAAAATATGGGGCTAGGGTTGAAATTTATAGTCAAACGCATTAGATTAATTATTGAAATTTTTTGGAGATTAAAGGTCTATGGAGGAATTTTGAAAATTGAAGTTTGTATTCATATATTGTCAATTTGTTTATACATATATGTATGTATGTATGTATATGTATATACACTCATATGCTATGATATTTTAATTCTGTATATATATATACACACACACACACATGCATGCATGCATGCATACATACATACATACATACATACATACATACATACATATATATATACACTCAACACATCCAGGTGTCAAGAAGATGCATCCTGATATTGTACATGTTCTTGATTGGAATGCGTTGCAGGTAGAGGATGGGTAGCTGGCTTTAGAGCCGGTTCGTATTCTGGAGCAACGGGAGTTGACCCTCAGGGGTCGAACCATCGAGCAGGTAAGGGTCCAATGGGACCCTACTGATTATTCTTTAGCTACTTGGGAGGATGCAACTAGATTGAGGGAGTTATATCCCTACTTGTTTGTAGGCTTCTAGGAGTAAGCCTAACCCAAGGGGGGGTGGATGTAGTGCCTACCCTCGTTCACATATTTTCTGAACATTGTTGTTATTATCAGACTTTAATAGACTAGTTTTATGTTGATGGATTAGTGGTATTGTTTTGACACTATCAGACATTATGTTATGGATTCAGTGATTATATGATGAGATCATTTAAGTTTTACATTTCATGCATACATGATGATCATTATACTATTTTCAGTTATCATTGATGATTAGATGGTTGGTTTATTATCTTATGTGTTTTATTATGGATACTTACCCCATACTTGCATGTGTATGGTGTGTGTGTTTTCATATTGTATGGCATTTATTATGTGGTTAAGGAAGGGAGTTGTAGTCACCTGCTTAGTCGGGATCTACACGATGGACCACTTCTTGCCATTATCTATTTAACTTAGCATTATATATATATTATATGTACATGCATAGTTTTTTTGTAGGTTACAGGTACCAGGTATCGACTTCCCTAAATTGCCAGGATGAGCGTACCCTATTATACTATCTCAATGATAAGAAAAGGGAGATAAATTCTCAAGTCCAAATCCCAAACCTTTAAGCCAATTGTCCTAGTGAGGTAGGACAAGTATTTGGATATTTTACCCACCGAATGTGTCGAATGACATGATTCATGATTTTTAACCCTTTAGACTAATTTTGAGTGATTTGCTCTATGATGGGTTTTCAATTTTATCTTGGAGGTCTATGGTGAATTGTCTATTAATTAAGTCTTAATAAATGGATTTAATTAATAAATTAATTATTTGAGAAAATTAATATAAAATATCATGTCATTTGATATTTTGATTTTAATTAATTAAATGTGAATTATTGAGGAAAAATGAATTAAATAAAAGAAAATTAGAAGATTAAAATTAATAATAATAATAAAGTAATAAATAAATAATAATAATAAAAGTTATAAAAATTAAAATGAATGTTATAAATATTTAAATGGAAATTATATAAAAAGTGAATTGGAGTTATAATCTTGCATGGGAGTTAGCGCACTTCTCTATTTCTCATGTGTCAACAACACGGAGATTAGTGCATCAATTAAGCACATGGTGTCTACAACCCTATGGCTCATCAAAAAGGTTGGAAAAGACCCATGCTTAGTTGGTGACACCTTCTAGCTGTTTCTAGAAGCATTCTAGATGTTTCCTGAAAGCTCTTTATATTCAGGCATTCCTAGAAGCTTAGTCATAGAGTTTGGAGTGCAATTGGAGCATTGGAGGATTCGAGAATTCTGAAGAAGGGAGCTTGCTCTGCGGGTTTTCTGAGGAAGAGCGATTTAGCATCAGAATCCGAGTAGATTCTTGTATTTTTACGTATGCTATTTATGCATCATGCATTTCCTGTCTTCTTCGTGTCTTCCATATGTCTTCTTAAGAATTTCATAATTTACCGTGCATTCTCAATATGGGTAGATTAATTTATTTGAGAGTTTTTATATGCATGGATCTAAAAAAAAAACACGAGGCTAGGGTTGAAATTTATAGTCAAATCCATTAGATTAATTATTGGAAATTTTTGGAGATTAAAGGTCTATGGAGAAATTCTGAAAATTGAAGTTTGTATTCATATATTGTCAATTTGTTTATACATACATACATACATACATACATACATACATACATACATACATACATACATACATACATACATACATACATACATATATATATATATATATGTATGTATGTATATATATATATGTATGTGTATATATATATATATATATGTATGTATGTATGTATATATATACATATATATATGTATGTATATATATATGTATATATATGTATGTATGTATGTATATACGCTCATATGCTGTGATATTTTAATTCTCTATATATATATTTATATATATATATACATACATATATATTTATATATATATATATACATACATACATATATATATATATATATATATATGTTTGTTAAAAAACTAGATGACATACCCGTGGGTGGAAATGTTTTAATAAATGTTTTTCACAAATGAAAATCATGTAGCGATTGTTAAAAAAATAAACATTTTTAAGCATTGAGTCGGGGTGGGACAAGACTCGCACCCCACTGCGGACGCAGCGTACCCCGTTGCAGGTACTGCGGCGGCAGTGGTATGCAGCACCACTGACGCCGTAGGCCCTGTAACTACAAGGTCCTGCGTACCGGCAGTTATATTAATAATGTGTGTGTTGTTTTTAAAAAAAAAATTGTTTGCCATATTCGATTTGGCATTAATCGAATTTGATTAAATCGATTTTGTTAAATGATAAATTATATATATATATATATATATATATATATATATATATATATATATATATATATATATATATATATATATATATATATATATATATATATATATATATATATATATAAGTATGTATATAATATGTAAATATAATTATATGTTTTATAATTATGAATTTTTTAATTGGTATATATCAAGGGCTAATGATTAAAATTAATTATTTTATTAAAAATGGATTTGGAAGGGGAACGTTTGGATTGAAATTATAATTAAAGAATGGATTTGTATTCATATATAAATGTTCCTTCAAATTCTTTCTCTTAACTTGGAAACATAAATTAAGATCTCTACATTTAAATTCAAGTTGTAAACATAGCCAAACCAAAACATGTGTTTACATTGTGTATTCTTAATGCTACTATTTTGAGTTTTTGGTTGACTAGTGTTGACCAGTATAGGACGTTTACCAGAGGCTTGGAGGTTATGTGATTGCGGTGACATGATGATGTTTTAATCTCGATCTTTATAAACCCAACCATGGTTATGTGATGGAATTCTCTATGTATTGGTTGTGATTACTGATTGTTATAGTTGAGATTCTTATGTATGAGACACTTGACTTAACCATTATTTTGGTCATCGATCAGTTATCCTTGGTTATTTTCTAGTCGCCATGATGGGACTGTAATTTGGATTTATTTTGGTGATGTTATGATGTAACATGTTTGACTCAACCATTTTTGGAGTCTTTGATCAGTATGATTGAGATATATATATTTTGGTTATTGAGAACCATTGGATATTTGATTATCAGTGATACTTCAGTTGCCAATAGAGAGTTGTTGTGTTCATGATTTTCTATGGATGTTAGCTCATGGAGATTTGATGCTTTTATGCATATTTGATGATTTTATGGATTATCCATTGTAATTTTGAGATTCATGAGTCCATGAGCATTAGGGTAGGATATCTGCATGTAGTGACGGAAAGTGGCTTGCAATGGGGGCCGGGGCCTTAAGAGGCTGCCAGGGTAACTCATTGTAAGTTGGATTAATAAGTGATAACATTCACACCTAATACTAACTGAATGAACCTAAAAAGATAAGTGTTTTGTTCTCGCACATGCCTTGAGTGCTTGTACAGGCTAGGATGGGAGTAGTGAGATGCATGGTTGCGTCCTTGCATTTCGTAGTATGCCTCGTCATTATGAGAGGATACTCGTGGCCGCATGAAATCAGTATGGACTAGTGGAGTTTAGCTAACTACCAGGGTAACTTGTACGTGATAATTGTGATGACACTTTCCCGCTTGCATAGTAGGTTCCTACATGTCATTGTGTGCCTCTGGGATTAGATGTCAGATTTTATGTTTGGAACGTTTGAGTTAGTATACTTTTAGGATTCCTGGACTTATAGAGATGTGTGCTATGTGATTTTGATAGCTTGTTTGGGACTTGAGATTATCTCCTTAGCACGGTGGGAGTGGACCACTTAGGTACCACGCGGTCGGGTGGTAGTGTATCTTCCACTGTTATTATTTTGAGATTCATTTAGACATCGTGGCTGATGCGTCCTTCATGATGGTGGATATGTATCCTTTTTCATTGATGATTAGCATATGTTAGATGATGTTATCTTATGCTTTTATTTGCATGTTAGATTACTTCTACATATGATGTTGTATTTATTAGGAGTGACATTCCTACTATGTAATACCGATGATCTCTTCAGTGATTTGGAATGTTACGCACAGAGGGATGGCTAGGAGCCACGATGGTCTGATGATGCTATTGACGGTTGGGAGGAACCGTGCACTTAGTTTATTATGTTTGATCTTTATGATGGATGTATATGTTCTCTATGATGTTGTATCATGTGATTATCTCTATTTTGATGTATCATAGATTAGAATAGGATGATGTACCTTATTATATGCATGAATATTTTTGAGCCTGTCATACCCTGTGACATGTACAGTGGATGAATGAGCATTTGAAATGTAATGTATAAACATTGGACTTATCATTTCATGAGGAAGTTGTACTAGATGGATTCATGTATGTAATTCAACGTTAAGGGATCTTAAAGAATGTAATCTGTTGTTTATGTTATGTTTACTTTCAGATGGACAATGCTATTGCTTCCATTATTATGCATAAGTTATATGTGATGTTTACTATCATGAAGAGAAAAAAAATGCTACTAAACTTAGTGAAATTCTAGGTTAATTCTTTGGATCCCTTGGCGGGGCATTACATTTGGTATCAGAGCCTGAGTTTCCACATTGGGAGCTCTGGGTATTTTGGAACAACTAGGACTATGAACTATTAAGTATAACTTTCCAAACTTGATCTAGGTGAACTGAAACAAAACAGGACTCAAACTGTTACTTGAGCATTTTTTTTACTTCAACACTTAGTTTCAAAACTGGAAATTTTACTTAAAACTAGACATAGAAATGAACTTAGTACCTTGTACTGTTGTAGGATGGTATTTGGGACTAGGTCTTCTGTTAGAGGTCGTGGTAGAGGCCATGGTCGTGGCAGAACTATTAGTGTCCATGAGTCTGCCCATGAGGGATCGGCTCATGTAGAGAGCAGGGAAGAGCACTCTAGTAGGCAATAGGAAGAGAGCCGTAGAGAGGACCAAGCTGAGTCTGAAGAGGTTAGTTTGAGATAGATGATGCAGACTATTCTAGAATGTCTACCTCATGTTCAAGAATAGCATAAAGTGCATCAAACAGAACAAGAGCATAGACCCAGATCTAGAAGTCCTTGGAAGGAACGTCAAAGGTCCATTGTGTCCACTCAGATGAAGGATCTTTCAAGATCCAAGGTTAAGCCATTCAATGGGCAAAGTTTTGGTTATGTCGTCGAGCAGTGGCTTATTTCTCTCGACAAGATTTTTTCCATGCAGGAGTTCGACATCAATGTTAAGGCAAGGTTTGCGGTCACTAATCTAGAGAATTTTGGGGCCACTTGGTGGACGATAGAGGAGAAGAAGTTGGGAATCGATATGAGCAGTATTACATGGGAGTTATTCCTAGAGAGCTTCCATGAACGATTCCTACTAGAGGAATGGAAACAGTAAAGGGTTGATGAATTTCATAATCTCAGACAGTACATTTTATCAGTGATCGAGTATGAGCGTAAGTTTTATGAGCTTATGCCTTTTTCAAAGTTCAGTGAAAATTCAGCTCAGTTGACACAACATTTTATTAGGGGTTTCAATAACCGTATTATTAGGGGAGTTAAGGTATTTGAGCCAAAAACCCTCAAGGATGTTGTGCATCGAGATATCCTTGTTGAGAAAAGTGTCAAACTTGGTCAAGGTGGTTTTGTAGGAGCGCCAACGGTATCGGGATCTAAAAGCAACTACAATTCAGGTGGTAACAAGAAGTTTTCTTTCTCTAAGGGGAAACAGTATCAGCAGCAGTCTCAACAGACACAGCAACATAAGGGCTCAAATTCTCAAGCTCAAGGCTGTGGCAAAGGTTCTAACACCAAGACCAACCACAATGCTCAACGCAATAAATAGAATCAGACCAATCAGCCAGCTCAGAGTAGCCAGTCTTTTGTAAGCAGGAACAGTCGTCAGCAATCAAATGTACCACCTATGGGAAGAGGTTCTGGCAGAAATACGAAATGCTTTTCATGTGGTCAGATTGGACATTATGCAGCCCATTGTCCTCAGCGAGCACCTTAGTTTTCAGGTCCTAGACCTATAGTTTCAGAGCCTACAGTTGGTGATGCAGGTAGAGCTCATAGAGTTTTTGCAGTAGTTGAGCAGCATCAGGCAGATCACCAGGGAACAGTGGTTGAGACCACAGGAGCTATTAGAGGTATATCTCTTGCAGTATTGTTAGATTCAAGAGATATAGATTCATTTATTTCACCATCTATAGTTTCTAAGTGTAAGATGGATGCGATGAAGCAAGATCGTGGTTGGCAAGTGGAATTAGCCTCAGGCAATAAGGTTTCACAGACTTTGTAGTTCATAAGTGCGGGCTTAATTTAGGAAGCTTTGATACGGCAGTGGATCTTCGAGTCATACCCCTTGGTTCCTATGATGTGGTTTTAGGCATGGACTAGCCTGGATCTCATAGAGCCAGTATAGATTGCAGGAAGAAGATTATTATGTGCCAAGATGACCAAGGGAATGATGTGCAGATATTTGGGATACCGAGGCCTATATCTTTCGGATGATTTCTGCTATGCAATTGAAGTGAAGTTGGGGCACAGACTTGAGCTACATAGCGATCATCGTAGTCTTCAGTACATTCTTACTTAGCCTAATTTGAATGCTCACCAAAGGCGATGGATGGAGTTTTTATGCGAGTATGATTTTGAGGTTAAATACATTTAGGGTAAGGAGAATGTGGTGGCGGATGCTTTGAGTCGCAGGAGACATGTGGTATCATTGATGACTCTTAGTGTGGATTTGAGGAGTCGGATTCTGCAGGCACTTCCTATGGATTCTTGGTATCAGGAAGTGTGCAGAGAGATAGATTCAGGAAGATCTTTGGAAGGTAAGTTTGCAGGTTACTTTCGAGAGTCAGATGGTCTTTTGAGACATTTGGGGAGGATTTATGTGCCATTTTCAGATGAGCTTCGCACCTTGATACTAGCAGAACCCCATCGTACACCTTACAAAGCACATCCAGGTGTCAAGAAGATGCATTCTGATTTGAGATGTTTGTTCTTTTGGTCTGGGATGAAGTGAGATATTGCAATTTTTTGGATAGGTGCCTTGAGTGCCAAAGAGTTAAGGCAGAACATCAGCACCCCACCGGACTTTTGCAGCCTAATCTCATTCCTTCTTGGAAGTGGGATATCATCTCCATGGATTTCATTGTAGAATTACCTATGATAGTTCGACATCATGATGCTATTATGGTCACCGTTGATCGATTGACTAAGGTGGCACATTTTTCACCGATTAGGTCTTCCTACACAGCAGCTTCTGTAGCTAATGTCTTTATGCATGATATTGTGAGATTACATGGTATTCCTAAAAAGATCATTTTTGATAGGGATCCTGTATTCACATCTGGATTCTGGACATCGCTGCAGCATGAGCTTGGAGTGCAGTTAAATTTCAGTTCGACATATCATCCAGAGACTGATGGTCAGATAGAGAGGGTGAATCAGGTTTTGAAGGATATGTTACTGATGTATGTGATGGATAGGCAAACACATTGGGAGGATTAAATCTACCTAGTGGAGTTTGATTACAACAATGAATATCATAGTTCTATTGGTATGCCACCATTTCAGGCATTATATGGATGTCCTTATCGTACACCATTGAGTTGGGACAGTCTTGAGGATCGCATCCTATTGGGTCTTAAGATGCTTCATGATATGGAGCAACAGGTAGTGCATATCCGTGAGCACTTGACTACGGCACAGGATAGGCAGAAGAAGTATGTTGATGCTCATAGGATTGATAAGCAGTTTGTTGTGGGTGATAAGGTTTTCTTGACAGTGTGACCGCGAAAGAACCCGATCTGATATGGAAAGGGTTCTAAGCTAGCACCTCATTTTGTGAGACCATTCGAGATTCTAGAGAGGATTGGCCCGAGAAGAGTGAACTAGAAATTTCTCTTTTTGAACTAAAGAGAGATTTTGTTGAGATATTTAATTTAATAGAATGAGATATGCTCTCATAATAACTTTTTCTATTTAATTAAATAATCTTTAATTAATTAGAGACACTTTTCTTATTTAATTAAATAACTTCATTTAATTAATTAGGAATGGCTTCTCATTTAATTAAATAACTTTGTTTAATTAATTAGAAGTAAATACTCCATTTAATTAAATAATTTCGTCTAATTATCTCAAAAAAAATTCGAAACTAGTCAACTCAAGTCAACCGTGGTTAAATTTGCTCAACTTTTGGTCAAACTTGATCTTTGTGTATGTGAATATGAGCAAATGTGAGCATGAATTCCAGCAACAATTCGACGCAAATTCTCATTCAACCTTTCAAAATGAAGAGATGAGGATCTCTTAAATAGACTTTCTTGGAATTCATCAACGGTTGAGATCGATTTCAATCAACAGTCAGGATTAAAGGTGAAGTTCAGTCATAAAGGGAGATTTCCAAATTAAAGGGAGTTAACAGATTTAATTTAAGTAAAATAAGGAGTTAACTGATTCAATTTGAGTAAAAAAAGGAGTTAACTGATTTAACTCATTTTTTATTAATAGTGAATTGAAAATTTCCCTTTTTGAACTAAAGATAGATTTTGTTGAGATATTTAATTTAATAAAATGAGATATACTCTCATAATTACTTTTTCTATTTAATCAATTAATTTTTAATTAATTAGAGACAATTTTTTTATTTAATTAAATAACTTCATTTAATTAATTAGGAATGGCTTCTCATTTAATTAAATAATTTTGTTTAACTAATTAAAAGTAAGTACTTCATTTAATTAAATAATTTCACTGAATTATTTTAAAATTCTTTTCGAAACTACTCAACTCAAGTCAACCGTGGTTAAATTTGGTCAACTTTTGGTCAAACTTGATCTTTGTGTATGTGAATATGAGCAAATGTGACCATGAATTCCAGCAACAATTCGATGCAAATTCTCATTCAAACTTTCAAAATGAAGAGATGAGGGTCTCTTAAATAGATTTTTGTAGAATTCATCAACGGTTGAGATCGATTTCAATCAACAGTCAGGATTAAAGGTAAAGTTCAGTCATAAAGGGAGATTTCCAAATTAAAAGGAGTTAACAGATTTAATTTGAGTAAAATAAGGAGTTAACTGATTCAATTTGAGTAGAAAAAGGAGTTAACTGATTTAACTCATTTTTGATCAATAGTGAACTAAAAATTTCCCTTTTTGAACTGAAGAGAGATTTTGTTGAGATATTTAATTTAATAAAATGAGATATACTCTCATAATTACTTGTTCTATTTAATTAAATAATTTTTAATTAATTAGAGAGAATTTTCTTATTTAATTAAATAACTTCATTTAATTAATTAGGAATGGCTTCTCATTTAATTAAATAACTTTGTTTAATTAATTAAAAGTAAGTACTTCATTTAAATAAATAATTTTGTTGAATTATTTCAAAATTCTTTTCAAAACTAGTCAACTCAAGTCAACCGTGGTTCAATCTGGTCAACTTTTGGTCAAACTTGATCTTTGCGTATGTGAATATGAGCAAATGTGAGTGAATTTCAGCAACAATTCGATGCAAATTCTCATTCAATCTTTCAAAATGAAGAGATGAGGGTCTCTTAAATAGACTTTCTTGGAATTCATCAACGGTTGAGATCGATTTCAATCAACAGTCAGGATTAAAGGTGAAGTTCAGTCATAAAGGGAGATTTCCAAATTAAAGGGAGTTAACAGATTTAATTTGAGTAAAATAAGGAGTTAACTGATTCAATTTGAGTAGAAAAAGGAGTTAACTGATTTAACTCATTTCGTATCAATAGTGAATTAGAAATTTCCCTTTTTGAACTGAAGAGAGATTTTGTTGAGATATTTAATTTTATAAAATGAGATATGCTTTAATAATTACTTTTCTTATTTAATTAAATAATCTTTAATTAATTAGAGACACTCTTCTTATTTAATTAAATAACTTCATTTAATTAATTAGGAATGGCTTCACATTTAATTAAATAACTTTGTTTAATTAATTAGAAGTAAGTACTCCATTTAATTAAATAATTTCGTCTAATTATTTAAAAATTCTTTTCGAAACTAGTGAACTCAAGTCAACCGTGGTTAAATCTGGTCAACTTTTGGTCAAACTTGATTTTTGCATATGTGAATATAAGAAAATATGAGTATGAATTCCAACAGCAATTCGATGCAAATTTTCATTCAACCTTTCAAAATGAAGAGATGAGGGTCTCAGACTTTACTGGAATTCATCAACGGTTGAGATCGATTTCAATCAACGGTCAGGATTAAAGGTGAAGTTCAGTCATAAAGGGAGATTTCCAAATTAAAGGGAGTTAATGAATTTAATTTGAGTAAAATAAGGAGTTAACTGATACAATTTGAGTAGAAAAAGGAGTTAACTGATTTAACTCATTTTTGATCAATAGTGAATTGAAAATTTCCTTTTTTGAACTGAAGAGAGATTTTGTTGAGATATTTAATTTAATAAAATGAGATTTGCTCTCATAATTACTTTTCCTATTTGATTAAATAATCTTTAATTAATTAGAGACACTTTTCTTTTTTAATTAAATAAATTCATTTAATTAATTAGGAATGGCTTCTCATTTGATTAAATAACTTTGTTTAATTAATTAGAAGTAAGTACTCCATTTAATTAAATAATTTTGTTGAATTATTTCAAAATTCTTTTCGAAACTCGTCAACTCAAATCAACCGTGGTTAAATCTGGTCAACTTTTGGTCAAACTTGATATTTGCGTATGTGAATATGAGCAAATGTGAGTATGAATTCTAGCAAGAATTCGATGCAAATTCTCATTCAACCTTTCAAAATGAAGAGATAAGGGTCTCTTAAATAGACTTTCCTGGAATTCATCAACGGTTGAGATCGATTTCAATCAACGGTCACGATTAAATGTGAAGTTTAGTCATAAAGGGAGATTTTAAAATTAAAGGGGGTTAAAAGATTTAATTTGAGTAAAATAAGGAGTTAACTTATTCAATTTGAGTAAAAAAAGGAGTTAACTCATTTAACTCATTTTTGATCAATAGTGAACTGGAAATTTCCCTTTTTGAACTGAAGAGAGATTTTGTTGAGATTTTTAATTTAATAAAATGAGATATGCTCTCATAATTACCTTTTCTATTTAATTAAATAATCTTTAATTAATTAGAGACACGTTTCTCATTTAATTAAATAACTTTATATAATTAATTATGAATGGCTTCTCATTTAATTAAATAACTTTGTTTAGTTAATTAGAAGTAAGTACTCCATTTAATTAAATAATTTCGTCTAACTATTTCAGAATTCTTTTCGAAACTAGTCAACTCAAGTCAACTGTGGTTAAATCTGGTCAACTTTTGGTCAAACTTGATCTTTGCGTATGTGAATATGAGAAAATTTGAGTATGAATTCCAACAACAATTCGATGCAAATTCTCATTCAACCTTTCAAAATGAAGAAATGAGGGTCTCTTAAATAGACTTTCCTAGAATTCATCAATAGTTGAGATTGATTTTAATCAAAAATCAGGATTAAAGGTGAAGTTCAGTCATAAAGGGAGATTTCAAAATTAAAGGGAGTTAAAAGATTTAATTTGAGTAACATGAGGGGTTAACTGGTTCAATTTGAGTTGAAAAAGGAGTTAACTGATTTAACTCATTTTTGATCAATAGTGAACTCTTTTCGAAACTAGTCAACTCAAGTCAACTATGGTTAAATCTGGTCAACTTTTGGTCAAACTTGATCTTTGCGTATGTGAATATGAGCAAATGTGAGTATGAATTCCAACAACAATTCGATGCAAATTCTCATTCAACTTTTCAAAATGAAGAGATGAGGGTCTCTTAAATAGACTTTCCTGAAATTCATCAACGGTTGAGATTGATTTCAATCAACGGTCATGATTAAAGGTGAAGTTCAGTAATAAAGAGAGATTTCCAAATTTAAGGGAGTTAACAGATTTAATTTGAGTAAAATAAGGGGTTAACTGATTCAATTTGAGTAGAAAAAGGAGTTAACTGATTTAACTCATTTTTTATCAATAGTGAACTAGAAATTTCCCTTTTTGAACTAAAGAGAGATTTTGTTGAGATATTTAATTTAATAAAATGAGATATGCTCTAATAATTACTTTTTCTATTTAATTAAATAATCTTTAATTAATTAGAGACACTTTTCTTATTTAAATAAATAACTTTATTTAATTAATTAGCAATGGCTTCTCATTTAATTAAATAACTTTGTTTAATTAATTAGAGGTAAGTACTCCATTTAATTAAATAATTTCGTCTAACTATTTTAAAAAAAAATTCGAAACTAGTCAACACAACTCAACCGTGGTTGAATCTGGTCAACTTTTGGTCAATCTTGATCTTTGCGTATGTGAATATGAGCAAATGTGAGTATGAATTCCAGCAACAATTCAATGCAAATTGTCATTCAACCTTTCAAAATGAAGAGATGAGGGTCTCTTAAATAGACTTTCCTGGAATTCATCAACGGTTGAGATCGATTTCAATCAACGGTCAGGATTAAAGGTGAAGTTCAGTCATAAAGGGAGATTTCCAAATTAAAGCGGGTTAACAGATTTAATTTGAGTAAAATAAAGAGTTAACTGATTCAATTTGAGTAGGAAATGGAGTTAACTGATTTAACTCATTTCTGATCAATACTGAACTAGAATTTCCCCTTTTTCAACTGAAAAGAGATTTTGTTGAAATATTTAATTTACTAAAATGAGATATGCTCTCATAATTACTTTTTTGATTTAATTAAATAATCTTTAATTAATTAGAGGCACTTTTCTTATTTAATTAAATAACTTCATTTAATTAATTAGGAATGGCTTCTCATTTAATTAAATAACTTTGTTTAATTAATTAGAAGTAAGTACTCCATTTAATTAAATAATTTTGTCTAACTATTTTAAAATTCTTTTCGAAACTAGTCAACTCAAGTCAACCGTGGTTAAATTTTGTCAACTTTTGGTTATACTTGATATTTGCGTATGTGAATATGAGCAAATGTGAGTATGAATTTCAGCAACAATTCTATGCAAATTCTCATTCAACCTTTAAAAATGAAGAGATGAGGGTCTCTTAAATAGACCTTCCTGAAATTCATCAACGGTTGAGATCGATTTCAATCAACAGTCAGGATTAAAGGTGAAGTTCAGTCATAAAGGTAGATTTCCAAATTAAAGGGAGTTAACAGATTTAATTTGAATAAAATAAAGACTTAACTGATTCAATTTGAGTAGAAAAATGAGTTAACTAATTTAACTCATTTTTTATCAATAGTGAATATGAAATTTCTCTTTTTGAACTGAAGAGAGATTTTGTTAAGATATTTAATTTAATAAAATGAGATATGCTCTCATAATTACTTTTTCTATTTAATTAAATAATCTTTAATTAATTAGAGACACTCTTCTTATTTAATTAAATAACTTCATTTTATTAATTAGGAATGGCTTCTCATTTAATTAAATAACTTTGTTTAATTAATTAGAAGTAAGTACTCCATTTAATTAAATAATTTCGTCTAACTATTTCAAAATTCTTTTCGAAACTAGCCAACTCAACTCAACCGTGGTTAAATCTGGTCAACTTTTGGTCAAACTTGATATTTGCGTATGTGAATATGAGCAAATGTGAGTATGAATTTCAGCAACAATTCGATGCAAATTCTCATTCAACATTTCAGAATGAAGACATGAGGGTCTCTTAAATAGACTTTCCTGGAATTCATCAATGGTTGAGATCGATTTCAATCAACGGTCAGGATTAAAGGTGAAGTTCAGTCATAAAGAAAGATTTTCAAATTAAAGAGAGTTAACAGATTTAATTTGAGTAAAATAAAGGGTTAACTGATTAAATTTGAGTAGAAAAAGGAGTTAACTGATTTAACTCATTTTTGATCAATAGTGAACTGAAAATTTTCCTTTTTGAATTGAAGAGAGATTTTGTTGAGATATTTAATTTAATAAAATGAGATATGCTCTCATAATTCCTTTTTCTATTTCATTAAATAATCCTTAATTAATTGGAGATACTTTTCTTATGTATTAAATAACTTCATTTAATTAATTAAATATGGCTTCTCATTTAATTAAATAACTTTGTTTAATTAATTAGAAGTAAGTACTCCATTTAATTAAATAATTTTGTTTAATTATTTCAAAATTCTTTTCGAAACTAGTCAACTCAACTCAACCGTAGTTAAATCTGGTCAACTTTTGGTCAAAGTTGGTCTTTGCTTATGTGAATGTGAGCAAATGTGACTATGAATTCCAGCAAAAATTTGATGCAAATTCTCATTCAACCTTTGAAAATGAAGAGATGAGGGTCACTTAAATAGACTTTCCTGAAATTTATCAACGGTTGAGATCGATTTCAATCAACGATCAAGATTAAAGGTGAAGTTCAATCATAAAGGAAGATTTTCAAATTAAATAGAGTTAACAGATTTATGTTGAGTAAAATAAGGAGTTAACTGATTCAATTTGATTAGAAAAAGAAGTTAACTGATTTAACTCATTTTTGAGCAATAGTGAACTGAAAATTTTTCTTTTTGAACTGAAGAGAGATTTTGTTGAGATATTTAATTTAATAAAATGAGATATGCTCTCATAATTACTTTTTCTATTTAATTAAATAATCTTTAATTAATTAGAGACACTTTTCTTATTTAATTAAATAACTTCATTTAATTAATTAGGAATGGCTTCTCATTTAATTAAATAAATTTGTTTAATTAATTAGAAGTAAGAACTCCATTTAATTAAATAATTTCGTCTAATTATTTAAAAATTCTATTTGAAACTAGTCAACTCAAGTCAATCGTGGTTAAATCTGGTCAACTCTTGGTCAAACTTGATCTTTGCGTATGTGAATATGAGCAAATGTGAGTATGAATTTCAGCAACAATTCGATGCAAATTCTCATTCAACCTTTCAAAATGAAAAGATGAGTGTCTCGTAAATAGACTTTCTTAGAATTCATCAACGATTGAGTTCGATTTCAATCAACGGTCAGGATTAAACGTGAAGTTCAGTCATAAAGGGAGATTTCCAAATTAAAGGGAGTTAACAGATTTAGTTTGAGTAAAATAAAGAGTTAACTGATTCAATCTGAGTAGAAAAAGGAGTTAACTGATTTAACTCATTTTTTATCAATAGTGAACTGGAAATTTCGCTTTTTGAACTGAAGAGACATTTTGTAGAGATATTTAATTTAATAAAATGAGATATGCTCTCATAATTAGTTTTTCTATTTAATTAAATAATCTTTAATTAATTAGAGACACTATTCTTATTTAATTAAATAAGTTCATTTAATTAGTTAGGAATGGCTTCTCATTTAATTAAATAACTTTGTTTAATTAATTATAAGTAAGTACTCCATTTAATTAAATAATTTCGTCTAATTATTTCAAAATTCTTTTCGAAACTAGTCAACTCAAGTCAACCGTGGTTAAATCTGGTCAACTTTTGGTCAAATTTGATCTTTGCGTATGTGAATAAGAGCAAATGTGAGTATGAATTCCAACAACAATTTGATTCAAATTCTCATTCAACCTTTTAAAATGAAGAGATGAGGGTCTCTTAAATAGACTTTCATGAAATTCATCAACGGTTGAGATCGATTTCAATCAACGGTCTGGATTAAACGTGAAGTTCAGTCATAAAGGGAGATTTTCAAATTAAAGGGAGTTAACAGATTTAATTTGAGTAAAATAAAGAGTTAACTGATTCAATTTGAGTGGAAAAAGGAGTTAACTGATTTAACTCATTTTCGATCAATGGCGAACTGCAAATTTTCCTTTTTGACCTGAAGATAGATTTTGTTGAGATATTTAATTTTATAAAAGGAGATATGCTCTCATAATTACTTTTTCTATTTAATTAAATAATCTTTAATTAATTAGAGACACTTTTCTTATTTAATTAAATAACTTCATTTGATTAATTAGGAATGGCTTCTCATTTAATTAAATAACTTTGTTTAATTAATTTGAAGTAAGAACTCCATTTAATTAAATAATTTTGTCTAATTATTTCAAAATTCTTTTCGAAACTAGTCAACTCCAGTCAATCGTGGTTAAATCTGGTCAACTTTTGGTCAAAGTTGATCTTTGCGTATGTGAATATGAGCAAATGTGAGTATGAATTCTGGCAACAATTCGATGCAAATTCTCATTCAACCTTTTAAAATTAAGATATGAGGGTCTCTTAAATAGACTTTCCTGGAATTCATCAACGGTTGAGCTCGATTTAAATCAACGGTCAGGATTAAAGGTGAGGTTCAGTCATGAAGGGAGATTTCAAAATTAAAGAGAGTTAACAGATTTAATTTGAGTAAAATAAAGAGTTAACTGATTCAATTTAAGTAGAAAAAGGAGTTAACTGATTTAACTCATTTTTTATCAATATTGACCTTGAAAATTTCTCTTTTGGAACTGAAGAGATATTTTGTTGAGATATTTAATTTAATAAAATGAGATATGCTCTCATAATTACTTTTTCTATTTGATTAAATAATCTTTAGTTAATTAGAGACACTTTTCTTATTTAATTAAATAGGAATGGCTTCTCATTTAATTAAATAAGTTTGTTTAATTAATTAGAAGTAAGTACTCCATTTAATTAAATAATTTAATCTAATTATTTTTAAAAAAAATTGAAACTAGTCAACTCAAGTCAACCGTGGTTAAATCTGGTCAACTTTTGGTCAAACTTGATCTTTGCGTATGTGAATATGAGCAATTGTGAGTATGGATTCCAGCAACAATTCGATGCAAATTCGCATTCAACCTTTCAAAATGAAGAGATGAGGGTCTCTTAAATAGACTTTCTTGGAATTCATCAATGGTTGAGATCGATTTCAATCAACGGTCAGGATTAAAGGTGAAGTTCAGTCATAAAGGGTGATTTTCAAATTAAAGGGAGTTGACAGATTTAATTTGAGTAAAATAAATAGTTAACTGATTCAATTGGAGGATAAAAAGGAGTTAGCTAATTTAACTCATTTTTTATCAATACTAAACTGAAAATTTCCCTTTTTGAACTGAAGAGAAATTTTGTTGAGATATTTAATTTAATAAAATGAGATATGCTCTCATAATTAGTTTTTCTTTTTAATTAAATAATCTTTAATTAATTAGAGACACTTTTCTTATTTAATTAAATAACTTCATTTAATTAATTAGGAATGGCTTCTCATTTAATTAAATAACTTTGTTTAATTAATTAGAAGTAAGTACTCCATTTAATTAAATAATTTTGTTTAATTATTTCAAAAAAAAAATTGAAACTAGTCAACTCAAGTCAACCGTGGTTAAATCTGGTCAACTTTTGGTCAAACTTGATCTTTGCGTATGTGAATATGAGCAAATGTGAGTATGAATTCCAACAACAATTTGATGCAAATTCTCATTTAACCTTTCAAAATGAAGAGATGAGGGTCTCTTAAATAGACTTTCCTGAAATTCATCAATGGTTGAGATCAATTTCAATCAATGGTCAGGATTAAAGTGAAGTTCAGTCATAAAGGGAGATTTCCAAATTAAAGGGAGTTAACAGATTTAATTTGAGTAAAATAAAGAGTTGACTGGTTCAATTTTAGTAAAAAAAGGAGTCAACTGATTTAACTCATTTTTTATCAATAGTGAATTGAAAATTTTCCTTTTTGAACTGAAGAGAGATTTTGTTGAGATATTTAATTTAATAAAATGAGATATGCTCTCATAATTACTTTTTCTATTTAATTAAATAATCTTTAATTAATTAAAAACACTTTTCTTATTTAATTAAATAACTTCATTTAATTAGTTAGGAATGGCTTCTCATTTAATTAAATAATTTTGTTTAATTAATTAGAAGTAAGTGCTCAATTTAATTAAATAATTTCGTTTAATTATTTCAAAATTCTTTTCGAAACTAGTCAACTCAAGTCAACCATGGCTAAATCTGGTCAACTTTTGTTCAAAGTTGATCTATGCGTATGTGAATATGAGCAAATGTGAGTATGAATTCCAGCAACAATTCGATGCAAATTCTCATTCAACCTTTCAAAATGAAGAGATGAGGGTCTCTTAAATAGACTTTTTTGGAATTCATCAACGGTTGAGATCGATTTCAATCAACGGTCAGGATTAAAAGTGATGTTTAATCATAAAGGGAGATTTTCAAATTAAAGGGAGTTAACATATTTAATTTGAGTAAAATAAAGAGTTAACTGATTCAATTTTATTAGAAAAAGGAGTTAACTGATTTAACTCATTTTTTATCAATAGTGAACTGGAAATTTTTATTTTTGAACTGAAGAGAGATTTAGTTGAGATTTTTAATTTAATAAAATGAGATATGGTCTGATAATTACTTTTTTCTATTTAATTAAATAATCTTTAATTAATTAGAGACACTTTTCTTATTTAATTAAATAATTTCATTTAATTAGTTAGGAATGGCTTCTCATTTAATTAAATAACTTTGTTTAATTAATTAGAAGTAAGTACTCCATTTAATTAAATAATTTTGTTTAATTATTTCAAAATTCTTTTCGAAACTAGTTTACTCAAATCAACCGTAGTTAAATCTGGTCAACTTTTGGTCAAACTTGATCTTTGCGTATGTGAATATGAGCAAATGTGAGTATGAATTCTAGCAACAATTCGATGCAAATTCTCATTCAACCTTTCAAAATGAAGAGATGTGGGTCTCTTAAATAGACTTTTCTGGAATTCATCAATGGTTGAGATCGATTTCAATCAACGATCAGGATTAAAGGTGAAGTTCAGTCATAAAGGCAGATTTCCAAATTAAAGAGAGTTAACAGATTTAATTTGAGTAAAATAAAGAGTTAACTGATTCAATTTGAGTAGGAATGTAGTGCCTACCCTCGTTCACATCTTTTCTAGACATATTGTTGCTATTATTATTAGACTATGATGGATTAGTTTTATGTTGATGGATTAGTGGTATTGTTTTGACACTATCAGACATTATGTTATGGATTTAGAGGTTATGTGATGAGATCATTTAGACTTTACGTTTTATGCATACATGATGATCATTATATTGTTTTCAGATATTATTGATGATTAGTTGATGGTTATTAACTTATGTGTTTTGTTATGGATACTTACTCCATACTTGCATGTGTATGGTGTGCGTGTTTTCTTATTGTATGGTGTTTCTGATGTGGTTAAGGAAGGGAGTCGTAGTCACCTGCTTAGTCGGGATCTACACGATGCACCACTTCCTGCCATTGTCTGTTTAGCTTAACATTATATATTGTATGTACATGCATAATTTTTTTGCAGGTTGCAGGTACCAGGTATCGACTTCTTTGAATTGCCAAGATGAGCGTACCCTATTATACTATCTCAATTATAAGAGAAGGGAGATAAATTCTCAAGTCCAAATATCAAACCCTTAAACCATTTGTCCTAGTGAGTTAGGACAAGTATTAGAGTTGAGTACCCACGAAATATGTCGGATGACATATTTCGTGATTTTTAACCCTTTAGACTGATTTTGTATAATTTGTTCCATGATGGGTTTTCATATTTTATTTTGGAGTTCTATGGTGAATTTTCTATTAATTAAGTCTTAATAAATAGATTTAATTAATAAATTAATTATTTTGGAGAAAATTAATAAAATATCATGATCTTTGATATTTTGAGTATAATTAATTAAATGTGAATTATTGATGAAAATGAATTAAATAAAAGAAAATTAGAAAATTAAAATTAATAATAATAATAAAATAATAATAAAGTAATAAATAAATAATAATAATAAAAGTTATAAAAATCAAAATGAAAGTTATAAATATTTAAATAGAAATTATATAAAAAGTAAATTGGAGTTATAAGTTTGCATGAGAATTAACGCACTTTCCTATTTCTCATGTGTCAACAACACGGGGGTTAGTGCATTAATTAAGCACATGGTGTCTACAACCCTATGGCTCATCTTGAAGGTTGGAAAAGACCCATGCTTAGTTGGTGACACCTTTCAGCTATTTCTAGAAGCATTCTAGAGGTTTTTTGAGAGCTCTTTATATTGAAGCATTCTTAGAAGCTTAGACAGCGTTGGAGTGCAATTGGAGCATTGGAGGATTCGAGAATTCTAAAGAAGGGAGCTTGCTCTGCGAGTTTTCTGAGGAAGAGTGGATTAGCATCAGAATCCGGGTAGATTCTTGTAATTTTACTTATGCTATTTTTGCATCTTGCATTCCCTGTCTTCTTTGTGTCTTCCATATGTCTTCTGAGGATTTTTCCTATTTTGATTGTAAGCATTCTCAATGTGGGTAGTTAAAAAAAAGAATTATTTAAGAATTTTATATGCATAGATCTAAAAGGAAAACGGGGCTAGGG
Source organism: Cupressus sempervirens (assembly GCA_028749045.1). NCBI lineage: Eukaryota > Viridiplantae > Streptophyta > Pinopsida > Cupressales > Cupressaceae > Cupressus > Cupressus sempervirens. The sequence continues at coordinate 612,352,247 of CM053784.1, read as the reverse complement.
TTTAAATTGTGGCGAAATCCATTAGATTAATATTTGGTTAAATCTGTGATTTAAAAGCTTATAGGAAAATTTTGAGAACTGAAATTTATATATATTTATATTCCAATCTGAATATATATATTTATATGTCTATATGCTGTGATAATTGATTAAACTCTATGTATACATAAATATATACACACACACACACATATATATACATATATAATTATATATATATATATATATATATATATATATATATATATATATATATATATATATATATATATATATATATATATATATATATATATATATATATATATATATGCATATGCATATATACATATACATATTTCATTAAATATTCGAATGTCACATAATTCACAGTGAGCGAATGACGCATCGTGATTAAGGAATGCATTTTAATAAAACACAATTATAATAATAAATTTTGCAAGGGCAGGTTCTGAATTCCCTACCCTCGCACGATTTATAATCAACGACGCCCTATCTGCAGTCGCAGGTACTGCGGCTAACGTCGCAGGCCTGTGACGTCAGACGAGGGTCGCCCGACCATGTAATATGGCTACCATGGTACAGTAAAAACAAGTGTTGAAAAAAAAACATCCATTATTAATGCACAAGTACGATCTGTGAATCGCAGATGGCGATGCTATTTAATATCATTTTGAACAAAACTATGATGTGATTCGATTCATATATAAAATTCAATTTTATATTTCAATATTATTATAATTATATATATATATATATATATATATAAGTATATATGTATATATTATTAATAATAAATATAATAATAATAATAAATGATTTTTAAAAAAAAGATTAATAATAGTTGGTTAATTATTAAGAGATATTAATAATTAACTTAATTGAAAATTAGTTCAATTAAAGATAGTCATTAGAAAATATTATAATCGAAGTTTTGATTCATTGAGAGTGTCAATTTTCAAACAATGTTATATAAATAAAATATTATTAGATCAATTAAAAAATTGAATTTAATGGTTTTGGGGAGAAACTTTCATCTATCAAACAATACATGTGTTAGGAAAACTGTACAAAATATTTCTCCATTTATTCTCTTAACTTGAAAATGTAAACTGAGACTTTTGCATTTGAATTCAATTTGAAAATTTAGCAAAACCAAAACATGTGTTTACATTGTGTATTCTTTATGCTATTGTTTTGGGTTTTGGGTTGACTAGTGTTGACCAGTATAGGACGTCTACTAGAGGCTTGGGAGTTATGTGATTGTGATGTCATGATGATGTTTTAATCTCAATCTTTATAAACCCAACCATGGTTTGTGATGGAATGCTCTATGTATTGGATGTGATTACTGATTGTTATAGTTGAGATTCTTGTGTATGAGACACTTGACTTAACCATTATTTTTGGTCATCGATCAGTTATCCTTGGTTATATTCTAGTTGCCATGATGGGACTGTGACATGGATTTATTCTTGATGATGTCATGTTTTGACATGTTTGACTCAACCATTTTTGGAGTCTCCGATCAGTATGATTGAGATATATTTTTGGTTATTGAGAACCAATGAATACTTTTAATTATCAGTGATACTTCAGTTGCCAATAGAGAGCTATTGTGTTCATGATTTTCTATGGATGTTTGCTCATGGAGATTTGATGCTTTTATGCATATTTGATGATTTTATGGATTATCTTTTGTGATTCTGATATTTATGATTCCATGAGCATTAGGGTAGGATATTTGCATGTAGTGACGGAAAGTGGCTTGCAATGGGAGTCAAGGCCCTAAGAGGCTGCCAGGGTAACTCATTGTAAGTTTATTAATAAGTGATAACATTCACACCTAATACTAACTGAATGAACCTAAAAAGATAAGTGTTTTGTTCTCGCCCATGCCTTGAGCACTTGTACAGGCTAGGATGGGAGTAGTGAGACACATGGTTGTGACCTTGCATTCCGTATTATGCCTCGTCAGTATGAGAGGATACTAGTGGCCGCATGAAATCAGTATGGACCCGTGGAGTTTAGCTAACTGCCAGGATAACTTGTACGTGATAATTGCGATGACACTTTCCTGCTTGCATCGTAAGTTCCTACATGTCATTGAGTGCCTCTGGGATTAGATGTCAGATTTTGTATTTGGAACCTTTGAGTTAGTATACTTTTAGGATTCCTGGACTTATGGAGATTTGTGCTATGTGATTTTGATAGCCTATTTGGGACTTGAGATTTTCTCCTTAGCACGGTGGGAGTGGACCACTTAGGTACCACGCGGTCGGGTGGTAGTGTATTTTCCACTCTTATCATTTTGAGATTCATTGAGACATCGTGGCTGATGCACCCTTCATAATGGTGGATATGTATCCTTTTTCATTCATGATTAGCATATGTTAGATGATGTTATCTTATGCTTTTATTTGCATATTAGATTACTTTCTACATATGATGTTGTATTTATTAGGAGTGACATTCCTACAATGTAATACCGATGATCTCTTCGGTGATTTGGAATGTTATGCACGGAGGGATGGCTAGGATCCACGATGGTCTAATGATGCTATTGATGGTTGGGAGGAACCGTGCACTTAGTTTATCATGTTTGATCTTTATGATGGATGTATATGTTCTCTATGATGTTGTATCATGTGATTATCTCTACTTTGATATATCATGGATTAGAGCAAGATGATGTACCTTATTCTATGTATGTATATTCTTTGAGCCTATAATACCCTATGACATGTACAGTAGATAAATGAGCATTTGAAATGTAATGTATAAACATGGAACTTATCATTTCATGAGGATGTTGTACTAGATGGATTCATGTATGTAATTCAACGTTAAGGGATCTTAAAGTATGCAATTTTTTATTTATGTTATCTTTACTCTCAGATGGACAATGCTATTGCTTCCGTTATTGTGTATAAGTTTTATGTGATATTTACTTTCATGGTAAAAAAAAAAAAATTGTTTCTAAACTTAGTGAAACTCTAAGTTAATTCTTTGGATCCCTTGGTGGGGCATTACAAGAAAAAGGAGTTAACTAATTTAACTCATTTTTAATCAATACTGAACTGGAAATATCCCTTTTTGAACTAAAGAGAGATTTTGTTGAGATATTTAAATTAATAAAATGAGATATGCTCTCATAATTACTTTTTTTATTTAATTAAATAATCTTTAATTAATTAGAGACACTTTTCTTAATTAATTAAATAACTTCATTTAATTAGTTAGGAATGGCTTCTCATTTAATTAAATAACTTTGTTTAATTAATTAGAAGTAAGTACTCCATTTAATTAAATAATTTCATTTAATTATTTCAAAAAAAAAATTGAAACTAGTCAACTCAAGTCAACTGTGGTTAAATTTGGTCAACTTTTGGTCAAATTTGATCTTTGCGTATGTGAATATGAGAAAATGTGAGTATGAATTCTAGCAACAATTCGAGACACATTCTCATTCAACCTTTCAAAATAAAGAGATGAGGGTCTCTTAAATAGACTTTCCTGAAATTCATCAACGGTCAGGATTAAAGGAGAAGTTCAGTCATAAAGGGAGATTTTCAAATTAAAAGGAGTTAACAGATTTAATTTGAGTAAAATAAGGAGTTAACTGATTCAATTTGAGTGAAAAAAGGAGTTAACTAATTTAACTCTTTTTTGATCAATAGTGAACTGAAAATTTCTCTTTTTGAACTGAAGAGAGATTTTGTTCAGATATTTAATTTAATAAAATGAGATATGCTCTCATAATTACTTTTTCTATTTAATTAAATAATCTTTAATTAATTAGAGACACTTTTCTTATTTAATTAAATAACTTCATTAAATTAGTTAGGAATGGCTTCTCATTTAATTAAATAATTTTGTTTAATTAATTAAAAGTAAGTACTCCATTTAATTAAATAATTTTGTTTAATTATTTCAAAATTCTTTTCGAAACTAGTCAACTCAAGTCAACCGTGGTTCAATTTGATCAACTTTTGGTCAAACTTGATCTTTGCATATGTGAATATGAGCAAATGTGAGTATGAATTTTAGCCTCAATTCGATGCAAATTCCCATTCAACTTTTCAAAATGAAGAGATGAGGGTCTCTTAAATAGACTTTCCTGGAATCCGTCAACGGTTGAGATCGATTTCAATCAACGGTCAGGATTAAAGTTGAAGTTCAGTCATAAAGGGAGATTTCCAAATTAAAGGGAGTTAACAGATTTAATTTGAGTAAAATAAGCAGTTAACTGATTCAATTTGAGTAGAAAAAACAGTTAACTGATTTAACTCATTTTTGATCAATAGTGAACTATAAATTTCCCTTTTTAAACTAAAGAGAGATTTTGTTGAGATATTTAATTTAATAAAATGAGATATGCTCTCATAATTACTTTTTCTATTTAATTAAATAATCTGTAATTAATTAGAGACACTTTTCTTATTTAATTAAATAACTTCATTTAATTAGTTAGGAATGGCTTCTCATTTAATTAAATAATTTTTTTTAATTAATTAGAAGTAAGTACTCCATTTAATAAAATAATTTATTTTATTTATTTCAAAATTCTTTTCAAAACTAGTCAACTCAAGTCAAGCGTGGTTAAATCTGGTCAACTTTTGGTCAAACTTGATCTTTGCGTATGTGAATATGAGCAAATGTGAGTATGAATTCTATCAACAATTCGATGCAAATTCTCATTCAACCTTTCAAAATAAAGAGATGAGGGTCTCTTAAATAGACTTTATTAGAATTCATCAATGGTTGAGATCGATTTCAGTCAGCGGTCAGGATTAAAGGTGAAGTTCAGTCATAAAGGGAGATTTCCAAATTAAAGGGAGTTAACGGATTTAATTTGAGTAAAATAAGGAGTTAGCTGATTCAATTTGAGTAGAAAGAAGAGTTAACTGATTTAACTCATTTATGATCAATAGTGAACTGGAAATTGCCCTTTTTGAACTGAAGAGAGATTTTGTTGAGATATTTAATTTAATAAAATGAGATATGCTCTCATAATTACTTTTTCTATTTAATTAAATAATCTTTAATTAATTAAAGACACTTTTCTTATTTAATTAAATAACTTCATTTAATTAGTTAGGAATGGCTACTCATTTAATTAAATAATTTTGTTTAATTAATTAGAAGTAAGTATTCCATTTAATAAAATAATTTCTTTTAATTATTTCAAAATTCTTTTCGACACTAGTCAACTCAAGTCAATCGTGGTTAAATCTGGTCAACTTTTGGTCAAACTTGATATTTGCGTTTGTGAATATGAGCAAATGTGAGTATGAATTCCAACAACAATTTGATGCAAATTCTCATTCAACCTTTCAAAATGAAAAGATGAGGGTCTCTTAAATAGACTTTCCTGGAATTCATCTTGCATGTCATATTTTATGATTGCATGCAACTAAGTGAAAGAGAAAAAAGATATTTGCAGTGAGAAAAGAATAAAGAAATTTTGATCAAACCCCCAGTTGAAAGCAAAAGTACAAAATCCAAGGAAGAAAAAAGTATGGATGATCCAGATGAGATGGCAAAAAAATTCTTCCAAGACATCCAAAATACTCAGAAGCAAACAGTGGATGGTTTGGCGGAAACTAGAGAGGCTTTGCGAATATTGACAAAAAAATTACAAAGAATTGCATCTATTAATGAAAAAGGGAGCACTTTAGAGGAGCCAAGAAATGGGAGATCCACACCATCTAAATCAACCAAATCTATTTTCTTGCTTGCAGATGAGCCACCAGCACCAAATCCAGCCATTAATCCAGTGGAAGAGGTTACAGGTAATTTGATTACATTAAGAGCTACTTACAATGGCTTAGATGATGACTTTCGTAGTTTAGTTCCTTTTAGAGAATATGTGGATATGATGAACGCTTTGATGCCCAAGAAAGAGAACAGGAGGGAGCATGACACAAGTGGAAGAGAGCTCAAAAATAAAATAAGCAAGTTTACAACACCTACTTTTGATGAAACAAATAAAATTTCAGCTAGAGCATGGCTACAAAAATTACAAACTTTCTTCACACTTAACCCCATGAAAGAGAGTGATGCTATTCAATTTGCAAGTCTACAGTTGGAAGATGTAGCCTATGATTGGTGGTATCATGGAATGACTACTCAAGGTCACGATCAGGTAACTACATTTGAAGATTTCAGTCAAAGGGTGATAGATAGATTTGACTTCAAGGATGATGAAGAGTACTTTAAAGAATTGTCAAAGTTGAAGCAAACCAAATCAGTTAATGAGTATATAGAAGAATTTCAAAAAGTGGCTGTTATGGTACCTGATATGAGTGAAAAGAGGATCGTTTATCTTTTTCTTGATGGTTTAGAAGATTCTGTTAAGGGTTTGGTTAAGGCTTTCTCACCCTCAACCTTACAGGAAGCTATCAAAAGAAGCTTGCAACTTGAAACTTGCGTGCCTATGAAATCAATCACTAATCAAAAACCCCCAAATCTTTGGCAACACAAGGGAAATTTTTAGAAAAAGACTTTCCCAACACTACCACCAAAAGATGTGACAAATGTGGCAAAAAAGAAGGTAGATGAAGAGACTAGGAGTGAATTACGAAGGAAAAAGCTTTGTTTTACTTGTAGAGAACCATGGGTTCCAGGACACAGATTTTTGAGGAAAGGTCAAGTGCACTATATTGAAGTTGCTTCAGAATCTGATTCAGATGAGCATGAGGAATTTCATGATACTAAGGAGGAGGTAGAAGAAGACAAAGTAAAAGAAATCAGCAAGGATGGCACTTTAGCAGCATTATCAGGAGTCCCAAGATACCATCCCTTCCGAATTTGAGGGGTACTAGCAGGGCAAAGGTTGATTGTTCTTCTTGATAGTGGGGCAACTCATAATTTTATTGATGAGGGATTTGTCATGAAAAGAGGGCTTAAAGCAGAAGATTTTGAGGGATTCAATGTTACTGTAGTTGATGGATTCACTATGCCTTGCACACAGGTGGTGAAACAACTCAAGATGACCTTAGGAGATTATGAGTTATGTGATGACTTCTATGTGGTTGGTATTGGGGAGACAAATCTTGTATTGGGTGTTCAATGGTTGCACTCTATCGGAGGCTATTACATGAACCATCAAACTATGGAGTTTAAATTTCATTCCAATGGGAAAGAAGTCATATTGAGAGGGTTATCTAATGGAGCACCTAAGGCGGTCTCTGCAAAGAGGATGGAGAGGACTTTTCGAAGAGGACAAGTAACATGGGCAACAGGAGTCATAATCCAACCAACAAGCTCTCCAAAGAATTAAGGTAATTTCTATTTTGAAATTCAAAATATTCTTGATAAGCATAGTATAGTTTTCAATGATTTGCCTCCAGGATTACCACCAGATAGAGGTTTTGAGCATGTTATAGAGTTAGAACAGGGTGCCAAACCAGTTATAACAACCCCATACCACCATCCAAGAGGTTATAAGGAAGAAATTGAAAAAACTATTAAAGAACTCCTGGACATGGGATTCATAAGGCCTAGCTCTAGTCCATTTGCATCATCTGTGGTACTTGTCAAGAAAAAGGATGGTACAATGAGAATGTGTATAGACTACAGGGCTCTAAACAAGAAGACCATAAAAAATAGGTATCCCATACCACGCATAGATGAACTCATTAATGAGTTACATGGTGTTGTATACTTCTCAAAAATTGACTTAAGATCAGGCTACCATCAAATCTGAATGAGGAGTGAAGATGTGGAAAAGACTGCTTTCAGATGTCACTATGGGCACTTTGAATTTCTTGTTATGCCATTTGGACTCACTAATGCACCTGCAACATTCCAATCTTGTATGAATAAGGTATTCAGTCAGCAACATCTTCAAAAATTTGTTTTGGTATTTTTTGATGATATCTTGATATACAGTAAAACATGGGAAGAGCATCTAAAGCACATAGACACTAATTTGAGAATCTTGGAGCAACAATCCTTCTATGCTAAGCTATCTAAATGTGAGTTTGGTTTGACAGAGATCCTATATTTGGGACATATTATAAGCTCTAAAGGAGTACAAGTTGATCAACAAAAAATCCAGGCAATTTTGGATTGGCCTCCACCCACTAATCTTACACAGTTGAGAGGTTTCTTCGGGTTGTGTAGCTACTATAGGAGATTTGCCAAGGGATTTTCTCAGCTTGCTGCCCCCTTGACTGATTTGACAAAGAAAGGAGCTTTTGTTTGGACAAAAGAGGCACAAAAAACATTTGATAAGCTTAAGGAGGTAATGAGTTCATGCCCTGTGCTTGCAATTTCAGATTTCTCTTTACCTTTTGTTGTTGAATGTGATGCTTTGGGAGAAGGTATAGGGGTTGTCCTAACTCAAAGGGGACATCCAATAGCATTTGAGAGTCAAAAATTAAATCAATCAAAGAAAGGGTACTCCATCTATGATAAGGAAATGTTGGCAATCATGCATGCACTTCATAAGTTTAGACAATATTTGGTATGTGGGAGATTCATTGTAAAGACAGACCATAATAGCCTCAGGTTCTTCTTGAACCAAAGGGATTTGAATGATCATCAACACAAATGGGTAAGCAAATTGCAAGCTTATGATTTTGATATTGAATACATGAAAGGAAAGAATAATGTGGTTGCTGATGCTCTCTCAAGAAAGCCCACTTTGTGTTCCTTATCATCTATCTCTACTGATTGGAAAGTCTCCATAATTTTAGAGTATGTGAAAGATTCATTTGCCACCAAGATTTTGGATAAGTTAGTGGATGACAACAGGTACAAGGTTGTTGATGAATTGATTTATTACAAGAACAGGATCTTCTTAGTGTCAGGGTCAAAAACTAAGGAGAGGATATTGAGGGCCTTTCATGACACACCTTTGGCTGGTCACCAGGGATACTTCAAGACATACAAGCAAATTCGAGAGCGGTTTTCATGGAAGGGTATGAAGGAGGATTTCCTTAAACACATTAAGGAATGTATGGTATGCCAACAAAGCAAGAGTGAGCAAAATTTTCCTGCAGTGTTGTTGCAGCCACTTCCTATTCCCGAACAAAAATGGGAAAGTATTTGCATGGATTTCATCACTGGGTTGCCCAAGGTTCAAGGTAAGGATTGCATATATGTGGTGGTAGATAGACTAACTAAGTATGCACATTTCTTTCCTATCACATCTGATTTCAAGGCATCACAAGTGGCCGAATTGTTCTTCAAGGAAATTTTTAGATTGCATGGTTTGCCTAGAAACATTGTTAGTGACCGGGACAGTAGATTCCTCAGCTCTTTTTGGAAGGAGCTCTTTCATTTGGCAGGAACTAAACTCACTCCCAGTACTATCTATCACCCTCAAACAGATGGACAAACAGAGATAGTTAATAAATGGATAGAAGGATATTTGAGGAACTATGTTTCAAATCGACAACATGCTTGGGTGAAATGGTTACACCTAGGGGAGTATTGTTACAATACATCTCATCACATGTCTATTGGTATGCCTCCTTTTCATGCTCTTTATGGTTATGATGCCCTTTCCTTTGTTGATCTAATACTTTCCGATAGCAGAGTACCTGCAGCAAGTGATTTCATCAAGCAAAGCCAAGACATAATAAGGTCCCTCAAGGATAATCTAAAACATGCACAAAACCAACAAAAGATATATGCTGACAGGAAAAGGATTGAAAGATCTTTTGAGGTGGGAGATTTGGTATTTGTTAGGTTGCAGCCATATAAGCAAAGCACCTTGAAGAGAAGTGGGGCAGAGAAACTCAAGCCAAGGTTCTATGGGCCTTATAAAATCATCAAGAAGGTAGGAGAGGTAGCTTATGAATTGGAGCTCCCACCAAACAGCAAAATACATAATATTTTTCATGTATCTTGCTTAAAGAAGGTTCTAGGCCAGCAAACCATAGTATCTACAGAATTACCACCTCTTGATGATGAAGGGAAATTATTTTTGATTCCAGAAGAGATTTTGGATACAAGAGAAAAAAGGTTGAGAAATAGGAGCATCATAGAGCATTTGGTCAAATGGAAAGGATTACCACTAGAGGATGCAACTTGGGAAGGAGCACATATTCTTGAGAATTTCAACCTTCATTTCTTGAGGACAAGCAATATTTGGTAGGGGAGGACTTGTCATGTCCCCTATTCAAATAATTTTAAAAAAAAAAAAACTTTGTTAAGGCAGGCAGGCTCCAAAAAGGTGAAATTTCAGAAAAAGGGGCTAATCTTTGGAAAACAATGGACTAATAAATAAAAATTATTATTAAATTATATTTTATTAACCCCTCTTGGACGTGAGTTAGGGTTATGCCCTCTTTAAAAGGGGTTTGGAGGAATTTTGGGCTCATTCTACATCTTGATTCTTGCTAATTTTTTTGTTGTTCTTCAGAGGCTGCCAAACCTGTGGAGAAGGAGACCCAAGAACGGGAGTTTGCAGGTTTCTAGGAAGGCTAAGGATGGGAGTTTGAAGCCATTCCATGTGCATGTTCATACAGAGTTTGCCTTTGTGCTGAATAGTGCCGATTTGGGTGTTTTCAGGGTTGTTTTTGGTTTGAGTTTGGGTTTTCAGTTGAGTGTTTCATATCAGTTTGGTTTGCTGCTATATTTTAGACTTTATGATGTTAAAATGGAGCTGAATATATGTATTGGGTCGTGATTAAACTTCTGAGATAGTTTATGAGTGTTTTGTGGTGTTTTCGGGCATTTTTGTGTTAATTTCGGGAGCCCGATTGAGCATAGTTTTGCCCTACATTTGTAAGCTGTTGTGTAAAGGCTATACAAATCTGGAAATGTCATTTTGTAGGCTGTTATGCTGCTGAAATTTTTGTAAAAATGTCCATTTTTAGATTTATTAATAATTTGTGAAGTTGTGAAGTTTTTGGCACTAATTTGGACATACCCGATTTGGGTTTTATTGAGAAATTGGCAGATCTTTGTAATATTGGTTGTTTGATTTTAAAGTTCTGATTTGAGGCTGGAAATATCATAAAAAATCAGTAAAGGGACATTACATTCAATTTGAGTAGAAAAAAGAGTTAACTGATTTAACTCATTTTTGATCAACAGTGAACTGGAAATTTCCCTTTATGAACTGAAGAGAGATTTTCTTGAGATATTTAACTTAATAAAATGAGATATGATCTCATAATTAATTTTTCTATTTAATTAAATAATCTTTAATTAATTAGAGACACTTTTCTTATTTAATTAAATAACTCCATTTAATTAGTTAAGAATGGCTTCTCATTTAATTAAATAATTTTGTTTAATTAATTAGAAGTAAGTACTCCATTTAATTAAATAATTTCTTTTAAATATTTCAATTTTTTTTTGAAAACTAGTCAACTCAAGTCAACCGTGGCTAAATCTGGTCAACTTTTGATCAAACTTGATCTTTGCGTATATAAATATGAGAAAATGTGAATATGAATTCCAGGAACAATTCGATGCAAATTCTCATTCAATCTTTCAAAATGGAGAGATGAGGGTCTCTTAAACAGATTTTCTTCGAATTTATCAACGGTTGAGATCGATTTCAATCAACGGTCAGGATTAAAGGTGAAGTTCAGTCATAAAAGGAGATTTCTAAATTAAAGGGAGTTAATAGATTTAATTTGAGTAAAATAAGAAGTTAACTGATTCAATTTGAGTAGAAAAAGGAGTTAACTGATTTAACTCATTTTTTATCAATAGTGAACTGGAAATTTTCCTTTTTGAACTGAATAGAGATTTTGTTCAGATATTTAATTTAATAAAATGAGATATGCTCTCATAATTACTTTTTCTATTTAATTAAATAATCTTTAATTAATTACAGACATTTTTCTTATTTAATTAAATAACTTCATTTAATTAGTTAGGAATGTCTTCTCATTTAATTAAATAACTTTGTTTAATTAATTAGAAGTAAGTACTCCATTTAATTAAATAATTTCATTTAATTATTTCAAAAAAAATTTCGAAACTAGTAAAATCATGTCAACCATGGTTAAATGTGGTCAACTTTTGGTCAAACTTGATCTTTGCGTATGTGAATATGAGCAAATGTGAGTATGAATTCCAACAACAATTCGATGCAAATTCTCATTCAACCTTTCAAAATGAAGAGATGAGGGTCTCTTAAGTAGACTTTTCTGGAATTCATCAACGGTTGAGATCGATTTCAATCAATGGTCAGTACTAAATGTGAAGTTCAGTCATAAAGGGAGATTTTCAAATTAAAGGGAGTTAACAGATTTAATTTGAGTAAAATAAGGAGTTAACTGATTCAATTTGACTACAAAAAAGAGTTAACTGACTTAACTCATTTTTGATAAATAGTGTACTGAAAATTTTCCTTTTTGAACAGAAGAGAACTTTTGTTGAGATATTTAATTGAATAAAATGAGATATGATCTCATTATTACTTTTTCTATTTAATTAAATAATCTTTAATTAATTAGAGACACTTTTTTATTTAATTAAATAAATTTATTTAATTAGTTAGGAATGGCTTCTCATTTAATTAAATAATTTTGTTTAATTAATTAGAAGTAAGTACTCCATTTAATTAAATAATTTCATTTAATTATTTCAAAAAAAAATTCGAAACTAGTCAACCGTGGGTAAATCTGGTCAACTTTTTGTCAAACTTGATCTTTGCATATGTGAATATGAGCAAATGTGAGTATGAATTCCAGCAACAATTCGATGCAAATTCTCATTCAACATTTCAATATGAATATATGAGGGTTTCTTAAATAGACTTTACTGGAATTCATCAACGGTTGAGATTGATCTCAATCAACGGTCGGGATTAAAGGTGAATTTCAGTCATAAAGGGATATTTCTAAATTAAAGGGAGTTAAAAAATTTAATTTGAGTAAAATAAGGAGTTAACTGATTCAATTTGAATAGAAAAAAGAGTCAACTGATTTAACTCATTTTTTATCAATAGTGAACTAGAAATTTAACTTTTTGAACTGAAGAGAGATTTTGTTGAGATATTTAATTTAATAAAATGAGATATGCTCTCATAATTACTTTTTCTATTCAATTAAATAATCTTTAATTAATTAGAGACTTTACAAAAATTCATCAACGGTTGAGATCGATTTCAATCAACGGTCAGGATTAAAGGTGAAGTTCAGTCATAAAGGGAGATTTCCAAATTAAAAGGAGTTAACAGATTTAATTTGAGTAAAATAAGGAGTTAACTGATTTAATTTGAGTAGAAAAAAGAGTCAACTAATTTAACTCATTTTTTATCAATAGTGAACTGGAAATTTCCCTTTTTGAACTTAGGAGAGAATTTGTTAAGATATTTAATTTAAGAAAATGAGATATGCTCTCATAATTACTATGGTAAAATCTGGTAAACTTTTGGTCAAACTTGATCTTTGAATATGTGAATATGAGCAAATGCGAGTATGGATTCTAGCAACAATTTGATGCAAATTCTCATTCAACCTTTCAAAATGAAGAGATGAGGGTCTCTTAAATAGACTTTTCTGGAATTCATCAACGGTTGAGATTGATTTTAATCAATGGTAGGGATTAAATGTGAAGTTCAGTCATAGAACGACATTTTCAAATTATAGGGAGTTAACAGATTTAATTTGTGTAAAATAAGGAGTTACCTGATTTAATTTGAGTAGAAAAAGGAGTCAACTGATTTAACTCATTTTTTATCAATAGTGAACTGCAAATTTCACTTTCTGAACTGAAGAGAGATGTTGTTGAGATATTTAATTTAATAAAATGAGATATGCTCTCATAATTACTTTTTCTATTTAATTAAATAATCTTTAATTAATTAGAGACACTTTTCTTATTTAATTAAATAGCTTCATTTAATTAGTTAAGAATGGCTTCTCATTTAATTAAATAACTTGGTTTAATTAATTAGAAGTAAGTACTCCATTTAATTAAATAATTTTGTTTAATTATTTTAAAATTCTTTTCGAAACTAGTCAACTCAAGTCAATCGTGGTTAAATCTGGTCAACTTTTGGTCAAACTTGATCTTTGTGTATGTGAATATGAGCAAATGTGAGTATGAATTTTAGCAACACTTCGATGCAAATTCTCATTCAACCTTTCAAAATGAAGAGATGAGTGTCTCTTAAATTGACTTTCCTGAAATTCATCAACGGTTGAGATCGATTTCAATCAACGGTCAGGATTAAAGGTGAAGTTTAGTCATAAAGGGAGATTTCCAAATTAAAGGGAGTTAACAGATTTAATTTGGGTAAAATAAGGAGTTAACTGATTTAATTTGAGTAGAAAAAGGAGTTAACTGATTTTACTCATTTTTTATCAAAAGTGAACTGGAAATTTCCCTTTTTGAATTGAAGAGAGATTTTGTTTAGATATTTAATTTAATAAAATGAGATATTCTCTCATAATTACTTTTTCTATTTAATTAAATAATCTTTAATTAGTTAGAAACACTTTTCTTATTTAATTAAATAACTTCACTTAATTAGTTAGGAATTGCTTCTCATTTAATTAAATAACTTTGTTTAATTAATTAGAAGTAAGCACTCTATTTAATTAAATAATTTCATTTAATTATTTCAAAAAAAAATTCGAAACTAGTCAACTGAAGTCAACCATGGTTAAATCTGGTCAACTTTTGGTCAAGCTTGATCTTTGCACATGTGAATATGAGCAAATGTGAGTATCAATTCCAACAATAATTCGATGCAAATTCTCATTCAACCTTTCAAAATGAAGAGATGAGAGTCTCTTAAAAAGACTTTCCCTGAATTCATCAACGGTTGAGATTGATTTCAATAAACGGTCAGGATTAAAGGGGAAGTTCAGTCATAAAGGGAGATTTCTAAATTAAAGGGAGTTAACAGATTTAATTTGAGTAAAATAATGAGTTAACTGATTCAATTTGAGTAGAAAAAAGAGTTAAATGATTTAACTCATTTTTGATCAATAGTGAACTGAAAATTTTCCTTTTTGAACTGAAGAGAGATTTTGTTGAGATATTTAATTTAATAAAATGAGATATCCTCTCATAATTAATTTTTCTATTTAATTAAATAATCTTTAATTAATTAGACACTTTTCTTATTTAATTAAATAACTTGATTTAATTAGTTAGGAATGGCTTCTCATTTAATTAAATAACTTTGTTTAATTAATTAAAAGTAAGTACTCCATTTAATTAAATAATTTCGTTTAATTATTTCAAAATTTTTTTCAAAACTAGTCAAATCATGTCAACCATGGTTAAATTTGGTCAACTTTTGGTCAAACTTAATCTTTGCGTATGTGAATATGAGCAAATGTGAGTATGAATTCCAACAACAATTCGACGCAAATTCTCATTCAACCTTTCAAAATGAAGAGATGAGGGTCTCTTAAATAGACTTTCCTAAAATTAATCAACAGTTGAGATCGATTTCAATCAATGGTTAGGATTAAACGTAAAGTTCAGTCATAAAGGGAGATTTTCAAATTACAAGGAGTTAATAGATTTAATTTGAGTAAAATAAGGAGGTAACTGATTCAATTTGACTAGAAAAAGGAGTTAACTGATTTAACTCATTTTTGATAAATAGTGTACTGGAAATTTTTTCCTTTTTGAACTGAAGAGAAATTTTGTTGAGATATTTAATTGAATAAAATGAGATATGATCTCATAATTACTTTTTCTATTTAATTAAATAATCTTTAATTAATTAGAGACACTTTTCTTATTTAATTAAATAACTTCATTTAATAAGTTAGGAATGGCTTCTCATTTAATTAAATAATTTGGTTTAATTAATTAGAAGTGAGTACTCCATTTAATTAAATAATTTCATTTAATTATTTCAAAATTCTTTTCGAAACTAGTCAACTCAAGTCAACCGTGGTTAAATCTGGTCAACATTTGGTCAAACTTGATCTTTGCATATGTGAATATGAGCAAATGTGAGTATGAATTCCAACAAAAATTCGATGCAAATTCTCATTCAACCTTTCAAAATGAAGAGATGAGGGTTTCTTAAATAGACTTTACTGGAATTCATCAACGGTTGAGATCGATCTCAATCAACGGTCGGGATTAAAGGTGAATTTCAGTCATAAAGGGAGATTTCTAAATTAAAGGGAGTTAAAAAAATTTATTTGAGTAAAATAAGGAGTTAACTGATTCAATTTGAGTAGAAAAAAGAGTCAACTGATTTAACTCATTTTTTATCAATAGTGAACTGGAAATTTAACTTTTTGAACTGAAGAGAGATTTTGTCGAGATATTTAATTTAATAAAATGAGATATGCTCTCATAATTACTTTTTCTATTCAATTAAATAATGTTTAATTAATTAGAGACACTTCTCTTATTTAATTAAATAACTTCATTTAATTAATTAGGAATGGCTTCTCATTTAATTAATTAACTTTGTTTAATTAATTAGAAGTAAGTACTCTATTTAATTAAATAATTTTGTTTAATTATTTCAAAATTCTTTTTAAAATTAGTCAAGTCAAGTCAACCGTGGTTAAATTCAGTCAACTTTTGCTCAAACTTGAACTTTGCATATGTGAATATGAGCAAATGTGAGTATGAATTCCAGCAACAATTCGATGTAAATTATCCTTCAACCTTTCAAAATGAAGACATGAGGGTCTCTTAAATACACTTTTGTAGAATTCATCAACAGTTGAGATCGATTTCAATCAACGGTCAAGATTAGAGGTGAAGTTAAGTCATAAAGGGAG
The DNA here is from genome assembly GCA_028749045.1 of Cupressus sempervirens. Lineage (NCBI taxonomy): Eukaryota > Viridiplantae > Streptophyta > Pinopsida > Cupressales > Cupressaceae > Cupressus > Cupressus sempervirens. The sequence goes on along the minus strand of CM053784.1, from coordinate 612,335,559 downwards.
ATTTTCAAATTAAAGTCAGTTAACATATTTAATTTGAGTAAAATAAGGAGTTAACTGATTCACTTTGAGTAGAAAAAGGAGTCAACTAATTTAAATCATTTTTTATCAATAGTGAACTGAAAATTTCCCTTTTTGAACTGAAGAGAGATTTTGTTGAGATATTTAATTTAATAAAATGAGATATGCTCTCATAATTACCTTTTCTATTTAATTAAATAATCTCTAATTAATTATAGACAATTTTCTTATTTAATTAAATAACTTCATTTAATTAATTAGGAATGGCTTTTCATTTAATTAAATAACTTTGTTTAATTAATTAGAAGTAAGTACTCCATTTAATTAAATAATTTTTTAAAATTATTTCAAAACTATTTTTGAAACTAGTCAATTCAAGTCAACTGTGGTTAAATCTGGTCAACTTTTGGTCAAACTTGATCTTTGCGTATGTGAATATGAGAAAATGTGAGTATGAATTTCGGCAACAATTCAATGCAAATTCTCATTCAACCTTTGAAAATGAAGAGATGAGGGTCTCTTAAATAGATTTTCTTGGAATTCATCAACAGTTGAGATCGATTTCAATCAACGGTTAGGATTAAAGATGAAGTTCAGTCATAAAGGAAGATTTCCAAATTAAAGGAATTTAACATATGTAATTTGAGTAAAATAAGGAGTTAACTAATTCAATTTGAGTAGAAAAATGAGTCATCTGATTTAACTCATTTTTCATCAATAGTGAACTGGAAATTTCCCTTTTTGAACTGAAGAGAGATTTCGTTGAGATATTTAATTTAATAAAATGAGATATGCTCTCATAAATACTTTTTCTATTAAATTAAATAATCTTTAATTAAATAGAGACACTTTTCTTATTTAATTAAATAACTTCATTTAATTAATTAGGAATGGCTTCTCATTTAATTAAATAACTTTGTTTAATTAATTAGAAGTAAGAACTCCATTTAATTAAATAATTTTGTTTAATTATTTCAAAAAAAATTTCGAAACTTGTCAACCGTAGTTAAATTTGGTCAACTTTTGATCAAACTTGATCTTTGCGTATGTGAATATGGAAAAATGTGAGTATGAATTCCAGCAACAATTCGATGCAAATTCTCATTCAACCTTTCAAAATGAACAGATGAGGGTGTCTTAAATAGACTTTCCTAAAATTCATCAACGGTTGAGATCGATTTCAATCAACGGTCAGGATTAAAGGTGAAGTTCAGTCATAAAGGGAGATTTCCAAATTAAAGGGAGTTAACAGATTTAATTTGAGTAAAATAAGGAGTTAACTGATTCAATTTGAGTAGAAAAAGAGTCAACTGATTTAACTCATTTTTTCTCAATAGCGAACTGGAAATTTCCCTTTTTGAACTTAGGAGAGAATTTGTTAAGATATTTAATTTAAGAAAATGAGATATGCTCTCATAATTAATTTTTCTATTTAATTAAATAATTTTTAATTAATTAGAGACACTTTTCTTATTTAATTAAATAACTTCATTTAATTTATTAGGAATGGCTTCTCATTTAATTAAATAACTTTGTTTAATTAATTAGAAGTAAGTATTCCATTTAATTAAATAATTTTGTTTAATTATTTCAAAATTCTTTTCGAAACTAGTCAACTCAAGTCAATTGTGTTAAAATCTGGTCAACTTTTGGTCAAACTTGATCTTTACATATGTGAATATGAGCAAATGTGAGTATGGATTCTAGCAACAATTCGATGCAAATTCTCATTCAACCTTTCAAAATGAAGAGATGAGGGTCTCTTAAATAGACTTTCATAGAATTCATCAACGGTTGAGATTGATTTCAATCAACGGTAAGGATTAAAGGTGAAGTTTAGTCATAAAAGGAGATTTTGAAATTCAAGGGAGTTAACAGATTTAATTTGTGTAAAATAAGGAGTTAACTGATTTAATTTGAGTAGAAAAAGGAGTCAAGTGATTTAACTCATTTTTTGTCAGTAGTGAACTGCAAATTTCCCTTTTTGAACTGAAGAGAGATGTTGTTGAGATATTTAATTTAATAAAATGAGATATGCTCTCATAATTACTTTTTCTATTTAACCAAATAATCTTTAATTAATTAGAGACACTTTTCTTATTTAATTAAATAACTTCATTTAATTAGTTAAGAATGGCTTCTCATTTAATTAAATAACTTTGTTTAATTAATTAGAAGTAAGTACTCCATTTAATTAAATAATTTCATTTAATTATTTCAAAATTCTTTTTGAAACTAGTCAACTCAAGTCAACCATGGTTAAATCTGGTCAACTTTTGGTCAAACTTAATCTTTGTGTATGTGAATATGAGCAAATGTGAGTATGAATTCCAGCAACAATTCGATCCAAATTCTCATTCAACTTTTCAAAATGAAGATGTAGTGCCTGTCCCTAAGTCGCATTTCTGTTATCATTGCCAAACTTTTTTAGGCCAATTTATGTTTGATGATTAGTATTATTATTTTAGAGATTATCAGATGTTGTTTTACACTCAATTTATTATATGATGAGATTACTTGGTACTCTATATTTCATGCATGTATGATGATTATTCAGTGGTTTCAGTTATCGATGATGATTAGTTAGATGGTTTATTATTCCATGTGCTTCTTATGGATACTTACCCCATACTGCATGGGTATGGTGTGCATGTTTGTTTTATTTATGTATGGTGTTTCTGATGTGGTTAAGGAAGGGAGTCGTAGTCACCTGCTAGTCAGGATCTACACGATGCACCACTTCCTGCCATTCTCTGTTTAGCTTAGAATATTGTGTTTTTACATGCGTGGATTTTATGCAGGTTGCAGGTACCAGGTATCGACTTCTCTGAATTGCTAGGATGAGCGTACCCTATCGCATTGTCTCAATGGTAAGAGAGGGGAGATAAACTCTTAAGTCCAATTCCTTAACCTTTTAGCCAATTGTCCTAATTGATAATTAGGACAAGTATCTGAGTTAAGTACCCTCTGAATGCATCAAATGATGTAATTTCAGATTTATAACCCTTTTTGTTTTGATTTAGTATGTGTTTTTCTATGTTGAGTTTTCGTATGTTGTTATATGAGTCCTTGATGTATTTTCTATTAATTAAGTTTAATTAAAAAGATTAATTAATGATTTAATTTATTAGAGAATTAATATGATATCTTTAATATTTAATTAATTGAGAAATTAATTAAATAAAAGAATTAAATTTGGAAATTAAAATTCAAAGATAAATTTAGAACAGGATAATATTTATTTAATTTAATAATAATATATTTGGAGTTCATTTTTAAATAAATGCTAAATATTATTGTTATTTAAATTAATTAAATATGTTATCAATTAAGTTCTAAAATAAATTAAAAGTTGAAAGATATAAAATTATTAAGAATTCTAGATCGCATGATCTAAGCATGAGTTTAAATATGAGAATTAAATTAAAAGATTAAATAATAGAAATTAATAATGTTATTTTAATTTCATGAAGTACACATGAGATTAAAGTAATAAACTAATTTAAAATAGAAGTCAAGTAGAATATTAAATAAAGTTATTCAATAATTCATTTAATGTGCATAGAAAAGATAAAGAAAGATTAATAAAAGGTAATTTTACAATTAACTTTGGTGAGTACGTAGTTCTCTCAGGTGAACTTAGAATTAGTTCCCCAATTTAAGGAGAGAGAAACCTTTATCACAAGGAGAAGGTTCATTTTGAACAGGGGAATTTGGGGGACAAATTTGGGAAAATGAAATTTTGGGCATAAATTTTAGAGACAAATTTGGACGCGACTTTTGGAGACAAATCTTCTCAAAATTCTCGTGCGTTTGTGTATTAGCATCAGGTTCAGGTAGGGTCTTGTGTTTTGATCACTGATTGAATTATGCAATTTGACATTCCTGTCTACTCCGTGATTGTAAGAACTTGTCTTCTCGAATTTGTCATTTCTTCATTCTGAATCTTTTGCTATTCGATTTCATTTGTAAATCTAGATTGAAAAACTGTTTACGAACCTCATTCAACAATTGAAATAAATAAGAATTAAATCAAGATTTGAGTTTGAATTAAATGGAATTTGAGAAATTTAATAAGGTTAGGATTTTGAAATTGGATGAAGAAAACTCTAAGTTGGAAAATAAATATGATTGATTTATTTTATTTAAATTTTATGATTGATAAAATTTAATAAAATAAATTTACTTGAAATCGATAAATAATACATGACTTTATTTATAGAAAACGATTTAAAAACAAATTGCTTTTTTATTTTATTTTTAAAAATATACAAATATATATATATATATATGTGCATATATATGCATATATATGTATATATATATATATATATGTATATATATATAATTATATAATTATTGTTTTAAGTGGGGGGGAGGGAATCACTCGTACCCACCCCCCACTGTCGACGGTCGACAGTACCTGCGTCGCAAGTACTACAATGACAGGTACAGCGTACCTGCCGCCACAGGCCTGCGGTAGAGCCAACGGGCTTTAAACGTATATGATAAGGGTTTGATTAATTCGATTTTGTTTTATTATAATTTTTATTATTTATAATAAAAAAAAAAAACAAAATTTTATTATTATTTAAATTTTTTTTAATAAATTTTTAATATATATATTAATTAATAAATATTTACTTATTAAATATTTTAATCTTTATTAATATTTAATGATTAAATATTAATACATTTAACATAGTTTGTTAATATTAATTTATTAATAATTTTGGTTAAATTTTAATAAATTAACAATTAATAAATAGATTAAAATAAGTAATTAGAGCAAGTGATTATTGATTTAATTAAAATTAGTTTAATTAAAGTTAATTAACAATGAATATTATTTGACTAAATGGTAGATTTGGATTATTGACTTAATGAAAGTTATTATAGAAATGGGTTAATCGTAAAGGGTAGTCTTGAAAACTTAGTTACTTGAAATTTGACATTAAACTGAAACATAAACCTTACCTTAACTCAATAATATACTTTCAAGTCCAATCTTTGAGACCTTGATGTTTTCTTTGTGCTTTGAATGTTATGGGGTTGGTTTAGCGTTGACCAGTTTAGGTTGTTACCAGAGGCTCGGGGGTTGTGAATGTGATGTCATGATGATTTGGTCTCGATCTTTCTTAACCCGACCATGGTAATGTGATGAAGTGCTCTATGACATGATTGTATTTACTGTTTGTTATTGCTTTCCAGTTTCCTTGTGCGAAACTGAGATGTATGTATTTAAGATACCTGACTTAATTGTTTTCGAGTCTCGATTAGTTATATTTGATAACCATTTTTGAGTCTCGATCAGTTATACTTGGATTGCTTTTCGGTCGCTTGAGAGGACTGAAGTGTTTGTTATGTTCTTGATGATGTCATGTGTTGACTTGACCATTTTGGAGTCTTCGATCAGTATTGTAATTTACTATTAGGATACTTTCTGGTTGCTCATTGGAGAACCATTGGATTTTGTGATTTATCATTGATGCCTTCAGTTGCTGATAGAGAACTGTCGTGATCATATGATATTTATTTGATGCTTATCTGTTGCTCATGAAGAACTGATGTAATTTTGTGGCTTATCTTTTATGATGTTTTTCAGTTGCTTGTATAGGATTGAGGTGATTTTATTATGATTCTTTGATTTGTGAGTTCATGAGCCTAGGATAGGTTATCTATGTGTAGTGTCAGGAAGTGGCTTGCAATAGGGATCAGGGCCCTAAGAGGCTACCTGGAGTAAACCATTGTAAGTTGTTTTAATAAGTGAAAATATTTACACTAAATGAGGGAAAATGAACCTAACAAGATAATTGTATGTTCTCTCCCATGCCTTGAGTGCTAGTACAGACTAGGATGGGGTAGAGAGAATGCTTGGTTACGACTTTGCACTCCATAGTATGCCTCGTCAGTACGAGAGGATACTAGTGGCCGCAGGGATCAGTAGAGACCCGAGATTCCTAAGGGATTGCTCGGGTAACTTCTACATGACTTTTGCGATGACACTTTTCCGCTTGCATATTAGGTTTCCTACGTGTCTTGTGGTACCTCTGGGATTTAGATGTCGATCTTTTTAGGAACCCTTGAGTTAGCATACTTATAGGATTTCCTAGACTTAGAGATTATTTATGATTATAAGTTTTGTTATCCTATTTGGGACTTGAGACTATCTCCTCAGCGCGGTGGGAGTGGACCATTTAGGTTCCACGTGGTCGGGTGGTAGTGCTTTTTACTCTTACCATTGAGATCCGTTCTGTGGTCACCGTGGCTGGAGTTTTCGTGATTGGCATTTACCTTCACTATGTTCTTGGATTATTATGATGGATTGTTAGACATAGAATTAATTAAATTTAAACGTGACTCAACGTCTTGGGATCCTTAAGAAATGTAACTTGCTAAGTATGGTTATCGATGATTACATGTCATTGCTTCCACTACTATGTGTTTGATGTGTATGTTATACATTCTTGCTTTTAAAACAAAAAAATGTTTAGCAAACTTAGTGAAACTTTAGGTTAATTCTTTTGGATCCCTTGGCGAGGCGTTACAGAAGAGACGAGTGTCTCTTAAATTGACTTTCCTAAAATTCATCAACGGTTGAGATCGATTTCAATCAACGGTCGAGATTAAAGGTGAAGTTTAGTCATAAAGGGAGATTTCCAAATCAAAGGGAGTTAACAGATTTAATTTGGGTAAAAATAAGGAGTTAACTGATTCAATTTGAGTAGAAAAAGGAGTTAACTGATTTAACTCATTTTTGATCAAAAGTGAATTGGAAATTTCCCTTTTTGAATTGAAGAGAGATTTTGATTAGATATTTAATTTAATACAATTAGATATTCTCTCATAATAACTTTTTTTATTTAATTAAATAATCTTTAATTAGTTAGAAAAACTTTTCTTATTTAATTAAATAACTTCATTTAATTGGTTAGGAATGGCTTCTCATTTAATTAAATAACTTTGTTTAATTAATTAGAAATAAGTACTCAATTTAATTAAATAATTTCGTTTAAATATTTCAAAAATTTTTTCGAAACTAGTCAACTCAAGTCAACCATGGTTAAATCTGGTCAACTTATGCTCAAACTTGATCTTTGCACATGTGAATATGAGCAAATGTGAGTATGAATTCCACCAATAATTCGATGCAAATTTTCATTCAACCTTTCAAAATGAAGAGATGAGGGTTTCTTAAATAGACTTTCTTGGAATTCATCAACGGTTGAGATCGATTTCAATAAACGGTCAGGATTAAAGGTGAAGTTCAGTCATAAAGGAAGATTTCCAAATTAAAGGGAGTTAGCAGATTTAATTTGAGTAAAATAAGGAGTTAACTGATTCAATTTGAGTAGAAAAAGCAATTAACTGATTTAACTCATTTTTTATCAATAGTGAACTGAAAATTTTCCTTTTTGAACTGAAAAGAAATTTTGTTGAGATATTTAATTTAATAAAATGAGATATGCTCTCATAATTACTTTTTCTATTTAATTAAATAATCTATAATTAATTAGAGACACTTTTCTTATTTAATTAAATAACTTCATTTAATTAGTTAGAAATGGCTTCTCATTTAATTGAATAATTTTTTTTAATTAATTAGAAGTAAGTACTCCATTTAATTAAATAATTTTTTTTAATCATTTCAAATTTTTTTCGAAACTAATCAACTCAAGTCAACAGTGGTTAAATCTGGTCAACTTTTGGTCATACTTGATCTTTGCGTATGTGAATATGAGCAAATGTGATTATGAATTCCAGCAACAATTCGATGCAAATTCTCATTCAACCTTTCAAAATGAAGAGATCAGGGTCTCTTAAATAGACTTTCCTGGAATTCATCAGCGATTGAGATCGATTTCAATCAACAGTCAGGATTAAAGGTGAAGTTCAGTCATAAAGGGAGATCTCCAAATTAAAGGGAATTAACAGATTTAATTTGAGTAAAATAAGGAGTTAACTGATTCAATTTGAGTAGAAAAATGAGTTAACCGATTTAACTCATTTTTGATCAATAGTAAACTGAAAATTTCACTTTTTGAACTGAAGAAAAATTTTGTTGAGATATTTAATTTAATAAAATGAAATATGCTCTGATGATTACATTTTCTATTTAATTAAATAATTTTTAATTTATTAGAGACACTTTTCTTATTTAATTAAATAACTTCATGTAATTAATTAAGAATAGCTTCTCATTTAATTAAATAACTTTGTTTAATTAATTAGAAGTAAGTACTCCATTTAATTAAATAATTTCATTTAATTATTTCAAAATTCTTTTCAAAACTAGTCAACTCAAGTCAATCGTAGTTAAATTTGGTCAACTTTTGGTCAAACTTTATCTTTGCGTATGTGAATATGAGCAAATGTGAGTATGAATACCAACAACAATTTGATGCAAATTATCATTCAACCTTTCAAAATGAAGAGATGAGGGTCTCTTAAATATACTTTTCTAAAATTCATCAACAGTTGAGATTTATTTCAATCAATGGCCACGATTAAAGGTGAAGTTTAGTCATAAAGGGAGATTTCCAAATTAAATGGAGTTAACAAATTTAATTTGAGTAAAATAAGGAGTTAACTGATTCAATTTGAGTTGAAAAAGCAGTTAACTGATTTAACTCATTTTTTATCAATAGTGAACTGTAAATTTCCCTTTTTGAATTGAAGAGAGATTTTGTTTAGATATTTAATTTAATAAAATGAGATATGCTGTCATAATTACTTTTTCTATTTAATTAAATAATCTTTAATTAATTAGAGATAAATTTTCTTAATTAATTAAATAACTTCATTTAATTAGTTAGGAATGGGTTCTCATTTAATTAAATAATTTTGTTTAATTAATTAGAAGTAAGTACTCCATTTAATTAAATAATTTTTTTCAATTATTTAAATTTTTTTTTCGAAACTAGTCAACTCAAGTCAACCGTGGTTAAATCTAGTCAACTTTTGGTCAAACTTGATCTTTGCGTATGTGAATATGAGCAAATGTGAGTATGAATTCCAGCAACAATTCGATACAAATTCTCATTCAACCTTTCAAAATGAATAGATGAGGGTCTCTTAAATAGACTTTCTTGGAATTCATCAACGGTTGAGATCGATTTCAATCAACGGCCAGGATTAAAGGTGAAGTTTAGTCATAAAGGGAGATTTCCAAATTAAAGGGAGTTAATAGATTTAATTTGAGTAAAATAAGGAGTTAACTGATTAAAATTGAGTAGAAAAAGGAGTTAACTGATTCAATTTGAGTAGAAAAAGGAGTTAACTGATTTAACTCATTTTTTATCAATAGTGAACTGAAATTTTTCCTATTTGAACTGAAGAGAGATTTTGTTGAGATATTTAATTTAATAAAATGAGATATGCTCTCATAATTATTTTTTCTATTTAGTTAAATAATCTTTAATTAATTAGAGACACTTTTCTTATTTAATTAAATAACTTCATTTAATAAGTTAAGAATGGCTTATCATTTAATTAAATAAATTTGTTTAATTAATTAGAAGTACTCTATTTAATTAAATAATTTCGTTTAATTATTTAAAAAAAAATTCAAAATTAGTCAACTCAAGTTAACCATGGTTAAATCTGGTCAACTTTTGGTCAAACTTGATCTTTGCGTATGTGAATATGAGCAAATGTGAGTATGAATTCCAGCAACAATTCGATGCAAATTCTCATTCAACCTCTCAAAATGAAGAGATGAGGGTCTCTTAAATAGACTTTCTTGGAATTCATCAACGGTTGAGATCGATTTCAATCAACGGTCAGCATTAAAGGTGAAGTTCAGTCATAAAGGGAAATTTCCAAATTAAAGGGAGTTAACAAATTTAATTTGAGTAAAATAATGAGTTAATTGATTCAATTTGAGTAGAAAAGGGAGTTAAATAATTTAACTCATTTTTTATCAATAGTGAAATAGAAATTTCCCATCTTGAACTGAAGAGAGATTTTGTTGAGATATTTAATTTAATAAAATGAGATATGCTCTCATAATTACTTTTTCTATTTAATTAAATAATCTTTAATTAATTAGAGACACTTTTCTTATTTAAATAAATAACTTCATTTAATTAATTAGGAATGATTTCTCATTTAATTAAATAACTTTTCTTAATTAATTAGAAGTAAGTACTCCATTTAATTAAATAATTTTATTAAATTATTTCAAAAAAAATTTGAAACTAGTCAACTCAAGTCAACTGTGGTTAAATCTGATCAACTTTTGGTCAAACTTGATCTTTGCGTATGTGAATATGAGAAAATGTGAGTATGAATTCCAGCAACAATTCGATGCAAATTTTCATTCAACCTTTTAAAATAAAGAGATGAGGGTCTCTTAAATAGACTTTTCTAGAATTCATCAACGGTTGAGATCGATTTCAATGAACGGTTAGGATTAAAGCTGAAGTTCAGTCATAAAGGGAGATTTCCAAATTAAAGAGAGTTAACAGATTTAATTTGAGTAAAATAAGGAGTTAACTGATTCAATTTGAGTAGAAAAAGGAGTTAACTGATCTAACTCATTTTTGATAAATAGTGAAGGGGAAATTTCTCTTTTTGGACTGAAGAGATATTTTGTTGAGATATTTAATTTAATAAAATGAGATATGCTCTCATAATTACTTTTTCTTTTTAATTAAATAATCTTTAATTAGTTAGAGACACTTTTCTTATTTAATTAACTTCATTTCATTAATTAGGAATGGCTTCTCATTTAATTAAATAACTTTGTTTAATTAATTATAAGTAAGTACTCCATTTAATTAAATAATTTTGTTTCATTATTTCAAAATTCTTTTCGAAACTAGTCAACTCAAGTCAACCGTGGTTAAATCTAGTCAACTTTTGGTCAAACTTGATCTTTGCATATGTGAATATGAGCAAATGTGAGTATGAATTCCAGCAACAATTTGATACAAATTATCATTCAACCTTTCGAAATGAAGAGATGAGGGTCTCTTAAATATGTTAGAGTAAATAATTAATATTTAATTATTTATTCTATTGCTTAAGTTTACTTAGGTCATGCATTTATTTAATATTTCATATTTAATGCATGTTGTGACAACACGGGAGTTTGTTCCCTTCTAGTTGTCACACTTATCTTCTAGCTTGTTCCACAAGCTTCCATGAGCTCTTTATATTTGAGCTCTCCTCGTTGTATTTTCATATCGGAAGCCATTTTCTTATTGTAAATACATTTCTTATTGTGTTTGCATTTTTGGCTCTCATGTCCGTTTAGGGTTTTTGCCCGTGCTCCATGCTCTCTCCTTCTATGGCTTCTCTTTGACAGGTTCGCATGCAGGTGATCTTGGCGTCTTCGGAGTTGGTTTTCCTCAACTTCAACATGGTATCAGAGCCTTCCTGCTGCTGCTTCGTTGAAGAAATTTTGAAGCCATGATTTGAAGTCACAAACCCTAGTTTGTTTGTGCAATTTTTCTTCAAATCATGGGATCAGCATTTTTTCGGAGCACTTTCAGCCCAAACGGACATCACCATTGGATCCGGAAGGCCATTTACAGTCAAAATTCATATAAAACTTTCCGTTTTTGGAGACAGAGCTCCGGAAGGCAAATTTTTTTTGTTTCAGGGTCTGGCCGTACCATCGTACGGACGCGCGACAGTGCAAAAATTTAAAAAAAAATTGGGCACCGCCGCAGCAGCGCCAACGCGCCACCGCGGGGCCACCCGATCTCCGCCCGTGCGCCTCCGACGCTCCGCTCCGCCAGCGCCTTCCGCCGCGGCGCCACCCTGAACATCCGCCGCCCGGGCGCAGCTGCCTCCGCCACCGTAGACAGCGGCGCCGCTGGGTTTTCCTCCCGGGCGCCACCGCCACCGGCGGTTTTCGCTGTTCCGCCGCCCCTGCGGCCGCCTCCGCCATCAGCACTCTTCGGCCACTGCAGGGGTGACACGTGGCATGGGCGCCACGTGGCACATTGCCATGTGGACCCGCCATGTCACCCCTGCCACGTCAGCACTGCCACGTGGCACTTCTTTTTTGCTGTGACGGCCTCCAAACCGTCAAATTTAATCGGCTGACTTGCTGACGTCAGCACTGCATCAGCCCTTGCATGCACCTCTCCTGATTTGGTTTTGGACCTACTTGTGGTTTTTTGGCCATAACTCTTGCATACGGAGGTATTTTTCCGATCCAAAAGAAGCGTCGGAAAGCTGGTTCCGAGACGGAGATTTTGGTGCAGGTATTTTTAGGTTTTGATTCATTTTTATTACCTATTTTTTCAGTTAAAGTCCGAAGTCCTCTTTTTGACTCCGGCATGCATATCTTTTGCATCCCATGCCTGTTTTTTGACAACTTTATATTTCTGGAAAGCTCGTTCTGTGTACTTTTTAGGACTGTCATCTTTTTTCCTCACTTTTGGCCTCTTCTCTTTCTATCATAGTTTTGGCATTTTTGCTCTATGGTGGATATTTTGAGTGTTTTAGGCCTGAGGATCGTTTTCCTGGCATGGTTTGCTTTCTTTTCGGCTGTACTTTCTTTTGGTTCAGCTCTTTTTCAGTTTTGATCATTGTAGCTATCCTTTTGAAGCATTTTTTATTTTCGCACTGAGATAAACTGTCACTTTTGTATTCTGGGAGTCATGAACGTTGTTTTGAGTCAGGTGTACTTGCACTATTTCATAAAGCATCATGGGGGGGATTATTTGTTTGTTGTTTTAGGCATTCTCCCTTTGTCAAGTGAGTGTCCCTTCCACGACATTAGCCCCATGCCGAGTCAGTTAGACCGTGTCTTTATCGGTGTCTGTACCTCTTTTCCTCTCTCCTCGTTCTTGGTTCGTTTGCAGAAGATTTGGCTCACCTTTTCAGTTGCCTGTCATCACACCCCGTCTGCATTAAGGGGGGATTATGTTGTGTTCTAATGCATCCATGGTTTGATGGTTCGATAGTGTGAACTATGTATTCAGTGGTTGATCCTACATACAAGGCGATTGCAGTGGCTGGCTACCTATGCATTTCGGTGAGATGGATCATCTACCATATAGACATGCTCAGTTCGTGCCTTCTTCTTCCATGGAGGTTTCTTCAGATTAGCAGTTTGACAGATTTGCGACTTCTTCATGCTTCAGTGATTCTGCTTCTTCATGATCACTCATTGTTCCTGATTTAGGGGACATTTTCCCTAGTTGGAGACTTCTTCAGCTCTTCATTGGGTTCTTACCTCTTTTTAGGGGAGGGTTTTTCCCATGTGGTTTTCTCTCTTTCCCCGTTTACAGAGGTTTCATTCTTCTTGCATTGTACTTGGGTACCTAAAATGGCCTCGTTGCCGGGACCCATTATGCATTCATCTTAGCTTTGTGAGCTTAAGGCATTTCCCTAAGTTGCACTTAAGGGGGGGTGTTAGAGTAAATAATTAATATTTAATTATTTATTCTATTGCTTAAGTTTACTTAGGTCATGCATTTATTTAATATTTCATATTTAATGCATGTTGTGACAACACGGGAGTTTGTTCCCTTCTAGTTGTCACACTTATCTTCTAGCTTGTTCCACAAGCTTCCATGAGCTCTTTATATTCGAGCTCTCCTCATTGTATTTTCATATCGGAAGCCATTTTCTTATTGTAAATACATTTCTTATTGTGTTTGCATTTTTGGCTCTCATGTCCGTTTAGGGTTTTTGCCCATGCTCCATGCTCTCCCCTTCTATGGCTTCTCTTTGACAGGTTCGCATATAGGTGATCTTGGCGTCTTCGGAGTTGGCTTTCCTCAACTCCAACAAAATAAACTTTTCTGGAATTCATCAACGGTTGATATCAATTTCAATCAACGATCAGGATTAAAGGTGAAGTTCAGTCATAAAGAAAAATTTCCAAATTAAAGGGAGTTAACAGATTTAATTTGAGTAAAATAAGAAGTTAATTGATTTAATTTGAGTAGAAAAAGAAATTAATTGACTTAACTAATTTTTTATCAATAGTGAACTGAAAATTTCTCTTTTTGAACTGAAGAGAGATTTGGTTGAGATATTTAATTTAATAAAATGAGATATCCTCTCATAATTACTTTTTTTATTTAATTAAATAATTTTTAATTAATTAGAGACACTTTTCTTATTTAATCAAATAACTTCATTTAATTAATTAGAAATAGCTTGTCATTTAATTAAATAAATTTGTTTAATTAATTAGAAGTAAGTACTCCATTGAATTAAATAATTTTGTTTAATTATTTCAAAAAAAATATTTGAAACTAGTCAACTCAAGTCAACTGTGGTTAAATTTGGTCAACTTTTGGTCAAACTTGATCTTTGCGTATTTGAATATGAGCAAATGTGAGTATGAATTTCAGCAACAATTCGATGCAAATTCTCATTCAACCTTTCAAAATGAAGAGATGAAGGTCTCTTAAATAGACTTTCCTAAAATTCATCAATTGTTGAGATCAATTTCAATCAACGGTCAGCATAAAAGGTGAAGTTCAGTCATAAAAGGACATTTTTAAATTAAAGAGAGTTAACAGATTTAATTTGAGTAAAATAAGGACTTAACTGATTCAAATTGAGTAGAAAAAGGAGTTAACTGATTTAACTCATTTTTTATCAATAGTGAACAGAAAATTTGTCTTTTTGAACTGAAGAGAGATTTTGTTGAGATATTTAATTTAATAAAATGAGATATGCTCTCATAATTACTTTTTCTATTTAATTAAATAATCTTTAATTAATTAGAGACACTTTTCTTATTTAATTAAATAACTTCATTTCATTAATTAGGAATGGGTTCTCATTTAATTAAATAACTTTGGTTAATTAATTAGAAGTAAGTACTCCATTTAATTAAATAATTTTGTTTAATTATTTCAAAAAAAATTTCAAAACTAGTCAACTCAAATCAACCGTGGTTAAATTTGGTCAACTTTTGGTCAAACTTGATCTTTGCATATGTGAATATGAAAAAATGTGAGAATAAATTCCAACAACAATTCGATGCAAATTCTCATTCAACCTTTCGAAATGAAGAGATGAGGGTCTCTTAAATAGACTTCCCTAGAATTCATCAACGATTGAGATAGATTTAAATCAACGGTCAGGATTAAAGGTGAAGTTCAATCATAAAGAGAGATTTCCAAATTAAATGGAGTTAACAGATTTAATTTGAGTAAAATAAGGAGTTAACTGATTTAATTTGAGTAGAAAAAGGAGTTAATTGACTTAACTCATTTTTTATCAATAGTGAATTGAAAATTTCTATTTTAGAACTGAAGAGAGATTTGGTTGAGATATTTAATTTAATAAAATGAGATATGCTCTCATAATTACTTTTTCTATTTAATTAAATAATCTTTAATTAATTAGAGACACTTTTCTTATTTAATTAAATAACATCATTTAATTAATAAGGAATGGCTTCTCATTTAATTAAATAACTTTGGTTAATTAATTAGAAGTAAGTACTCCATTTAATTAAATAATTTTGTTTATTTATTTTTAAAAAAATTTCAAAACTAGTCAACTC
Source organism: Cupressus sempervirens (assembly GCA_028749045.1). Classification (NCBI taxonomy): domain Eukaryota; kingdom Viridiplantae; phylum Streptophyta; class Pinopsida; order Cupressales; family Cupressaceae; genus Cupressus; species Cupressus sempervirens. Next base: position 612,320,051 of record CM053784.1, on the reverse strand, counting down.
AAGTCAACCGTGGTTAAATTTGGTCAACTTTTGGTCAAACTTGATAATTGTATATGTGAATATGAGCAAATCTGGGTATGAATTCTAGCAACAATTCAATGCAAATTTTCATTCAACCTTTCAAAATGAAGAGATGAAGGTCTCTTAAAAAGACTTTCCTAGAATTCATCAACGGTTGAGATCGATTTCAATCAACGGTCAGGATTAAAGTTGAAGTTCAGTCATAAAGGGAGATTTTTAAATTACAAGAAGTTAACAGATTTAATTTGAGTAAAATAAAGAGTTAACTAATTCAATTTGAGTAGAAAAAGGAGTTAACTCATTTAACTCATTTTTTATCAATAGTGAAGGAGAAATTTCCCTTTCTGGACTGAAGAGAGATTTTGTTGAGATATTTAATTTAATAAAATGAGATATGCTCTCATAAATATTTTTTCTATTTAATTAAATAATCTTTAATTAGTTAGAGACACTTTTCTTATTTAATTAAATAACTTCATTTCATTAATTAGGAATGGCTTCTCATTTAATTAAATAACTTTGTTTAATTAATTAGAAGTAAGTACTCCATTTAATTAAATAATTTTATTTATTTATTTCAAAATTCTTTTCGAAACTAGTCAACTCAAGTCAACCGTGGTTAAATCTGGTCAACTTTTCATCAAATTTGATGTTTGCGTATTTGAATATGAGCAAATGTGAGTACGAATTCTAGCAACAATTCGATGCAAATTCTCATTCAACCTTTCAAAATAGACTTTCCTGAAATTTATCAACGGTTGAGATCGATTTCAATCAACGGTCAGGATTAAAGGTGAAGTTCTGTCATAAAGGGAGACTTTCAAATTAAAGGGAGTTAATAGATTTAATTTGAGTAAAATAAGGCGTTAACTAATTCAATTTGAGTAGTTTGATCTTTGCGTATGTGAATATGAGCAAATGTGAGTATAAATTCAAGCAACAATTCGATGCAAATTCTCATTCAACTTTTTAAAATGAAGAGATGAGGGTCTCTTAAATAGACTTTCTTGAAATTCATCAACGATTGAGATAGATTTCAATCAACGGTCAGGATTAAAGGTGAAGTTTAGTCATAAAGGGAGATTTTCAAATTAAAGGGGGTTAACAGATTTAATTTGAGTAAAATAAGGATTTAACTGATTCAATTTGAGTAAAAAAAGGAGTCAACTGATTTAACTCATTTTTTATCAATAGTGAACTGAAAATTTCTCTTTTTGAACTAAAAAGAGATTTTCTTCAGATATTTAATTTAATAAAATGACATATGCTCTCATAATTACTTTCTCTATTTAATTAAATAATCTTTAATTAATTAGAGACACTTTTCTTATTTAATTAAATAACTTCATTTAATTAATTAGGAATGGCTTCTCATTTAATTAAATAAATTTGTTTATTTAGTTAGAAGTAAGCATTCCATTTAATTAAATAATTTCATTTAATTATTTCAAAATTCTTTTCAAATCTAGTCAAATCAAGTCAACCGTGGTTAAATCTAGTCAACTTTTGGTCAAACTTGATCTTTGCGTATGTGAATATGAGCAAATGTGAATATGAATTCTAGCAACAATTCGATGCAAATTTTCATTCAACCTTTCAAAATGAAGAGATGAGGGTCTATTAAATAGACTTTCTTGGAATTCATAAACAGTTGAGATCGATTTCAATCAACGGTCAGGATTAAAAGTGAAGTTCAGTCATAAAGGGAGATTTCCAAATTAAAGGGAGTTAACAGATTTAATTTGAGTAAAATAAGGTGTTAACTGATTCAATTTGAGTAAAAAAAGGAGTTAACTGATTTAACTCATTTTTTATCAATAGTGAACTGAAAATTTCCCTTTTTGAACTGAAGAGAGATTTTGTTGAGATATTTAATTTAATAAAATGAGATATGCTCTCATAATTACTTTTTCTATTTAATTAAATAATCTTGAATTAACTAGAGACATTTTTCTTATTTAATTAAATAACTTTATTTAATTAATTAAGAATGGCTTCTCATTTAATTAAATGACTTTGTTTAATTAATTTGAAGTAAGCACTCAATTTGAATAAATAATTTCATTGAATTATTTCAAAATTCTTTTTGAAACTAGTCAATTCAAGTCAACCGTGGTTAAATCTGGTCAACTTTTGTTTAAACTTGATCTTTGCGTTTGTGAATATGAGCAAATGTTATTATGAATTCCAGCAACAATTCGATACAAATTCTCATTCAACCTTTCAAGATGAAGAGATGAGAGTCTCTTAAATAGACTTTGCTAGAATTCATCAACGATTGAGATCGATTTCAATCAACGGTCAGGATTAAAAGTGAAGTTCAGTCATAAAGGAAGATTTCCAAATTAAAAGGAGTTAATAGATTTAATTTGAGTAAAATAAGGAGTTAACTGATTCAATCTGAGTAGAAAAAAGAGTCAACTGACTTAACTCATTTTTGATCAATAGTGAACTGCATTTTTGATCAATAGTGAACTGAAAATTTCCCTTTTTGAACTGAAAAGAGATTTTTTTGAAATATTTAATTTAATAAAATGAGATATGCTCTCATAATTAATTTTTCTATTTAATTAAATAATCTTTAATTAATTAGAGACACTTTTCTTATTTAATTAAATAACTTCATTTAATTAATTAGGAATGGCTTCTCATTTAATTAAATAACTTTATTTAATTAATTTGAAGTAAGTACTTTATTTAATTAAATAATTTCATTTAATTATTTCAAAAAAAAAATCAAAATTAATCAACTCAAGTCAACCATTGTTAAATCTGGTCAACTTTTGGTCAAACTTGTTGTTTGCGTATGTGAATATGAACAAATGTGAGTATAAATTCCAGCAACAATTCGATGCAAATTCTCATTCAACTTTTCAAAATGAAGAGATGAGGGTCTCTTAAATAGACTTTCCTGGAATTCATCAACGGTTGATATCGATTTCAATCAACGGTCAGGATTAAAGGTGAAGTTCAGTTATAAAGGGAGATTTCCAAATTAAAAGTTTTTAACAGATTTAATTTGAGTAAAACAAGTAGTTAACTGATTCAATCTGAGTAGAAAAAAGAGTCAACTGATTTAACTCATTTTTTATCAATAGTGAACTGGAAATTTCTCTTTTTGAACTGAAGAAAGATTTTGTTGAGATATTTAATTTAATAAAATGAGATATGCTCTCATAATTACTTTTTCTATTTAAATAAATAATCTTTAATTAACTAGAGATACTTTTCTTATTTAATTAAATAACTTTATTTAATTAATTAGAAATGGCTTCTCATTTAATTAAATAACTTTGTTTAATTAATTATAAGTAAGTACTCAATTTGAATAAATAATTTCATTGAATAATTTCAAAAAAAAAATTGAGACTAGTCAACTCAAGTCAACCGTGGTTAAATCTGGTCAGCTTTTGGTCAAACTTTATCTTTGCGTATGTGAATTTGAGCAAATGTTAGTATGAATTTCAGCAACAATTCAATACAAATTCTCATTCAACCTTTCAAAACGAAGAAATGGGGGTCTCTTAAATAGACTTTCCTGAAATTCATCAACGGTTGAGATCGATTTCAATAAACGGTCAGGATTAAAGGTGAAGTTCAGTCATAAATGGATATTTCCAAATTAAAGGGAGTTAATAGATTTAATTTGAGTAAAATAAAGAGTTAACTAATTCAATCTGAGTAGAAAAAAGAGTGAACTGATTTAACTCATTTTTTATCAATAGTGAATTGAAAATTTCCCTTTTTGAACTGAAGAGAGATTTTTTTGAGATATTTAATTTAATAAAATGAGATATGCTCTCATAATTACTTTTTCTATTTAATTAAATAATCTTTAATTAATTAGAGACACTTTTCTTATTTAATTAAATAACTTCATTTAATTAATTAGGAATGGCTTCTCATTTAATTAAATAACTTTGTTTAATTAATTAAAAGTAAGTACTTTATTTAATTAAATAATTTCATTTAATTATTTTAAAATTCTTTTCGAAATTAGTCAACTCAAGTCAACCATGGTTAAATCTGGTCAACTTTTGGTCAAACTTGATCTTTGCGTATGTGAATATGAGCAAATGTGAGAATGAATTCCAGCAACAATTTGATGCAAATTCTCATTCAACCTTTCAAAATGAAGAGATGAGGGTCTCTTCAATAGACTTTCTTGGAATTCATCAACAATTGAGATCGATTTCAATCAACGGTCAGGATTAAAGGTGAAGTTCAGTCATAAAGAGAGATTTCTAAATTAAAGGGAGTTAACAAATTTAATTTGAGTAAAATAAGGAGTTAACTGATTCAATTTGAGTAGAAAAAGGAGTTAACTGATTTAACTCATTTTTGATCAATAGTGAACTGTAAATTTCTCTTTTTGAACTGAAGAGAGATTTTGTTGAGATATTTAATTTAAAAAAAGGGGATATGCTCTCATAATTACTTTTCCTATTTAATTAAATAATCTTTAATTAATTAGAGACACTTTTCTTATTTAATTAAATAACTTCATTTAATTAATTAGGAATGGCTTCTCATTTAATTAAATAACTTTGTTTAATTAATTAGAAGTAAGTCCTCCATTTAATTAAATAATTTTGTTTAATTATTTCAAAATTCTTTTCGAAACTAGTCAACTCAATTCAACCGTTGTTAAATATGGTCAACTCTTGGTCAAACTTGATTTTTGCGTATGTGAATATGAGCAAATGTGAGTATGAATTCCAGCAACAATTCAATGCAAATTCTCATTCAACCTTTCAAAGTGAAGAGATGAGGGTCTCTTAAATAGACTTTCTTTGAATTCATCAACGGTTGAGATCGATTTCAATCAACAGTATCGATTAAAGATGAAGTTCAGTCATAAAGGGAGATTTCCAAATTAAAAGGAGTTAAAAGATCTAATTTCAGTAAAATATGGAGTTAACTAATTCAATTTGAGTAGAAAAAGGAGTCAACTGATTTAACTCATTTTTTATTAATAGTGAATTGGAAATTTCCCTTTTTGAACTGAAGAGAGATTTTGTTGAGATATTTAATTTAATAAAATGAGATATGCTCTCATAATTACTTTTTATATTTAATTAAATAATTTTTAATTAATTAGAAACACTTTTCTTATTTAATTAAATAAATTCATTTAATTAATTAGGAATGTCTTATCATTTAATTAAATAACTTTGTTTAAATAATTAGAAGTAAGTACTCTGTTTAATTAAATAATTTCGTTTAATTATTTCAAAATTCTTTTCGAAACTAGTCAACTCATGTCAACCGTGGTTAAATCTGGTTAACTTTTGGTCAAACTGAATCTTTGCATATGTGAATATGAGCAAATGTGAGTATGAACTCCAGCAACAATTCGATGCAAATTCGTATTCAACCTTTCAAAATGAAGAGATGCGGGTCTCTTAAATAGACTTTCTTGGAATTCATCAACGGTTGAGATCGATTTCAATCAACGGTCAGGATTAAATGTGAAGTTCAGTCATAAAGGAAGATTTCAAATTCAAGGGAGTTAACAGATTTAATTTGAGTAAAATAAGGAGTTAACTGATTCAATTTGAGTAGAAAAAGGAGTTAACTCATTTAACTCATTTTTAATCAATAGTGAACTAGAAATTTAACTTTTTGAACTGAAGAGAGATTTTGTTGAGATATTTAATTTAATAAAATGAGATATGCTCTCATAATTACTTTTTCTATTTAATTAAATAATCTTTAATTAATTAGAGATAATTTTTCTATTTAATTAAATAACTTCATTTAATTAATTAGGAATGGCTTCTCATTTAATTAAATAACTTTGTTTAATTAATTAGAAGTAAGTACTCCAGTTAATTAAATAATTTTATTTAATTATTTCAAAAAAAAATTTGAAACTAATGAACTCAAGTCAACCGTTCTTAAATCTGGTCAACTTTTGGTCAAACTTGATATTTGGGTATGTGAATATGAGCAAATGTGAGTATGAATTCCAGCAACAATTCGATGGAAATTCTCATTCAACCTTTCAAAATGAAGAGATGAGGGTCTCTTAAACAGACTTTCCTGAAATTCATCAATGGTTGAGATCGATTTCAATCAACGGTCAGGATTAAAGGTGAAGTCCAGTCATAAAGGGAGATTTTCAAATTAAAGGGAGTTAACAGATTTAATTTGAGTAAAATAAGGAGTTAAATAATTCAATTTGAGTAGAAAAAGGAGTTAACTCATTTAACTTATTTTTTATCAATAATGAACTGAAAATTTCTCTTTTTGAACTAAAGAGAGATTTTTTTGAGATATTTAATTTAATAAAATGAGATATGCTCTCATAATTACTTTTTTCTATTTAATTAAATAATCTTTAATTAATTAGAGATACTTTTCTTATTTAATTAAATAAGTTAATTTAATTAATTAGGAATGGCTTCTCATTTAATTAAATAAATTTGTTTAATTAATTAGAAGTAAGTACTCCATTAAATTAAATAATTTCGTTTATTTATTTCAAAATTCTTTTCGAAACTAGTCAACTGTGGTTAAATCTGGTCAACTTTTGGTCAAACTTGATCATTGCGTAAGTGAATACGAGCAAATGTGAATATGAATTCCAGCAACAATTCGATGCAAATTCTCATTCAACCTTTCAAAATGAAGAGATGAGGGTCTCTTAAATAGACTTTCTTGAAATTCATCAACGGTTGAGATCGATTTCAATCAACGGTTAGGATTAAAGGTGAAGTTCAGTCATAAAGGGACATTTCCAAATTAAAGGGAGTTAACGGATTTAATTTGACTAAAATATGGAGTTAACTGATTCAATCTGAGTTGAAAAACGAGTTAACTCATTTAACTCATTTTTAATCAATAGTGAACTGAAAATTTCTCTTTTTGAACTGAAGAGAAATTTTGTTGAGATATTTAATTTAATAAAATGAGATATGCTCTCATAATTATTTTTTCTATTTAATTAAATAATCTTTAATTAATTAGAGACACTTTTCTTATTTAATTAAATAACTTTATTTAATTAATTAGGAATGGTTTCTCATTTAATTCAATAACTTTGTTTAATTAATTACGAGTAAGTACTCCATTTAATTAAATAATTTCGTTTAATTATTTCAAAAAAAAAATTGAAACTAGTCAACTCAAGTCAACCATGGTTAAATCTGGTCAACTTTTGGTCAAACTTGATCTTTGGGTATGTGAATATGAGCAAATGTGAGTATGAATTCCAGCAACAATTCGATACAAATTCTCATTCAACCTTTCAAAATGAAGAGATGAGGGTCTCTTAAATAGACTTTCTTTGAATTCATCAAAGGTTGAGATCGATTTCAATCAACGGTCAGGATTAAAGGTGAAATTCACTCATAAAGGGAGATTTCCAAATTAAAGGGAGTTAACATATTTAATTTGAGTAAAATAAGGAGTTAACTGATTCAATTTGAGTAGAAAAAGGAGTTCACTGATTTAATTCATTTTTTATCAATAGTGAACTAGAAATTTCCCTGTTTGAACTGAAGAGAGATTTTGTTGAGATATTTAATTTAATAAAATGAGATATTCTCTCATAATTACTTTTTCTATTTAATTAAATAATCTTTAATTAATTGAAGACACTTTTCTTATTTAATTAAATAACTTCATTTAATTAATTAGGAATGGCTTCTCATTTAATTAAATAACACTGTTTAATTAATTACAAGTAAGTACTCCATTTAATTAAATAATTTTGTTTAATTATTTAAAAATTCTTTTCGAAACTAGTCAACTCACGTCAACCGTGGTTAAATCTGGTCAACTTTTGGTCAAACTTGATCTTTGCGTATGTGAATATGAACAAATGTGAGTATGAATTCCAGCAACAATTTGATGCAAATTCTCATTCAACCTTTCAAAATGAAGAGATGAGGGTCTCTTAAATAGACTTTCCTAAAATTCATCAACGGTTGAGATCGATTTCAATCAACGGTCAGGATTAAAGTTGAAGTTCAGTCATAAAGGGACATTTCCAAATTAAAGGGAGTTAACGGATTTAATTTGACTAAAATATGGAGTTAACTGATTCAATTTGAGTAGAAAAAAGAGTTAACTGATTTAACTTATTTTTGATCAATAGTGAACTGGAAATTTCCCTTTTTGAATTAAAGAGAGATTTTGTTGAGATATTTAATTTAATAAAATGAGATATGCTCTCATAATTACTTTTTCTATTTAATTAAATAGTCTTTAATTAATTAGAGGCACTTTTTTTTTAAAAATAAATAAGTTCATTTAATTAATTAGGAATGGCTTCTCATTTAATTAAATAACTTTGTTTAATTAATTAGAAGTAAGTACTCCATTTAATTAAATAATTTCGTTTAATTATTTCAAAATTCTTTTCGAAACTAGTCAACTCAAGTCAACCGTGGTTAAATCTGGTCAACTTTTGGTCAAACTTGATCTTTGCATATGTGAATATGAGCAAATGTGAGTATAAATTCCAGTAACATGTAGTGCCTGCCCATAAGTCGTATTTTCAGTTATCTTGCCAACTCTTTTAGGCCAATTTATGTTTGATGATTAGTATTATTATTTTAGAGATTATCAGATGTTGTTTTACACTCAGTTTATTATATGATGAGATTACTTGGTACTCTATATTTCATGCATGTATGATGATTATTCAATGTTATCAGTTATCGATGATGATTAGTTAGATGGTTTATTATCACATGTGTTTTCTTATGGATACTTACCCCATACTGCATGTGTATAGTGTGCGTGTTTGTTTTATTTATGTATGGTGTTTCTGATGTGGTTAAGGAAGGGAGTTGTAGTCACGTGCTAGACGGGATCTACACGATGCACCACTTTCTGCCATTTTTTGTTTAGCTTAGAATATTATGTTTGTACATGCGTGGATTTTATGCAGGTTGCAGGTGTCGGGTATCGACTTCCCTGAATTGCCAGGATGAGCGTACCCTATCGCATTATCTCAATGGTAAGAGAGAGGAGATAAACTCTTAATTCCAAATCTTAAACCCTTTAGCCAATTGTCCTAATTGATAATTAGGACAAGTATCTGAGTTAAATACCCTCCGAATGCATCAAATGATGTAATTTCGGGATTATAACCCTTTTTGTATTGATTTAGTATGTGTTTTTCTATGTAAGGTTTTCGTATGTTGTTATATGAGTCCTTGATGTGTTTTCTATTAATTAAGTCTAATTAAAAAGATTAATTAATGATTTAATTTAATAGAGGATTAATATCTTATCTTTAATATTTAATTAATTGAGAAATTAATTAAATAAAAGAACTAAATTTGGAGATTAAGGTTCAACGATAAATTTAGAACAGGATAATATTTATTTAATTTAATAATAATATATTGGAGTTCATTTCTAAATAAATGCTAAATATTATTGTTAATTAAATTAATTAAAAGTTGAAAGATATAAAATTATTAAGAATTGTAGATCGCATGATCTAAGCATGAGTTTAAATATGAGAATTAAATTAAAAGATTAAATAATAGAAATTAATAATGTTATTTTAATTTCATGAAGTGCACATGAGATTAAAGTAATAAATTAATTTAAAATAGAAGTCAAGTGAAATATTAAATAAAGTTATTTAATAATTCAACTTAATGTGCATGAAAGTTGAATGCAAAATAAAATAAAAGATAATAAAGGTTAATTTGGAGTTAACTCAGTTGTGCAAAGAGTCTTCTCGGGTGAATGCACAATTAGTGCCCCGATTTGCAGAGAAAATTGCTTATCACAACTTTGGGTGTTCATTCTAGGGGGACACGTATTTGGACGGAAATTTTTGGGAGACTACTTTTGGAAGCAAATTTCAGAAGGCTGAGACCAAGAAAGTTTTTCAGAGGAAGGTTATTGAGGGAAGCAAATTCTCTTACAGTTCCTGGAGATTGCATAATAGCATTAGGATCAGGTAGGGTCTTGTGTTTTTTATTATCGATTTATTACGCAATTATCCTTTCCTGTCTTCTTCGTGTCTGGGGTTTGTAAATCTGAATTCTCTAGGATGAATGTTTAAACATTACAATATTGGAATTATTAGATGCTTGTCAATAAACTTCTGTATACATGAGATTTAAATGAGAAAGGGTTGAATCTAATACCAAAATTCTAAATTAGAAGTTCGGATTGACTATATTTCTACACCAATTTAATGAAAGAGGAAATTCTTTAATATATTTATATATTATATATTAAGGAGGAATTGAGTTAGTTTATTTATAAAATATATATATATATATATATATGTTTAAATGAAATTAAATTTCATTTAAAAATATATATATATATATATATTTATAGAAATCGATTTAAAAACAAATCGCTATTTTTAAACAAATATACATAAAAAAATTTATTTATATAAATTTAATGTTTTAAGTGGGGGGGAGGGAATCACCCCGTACCCACCCCCACTACCGACGGCCGACAATACCTGTGTCGCAGGTACTGCGACGGCTGGTACAGAGTGCCTACCGCCGCAGGCACTGCGACTGCAGGCCTGCGGCAGAGCCGACGGGCTTTAAACGTGGGTTTTAAAGGTTGTTTTGTTATTTCATTTTTTTATATTTATAAATTTTATTATTTATAAATTTAAAAAAAAAAAACAAATTTTATTATTAATTAAAATTTTTAATTAATACATTTTTAATATATATTAATTAATTAATATTTTAATCTTTATTAATATTTAATAATTAAATGATAATACATTTAACATAATTTGTAAATATTAATTTATTAATAATTTTGGGTTAAATATTAATAAATTACCAATTAATAAATAGATTAAAATAAGTAATTAGAACAAATGATTATTGATTAATTTAATTAAAATTAATTTAATTAAAGTTAATTAATAATGAATATTAATTGATTAAATGGTAGATTTGGAATATTGACTTAATGGAAGTTATTATAGAAATGGGTTAATCGTAAGGGGTAGTTATGAAAACTTAGTTACTTGAAATTCGACATTAAACTGAAACATAAACCTTACCTTAGCTCAATAATATACTTTCAAATCCAATCTCTGAGACTTTGATGTTTTCTTTGTGCTTTGAGTGTTATGGGGTTGGTTTAGCGTTGATCAGTTTAGGTTGTTACCAAAGGCTCGGGGTTGTGAATGTGATGTCATGATGATTTGGTCTCGATCTTTCTTAACCCGACCATGGTAATGTGACGAAGTGCTCTATGACATGATTGTGTTTACTGTTTGTTATTGCTTTCCAGTTTCCTTGTGTGAAGCTGAGATGTATGTAGTTGAGATACCTGACTTAACCATTTTCGAGTCTCGATCAGTTATATTTGATAACCATTTTTGAGTCTCAATCAGTTATACTTAGATTGCTTTTCGGTCGCTTGAGAGGACTGAGTGTTTGTTATGTTCTTGATGATGTCATGTGTTGACTTGACTATTTTGGAGTCTTCAATCAATATTGTAATTTACTATTGGGATACTTTCTGGTTGCTCATTGGAGGACCATTGGATTTTGTGATTTATCATTGATACTTTCAGTTGCTGATAGAGAACTGTCGTGATCATATGATTATTATTTGATGCTTATCTGTTGCTCATGAAGAACTGATGTAATTTTGTGATTTATCTTTTATGATGTTTTTCAGTTGCTTGTATAGGACTGAGGTGATTTTATTATGATTCTTTGATTCATGATTTCATGAGCCTAGGGTAGGTTATCTATGTGTAGTGTCGGGAAGTGGCTTGCAATGGGGATCGGGGCCCTAAGAGGCTGCCTGGAGTAACCCGTTGTAAGTTGTTTTAATAAGTGAAAACATTTACACTAAATGAGAGAAAATGAACCTAACAAGATAATTGTATGTTCTCTCCCATGCCTTGAGTGCTATTACAGGCTAGGATGGGGTAGAGAGGATGCTTGGTTACGACCTTGCATTCCATAGTAGGCCTCGTCAGTACGAGAGGATACTAGTGGCCGCAGGGATCAGTAGGGACCCGGGATTCCTAAGGGATTGCTCGAGTAACTTCTACATGACTTTTGCGATGACACTTTCCTGCTTGCATATTAGGTTTCCTATGTGTCTTGTGGTACCTCTAGATTTAGATGTCGATCGTTTTAGGAACCCTTGAGTTAGCATATTTTTAGGATTTCTCAAACTTAGAGAGTACTTGTGTTTTGTGTTTTGATACCTTGTTTGGGACTTGAGACTATCTCCTCAGCGCAGTGGGAGTGGACCATTTAGGTTCCACGCAGTCGGGTGGTAGTGCTTTTTACTCTTACCATTTAGATCTATTCCATGGTCACCGTGGCTGGAGTTTTTGTGATTGGCATTTACCTTCACTATGTTCTTGGATTATTATGATGGATGGTTAGATTTTATGATAGATGTTTTATCATTTTGCATATATGGAGGTATCATGTATGGTGAATAGTTTCATATATTTTTACTGTACTTTGTATCATGGATTCGTGGGGGTTGATGCATTTCTATTTTTACATATGTATATTCTTTTAAGCCTTTCATACCCTGTGACTTGTATAGTGGATGATTGAGCATTCTGAATTAATTTGCCAAGAGGCTTTCAGAAAAAATGTATAATATTGACATGGGACTTCTGATTATTCTTTCATATTTATGTGATAGTTGTTAGACTTAGAATTAATCAAATTTAAACGTGACTCAACGTCTTGGGATATTTAAGAAATGTAACTTGCAATGTATGTTTGTCGATGATTACATGTTATTGCTTCCGCTACTATGTGTTTGATGTGTATGTTATACTTTCTTACTTTAAAAAAAAAATGTTTAGCAAACTTAGTGAAACTTTAGGTTAATTCTTTTGGATCCCTTGGCGGGGCATTACACAACAATTCGATGCAAATTATCATTCAACCTTTCAAAATGAAGAGATGAGGGTCTCTTAAACAGACTTTCCTAATATTCATCAACGGTTGAGATCGATTTCAATCAACGGTCAGGATTAAAAGTGAAGTTCAATCATAAAGGGAGATTTCTAAATTAAAGGGAGTTAACAGATTTAATTTGAGTAAAATAAGGAGTTAACTGATTCAATTTGAGTAGATAAAGGAGTTAACTGATTAAACTCATTTTTTATCAATAGTGAACTGGAAATTTTCTTTTTTGAACTGAAGAGAGATTTTGTTGAGATATTTAATTTAATAAAATAATATATGCTCTCATAATTACTTTTTCTATTTAATTAAATAATCTTTAATTAATTCGAGACACTTTTCTTATTTAATTAAATAACTTCATTTAATTAATTAGGAATGGCTTCTCATTTAGTTAAATAACTTTGTTTAATTAATTAGAAGTAAGTACTCCATTTAATTAAATAATTTCGTTTATTTATTTCAAAAAAAAATTCGAAACTAGTCAGCTCAAGTCAACCGTGGTTAAATTTGGTCAACTTTTGGTCAAACTTGATCTTTGCATAAGTGAATACGAGCAAATGTGAGTATGAATTCCAGCAACAATTCGATGCAAATTCTCATTCAACCTTTCAAAATGAAGAGATGAGGGTCTCTTAAATAGACTTTCCTGAAATTCATCAATGGTTGAGATTGATTTCAATCAACGGTCAAGATTAAAGGTGAAGTTCAGTCATAAAGGGAGATTTCCAAATTAAAGGGAGTTAACAGATTTAATTTGAGTAACATAAGGAGTTAACTGATTCAATTTGAGTAGAAAAAGGAGTTAACTCATTTAACTCATTTTTATTCAATAGTGAACTGAAAATTTTCTTTTTTGAACTGAAGAGAGATTTTGTTAAGATATTTAATTTAATAAAATGAGATATGCTCTCATAATTACTTTTTCTATTTAATTAAATAATCTTTAATTAATTAAAAACACTTTTCTTATTTAATTAAATAACTTCATTTAATTAATTAGGAATGGCTTCTCATTTAATTAAATAAATTTTTTTAATTAATTAGAAGTAAGTACTTCATTTAATTAAATAATTTTGTTTAATTATTTCAAAAAAAAATCGAAACTAGTCAACTCAAGTCAACTGTGGTTAACTCGGGTCAACATTTGGTCAAACTTGATCTTTGCGTATGTGAATATGAGCAAATGTGAGTATGAATTCTAGCAACAATTCGATGCAAATTCTCATCAACCTTTCAAAATAAAGAGATGAGGGTCTCTTCAATAGACTTTCTTGGAATTCATCAACGGTTGAGATCGATTTCAATCAACGGTCAGGATTAAAGGTGAAGTTCAGTTATAAAGAGAGATTTCTAAATTAAAGGGAGTTAACAGATTTAATTTGAGTAAAATAAGGAGTTAACTGATTCAATTTGAGTAGAAAAAGGAGTTAACTGATTTAACTCATTTTTTGATCAATAGTGAACTGTAAATTTCCCTTTTTGAACTGAAGAGAGATTTTGTTGAGATATTTAATTTTAAAAAATGAGATATGCTCTCATAATTACTTTTCCTATTTAATTAAATAATCTTTAATTAATTAGAGACACTTTTCTTATTTAATTAAATAACTTCATTTAATTAATTAGGAATGGCTTCTCATTTAATTAAATAACTTTGTTTAATTAATTAGAAGTAAGTACTCCATTTAATTAAATAATTTCGTTTAATTATTTCAATATTTTTTTTCGAAACTAGTCAACTCAAGTCAACCGTGGTTAAATCTGGTCAACTTTTGGTCAAACTTGATTTTTGCGTATGTGAATATGAGCAAATGTGAGTATGAATTCCAGCAACAATTTGATGCAAATTCTCATTCAACATTTCGAAATGAAGAGATGAGGGTCTCTTAAATAGACTTTCCTAAAATTCATCAATGGTTGAGATCGATTTCAATCAATGGTCAGGATTAAAGGTGAAGTTCACTCATAAAGGAAGATTTCCAAATTAAAGGGAGTTAACGGATTTAATTTGAGTAAAATAAGGACTTAACTGATTTAATTTGAGTAGAAAAAGGAGTTAATTGATTTAACTCATTTTTTATCAATAGTGAACTGGAAATTTCCCTTTTTGAACTGAAGAGAGATTTTGTTGAGATATTTAATTTAATAAAATGAGATATGCTCTCATAATTACTTTTTCTATTTAATTAAATAATCTTTAATTAATTAGAGACACTTTTCTTATTTAATTAAATAACTTCATTTAATTAATTAGGAATGGCTTCTCATTTAATTAAATAACTTTGTTTAATTAATTAGAAGTACTCTATTTAATTAAATAATTTCATTTAATTATTTCAAAATTCTTTTCGAAACTAGTCAACTCAAGTCAACCGTAGTTAAATTTGGTCAAACTTGATCGTTGCGTATGTGAATATGAGCAAATGTGAGTATGAATTCCAGCAACAATTCGATGCAAATTCTCATTCAACCTTTCAAAATGAAGAGATGAAGGTCTCTTAAATAGACTTTCCTAGAATTCATCAACGGTTGAGATCAATTTCAATCAACGGTCAGAATTAAAGGTGAAGTTCAGTCATAAAGAGAGATTTTCAAATTAAAGGGAGTTAACAGATTTAACTTGAGTAAAATAAGGACTTAACTGATTCAATTTGAGTAAAAAAAGGAGTTAACTGATTTAACTCATTTTTTATCAATAGTGAACTAGAAATTTCCCTTTTTGAACTGAAGAGAGATTTTGTTGAGATATTCAATTTAATAAAATGAGATATGCTTTCATAATTACTTTTTCTATTTTATTAAATAATCTTTAATTAATTAGAGACACTTTTCTTGTTTAATTAAATAACTTCATTTAATTAATTAGGAATGGCTTCTCATTTAATTAAATAACTTTGTTTAATTAATTAGAAGTAAGTACTCAATTTAATTAAATAATTTTGTTTATTTATTTCAAAATTCTTTCCGAAACTAGTCAACTCAAGTCAATCATGGTTAAATCTGATCAACTTTTTGCCAAACTTCATTTTTGCGTATTTGAATATGAGCAAATGTGAGTATGAATTCTAGCAACAATTCGATGCAAATTCTCATTCAATCTTTCAAAATAGACTTTCCTGGAATTCATCAACGGTTGAGATCGAGTTCAATCAACGGTCAGGATTAAAGGTGAAGTTCAGTCATAAAGGGAGATTTTCAAGTTAAAGGGAGTTAACAGATTTAATTTGAGTAAAATAAGGAGTTAACTAATTCAATTTGAGTAGTTTGATCTTTGCGTATGTGAGTATGAGCAAATGTGAGTATGAACTCGAGCAACAATTTGATGCAAATTCTCATTCAACCTTTCAAAATGAAGAGATGAGGGTCTCTTAAATAGACTTTCTTGGAATTCATCAACGATTGAGATCGATTTCAATCAACGGTCAGGATTAAAGGTGAAGTTTAGTTATAAAGGGAGGTTTTCAAATTAAGGGGAGTTAACAGATTTAATTTGAGTAAAATAAGGAGTTAACTGATTCAATTTGAGTAGAAAAAGGAGTCAACTGATTTAACTCATTTTTGATCAATAGTGAACTGAAAATTTCTCTTTTTGAACTGAAGAGAGATTTTCTTAAGATATTTAATTTAATAAAATGAGATATGCTCTTATAATTACTTTTTCTATTTAATTAAATAATCTTTAATTAATTAGAGACACTTCTCTTATTTAATTGAATAACTTTATTTAATTAATTAGGAATATCTTCTCATTTAATTAAATAAATTTGTTTAATTAATTAGAAGTAAGTAGTGCATTTAATTAAATAATTTCATTTAATTATTTTAAAAAAAAATTGAATCTAGTCAACTTAAGTCAACTGTGGTTAAATCTGGTCAACTTTTGGTCAAATTTGATCTTTGCGTATGTGAATATGAGCAAATGTGAGTATGAATTTCAGCAACAATTCGATGCAAATTCTCATTCAACCTTTCAAAATGAAGAGATGAGGGTCTATTAAATAGAATTTCTTGGAATTCATCAATGGTTGAGATCGATTTCAATCAACGGTCAGGATTAAAGGTGAAGTTCTGTCATAAAGGGAGATTTCCAAATTAAAAAGAGTTAATAGATTTAATTTGAGTAAAATAAGGAGTTAACTAATTCAATTTGAGTAGAAAAAGGAGTCAATTGATTTAACTCATTTTTGATCAATAGTGAACCGAAAATTTTTCTTTTTAAACTAAAGAGAGATTTTGTTGAGATATTTAATTTAATAAATTGAGATATGCTCTCATAATTACTTTTTCTATTTAATGAAATAATCTTTAATTAATTAGAGACACTTTTCTTTTTTGATTAAATAACTTCATCTAATTAATTAGGAATGGCTTCTCATTTAATTAAATAACTTTGTTTAATTAATTAGAAGTAAATACTTCATTTAATTAAATAATTTCGTTTATTTATTTCAAAATTCTTTTAGAATCTAGTCAACTTAAGTCAATCGTGGTTAAATCTAGTCAACTTTTGGTCAAACTTGATCTTTGTGTATGTGAATATGAGCAAATGTGAGTATGAATTCCAGCAACAATTCGATGCAAATTCTAATCCAACCTTTCAAAATGAAGAGATGAGGGTCTCTTAAATAGACTTTCCTGAAATTCATCAACGGTTGAGATCGATTTCAATCAACAGTCAAGATTAAAGGTGAAGTTCAGTCATAAAGGGAGATTTCCAAATTAAAGGGAGTTAACAGATTTAATTTGAGTAAAATAAGGAGTTAACTGATTCAATTTGAGTAGAAAAAGGAGTCAACTGATTTAACTCATTTTTTATCAATAGTGGACTGGAAATTTTTCTTTTTGAATTGAAGAGAGATTTTGTTGAGATATTTAATTTAATAAAATGAGATATGCTTTCATAATTACTTTTTCTATTTAATTAAATAATCTTTAATTAACTAGAGACACTTTTCTTATTTAATTAAATAACTTCATTTAATTAATTAGGAATGGCTTCTCATTTAATTAAAGAACTTTGTTTAATTAATTAGAAGTAAGTACTCCATTTGAATAAATAATTTCATTTAATTATTTCAAAATTCTTTACGAAACTAGTCAACTCAAGTCAACTGTGGTTAAATCTGGTCAACTTTTGGTCAAACTTGATCTTTTCGTATGTGAATATGAGCAAATGTGAGTATGAATTCCAACAACAATTCGATGCAAATTCTAATTCAACCTTTCAAAATGAAGAGATGAGGGTCTCTTAAATAGACTTTTTTGGAATTCATCAACGGTTGAGATCGATTTAATTCAACGGTCAGGATTAAAGGTGAAGTTCAGTCATAAAGGGAGATTTCTAAATTAATTGGAGTTAACAGATCAAATTTGAGTAAAATAAGGAGTTAACTGATTCAATTTGAGTAGAAACAAGAGTTAATTGATTTAATTCATTTTTGATCAATAGTGAACTGGAAATTTCTCTTTTTGAACTGAAGAGAGATTTTTTTGATATATTTAATTTAATAAAATGAGACATGCTCTCATAATTACTTTTTCTATTTAATTAAATAATCTTTAATTAATTAGAGACACTTTTCTTATTTAATTAAATAACTTCATTTAATTAATTAGGAATGGCTTCTCATTTAATTAAATAACTTTGTTTAATTAATTAGAAGTAAGTACTCCATTTAATTAAATAATTTCTTTTAATTATTTCAAAATTCTTTTCAAAACTAGTTAACTCAAGTCAACCGTGGTTAAATCAGGTCAACTTTTGGTCAAACTTGATCTTTGCGTACGTGAATATGAGTAAATGTGAATATGAATTCCAACAACAATTCGATGCAAATTCTCATTCAACCTTTCAAAATGAAAAGATGAAGGTCTCTTAAATAGACTTTCTTGGAATTCATCAACGGTTGAGATCGATTTCAATCAAGGATCAGGATTAAAGGTGAAGTTCAGTCATAAATGGGAGATTTCCAACTTAAAAGGAGTTAACAAATTTAATTTGAGTAAAATAAGGAGTTAACTGATTCAATTTGATTAGAAAAAGGAGTTAACTAATTTAACTCATTTTTTATCAATAGTGAACTGGAAATTTACTTTTCTGAACTAAAGAGAGATTTTGTTGAGATATTTAATTTAATAAAATGAGATATACTCTCATAATTACTTTTTCTATTTAATTAAATAATCTTTAATTAATTAGAGACACTTTTCTTATTTAATTAAATAACTTCATTTAATTAATTAGGAATGGCTTCTCATTTAATTAAATAACTTTGTTTAATTAATTAGAAGTAAGTACTCCATTTAATTAAATAATTTTGTTTAATTATTTCAAAATTCTTTTCGAAACTAGTCAACTCAAGTCAACCGTGGTTAAATCTGGTCAACTTTTGGTCGAACCTGATCTTTGTGTATGTGAATATGAGCAAATGTGAGTATGAATTTCAGCAACAATTCGATGCAAATTCTCATTCAACCTTTCAAAATGAATAGATGAGGGTCTCTGAAATAGACTTTCCTGGAATTCATCAACGGTTTAGATTGATTTCAATCAACGGTCAGGATTAAAGGTGAAGTTCAGTCATAAAGGGAGATTTCCAAATTAAAGGGAGTTAACAGATTTAATTTGAGTAAAATAAGGAGTTAACTTATTCAATTTGAGTAGAAAAAGGAGTTAATTGATTTAACTCATTTTTTTATCAATAGTGAATTGGAGATTTCCCTTTTTGAACTGAAGAGAGATTTTGTTTAAATATTTAATTTAATAAAATGAGATATGCTCTCGTAATTACTTTTTCTATTTAATTAAATAATTTTTAATTAATTAGAGACACTTTTCTTATTTAATTAAATAACTTCATTTAATTAATTAGGAATGGCTTCTCATTTAATTAAATAACTTAGTTTAATTAATTAGAAGTAAGTACTCCATTTAATTAAATAATTTCATTTAATTATTGCAAAATTCTTTTCGAAACTAGTCAACTCAAGTCAACCGTAGTTAAATCTGGTCAACTTTTGGTCAAACTTGATCTTTGCGTATGTGAATATGAGAAAATGTGAGTATGAATTCTAGCAACAATTCGATGCAAATTCTTATTCAACCTTTTAAAATGAAGAGATGAGGGTCTCTTAAATAGACTTTCTTAGAATTCATCAACGGTTGAGATTGATTTCAATCGACGATCAGGATTAAAGGTGAAGTTCAGTCATAAAGGGAGATTTCCAAATTAAATGGAGTTAACAGATTTAATTTGAGTAAAATAAGGAGTTAACTGATTCAATTTGAGTAGAAAAAGGAGTTAACTCATTTAACTCATTTTTTATCAATAGTGAACTGGAAATTTCCCTTTTTGAACTGAAGAGAGATTTTGTTGAGATATTTAATTTAATAAAATGAGATATGCTCTCATAATTACTTTTTTTATTTAATTAAATAATCTTTAATTAATTAGAGACACTTTTCTTATTTAATTAAATAACTTCATTTAATTAATTAGGAATAGCTTTTCATTTAATTAAATAACTTTGTTTAATCAATTAGAAGTAAGTACTCCATTTAAATAAATAATTTCGTTTAATTATTTAAAAAAAAAATTCGAAACTAGTCAAGTCAAGTCAACCGTGGTTAAATCTGGTCAACTTTTGGTCAAACTTGATCTTTGCATATGTGAATATGAGCAAATGTGAGTATGAATTCCAGCAACAATTCGATGCAAATTCTCATTCAACCTTTCAAAATGAAGAGATGAGGGTCTCTTAAATATACTTTCTTGGAATTCATCAACGGTTGAGATCGATTTCAATCAACGGTCCTTCCAAGGGTCTTCCTGAATCAATCTCTCTACACACTTCCTGATACCAGGAATCTGTAGGAAGTGCTTGAAGAATTTGACTCCTCAAATCCACACTAAGAGTCATCGATGATAACACATGTCTCCTGCGACTCAAAGCATCTACCACCACATTCTCCTTACCCAGAATGTACTTAACCTCAAAATCATACTCGCATAAAAATTCCATCCATCGTCTCTGGCGAGCATTCAAATTAGGTTGAGTAAAAATATACTGAAGGCTACGATGATCGCTATGTAGCTCAAACCTGTGCCCCAACAAGAAATGTCTCGATCTTGTCAAAGCATGAAATACTGCTGCTAACTCAAGATCATGCGTAGGATAATTTAGCTCATGATCCTTAAGCTTGCGTGACTCATACGCAATCACCTGTCCATTCTGCATCAACACTACCCCAATTCCTTCAAGAGAAGCAGTTGTACACACCATGAAATCACCTTCTGGATCAGGTACAGCTAAAATTGGTGCACTAGTCAAAAGCTCCTTGAGCCTTTGAAAAGTTTCCTCACATTTCTCTGTCCACACAAACTTCTTTCCTTTCTTCTGAAGATAAGTGATAGGATGTGCTATCCTAGAGAAGTTATGGACAAATCTGCGATAATAACCAGCTAGGCCCATGAAACTACGAATCTCTGACACATTAGTCGATATAGGCCACTCTATTATCACCTGAATCTTTGCAAGATCCACTGAAATACCATCACCTGAGATGACATGCCATAAATATTGAATCTCCGATTTGAAGAATTCACACTTAGCTGTATTGGCATAAAGCTGATTGTCTCTCAAACACTGTAAAACCAACCGCAGGTGTTCCTCATGCTCCTTCTGAGTCCTAGAATATATCAATATGTCATCAAGAAACACGAGAACAAACCTATCAAGATATGATTGAAAAACACCATTCATCAAACTCATGAACACTGATGCAGCGTTAGTCAACCCAAAAGGTACCACTGTGAACTCGTAATGCCCATAGCGAGTTCGAAAAGTGGTTTTGTGAATGTCTGCTTCCTTAATACGAAGCTGGTGGTATCCTGACTTAAGGTCAATCTTGGAGAATACTGTAGCTCCCTTGATCTGATCAAATAAGTCATCAATCTTAGGCAAAGGATACCTATTCTTAATAGTCACCTTGTTCAACTATCTATAGTCGATACAAAGGCACAAAGAACCGTATTTCTTCTTCACAAAGAGCACTGGAGCTCCCCATGGTGATACACTAGGTCGAATGCTCCCTTTGGCCAAAAGTTCCTCTAGCTGAACACGTAGCTCACCCAATTCTTGAGTAGTCATATCATATGGAGCTTTAGAGATAGGCTCCGCTCCAAAAATCAGATCAATACTAAAATCAATGTCCCTCTTCGGAGGCATGCCTGGAATCTCACTTGGAAAGACATCTATGTACTCCTGCAAAGTCGGGTGATCTAAAGTCTTCCTCACAGGATCTTCCTCATCAAGATCATTTACCATAACAGCGAATATCTGACATTCCTTACAGAAACTCCGCTTCATTTGCATAGCAGAAATCATCCACAGAGATATAGGCCTCAGTATCCCAACTATCTTCACATCATTCCCTTGATCATCTTGGCATAAAATAATCTTCTTCTTGCAATCTATGCTGGCTCTATGAGATCCAAGCCAATCCATGCCTAAAACCACATCATAGGAACCAAGGGGTATGACTCGAAGATCCACTGTCGTATTAAAGCTTCCTAAGCTAAGCCCACACTTATGAACTACAGAGTCTGTGGAGACCTTTATGCCTAAGGCTAGTTCCACTTGCCAACCATGATCTTGCTTCATCGCATCCAGCTTACACTTAGAAACTATAGATGGTGAAATAAATGAATTTATCGCTCTTGAATCAAACAATACTGAAAGAGATATACCTCAAATAGAACCTGTGGTCTAAACCACTGTTCCCTTATGATCTATCTGACGCTGATCAACTGCTGCAAAAACTCTATGAGCTCTACCTGCATCACCAACTGTAGGCTCTGAAACTGTAGGCCTAGGTCCTGAAAACTAAGGTGCCCGCTGTGGACACTGAGCTGCATAATATCCAATCTGTCCACATGAAAAACATTCTGTATTCCTACCAGATCCTCTTCCCATAGGCAGTACATTAGATTACTGGCGACTGTTCCTGCTAACAAAAGACTGGCTACTCTGAGCTGGCTGATTGGGTTGATTCTGTTTATTGCATTGAGCATTGCAGTTGTTCTTAAAGTTAGAACCTTTGCCACCACCTTGAGCCTGAGAATTTGATCCTTTCTACTGCTACGTCTGCTGAGACTGTTACTGATACTGTTTTCCTTTAGAAAAGAAAGGCTTCTTGTTACCACCTGAATTGAAGTTGCCTTTAGATCCTGATGCTGCTAGTGCTCCTAAAAAACCACCTTGACCAAGGTTGATACTTTACTCAACAAGGATTGCTTGATGTACCGCATCTTTGAGAGTTTTTGGCTCAAATACCTTGACAACCCCCAATTATACGGTTATTCAAACCCCTAATAAAGTGTTCTGTCAACTGAGCTGAATTTTCACTGAACCCTGAAAAAGATATGAGCTCATAAAACTTATGCTCATACTCGGTCACTAACATAGTGTACTGCTTGAGATTATGAAACTCATCTTCCCTTTGCTGCTTCCATTCCTCTGGGAGGAATCGTTCACGGAAACTCTCTAAGAATAGTTCCCACATGACATTGCTTATATCGATTCCCAGCTTCTTCTCCTCAATCGTCCACCAAGTGGCCCCAAAATTATCCAAATTAGTGATCACAAATCTTGCCTTAACATTGCTATCAAACTCTTGCATAGCAAAAATCTTGTCGAGGGAAATAAGCCATTGCTCGGCCACATAACCAGAACCTTGCCTATTGGAAGGCTTGACCTTGGATCTTGAAAGATCTTTCATCTAAGTGGACACAATGGACCTCTAACGATCCTTCCGAGGACTCCTAGACCTGGGTCTATGCTCTTGTTCTGTCTGATGCACTTTAGGCTGTTCTCGAACAGGAGGTAAATGTTCTAGAATAGTCTGCATCATCTATCTCAGACTAACCTCATCAGACTCAGCTTGGTCCTCTCTACGACTCTCTTCCTGTTGCCTACTAGAGTGCTCTTCCCTGCTTTCTACACGAGCTGATCCCTCATGGGCAGACTCATGGGCACTGATAGCTCTGTCACAACCACGGCCTCTTCCACGGCCTCTACCATGGCCTCTAACAGAAGACCTAGTCCCAGATACCATCTTACAACAGTACAAAGTACTATTAAAATCAAAAGACACATGTTTGCAATAGACTAAGTTCAATTCTATGTTTAGGTTTAAGTAAAATTTCCAGTTTTGAAAACTAAGTGTTGAAGTATGAAAAATATTCAAGTAACAGTTCAGGTTCTGTTTCAGTTCACCTAGTTTCAAGTTGAAGAGATACACTTTATAGTTCAAAGTTCTAGTTGTTCCAAAATACCCAGAGCTCCCAATGTAGAAACTCGGGCTCTGATATCAAATCTAACACCCTGCCAAGGGATCCAAAGAATTAACCTAGAGTTTCACTAAGTTTGGTAACTTTTTTTTTTTTACATGAAAGTAAATACCATACATAACTTATTCACAATAACGGAAGCAATAGCAATGACCATCTGAAAGTAAACATAACATACATAACAGATTAGATTCTTTAAAGATCCCTTAATGTTGAATTACATACAAGAATCCATCTAGTACAACATCCACATGATATGATAATGATAAGTCTAATGTTTAAACATTACATTTCCAAATGCCCAATCATCCTCTGTACATGTCACAGGGTATGACAAGCTCAAAGAATATACATAAGTAGAATAAGGTACATCATCCTATTCCAATCCATGATACATCAAAGTAGAGATAATCACATGATACATCATCTTAGAAGACATATACATCCATCATAAAGATCAAACAAAATAAACTAAGTGCACAGTTCCTCCCAACCGTTAATAGTATCATTAGACCATCATGGGTCCTAGCTATCCCTCCGTGCATAACATCCCAAATCACCAAAGAGATCATCGGTATTAACATAGTAGGAATGTCACTCCTAACATATACAACATCATATGTAGAAAGTAATCTAACATGCAAATATAAGCATAAGATAACATCATCTAACATATGATAATCATCAATGAAAGGATACATATCCACCATCACGAAGGACGCATCAGCCATGATGTCTCAATGAGTCTCAAATGATAAGAGTGAAAAATACACTACCACCCGACCGCGTGGTACCTAAGTGGTCCACTCCCACCCTGCTAAGGAGATAATCTCAAGTCCCAAACAAGTTGTCAAAATCTCATAACATAAATCTCTATAGTCCAGGAATCCTAAAAGTATACTAACTCAAAGGTTCTAATCACAAACTGACATCTAATCCCAGAGGCACACAATGACATGTAGGAACCTACTATGCAAGCGAGAAAGTGTCATCGCATTTATCACGTACAAGTTACCCTGGCAGTTAGCTAAACTCCACGGGTCCATACTGATCTCATGTGGCCACTAGTATCCTCTCATACTGACAAGGCATACTATGGAATGCAAGGTCACAACCATGTGTCTCACTACTCCCATCCTAGCCTGTACAAGCACTCAAGGCATGGGCAAGAACAAAACACTTATCTTTTTAGGTTCATTCAGTTAGTATTAGGTGTGAATGTTATCACTTATTAATCCAACTTACAATGAGTTACCCTGGCAGCCTCTTAGGGCCCCGGCCCCCATTGCAAGCCACTTCCCGTCACTACATGCAGATATCCTACCCTAATGCTCATGGAATCATAAATCTCAAAATTACAAAAGATAATCCATAAAATCATCAAATATGCCTAAAAGCATCAAATCTCCATGAGCAAGCATCCATAGAAAATCATAACCACAACAGCTTTCTATTGGCAACTGAAGTATCACTGATAATTGAAAGTATCCAATGGTTCTCAATAACCAAAATATATCTCAATCATACTGATCGAAGACTCAAAAAATGGTTGAGTCAAACATGTCACAACATGACATCATCAAGAATAAATCCACATTTTAGTCCCATCATGGCGACTAGAAAATAACCAAGGATAATTGATCGATGACCAAATATAATGGTTAAGTCAAGTGTCTCATAAATAAAAAAATCTCAATTATAATAATCAATATTCACATCCAATACATAGAGCATTCCATCACATAACCATGGTTGGGTTTATAAAGATCGAGATTAAAACATCATCATGACATCACAATCACATAACCCCTAAGCCTCTGGTAGACGTCCTATACTGGTCAACACTAGTCAACCCAAAATCCAAAACAATAGCATAAAGAATACACAATGTAAACACATGTTTTGGTTTTGTTAAGTTTTCAGTTTTGAATTCAAATGCAAAAGTCTCGATTTACGTTTCCCAAACTATATCAAGTGGAAAAATTTCACGTTTTACCTAACCCATGTATTTGTTTGATAGATAAAAAATTTCTCCATTAGAGTCAATTTTTTAATTGATCTAATAATATTTTATTTATATAAACTCTGTTTGAAGATAGACATTTCCTATGAACAAAACTTCGATTATTTATTCTAATAATTAATCTTAATTAAAACTAAGTTTAATTAAATTAATTATTAATCTCTTCATAATTGACAAGCTTAATAACAATATTTTAAATCATTAAAAAGAGTGACCCATTAATTGAGAACTTTATCATTAATTATATATACATATATACTTATATACATATATATATATTTATATATATTTATATTTATATTTATATATATATATATATATATATATATTTAATAGCATTTAATAATTAATAACATTTCAGCATTTAAAACAAAATTGAAATTCAAATCGCATATGAAATAACGTTGCAGATTAAACCTTATATAATCTGAAACCCACATATGACTCAACGCGATTTAAAATCGCACGACTATTTAAAGTACCGCACCGCAGGTACACCGCGGATCACAAGTACCCTGCGATCTCGCAGGCCTACGGTGGGTGGGGTATATGATACCCGCCCACATTTACATATATATTTTTTAAAACGTTTTCAATGTAACATTTTTTTTATAATATTTTTTCGAAATGAAATTAAAATCGCAAATGCGTTTTAATGAGTATTATTGCGATAACTCGCTCGGCTTTCCAATTATATATATATATATATATATATATATATATATATATATATATATATATATATATATATATATATATATATATGCATATGTATGTGTATATATATATATATATATGTATGTATATATATATGTATGTATGTATGTATATATATATGTATATATGTATATATATATGTGTATATATATATATATATATATATATATATATATATATATATACCCAGGGTTTTATACAGTATAAATTTATATACAAAAATACATATCTGAACTATATATATTTTTTCACAAAGAATATATATATAAGTTTCCTACAATTATTTACTCGCTAAATTTTCTCTATAATTTTTTTTCAATGAATTTGGCTACAATTCAACCCTAGCCCCGTATTTTTTCAGATCTATAATATTCTCAAATAAATTAACTAACCATAGAGAATGCATACAATAACAATAAGAAATTCCTCAGAAGACATATGGAAGACACGAAGAAGACAGGGAAATGAAAGATGCGGAAATAGCGTAAATAAAATCACAAGAATCTCCTCGGATTTTGATGCTAAATCGCTCTTTCTCAGAAAACTCGCAGAGCAAGCTCCCTTCTTCAGAACTCTCAAATCCTCCAATGCTCCAATTGCACTCCAAACGCTATGTCTGAACTTCTAGGAATGTCTGAAAATAAAGAGCTCTCAGGAAACCTCTAGAATGCTTCTAAAAATAGTTGGAAGGTGTCACCAACTAAGCATGGGTCTTTTCCAACCTTTTTGATGAGTCATAGAGTTGTAGACACCATGTGCTTAATTAATGCACTAACCCCCCGTGTTGTTGACACATGAGCAATAAAAAAGTGCGTTAATTTCCATGCAAGCTTATAACTCCAATTTACTTTTTAAATAATTTTTATTTAAATTTTATAACTTTCATTTTAATTTTTGTAAATTTTATTATCATTATTTTATTTATTACTTTATTATTATTTTATAATTATTATTAATTTTAATTTACTAATTTTCTTTTATTTAATTCTTTTTCCTCAATTAATTCTCATTTGATTAATTATAATCACAATATTAATTTTTTCAAATAAATAATTTATTAATTAAATCTATTTATTAAGACTTAATTAATAAACAATTCACCATAGACCTCCAAGATAAAATATGAAAACCCATCATAGAGCAAATCACTCAAAATCAGTCTAAAAGGTTAAAAATCAAGAAATATGTCATCCGACACATTCAATGGGTACTCAACTCTAATACTTGTCCTAACTCACTAGGACAAATGGTTTTAGGGTTTGGGATTTGGACTTGAGAATTTATCTCCCTTCTCTTATCATTGAGATAGTATAATAGGGTACGCTCATCCTAAAAATTCAGAGAAGTCGATACCCGGTACCTGCAACCTGCAGAAAAACTATGCATGTACATACAATATATAATGCTAAGCTAAACAGACAATGGCAGGAAGTGGTGCATCGTGTAGATCCCGACTAAGCAGGTAACTATGACTCCCTTCCCTAACCACATCAGAAATGCCATATAATAAAAAAATACGCACACCATACACATGTAAGTATGGGGTAACTATCCATAATAAAACACATGAGATAATAAACCATCTAACTAATCATCATTAATAACTAAAAATAATATAATGATCATCATACATACATGAAATGTAAATTCTAAATGATCTCATCATATATCAACTAAATCCATATCATAATATCTGATAGTGTCAAAACAATACCACTAAACCATCAACATAAAACTAGTCCATCAAAGTCTGATAATAATAGCAACAATAAGTCTAGAAAAGATGTGAACGAGGGTAGGCACTACATTAATTAATTAGAAGTAAGCACTCCATTTAATTAAATAATTTCATTTAATTATTTCAAAATTCATTTCAAAATTAGTCAACTCAAGTCAATCGTGGTAAAACCTGGTCAACTTTTGGTCAAATTTGATCTTTGCGTATGTGAATATAAGCAAATGTGAGTATGAATTCCAGCAACAATTTGATGCAAATTCTCATTCAACCTTTCAAAATGAAGAGATAAGAGTCTCTTAAATAGACTTTCCTGGAATTCATCAACGGTTGAGATCAATTTCAATCAACGGTTAGGATTAAACGTGAAGTTCAGTCATAAAGGGAGATTTACAAATTAAAGGGAGTTCACAGATTTAATTTGAGTAAAATAAGGAGTTAACTGATTCAATTTGAGTAGAAAAAGAAGTTAACTAATTTAACTCCTTTTTTATCAATAGTGAACTGAAAATTTTCCTTTTTGAACTAAAGAGAGATTTTGTTGAGATATTTAATTTAATAAAATGAGATATACTCTCATAATTACTTTTTCTATTTAATTAAATAATCTTTAATTAATTAGAGACACTTTTCTTATTTAATTAAATAACTTCATTTAATTAATTAGGAATGACTTCTCATTTAATTAAATAACTTTGTTTAATTAATTAGAAGTAAGTACTCCATTTAATTAAATAATTTCGTATAATTATTTCAAAAAAAATTTTGAAACTAGTCAACTCAAGTCAACCGTAGTTAAATTTGGTCAACTTTTGGTCAAACTTGATCTTTGTGTATGTGAATATGAGCAAATGTGAGAATGAATTCTAGCAACAATTCGATGCAAATTCTCATTCAACCTTTCAAAATGAAGAGATGAAGGTCTCTTAAATAGACTTTCTTGGAATTCATCAACGGTTGAGATCGATTTCAATTAACGATCAGGATTAAAGGTGAAGTTCAGTCATAAAGGGAGATTTCCAAATTAAAGGGAGTTAACAGATTTAATTTGAGTAAAATAAGGAGTTAACTGATTCAATTTGAGTAGAAAAAGGAGTTAACTAATTTAACTCATTTTTTATCAATAGTGAACTGGAAATTTCCCTTTTTGAACTGAAGAGAGATTTTGTTGAGATATTTAATTTAATAAAATGAGATATGCTCTCATAATTACTTTTTCTATTTAATTAAATAATCTTTAATTAATTAAAGATACTTTTCTTATTTAATTAAATAATCTTTAATTAATTAAAGATACTTTTCTTATTTAATTAAATAACATCATTTAATTAGTTAGGAATGGCTTCTCATTTAATTAAATAACTTTGTTTAATTAATTAGAAGTAAGTACTCCATTTAATTAAATAATTTCGTCTAGTTATTTAAATTTTTTTTTTGAAACTAGTCAACTCAAGTCAACCGTGGTTAAATCTGGTCAACTTTTGGTCAAACTTGATCTTTGTGTATGTGAATATGAGCAAATGTGAGTATGAATTCCAGCAACAATTCGATGCAAATTCTCATTCAACCTTTCAAAATGAAGAGATGTGGGTCTTTTAAATAGACTTTCATGGAATTTATTAACGGTTGAGATCGATTTCAACCAACGGTCAGGATTAAAGGTGAAGTTCAGTCATAAATGGAGATTTCAAAATTAAAAGGAGTTAACAGATTTAATTTGAGTAAAATAAGGAGTTAACTGATTCAATTTGAGTAGAAAAAGGAGTTAACTCATTTAACTCATTTTTTATCAATAGGGAATTGGAAATTTCTCTTTTTGAACTGAAGAGAGATTTTGTTTAAATATTTAATTTAATAAAATGAGATATGCTCTCATAATTACTTTTTCTATTTAATTAAATAATGTTTAATTAATTAGAGACGCTTTTCTTATTTAATTAAATAACTTCATTTAATTAGTTAGGAATGGCTTCTCATTTAGTTAAATAACTTTGTTTAATTAATTAGAAGTAAGTACTCCATTTAATTAAATAATTTCGTTTAATTATTTCAAAATTATTTTCGAAATTAGTCAATTCAAGTCAATCGTGGTTAAATCTGGTCAACTTTTGGTCAAACTTGATCTTTGCGTATGTGAATATGAGCAAATGTGAGTATGAATTCCAGCAACAATTCGATGCAAATTTTCATTCAACTTTGTAAAATGAAAAGATGAGGGTCTCTTAAATAGACTTTCCTGAAATTCATCAACGGTTGAAATCGATTTCAATCAACGGTCAGGAGTAAAGCTGAAGTTCAGTCATAAAGGGAGATTTCCAAATTAAAAGGAGTTTAACATATTTAATTTGAGTAAAATAAAGAGTTAACTGATTCAATTTGAGTAGAAAAAGGAGTTAACTAATTTAACTCATTTTTTATCAATAGTGAACTGGAAATTTCCCTTTTTAAACTGAATAGAGATTTTGTTGAGATATTTAATTTAATAAAATGAGATATGCTCTCATAATTACTTTTTCTATTTAATTAAATAATTTTTAATTAATTAGAGACACTTTTCTTATTTAATTAAATAACTTCATTTAATTAATTAGGAATGGCTTCTCATTTAATTAAATAACTTTGTTTAATTAATTAAAAGTAAGTACTCCTTTTAATTAAATAATTTCGTTTAATTATTTCAAAAAAAATTTCGAAACTAGTCAACTAAAGTCAATCGTGGTTAAATCTGGTCAACTTTTGGTCAAGCTTGATCTTTGCATATGTGAATATGAGCAAATGTGAGTATGAATGCCAGCAACAATTCGATGCAAATTCTCATTCAACCTTTGAAAATGAAGATATGAGGGTCTCTTAAATAGACTTTTTTGGAATTCATCAATGGTTGAGATCGATTTCAATCAACGATCAGGATTAAATGTGAAGTTCAGTCATAAAGGGAGATTTCCAAATTAAAAGGAGTTAACGGATTTAATTTGAGTAAAATAAGGAATTAACTGATTCAATTTGAGTAAAAAAATGAGTTAACTGATTTAACTCATTTTTTATCAATAGTGAACTGGAAATTTCCCTTTTTGAACTGAAGAGAGATTTTGTTGAGATATTTAATTTAATAAAATGAGATATGCTCTCATAATTACTTTTTCTATTTAATTAAATAATCTTTAATTAATTAGAGACACTTTTCTTATTTAATTAAATAACTTCATTTAATTAATTAAGAATGGCTTCTCATTTAATTAAATAACTTTGTTTAATTAATTAAAAGTAAGTACTCCTTTTAATTAAATAATTTCGTTTAATTATTTCAAAATTTTTTTCGAAACTAGTCAACTAAAGTCAATCGTGGTTAAATCTGGTCAACTTTTGGTCAAGCTTGATCTTTGCGTATGTGAATATGAGCAAATGTGAGTATGAATTCCAGCAACAATTCGATGCAAATTCTCATTCAACCTTTCAAAATGAAGATATGAGGGTCTCTTAAATAGACTTTTTTGGAATTCATCAACGGTTGAGATCGATTTCAATCAACGGTCAGAATTAAATGTGAAGTTCAGTCATAAAGGGAGATTTCCAAATTAAAGGGAGTTAACAGATTTAATTTGAGTAAAATAAGGAGTTAACTGATTCAATTTGAGTAGAAAAATGAGTTAACTCATTTAACTCATTTTTTATCAATAGTGAACTGAAAATTTTCCTTTTTGAACTGAAGAGAGATTTTGTTGAGATATTTAATTTAATAAAATGAGATATGCTCTCATAATTACTTTTTCTATTTAATTAAATAATCTTTAATTAATTAGAGACTTTTTTTATTTAATTAAATAACTTCATTTAATTAATTAGGAATGGCTTCTCATTTAATTAAATAACTTTGTTTAATTAATTAGAATTAAATACTCCATTTAATTAAATAATTTCGTTTAATTATTTTAAAATTCTTTTGAAAACTAGTCAACTCAAGTCAACCGTGGTTAAATCTGATCAACTTTTGGTCAAACTTGATCTTTGCATATGTGAATATGAGCAAATGTGAGTATGAATTCTAGCAACAATTCGATACAAATTCTCATTCAACCTTTCAAAATGAAGAGATGAGAATCTCTTAAATAAACTTTCCTGAAATTCATCAACGGTTGAGATCAATTTCAATCAGCGATCAGGATTAAAGGTGAAGTTCAGTCATAAAGAGAGATTTCCAAATTAAAGGGAGTTAACAGATTTAATTTGAATAAAATAAAAAGTTAACTGATTCAATTTGAGTAGAAAAAAGAGTTAACTGATTTAACTCATTTTTGATCAATAGTGAACTGGAAATTTCCCTTTTTGAACTGAAGAGTGATTTTGTTGAAATATTTAATTTAATAAAATGAGATATGCTCTCATAATTACTTTTTCTATTTAATTAAATAATTTTTAATTAATTAGAGGCACTTTTCTGATTTAATTAAATAACTTCATTTAATTAGTTAGGAATGGCTTCTCATTTAATTAAATAACTTTGTTTAATTAATTAGAAGTAAGTACTCCATTTAATTAAATAATTTCGTTTAATTATTGTTAGAATCTGATAAGATTAATAACCTAGAAAACTAGTGCAAAGAGTAAATATCTAAACTATGAATGCAAATGATACAAAATCAAAATAGCATCATAGAGTTAGTCTCCAAGAGAGTAATGCAAATGCTAGAAGCAAAATAGCATTAAGAGGGTGCAAAAACAAGAGATGCAAATACAAGCTAGGTAGCATGCTTATATAGGCTAGGAAGAGAGAGGAGGTGGCAACACCAACCAATGAGGAGCAACCATCTATCGGACTAAAGATTGCAAAGTATCTTCCCAAGATAGCTAATGGATGCTCACATGTAGGAAGGTGACACCTCACAACCATTTACCTAATAAGACATGCTTTATTAATCTAAGCGAGATTATTAAAAGTGTAGGAAAAACCTAGCAAAATAGGAAAAATAAAAAACTACACTAACACCTCCCCATAAGCGAACTTTAACGCATACTACAAAGTAAAATCACTTTGGCATCATTTATCATTGACTTTGGATTTTAAACTTGCAAGTTAAGGAGAGAACAAAACTATACATATATGTTGACCAATATTATCTCCCTCTTCAATATTAAAGAGGGAAACAAATTTTGCTTTATAGACCCTTTAGCACTTGAAGCCTGTGAACCAAATAAAGTGTTAATCCCAGCCCCTGATTGCTTTGATGTCTTTGTTAGATCAGTGTGATGCAATTATGCATCAGATAAACTAGGACCAATTGATGTCATAACCGTACAATCTTAAGATGTCCATTTTTATTGCTTAATCTGCATTTTGTGGGTTTTTCTCAATTCGGCTAACAATGTTACACAAAATTCTTTCAATTAAAAATAACTCTGTTTTTACTTTTCATGCATGAAAATCACACTATTCAAATTTAGCAATAGTAACTAATTTCTCCATCTAGATAACCTTATTACTCCAAAGAATCATTAAATGCATCAATATATTTTGACTAAAACAAATTCAGACATACCTTAAAAAAATGTTCTTTACCATTTATCACATATTAACGGCAATGGAGGGATGGCCCATTACTCGTCATCAAAGAACTTTCACTGCAATCTTCTACTCCAACTGTCAAGAAAGGAACACATTTTCTTCTTCCCAAAAAAGTGACCCTCAGTTAAACATTGAACTGAAAGAGAAATTACTTCAATTTGGCAGAAGTTTTAGTGCAGCCTGATTAACTGTTGAAGGAGAACCAATCACTTCTTAAGAATGATGCTCCATACACCTTCCTTGGAGAAGTGCAGTACTGGTAATACAGAATAGCACTGTCGTGATTCTCTTAGCAAGGACGTATCTTCTAATTTCCTCTCATGCCAAAAAGAACATGGGCATTAACAATAGAACTCACGTAACCAGAAGTCATAGTCAATATACAAAGAGACCAAACTGAGAGAACTATTAATCATTGAGTACAAATGACCTGATTAATATCAACGATGCCACAGTTTCAGTTCTAGGACAACAAGCTGACTTCAAATCTTCGGTAATAAAACTAGCGCTATCCTTAGCAAATATAAATGTTGTGCACTTATATCACACTCCAAACCTTAATTGGCTCTGCCATATGATTCTTTTCCTTGCTATTTTTCCACAATATTCCAATAGACCAGCTATGGTAATTTGCCATGACCCTCATCTCTTCCTGTGCAATCTTAATACCTGTGAAAAAATATGATGAACCAGAATGGAGCAGCTTCTACAAAACATAAGAGAAAAAAGTGATTCCTCCTTCACATATTAGGCACATTCTGCACTGCTCCAAACAACAACCAGGCATGCATTGGTTCAACACACTTTATGCACTTCTCCATTGTTAAATGCTCTAATCCAACCCAACCCAACACTTGGGACCAAAAAAAAAATTAATATGGTGTAAGTGCCCATTCTAAATGGAATGCTCCCATAGACATTGCTCGGATACCAAATGAACATAGAATGGTGAATGTTTGATATATTATTGATCCAAACAATATGCCTTAAAATAGGCAATACAAAACAGATAGTTCCATAGCTGTAAAACTTATAATCTACACTAAAAACTAAAGACTAATGTAATACAACGACAAAATGTGTGTAAATTCACAGCTGTATTAACTACATTGTCAAGTGAAGGGATATAAAGCAAAATCAGAAATATCTAGCCATAAATATAGACAAAATCTACATGCAATTACACACATGCATAGCTTAAGACTGTACAATTTAATCTAAAATAGTCACCCTGACAAAGGCAAAATATATTGCAATTAAAGGGAGATTGGTGACTTTATTTCCAATTCCTGGTGGTCGAGAGCATCTTTCCATTTGCTTTGAGTATTCGTCTTCTTTCACTTTTTAACCATCCTCTAGCTCCATCTTTTCATTTCATATATATGCGAGTTTCCTGAAAACAATTCAATGAAACATACATGTTATCATATAAACAAGTTTTTAACAAATATGCTCTAGATTGACAAATACTAACAAAAGCAACAAAAAAGAAAAGCCTTTCTAGAAACTGAGGGAAAAAACTTGTCCTGTTTTTCAGATTGCTTCATTTTGTATCACCAGTAATCTCCACAAGAACATTTTCCCTGTTTGAAATGATGGAAACGGTTTGCATCTCTTACAACAATTTCTCTTCCAACTATTTTAGAAATGAATTTCGTAGCAGTGTGACAATCAGCACATACTCGAAGGTTTTTGACAACTCTAATAGTTGTTTTGTGGGGCATATTTAACAAACCAAATGCAATTGCCAACTTTTCACTATGGTAGGAGAGAAATAATTCTTTTTCCTCATCTTCCACATCATTAGGTAAATGTCCTGAATCTGGAAAATACCCTGCTGCCTTCATTTCCCAAGCCAATTCCTCCAACTTTGCATAGATCTCCCGTAGCTGTGGATGTGATCTGTCTCCTACACAAAAAACATGTACAGTTTTATGGTCTTCAATCCAACTACATCCAGGGGTCTTTTCAATTCCTTCATCTTTCATCAATCTCCTTACCATTTGAACTTCGCCCCACCTGCCCACTTCTGCATAGATGTTTGAGAGAAGAACAAAAGTCGCAGCATTTTTAGGATCCAAATCAAAAAGCAGCATCGCTGTAAATACTCCTAAGCCTATATTCATATGTGATTTACAGGCAGCAAGAAAACACATCCACACAACCACTAAGGGTTTTACAGGCATCTTAATGATAAAGTTTAGAGTTTCCTCAAGATGACCAGCGCGGCCAAGAAGGTCAACCATGCACACATAATGATCAACTGTAGGTGTAATGCAGTAAGGGTTACTCATGTGGTTGAAGTACATACAGCCCTCATCCACTAAACCTGCATGGCTGCATGCATATAGAACACAAGCAAAAGTTACAATGTCAGGACATGTTCCAGAGGGCTTCATTAATTCAAAGATTCTGAGAGCATCTTTGCAAAATCCATTCTGTGCATATCCTGCAATCATGGTATTCCATGAGACCACATCTCTTTGAGCCATTTTGTCAAACAGTTCATGTGCCTTGTCTATGCTTCCACATTTTGCATACATGTCTAGCAGGGCATTTGCAACAACACCCTCTGACAAAATTCTCTCTTCCAATATGCTTTGATGGATGTCCATACCCTGTTCCAAAGCTCCCATTTTGCCACAGGCAGGGAGAATGCTGGTGAAAGTTGTGGAATTTGGTTTTACGCCTGCCAATTGCATTTGCTTGAAAATTTCTAAAGCTTTTTCAACGAAACCATTTTGAACATATCCTACAATCATGGCATTCCACGAGACCACATTTTTTTGAGGCATTTTATCAAATAGCTCGCGTGCCTTCTCTATGCTTCCACATTTTGCATACATATCAACCAGGGCAGTTGCAACTATAACATTTGATGAAATCCCTCGATCCTTTATGGTTTGATGGATGTCCATGCCCTGTTCCAGAGCTCCCATTTTGGCACAGGCTGGAAGGACGCTAGCGAAGGTCGTGGAGTCTGGCTTTGCACCTGCCAGCTGCATCATCTCAAACGTTTTTACAGCCTCTTCACCAAATCCATTTTGTGCATATCCTGCAATCATGGCATTCCATGAGACCACATCTCTGTGAGGCATCCTGTCAAACATTTTTTGTGCCTTATGAATGCTTCCACATTTTGCATACATGTCTACCAGGGCACATGCAACTACAACATCTGACAAAACGCCCTCTTCCGTTATGCTTTGGTGGATGCCCATACCTTGGTCCAGAGCTCCGATTTTGGCAATGGCACGGAGGACACTCGAGAAGGTTGTGGGATTTGGCTTTACACCTTCCATTTGCATTTGCTTGAAGGTTTCTAAAGCCTTGTCAACAAATCCAATTTGTGCGTACCCTGAAATCATTGCAGTCCAGGAGACCACGTTTCTTTGTGGGATTTTGTTAAACAGTTCGCATGCCTTGTCTATGCTTCCACATTTTGCATACATATCTACCAGGGCAGTTGCGACTACAACATTTGACGAAAATCCCCTATCCTTTATGCTCTGATGAATGTCCATACCCAATTTCAAAGATCCCATTTTAGCACAAGCTGGAAGGATGCTGACAAAGGTTGTGGAGTCTGGCTTTATACCTACCAATTGCATTTGCTGGAATGTTTCTAAAGCTTTCTCAACATATCCATTTTGTTCATATCCTGCAATCATCACATTCCACGAGACCACATTTCTTTGAGGCATTTCCTCAAAAAGCCTTACAGCCTCAACAAAAACACTATTTTGTTTATACCCTGCAAGCATTGTATTCCATGAGACAACATCTCTATGGGGAATTTTATCAAACAGCTCACGTGCCCTGTCTATTCTTCCACATTTTGCATACATGTCTACCAGGGCATTTGTAACTACAACATCTGACAAAATTCCCATATCATTTATGCTCCGATGGATGTCCATACCTTGTTCCAAAGCTCCCATTTTGGCACAGGCTGGGAACACGCTGGCAAATGTGAACTTATTGGGTTGGATACTTGTTCGTTGCATTTGGCGAAACAGTGTGATTGCCTCGTGAGGAAACCCATGTCTTCTGTGCGCTGCAATAATCATATTCCATGAGAAGCTGTCTCTTTCTTTCATGTGGTCAAACATTTTACGGGCATCCACCAAACTTCCGCATTTGACATACATGTTGAGAAGGTTACTGTGAAAAGCTCTGTGTCCAGCAAATGCACACCGCATGCAGACGATTATGGATCGGACTTTTTGCCCCAGTAAAAGCCCTTTTTTAGGGCTACAAATCTGCATAATTGAATATATGTGCAGTGGTGCTCATGAGGGTTGCGTGTACTCGGTATGATATGTAGTGCCTTCTTCAACTGGTCCTCTCTCCATAATGGTTAAAGATTGAGATGAGTAATGGTTGGCAATGGCATTTATGATTATAGTCGGAGTAAGGAAAGTACTGCAATGAAGTTGCCAGAAATAAAACTGAAGCATTTTCGCTTCAAGAGGATATGATGAAAGGCAATCAAGTTACAAGCAATTTTCAGCAATCACTACGCAGAGGAATTAAAAACCCTCTGGGGATCTTTCAAAATCATGAAGATATGTTATAATGAGGCATACATATTCTCTATGTTCCAAATTTTTACCTTTGGGCAATTTGTTTGTATAGCCTATGTAGGTAAAACTTGATAGAATGGAGCAAAATATTATTGTATTAAATGTATTGTACAGTGCATGTTTTGATTGGTGTTGTGGTCAAGTTTGATTATGTAGTATCTACTTTGATACATGGATGCTCCTCAATAATTGAGGAGTTGGGTTGAAAATATTGTAAAATTTAAAGGTGGCGGGGCAAAATATTTGAACATTTATGTTCATGATATTATGGTACCAAACATTTTAATAGAGTCGTCAATAGCAAGGAAAATGGAAGTGAGATTTACATGTTTAATATTGTTGTTGGCATTGTAATGTTATTGTGTGGATGAATATCATATTTAAATGCATATATTTTGTATTTTTCTATAATTTTAAATGTGATATTTAATTTTTATTCATTTTTTACATTAATTTCATTTTGACTTTCTATTGAAATTCTTACTTTTGTATTGTGCACAGTCAAATGAGATGAAATATTTCAATTTTCCTTTGATTTAATAGGCCTCTACCAATTTATTTTATAAAGTTTCATAATAAAAGTGAAATGTTGATCAATTGTGAAACAGTGTTTTGAAACAAATGTTGAAGTCTTGATAATTGGAGCAATTTAATAATTTGATTAACTAATTTTGAAATTTCTAGAGCTCTATTTATTAGTACAATAACATTTA
The DNA here is from genome assembly GCA_028749045.1 of Cupressus sempervirens. Lineage (NCBI taxonomy): Eukaryota > Viridiplantae > Streptophyta > Pinopsida > Cupressales > Cupressaceae > Cupressus > Cupressus sempervirens. The sequence continues at coordinate 612,280,434 of CM053784.1, read as the reverse complement.
CCAAAACTAAGAAGAGTGACATTGAAATTTGAGGACTCTTAGTTGAGATGTGTGAACGAGGATATTTGAGCCTACTTGATTAGAATTGTGAATTCAAGTCCAAGAATTTGTCTTTAAAGAGTAAGAAATATAATGTTGTGACTATAGAGCATTGATCTTTGAGCCTCATATTTGCTAAACATGTCATACATGATGGTTTGATTTTTGAATTTTGAGAGTTTGTGCTTCTTTTGAAAAGTGTATTTTTTAATTAAGACATAGAAGCATAAAAAATATGTAGAATGATACAATGCATCTAAAGAATAGAAAAGACTCATGAAAAGTTTAATATAGATATAAATGTTCCATATCTAGGAAAAGATTTTTTTTATTTTTCTAATGTGCATGATTTTTTTTAATTAAACATTTTTATCGGAAGCATTATTGGCAATGAAAAAAAATGAAATTCACATGTTAAACATTTTTAATGTTATATTATTTTTATATACATGATTATCATATTTTAATGCATTTATGTTGTGCTACTTCAATTAAAATATATAAGTGGTTCTTTCATATGCATGTTAGGGTCTATTATAGTTGTCACTTTTATTTGTACAACAAATCTTGAAATCTGCTTCAATGGATAAAATTTATCAAAGTGGATACATGTGAAATACATATAGCACACCTTGAATAAAATTAGAAAATATGGATTTTCAATAGATTACACGATGCAAGAATGATCCTCACAAATTGTGTATTCCTCTAAAATATGCTTTGTTAGGAGCTTATCTATTTAAGGGTTACAACACTATTAGGTGCTACCCAATTAAGGGATTTACCTCAATGCCCATCGAAGTCTTATACCTTGCTAAGAGTAATCTTGTTAGAGGATTTTAAACACTCTTTTGAGAGTGTCTCCTAGTTAGAGGATTTTACAATGGAACCTATTAGGATCCACTTGCTTCGAGATTTCTGTTACAATGGTTAGAGAGAAACACATAATAAATGATTTTCAATTTGCATTATCTATGTTAGATCATATGTTATTAAGCTATGTAGCTCACAAAATATCATACTCTATCTTATTGCTTGATCACACTATGTTCTATAACTTCTTTTGTAATCACAACCTTTTCCAACTTCGCATTCCATGCGTAATCAACAACCAATACTTCTTTTCTTTACCCTAAGTATAAATCACCTTAAGTATAAACCCTAAACCTAAATCCAACAATCCCAATTAATTAAATATGAATCTAACCATTCATTTTGACTTTTCTCCTGGTCGTGTCGACTCGCATTCGATTTGTACATTGGAAATTGTTCCTACTCCATAAGCCATTTTGACCTTGTACAAACCTCCTAAAGAATCTTCCTCAAACATTTTACCATGATCTCTATGTCATAAATTTCTTCCACAAATCACACATTAGTCTTATAGTTGTCCAAATCAACTCATTGATCCCAATAATAATTTGAATCTTATGATTGCACCCTGAGTCTTTTCTAATTATTCCCCATTTACCAATAAGCCTTCATGTTTACCTATTCTCTCTTCATACCTTTTCATCTCATTTATTGATAAGCTTAGTTTATCGATAAGACCTTGTTTACCTATTCAACTATCTAGTTGACCTATTTACATTTTCCTGTCAAAATCACTTCCAACTTGTCAAATCATCTATACCTATAAAAATTATATGGTTATATCTTAATTGTATCATCTTGAAATCCTTATGAATCATGTCCAGCAATTGATTCAACTGATTCCTTATAGATTTGAAGAAACATTCAAAATATTCAATGGTTCATCATTGACTATTCTAACAATTACCCAGATTGATTCATGTGCTCATAACTTTCTCAATATGTCACATAAATGGGTGATGCCATAAACTTAAGATCACAACACATCACTTGACCTTTCTTTATGATAGTTCAACACTTATAGCATTATGTAACTTACTCTTTTCTTTAATGAATATGTGGTACTTTGTTAAAATACTTAGTCAAATAGTTGACATCAATAACAAAAACATAATTAGTTTTCATGTCATCAAATTACATCCCAATCTTCATTGATTCTTTATCAACATTGTCATCATCAATCTCACCAAATATCATCATTAATCTGGTATTCTAACAATAATTTCTTTGTAGAAAGGATTTTTTATGACGTGGCACATAGTGGAGTGGTTTAATGTTTCTTGTGTCTCATTGTGTTAATGAGCTACATTATTCATTTATTAATTAATATGGGTTATGAAATTTATTTCATCACAAGATCCTAACCATTTTCCTTAAATACAATTTAGGCATGCAAGGATGTGAGGCTAGAGGTCTTCAACAAGTGCCTCTACCTTGCTTAACTATGGTATGCAACCATACCAATTTGTTAACTCTAGTCTACAAATGAATGCTTTAGCATAATGCCAAAATTTGAATCTATAAAGGGATGCTTTTGTTAGAAATAGGTCAACCTCTATTAAAAGGATTTCAATACAAACTATTTACAATGATAAGAAAGAAAAAAATAGGTTTGATCTATGTAATTACAACTCAGATCTCTATTCATTCCTTATTTTGGTTCACTGATAAGCCTTTCACTATCATCTCTGATCTTGATCTACTTGGACAACTTTCAAGCAATCAGTCCACTCTTTTCATCAACACTTTAAGCCTTCTGCTATAATTCACTTATTAATAACAATATCATATCTGCAAGATTTCTCCTTTAGCTTCACATTCACACTCTTGTGTGTTTCTAATCAACCTTGCCTTGTATGTCTCTCTTCACATACAAACTCGCTTATACACACATTTGACTGGGTTGGGCTAGGCTTGACTGGACATGACACAAAATGATTGGTTTTGTATCTCTTTAAATAGGAAATTTGTGCTTTACCATTTTCTACATCCTATTGATAATAACTATTCAATTGTATACTGTCATTGATGTTACACAAATGTTATACTCTAACCGAGCACTGCTAGTTAGAACCAAGTTTAGAAGACTCTAGTATATGCTAAGCATAAGTTCAGAAGATGCAAGTTTAGGGATTCCTGTGTAAATCAAGTCAGGTCAGCTATCAAAGAAGTTCAATGTAAATTGAGTCAGGTCAGTTACCAAGGAACTCAGTGGTAACCGAGTGACCTAGCTTTGTCGACCTGCAACAGATTAGTTTTATCTATTAGTTGGTTTATGCAAGCCAACTCAGTGGATGTTATTTGTTTATTTGAAAGGGAATTCAAGCCGACTTGACATTGGGTTTCATATATATGAAAGGTTAAGATGTGGATTGAAGAATGAGAAGATGGAGAAGAAGATAAGATGTGAATATAGAAGGATATCTAATTTAAAGTAGAGTATCCAAGGAGCTGCAAAGAGTATTCTGACCAGGGAGGATCCATAGGATAAGTCAGAAAAGTGATTTGAATATGCAATTTAGTAGCTTCATCAATCAGGTCAATCATTGTTACTCTTTAATAATTATAGCAGTGAAGAAATCTCTTAACAGAGTTGACTTAACAGTCATTTTGTAAATCTTCTAATTAGGTGGCATTTCTAGATTGATGTGTCTTAAGACACCTAACAAGGCCACTCTTGATAGGGTGACTCAAATCCTTTAACATGGTCACCCCTAAAAGTGTGTTTTGTAACCTTTAACAAGGTTAACTCCTAACAAGGCTCACTTTAGAAGAGTGAAAAGTTGTAACTAGTTGCATTGGTGGTTTTTCTAAATTGGGTTTCCATGTTAAATCTTGGTGTCTCATGTGTTAATGTTATTTTCTTATTGCTTTATCTTTCTATAACATACAAATCATTATCTTAAGTTTTTTTGTTAACTAAGTTACAATGGATATCTAGTTCTAACCAAGATGTGAGTTAAAAGGAATTTTGTATTGACATTTAAGGGATATGGAATTTTTTTAGTAGTAACTAATTCAACCTCCCCTCTCAATTACTCCTCTTATATTTCCAACAATTGGTATTAGAGCTCTTGGTGCTTACAAGAAAGGTTTCAAGGATCTAAGCTAAAGATCAACATGTCTTACAGAAGAGAGATTCCTAAGTTGGATAGAGATAACTTCAAAGCGTGGCAGGATCTCATGAAGCTGCATTTGGGAACCATTGGAGATACAAGCCTAAAATCCCTAGAGAACTAGTATGTGTCACCTCCTGATCCTTTGACTGTGGATAAAATGATAGATAAAAAAGTCACAACATGATGATGATTGACATTGCTTCTACTCTCAATTATGCTTAATTTGATGAAGTCAATGATTATCCTATTGCTCATAAAATATGGAACAAGGTGCAAAAGATTTATTGAGGAGATGACAATGTGAGGGGAGCCAAAGAAGAAAGTTTAAGAGGCCAATTTGATCAGATGAAGATGAGAGAAGATGAAAACATTGCAAAATGCAATGAGAGAATCAAAGCAATAATGAGTGCAATCAAAGCTTCAAGAGGAAAAATTGAAGATGAAACAACAGTCAACAAGGAATAAAGAAATCTTCATCCTATTTATGCAATTAGAGTTTCAACTATTCAAGAGATGAGATGTGATCCCAAACTTGATATAACTTTGGATGCACTAGTGGGAAGGTTAACAACTTTTGAGTTGGATAACTTTGATAACTATCTTCCTGGATCTCACAACATAGAATTAACATTCAAAGAAAAACTAGCTCTTGGTAGAAAGATAGGATACTCAAAAGGAAAACAATTTGATAGTGAAGAAGAAGAAGAATTTGATGATGACCTTGAAGCCATTAAATCCCTACTTACAAGAAGGTTAGCAAAAGGAAACAGTAAATATAAAGGAAAAAAATCCATTGATTTGTTTTTCTTGTGAAGAAGTTGGTCACAATGTTGCAAGGTTTCCACACAAGGAAAGTAAAGATGACAGAAAATCCAACAAGTTCAAAGGCAAGAAATATTTCAAGAGCTACAAAGACTATAAAGACAAAGGTAAGAAATCTTATTATATTGCTAAAGATTCTAAAAGTGATGAAGAAGATGAAATGGTATATATTGCTATTAAAGATGATGAGGATGATGAGGATAATGAAAATATGGCACTTATTCCTCATGTTAGAAAGAATGGCACATGGATAATAGATAGTGGTTATTCTCATCACATGACTGGTGATACAACTAAGTTTGAACACTTGGAGCACTATGATGGTGGAAGTGTTAAATTTGGAAACAATGAACCATATTATGTGAAGGGAAAAGGTTGCATTTCATTGACTGATGGAATCAAATGTGATAATGCCTACTGGGTTGAAGGGCCAAGACATAATCTTCTAAGTGTGGCACAATTGAACAATATTGGATTCAAGGTAGAATTCATGAGTGGGATGGCCAAGATTCTGGATGGTAAAGAAAATTTAGTTGGAACTAGCAATTAAACAAAAGGTAATCTATTCTATCTTGACCTCACAAATAGTTCATGCTTCTTGGCACATGTAGAGGAAAGTTGGTTATGGCATAAAAGGATGTGTCATGCAAACTTTGATAATTTGGTTGCTATAAGCAAGAACAGAAGAGCAAGATGTATTCCAAATCTGAAGAAATCTAAAATGGCCATATGCAAACAATGTTAGATTGGAAAGATGGGTAAAACTATTTTCAAAAGTAATAATTTCAATATTGTTGAAGTCCTAGAACTAGTTCATATAGATCTTTGTGGACCAATAGGTATGAAGAGCTACACTGGAGATAAACTCTTCATTTTGTTTGATGATTATTCTAGGGTGATGACAGTAATGTACTTGAAGGATAAATCTGAAGTTTTTCAAAAATTCAAGGGGTGTCTAGCTAGATTTGAGAAAGAAATAGGTAAAAATTTAAAATGCCTAAGATTAGACAGAGGAGGACAAATCATATCAAAAGAATTCAATAAATTATGCAATGAGAGAGGAATCAAAAGACAGGTATCAACACCTACTACACCTTAGCAAAATGGTATAGCAAAAAGAAGAAATAGATTCATCATGGATTATGCAAGAACATTGATGATAGAGACAAATGTTGCAACCAAATACTGGAAGGAAACAATCAGTCCAATAGTTCATACCTTGAACCGAGTTCAACTAAAGAAAGGTACAGATCAAACATCTTATAAATTATGGTATGGATAAAAATGTAATGCCTATAATTTCAAAGTATTTGGAAGAAAATTTTTTATCTCGAAAGAATCAAGGAAAATAAATTTTGACGTGAAGAGTGATGAAGGCATTTTCCTAGGATACTCCAACAAGAGAAAAGCATATAAATGTCTGAATCTTGCTACTCATAAGGTTATAAAAAGTGCACATGTAAAAAAAATTGATGATTTTGTAGAAAAGAATGAAGAAAAAATTAGCAAGAAACCTAAGGATTACAAAAACTTTGTTTACTTTGAGCCTAATATTACCTAGCATTCAACAGATTACCCCACTTGAGTCACCCAATTCTGGAATGTCGACCGAGCTACATCTTGCATCAACCAATTTGCAACCAATGCAACTCAAGTTGGAGATAGAGGAACCCGAGTCTTAGATAAAGGAACCCAAGTAACAGTCTATGGGAACCAAGTCTCACACAATAGAAATAGAAAAAAATTTGGAATTCATAGAACCTTTGAGCATGGTAAACCAAGTGAATCCAATCAAGAATCTAGAAGTAAGATACTTGTAATTGCTAGATATGATAGAAGGCATCATGGATCAAAGAAAATAATTGGATATCAAATAGGAGGTACAATGACAAGGAACAAACTAAAATGTACATGTTTGCTTACTGAATTTGAACTTAGAATTGTAAAATATGCATTGAATAATGAAAGCTAGATAGAGACAATGAATGGAAAGATTAAGAAAATTAAAAGGAACAATACTTGGACTCTTGTTCCTAGACCCAAGGACAAAAATGTAATTGGTACAAAGCGGGTATTCAAAAAAATAATAAAAATAAAAATGGTGAAGTATCAAGGAATAAGGCAAGGCTAGTATGGAAAGGATAAGCTCAAGAAAAAGACATAGGCTATAGAGAAACATTTTCTCTTGTTGCTAGACTTGAAAGAGTCAAAACACTACTTGCATATGCTACATTTAAAAGATTCAAAGTGTATCAAATGGATGTAAAATCAGCTTTCTTGAATGGAATTCTGGAAGAGGAAGTCTACAATAGTTCATACCTTGAACAAAGTTTAACTAAAGAAAGGTATAGATCAAACACCTTATGAATTATGGTATGGTTATAAACCTAATATCTGTTATTTTAAAGTATTTGGTAGAAAATGTTATATTTTGAAAGAGTCAAGGAAAGGAAAGTTTGATGTGACAAGTGATGAAGTCATTTTCCTAGGATACTCTAACAAGAGCAAAGCATATAAATGTTTGAATATTGCTATTCACAAGGTTATAGAAAGTGCACATGTAAAAATTGATGAGTTTGTAGAAATAATGAAGAACAAAGCATCAAGGAACCTGAGGATTACATTTTTTTTTTTTACTTTGAGCCTACTACTTTACCTAGCATTCAACAGATTACGCCACCTGAGTTACCCAAGTCTAGAGTGTCAACTGAGTTGTAGCTAGTACAACCCAAGTTGGAGTCAATTCAAACTGAGTCTCAAATAGGGGAACTCAAGTCACATTTTGTGGGAACCAAGTCCTAGATAGTAGAAATAGAGCAAAAATTGGAAATTCATAGAACCTTTGAGAATGGTGAACCAAGTGGATCTTATCTAGAATCTAGAAGTAAGATACATATACTTGCTAGATATGTTAAAAGGCATCATGGACCTAAGAAAATAATTGGGGATTAGATAAGAGGCACAATGACAAGCAACAAACTAAAAGGTACATGTTTTCTTATTGAATTTGATTCCTATTACTCTTAGTCTTTTCAATAATCTTCACTAAGATGAAAAGACTAAGAGGTTTTCCAAAACTGAAGAAACCTGATAATGCTATGTGTAAATAATGTAAATTGGGAAAAATGACAAAGTCTATTTTCAAGAACAATAAATACACATCTAATGGTATTTTGGAATTGGTTCATACTAACCTTTGTGGACCTATTGGTGTTCAAACCTATTGTGAAGACAAATATTTCATTCTATTTTTTGATGACTACTCTAGGATGATGGCGATGATGTTTTGTAAAGAAAATTTTGATGATTTTTAGTTGTTTAAGTGGTATTTGGCCAGAGTTGAAAAGGAAATAGGTAAAAGTATGAAGTTCTTGAGATCTAATAGAGGTGGAGAATTTATCTCTAATGAATTCAATATATTATGCAATGAAAGAGGAATCAAAAGGTAGATGTCAACACCTAGGATCCCTCCCCAAAATGGAATAGCTGAAAGGATAAATAGATCAATTATGGAATATGCTAGAACACTAATGGTGGAGAAGAATGTTTCACAAAAATATTGGAGAGAAGCTATAAGTACAACACTTTATACTTTGAGCGGAGTGCAAGTCAAGAAAGGTACAAGTTTTACACCCTTTGAATTGTGGTATGGATATGCACCTAATGTGAAGTATTCTAAAAATTTTGGGAGAAAATGTTATATACTAAAGGACAATAGAAATGGAAAACTTGATGCTAAAAGTGATGAAGGCATGTTCCTAGGATATTCCATTAAGAGGAAAGGTTATAAATGTTTGAATTCTAATATTGACAAAGTTGCAGTAAGTGCAAATGTGAAAGTTGATGAAATAAAAATGAGCTATTGTTATTTGAAATATTTGTTGATGATATCATATTTGGAGGAAAGGAAGCATTATACAAATCATTTGCAGATGAAATGAAGAAGGAATTTGATATGTTTATGTATGGTGAGATCAAATTCTTTGTTGGTTTACAAGAATATCAAATAAAGCAAGGTATATTTATTACACAATAAAAATACATCAAGGAGATACTGAAAGCCTTTGGAATGGAAGATTCAAGACTAGTTAGTACACCAATGACCATAGGACATAAGTTATCTAAGAATGATGATTCTACTGATTTGAACCAGACATTATATATATGTGATTGGAAAGCTACAACATGTTGTTCACAACAAACCTCATATTGCATTAGTAGTTGGGATAGTTGCAAGATTTTCTACAAATGATGGCAATAAAAGTGATACTGAGATATTTGAAAGGAACATAAGACTATGGAATGTATTACAAGAAGAATGATAAGTTTAAACTAAAAATGTTCAGTGATTCAGATTAGGAAGGAAATATTGATGACAGAAAGAGTGCAAGTGGAGGAGCTTAGAGGCTAGTTTCATGGACAAGCAAGAAGAAAAATTGTATTTCTCAATCAATAGTTGAAGCTAAATATGTGGTAGTATCAATGAATCATTCAAACATCATATGGATCAAGCAATTGTTGAAAGGGATGAAGGAAGAGATAATTGATCTAGTGGCTGTCTATTGTGATAATACTAGTGCTATAAACATATCAAAGAATCATATGATGTACGCAAAGACAAAGCATATTTCTATTAAGTATCATTACTTGAGAGAGCTAGTTGAAGACAAAGAAGTGAAATTGGAGTATGTGAACACTAAGGAGAAAATAGCTGATATTTTCACTAAAGCTTTACCTAAGCATGCCCATGAATATCTAAGAGGTAAATTAGGGGTGATTCCCCTAGACAAGAATACTTAAGCTGAGATGGAGCTCTACATCAAATGTGTTGATCAGAATATTGTACAAGTTGATGTGGACAATCTTACTTTAGGGGGTTCCTAAAGTAGTGAGTAAAGGAAGAAGGACATAATGATTTATTAGTCATACATAGATGATAGAGGAAAATTCACTACTGACATGAAGATATCTATGTGATAAAGATGTACGAGATAGATGAAGTTTCTTTGGCATTGTTGTCAAAGAGGGAGAGAAGGTATGCAGTTACCATAGAGTTCTAATAAGAAAGAGGGAGAGTGTATGAAGATGGATTAATACTATTAAGTATGAAGATATTGCAAAGAAGCAGAATGTATGTAATGTGTTTCCATCAATAAAAAAGAATCTAATTGATCTAATGATCTAATATGATATAGGGAGCTTATGTGTTACATATTAGAGTTGCATGGATGAGAATCATAATTAAACTAAAAAGAAAGAGAGTGTTGGACATAGAGATGAGAATTAGAATGAAACTAATGATATCAATAAATATATGATATTAAATACAGAGGAGTTTTCTCGATATAGTACATTTTTGAATTGCATGGTAACTAGAGTTGTGGATTGCATGGTAACTAGAGTTGTTGTCATCAATGCCAAAGAGGGAGATTGTTAGAAACTACAATTGGAACAATTGTTATATTGTCATTAATGTCAAACTTTATTGGTAAGACAATTTTCTATTTGATTTAAGTGTCATATCTAGATGATTGATGAAGAGGATTTGAGAAGTTTGTTATAACAATAGAACCTAGAGGAATGGTTGAGTTATAAAAAGAAACTACAATGGACATTTGATTAGTTAGACTTTGACAAGATAAAGTGATTGTTTAAATCATGCTACAAGTGAAGAAGATAGTTATGTTAAGCCTTGAAGAAGTTATCAAATATTGACCAAATGCATGGGCTTGATTGAGCAAAAGAGTAGAAGATTAAGGAACTTGGAGTATATGTTGAGTGATGCTAGTGTCAATCGAGTGCCAGTAATAGCTAAGTAGAAGTAGTGTTGATAGAGCATCAACATTGAATGAGCATCAATATATATGCCAAACAAGAATGTTAGTAGTGATCGAGTAACCTAGTGATGATCGAGCATCAGAACATAGTGTTGGTTGAGGGACAACATTTAATAGTTTATGAGAAAATCATGATTTCTAGCCAACAGAGTTAATTTATTGGAATATTTAAAGCATGTTGAAGATAAGGATGGATGACCTAAAACATTTAAATGAAGGAAAATTATGTTTGCAGGTTTCTATGCAAGGATTCAAGTAGAAGTTTGGAGGAATTTCTAGAAGGGAAAATATGAGGCAAAATGTTGGAAGGATTCGACGAATCTAACAAATCCTAAGATCCATGGTGGTGTTTAAGTGGCAAAAGATTAGAATTTCCTATTTAAGGAGGTACACAGGCTAACCTAATGAGGTTGGAGCATTTTTTGATGCTATTTATTGGCAAAATTGAGTAGGAGGTTGAGAAGAGTTGTGGAGAAGTGAATTATGATTTCTTGAAGGGTTGCTAAATGAATCAGAGACATAGATGACAATGAAGTCCAATCAGTAGATCAACATATGAGATGAACTGAGATCTATATTCACAAAGTGATTTTTATTTGTCAAATCAAAACCCTATTGTTACTTTCTAACCATTTTATCCATATTGAAATCCTTTAATCAAGATTGACATAATAGTCACATGTAACTCCTTTAATCAAGTTGGAATTGAAATGGAGTGTTCTAAAGTCCTATAATAAGGCCACTCATAACAGGGCGATTAAATCATTTAACAATGTCACATTTAACAGCATGTTTTGTAATCTTTAACAGGGTTGGCTCCTAACAGATCTCACTTTAGAAGAGTGAAAGATTTGTTACATGTTGCTTGTGATTTTTCCCAAATTGGGTTTCCATGTTAAATCCTAGTGTCAAACTTGTGTGGATGTTACTTGTAAAGATTTATTGTTAATGTTTTACATTCTACAAGTCTATTATAATTAGGATAGTGGACTACTAGTTTATGTTACTGAAGGTTTTCTATAGAGGCCAAGCTAATGAATGTTAAGATCTAAATTATTTGAAGTGTTTATTTATTGAATTGGTACATCTGGACCTTGGATAACTAATTCAACACCCCCCCCCCCCCCCCCCCCTCTTCGTTATTGTAAACATTCTAACACCTTTTAGTTGTATTTTTCATTTCTAGTTTTTCACAACCATGTATTGGATCTAATCAAGTGTTTTGCAAGATTCTCACTTTAGTTTTAAGGTTGACCCTTGTACAGTTTGATTTGAAGGAAAAAACCATAGGTTTTGAAGATATGAGCATATCTTCCAAACAACTTGGTGTTTAGTGGTAAAATGGAAGCACTTTAAATATGGTTGTAAGCCTCCATTTTACTGGGTCACTGAGCCATTCAAATATGGGTGTGAGGGAAAGAGACGAATTTTCAAGTATGATTCCACTTATGATCAAAATTAGATTAGCTAGGACCTAAAGGAAGAAGGGAGCTAATACTAAATATAAATTATAGAGAGGAACACAATACAAGGAAATGTACTCTCCTTAGCCCTTGATAGGATAATGTGAATGCCAAATTGAACTAATTGCTTAAATAATGTAGATCTAGGTGCTATGTAAAACCAATTATCCCAATTAAGATGTAAATCTAGGGTAAAAATATCAAAGGAAATAAAATATAAATGACTCATCTTGAAATCCATAGAGAAAGATGTGTTTATGCTCCAAAATTCATAGATTTGATCTATATCAGAATATCCATCCACAAAAATCATAATGAAATGGCCAAAAGAAAAAAAGCCATAAATCTCCCTAGAATCTAAGACTGAAGGAGTAGGTCAATTTGGGAAGATGTCTTACAACTAGGTTGATGTAGTCTAGTGATTTGCATCTGATGACTCCAAAAAGCTTGTGAGCAGTAGGTCTTAGATTTAAAAGATGCAATTGACTGTCATATGTGATAAAGTATGTAAGTAGAATAGCCTTGACTCAAAGAAACCATATAGAGATCAAAGAAGCCAAAACCTCATATATGGACATGTTAGAATATATAGTCCACCATTATAACTAAGAGAGGGGGGGAGGGGGGTTGAATTAGTTATCCAACTATTATCACAATTATTAGCTTTAAAAAAACTTAAACATATGAGTAATATAATCAGAAACCACAACAAGATACTCATACACAATAACATCAAATATGTTAACTAGGGAAACCCTTGATCAGAGGGAAAACCCTGATTGGGATGGTACCTACAAGATGATGCAATAATATAAATGATGGGGACACAACCCAAGAATAGAATGGACACAATAGAAAAGGGAAATTGTATTAACTGAAAAATAAGCTAGTACATTCAGTACAGAGAAAATAAACTTCAAAACATGCCCTAAGGGCTTACAATAGCATAAATGTGGAGATAATTTCTCCTTTCAGTACCTCCTCTCAAACTCCACTCCGAACTGCCTTTTACAATGCCAAAAATCTCCTTAAATAGACCCCGGAGGGTTAACGACTAGGAGTACATTCTAGAAAGTGCTAGTAGGCATCCACCGACCAAATAGAAGGTTCCAGAAGCTGCGTTAGAAGTCGATGCAAATCTAGAAGAATCCAAAAATGGTAACCGAACTTTCGGGAGGCATAACTTTTGAACTGTAGCTCCGATTGACGAACCGTTTACATTTTCGGAAAGCTCTCGAAGCGCTCTATAGCCCTATGGACCAGCTTCACTCATCCCCCATTTTTGGCCCTTTTTGAGGTCATTTAATGCCCCTAACCTGACTTTGAAGCATTCTTAGGAGGTCTCCACAACCCAAAAAATTGCAATAACTTTCAAACTGTGGGGCCTTTTGACCTAATTCTTTTTTTGGAATGCTCTAAATTACAATTACATTCATCTAGCTAATTTACACCTCCTAGTTCACCAAAATGATGGCTCAATTACATATTCCTATTTTTTTGAGATTTACACGAACACTGATAGTGGAACTGTGAGAGTTGGAACTTTTATTTGGCCCAAATGGGTATCCAAAAATGAAAACACATGAAACAGAAATTAAGTCTAAGTATATTTTTTTGGGTGACATAGGATTTCCCTTATACCTCTGGATGCTCCTGCATCAGACACCCAGGGTAGATTGAAAAGTGACCCTGTCACTTTATGAATGGTAGAGGAAATCCCAAATGGGAAACCTCAGCTGCTAAAATCCAATTTGAGTCCTGATCGGTCGTCCTTTCCATTTGACCAAATACTCTTCATACTGCCTGTTTCTAGTACTCCTACCCACACGATGATCTATAACGTCTTCTATCTCCTCCTTCTTAGAAGCAAGAATCGCACATGGCTCTAACACCAGCTCCTCATCTACACCGTCATCATGATACTCTGTTAAATCTGCAATGTTGAAAATGGGAGAAATGTGAATACCATCTGGCAGCTCCACTTCATATGCATTTCCTGAGTCATGTTTCTTCAAAATTTTGCAAGGGCCAAATTTCTTCATTTTCAACTTGTTGTAAGTACCAGCTGGAAATCTTTCTTTTCGTAAGTGCACCATGACTAGATCCCCTACTTGGAATTCCTTATGTCTTCTCCTTTGATCAGACCTAACTTTATACTCTTGATTCATCTTGGTAATCTGTGCTTGAACCTCCTCATGTAGACGCTTGATATGTTCAGCAAATTCTTCCGCTTCAACACTTGTCCTCTCCCCTTGTTCTATCTTCCTCAATTCTGGTGCAGTCCTTGGGCTATTCCCATATACAATTTGGAATGGTGATTTTTCAGTACTCCTATTTATAGAGTTATTGTAAGCAAACGTTGCTTTTGGTAGAATCAAATCCCATCCCTTGGGCTTATCCCCAACTAAACATCTTAGCAAATTGCCCAGACTTCTATTTACCACTTCTGTTTGGCCGTCAGTCTGTGGGTGATGCGTGGAACTAAATTTTAGGTCTATTCTCAACCTCTTCCACAATGTCCTCCAGAAATATCCCACAAATTTAGTATCTCTGTTAGAAACTATACTCCTTGGAAGACCATGTAGTCTTACCACCTCTTTGAAAAACAAGTCTGCAATATGGATAGCATCATGAGTTCTGTGGCATGGAATGAAATGTGCCATTTTGGAGAACCTATCAACCACCACGAATACTGATTCATTACCCCTTTGTGTCCTTGGCAATCCAAGAACAAAATCCATACTTATGTCCTCCCATGGCCTTGATGGAACAGGCAATGGCTAATATAGGCCAGTATTGTGACTAAACCCCTTGGCAACTTGACAAACCTGGCAACTCTGTACAAACTTCTTCACATCCTGTGAAATTTGAGGCCAAAAATAATGTTCTCTAACAATGGAAATGGTCTTATCTCGACCAAAATGTCCTGCCATCCCTCCACTATGTTTCTTCTTAATTAGATTTTCCCTCATGGAACTCCTTGGAATGCACAATTGACTACCCTTAAACAACATGCCATCCTGAATCAAATAGTCTAACCACTTGGTTCTATCTACAGCAATAGGTTCTTTACAAGCTTTCCATGCTTCAGCAAAATCAGGATCCTCGAGGTACAATTTCTTGAGTTCATCAAACCTAACTACTTCAACCTGCATTACTGTAAGCAACAACTGTCTCCTACTTAGTGCATTTGCAACCTTGTTAGATTTTCCACTTCTATGCTTCAACACAAATGTATAGCTTTGCAAGAACTCTACCCACTTCATATGCCTCTGATTCAATTTACCTTGGCTATTTAGGTACTGTAATGCTTGATGATCAGTATACAAAACAAATTCCTTTGGCAATAAATAATGCCTCCATTTCTTTAAGGCCTGAACTATTGCATAGAACTCTTGATCATAAATAGAATACTTCTTCTTTGCATCATTCAATTTTTCACTAAAATATGCAATAGGCTTACCTTCTTGGCTTAATACAACCCCAATAGTGTTGCCACTGGCATCACAATCCACCTGGAAAACCTTTCTAAAATCTGGAAGTGCCAACACAGGTTGTTCTGTCACCTTCTTCTTCAGTAATTCAAAACTTCTCGCAGCTGCTGCAGTCCATTTGAACTCTTTTCTATCCCCTCTTATTGTATCAGTTAGGGGTGCACATATGCCACTGAAATTCTTAATAAACTTCCTATAAAAACTAACCAGACCATGAAATGATCTTACCTCAGTAGCAGACCTTGGAGTAGGCCATTCCAAGATGGCTTTTACCTTCTTTGGATCCATTTTGAGACCTTTGGGTGATATAACAAACCCAAAATAGACTAACTCCCTTTTTGCAAAGATACACTTCTTCAGATTAATTAACAGTTTCTCTTCCCTTAGCCTTTCAAGGACACTACAAATATGCAGTAAATGTTCTTCCAAAGTCTTGCTGAAAATTAAAATATCATCCAAATAAAAAATAACAAATTTTCCCAAGAACTTCTTAAGTACCTCATTCATGAGCCGCATGAAGGTGCTTGGGGCGTTTGTCAATCCAAAGGGCATGACTAACCACTCATAAAGACCCTCCTTGGTCTTGAAGGCTATTTTCCACTCATCTCCTTCTCGAATCCTATTTGATGATAGCCACTCTTGAGATCTATCTTTGTGAAGTACTGAGCTACACTCAAGCAGTCCATAAGATCATCCATCCTTGGCAAAGGAAATCGGTACTTGATGGTTATCCTATTTATAGCTCGAGAATCTGTACACATCCTCCACTCTCCATCCTTCTTTGGTGCGAGTACTATAGGTACTACACATGGACTTAGGCTCTCTCGAATCAAGCCCTTCCTCAATAGCTCCTGAACCTGTCTATTTAGCTCCTCTGTTTCAGCAAGAGTCATCCTATGAGCAACCTTGTTAGGAAAACTAGCTCCTAAAATTAGATCTATCTGATGACTGATTTGCCTTACTAGTGGCAATCCATTTGGAACATTATCAAAGATAATATCTCCAAATTCCCCTAGTAAATCTGAAACTTCAAGTGGTATTTCACTACTACCTTCTTTATCTTTCCTAGGAATCAAAGCATAGCACATATGCTGATGTTTCATGCCATCTAAAAACTTCTTTTCATCAACAAGACAAATCCTAGCACTGCTACATACCTTTTCACCTTCCTTTTTCATGGGCTTCAATTTGTAGTGAACTCCATCCTTTGTTAGAGAGTATGTGTTTGCATGCCCATCATGTACTGCATGTCTATCAAACTGCCATGGTCTACCCAACAATAGATGGCAAACATTCATCGGAATAACATCACAGAGAACTTCATCATGGTAACTCCCAATTTTGAATTTCACTAAACATTGTTCACTTACCAAGACCTTATGATCATCTTTTACCCAAGCATTCTGATAGGGTTGGGGATGTTTCTCCCTCTTGAGCTTCAGCTTAGAGACCATCTCTTCTGATACCAAGTTATCAGTGCTAGCACCATCAATGATCATGTCACAACATTTATCCTCACACTTGCATCTGGTACGAAACAAACTCCTCCGTTGTCCTGGTTCAATCTCACCACTTAGTAGGACTCTTTCATTTACCAATGTCTCTCCTCTTTCTGCATCCTCTGAATGTGATGATTGTGCATCCTCATCCACATGAGCAACCCTAGCTTGGCCCTCAGCTCTCCTATCTGTCCTTCCTTGTCGTTGAGGGCATTCAAAGTCATGATGACCTTCTTCATTGCAATGGAAATAGGTACCACAGAAGCCTCCTCTTCCTTGTCCATTTCCTCTACCTCTTCCTCTCTAATTTCCAAAGTCTTGATCATGGGAGCGGTTGAAACCCTCATTCCTCTGGTTCCTGCTAGTACCCACATCTTCATTTTTCTTTTGGGTTTCATTGCGGCCTCCAGATGATCTACTGCTTCCCCTTCCTCCTTAACTGCGCCCTTCTTTCAAACCTTTTATTCAACTTCTCTTCAACTCGTAGGGCAAACAGGTATGCCTCTTCAACGTTGGTCATTCTTACCAGACTTAATTCCTCCTGGATGCTAGGTCGCAACCCACTGATATAACGAGAAACCTTCTCCTTGTTTTCTTCTGCATGCCCCGCTCTAATCAAGAGTCGGTAAAATTCCTCTGTATATTCTTGGACTGATCTTCCTGCTTGCTTTAACCCATGCATCTTCTTAAACAAATCAAGCTCGTAGTCCATAGGAATGAACTGCTTCTTCAATTTGTCTACCATGCAATCCCATCTTGTGATCTTCTCCTTTCCTCTTCTATTTCTTTCCAATTGAACCTCTTGCCACCAAATTTTGGCATGACCTTTCAGTTTGGCCTTTGCAAACTTAACCCTATCTGGGTCCTTGATATCCTCATACTCAAAGTATTCTTCCAGTTCATTGATCTAATCGATCAACTCATCTGGTTTCAGATTTTCTGAAAATACACACACTTCAATTGTAGGTCTTTTCCCAAACTTAATAATGGCCCTAAAAAGCCTTTCCTCTGCATGATTCAGAACTTCCCCGTCAAATTCCCCTTCTTGTCCAATTTCATCTTCTTCATTGTCATCTTCACTTTCATCACCTGCGGCCACAGGTTCTCCTCTACGGAGCTCCTCCTGCAATGCTTGTACTTGCCTTTGGAGGGCTCTAACCTCCTCAGGATTAATAGCTCTGGCCCTTCCACCACGCTCTCTTCGTGGAGGCATCTTCTTAACTCAAACCCACAACCACATAGTCCTGGTGCAAACTGCCTCACAGTCGGCGCTCTGTCTACACACTCAGGAAAACCAGCTCTGATACCACTTGATGGGGACACAACCCGAGAACAGAATGGACACAACAGAAAAGGGAAATTGTATTAACTAAAAAATAAGCTAGTACATTCAGTACAGAGAAAATAAACTTCAAAACATGCCTTAAGGGCTTACAATAGCATAAATGTGGAGATAATTTCTCCTTTCAGTACCTCCTCTCAAACTCCACTCCGAACTACCTTTTACAATGCTAAAAATCTCCTTAAATAGACCCCGGAGGGTTAAGGACTAGGAGTACATTCTAGAAAGTGCTAGTAGGCATCCACCGACCAAATAGAAGGTTCCAGAAGCTGCGTTAGAAGTCGACGCAAATCTAGAAGAATCCAGAAATGGTAACCGAACTTTTGGGAGGCATAACTTTTGAATTGTAGCTCCGATTGATGAACCATTTACATTTTCGAAAAGCTCTCGAAGCACTCTATAGCCCTATGGACCAGCTTTTCTTATCCCCCATTTTTCGGCCCTTTTTGAGGTCATTTAATTCCCCCAACCTGACTTTGAAGCATTCTTAGGAGGTCTCCACAACCCGAAAAACTGCAATAACTTTCAAACCGTGGGGCCTTTTGACCTGATTCTTTTTTTGGAATGCTCTAAATTACAATTACATTCATCTAGCCAATTTAAACCTCCTAGTTCACCAAAATGATGGCTCAATTACATACTCCTATTTTTTAGGATTTACACAAACACTGATAGTGGAATTGTGAGAGTTGGAACCTTTATTTGGCCCAAATGGGTATCCAAAAATGAAAACACATGAAATAGAAATTAAGTCTTAAGTATTTTTTTTTGGGTGACACAGGATTGCCCTTATACCTCTGGATGCTCCTGCATCAATAAATATTCCTTGTTAGAGGATGGACCTTGTTAGGAGTCTATAACAACATTTCAGTACATATCAGTCCCTGTTAGGAAACTTTTAATCCCTATTAGGAGATTCCAACCCTGTTAGGTGTTGTAGAAGGCAGCTGGACCCACTTCCCAAATAACTTCAAGGTTAAGACCAATGAACCCATTGTCCAAATGATCTTTGTTCATTGTAAAATAATAGAAATGAATAGTACTTCCTTTCTTTGTCCTGTCAACTAGATCTTTGCTCCTGATTTTGTAACTAGATCACAAAACTCACATCCAATAATCCCTTGAATCACTTACATGCATTCAATAAGCACTCTACTCCTTTTCACACTTTGCACTTCATACAATGAACACAACACACTTACACATTAACAAACAAGGGAAAAAAAATTCCTTTATACCATATCCTCAAAATAATTCCTTGAGTCAGCCTTGAGGCATTCTCAATTAATTGTAATAAGATAATTAATTAATTAGAATTACAATAGCACTGTCGAGTCACGATCTATACAAAAATTCACACATGTGATACTTGTTAGGCGTTCATTTTGCACGAGGTCAATGGCAGGAATCCATAGTGTAATTCCTCTCTTGAAAAGCAAATCTTTTTAAGGATCCACTCCAAGGTTCAGTGTTTGTCTTGTGACGTACCAAAATCCGCTCAGTAGAAGATAAATGTGAATGTTCGCGAGGAGGCTTTTGCTGGTTCCAAAACTCTTTTACGTTGGAATCAAGTAAAATTTGTTCGCTGTCTCAAAATATCACACCAAAAGAAAAATATTTTTCTATTTTCTATTTTTCAATGAATGCAACTCTAACAATGCAACTACTATAAGGTCCTATTCTACCAGGGGGGTTAGCAAATCAAATAACAAAACTGAAAGCAAATAACATGAAATCAAATAACTTGAAAGTGAAATTCCTAAATGGACATAAGCTACAGAACACAACATGCTGCGAGTTAAACCTTTGAAGAAATCAATAGGAAACTAGTGAAAACAGGAGCAACGCTTCCTAGAATCCACTGATGCAATCGTTGGTGAGAATCTTTAAAAAATCGAATGATGTTTCACTCTTCATAAAATTGCAAGGCCACAGAAAGTGCGCTCATGTGAGACAAAAAGCTATGTAGACACAGTCGGGTGATTTCTTCTCAAGCTCATTACATCAACGGAATTCATATATCTATAGCAAACACCAGAACTAAAAGATCGCACAATGCAATAAACCTTTGGCTCAATCACAATCTCATGAATAAAATCCATAAAACAATGACACATTCAGGCAAGAATAATTACACTCCAAATGCTAGCACCAAAAGCATAATTTTATTGCATAATAATAGCAGCCCTTGTTACATTTTACAATGGGGTATTTATGAGAAATCATCTCCTCAATTTGTGTTGCGAGTGAGAGATATCTTAATGCAATAAAATACTTTTAAAACATTAAAACAAATTAAATATATACAAATTGGTAATCTAATTGGTGCTTAGAGGGACTCCATCCATATTTTATTCATTAATTGGATGCATGAGCCCTTTACATGTCAAAAACAATGAAAGCATGAGAGAGAAAGTAGGAGGAAGCCATTAGTCGAAGTAGAAGTGCATGGAGACACCAAAAATAGAAGTCGGTCCTTCACTTGATGTGTGTCGGAGTTAACTTGCCATCAAAATGTGTTTCCAATGCATGGAAAGTGTTATTTTTGAAACTGGTAGTCAATTGTCGGTGCACCTTTGAATTGTGGAGCTGCGGACTTGTGGACCTGTGGACCTTGACTGAGTCAAAAATCTCAAAAATAAGTGTCAAAATTGAAATTTTGGCATCTGGGTTTTGTTCATCTTCATCCTAAAGATATGTTTGGATATTTGCCCTTGAATTTCTCTATAATCTCAATAATATTAGTAGCATCAGGAAGATCCAAAGCCTCATACTTATCTTTGACCTTCTGTCTGTAGTTGTCCACCTCAATTCGAGTTTTTGCAAAATTCCCAAGTTTGGTATCCAACTCTAATAATGCTTCTTCTGTCCTGAAGGCTTGTCTGATGTCTTCATCACTGGATGCTTCCTCTAAAGTCTTTCTGAATTTTTCTACAACTACCTGAACTAGTAAAAGCTTCTCTCATTCTTCATCTTCAAAAATATCCAAGCATGCATCACTATATAAATTTTTTGCTTCCAAAATTTTCTCTTGAGCTTGGTCCTTGAGCCTATGTATCTCATCATGCAATGTTTCCATCACTTTATTTCCCTCTGCAATCTTTTCTATCCAATCATCTATCATGTCTAGCTCTTCTCTGGTATATACATCAATCAGAATGCGGTACCTTTGTCCTTTTATGGCCTGTAGAATTTGCAAATCCTTGCTCCAAACCTATACCTCATCCATAATGCTAAAGTCCTGTCTCAAAATTGCGATGATCTTATCAACATTGTCTTATGTAGCATGTAATAATTTCAAACTTCCTGTAATTATAGTGATACCCCTATCCTCAAGGTTGTCTCGCCAATCTTGACAAGCTCTCAGAAATGGATTGAGTCGTACACCTTCCCCTTCTTTAAGAATGGTAGTCAAAGTCTCCTTAGGGTGTTCAGAATCAAAAGGACCAATAACTTCAGCTAAATATCCTTTCAAGATCTCAACTTGCCTTCGAAGTGCTCTGATTTCAATCTCATCACGTTCCATATGGTTAAGAACCTCTTTGACTCCCATAGTCATCATTTGTTGAGAAGTATCCCATGTAGGTTTCTCTAACATGATATCCTTAACTTCATAGTCCTGAAGGTTGACAGCTTCTTCGTCTGTACCTTTCGGGGGATGAGCCACTTGTGAAAATAAGTCTTCATTTTGAGTAGTGGTAATGAATGCAAATGGTGTTGCATCCTGTAATGGAGAGTTAGGCTTGTTCAAAATCTTTGCAATGTCACAAATATCATCCTCTAAAGCAAGGAATTGATGCCTAGCACTTCTTATTATTTCCTTCCGGAACCATCTCGGGATATGTCTTTCTTTAACTTTGGCTCTAGATGATGAAGGGATGTGTTCAGCTACCTCCTTCCCTTTGTCACTTTTTCTTGGAGTTTCCTATTGTGAGGGTTCTTCTTCTATAGTCTCAATTTTTCTAGATCCCGTAGTTTGATCCTCAACTTCCTAGGAAGGCTGTTATATACATTCCATTACCTGTGCCTCTTTTGGTGGCTCATTAGTAGTCCTTGGTTCTAGTTCTCCTTGTAATGATGATTCTTTCTTAACATGTTCCTCTAAACTCGAAGGTGGAGGTGTCACTGAAACATTATCTACCATCATAGCTTGAGGTGAAGATGGGGGCATTGGATGAGGACCTTGTGTCTCAGGTGGCATCTGTGTCCAATCTTGCTATTGAAATTCACCTGTAGGAGTATCTGTAATCTTATCTCCAACCAATTTTGTACCCACTGGCATGAAATCAAAATCTAGAATGGAGAGAATATCATCACCTAGCTCTCTTTGCTCATTCACCCATCATTGTACTTCATCTTTCGAAGAAGAGAGCTCTACCGTTTCAGCTTGGGTGGGTGGTGGGGTATTTGTGACATTCTTCTTTCTTTCCAAGTCGGTGGCTTTGGCAAGTCGAGTTCTGCCTTGTAAAGGCACTTGTTCTTCCTCCCCATCTGACTCTATTTCATCCTCATCTAATTCTTCCTCGAGCATGGTTTTAGGAACAGATGGATTAGGCATTGATCTTTTATGAACTCTCTACCTCTTGTTCATTCTAACCTTAACCCTCCTTTGCTTCTATGGAACCATAGGAGAAGCAGGTTCTTCATGCATCAGATGAATGGATGTCTCTAGAATCTCTCCTTCTTGTTGTTGGCTTGACAAAATAGGAGGCAATGGAAAATTAACTTGGATATGAGAAATTGCAGGGTCTCGGGGGTCTTGGGAAGTAGATTCATGTTGCCGCATAGGGGCCTGTTCTTCAACATGCTCTATTTGGATCCTCTCTTCCTCTTTTCTTTCTTCTTCTCTGAAGGATGGTAGTATCCCATTGGACGATCAAGCTAGTAGACTGTTTCTAGCCTGATAGGAGACTAGAGCGCAAAGATAAGAACTGTGACCTTCCTCCCCTTTACCCTTTCTGGGTGAGCATGTGCATGGAATATCACTGTGTTTGGAATCAGATCAAGTGGAAAGGGTTTCTTGATCCAACTCTTTGTCATTCTAATGACATGTCTTGCTCAATGATTAATATCATCTCCATCCTCCCTATCAACTTCTGCATTCAGAATGGGCCTCTTGCCAACCTTATCTATATTGAATAAGGGATCCAGTAGCTCCTGTGAATCTTGTAGCCTTATCTCATCCGGGATGGTCAAATGGAGAGACTTTTCTACTAAATACAAAGTCATTCTACAATAGTCCCTGATACGGACATCATAGTCATTTGTGGCATTCATCCAATGATCTTCAATGGCATCCTCGTGGTAGAACTCTTTTCCTGCCAGATTTTCCACTTTACCAACATTGTCGAAGAATGGCCGAGGAGAGTTATATTCTTTGAGAGGATAGTTCTCCCATTCCCACTCGAAAGTCAGGATATCCTGCTTTCTCTTTACCTGGTATGCTCCTATTACAAATGGCCAATCCCAAAAAGGTCTTCGTTGTTTCTTGATCCTCTCATAAGCTGACTCAATTTGTCGAGAAATTTCCATTAGAACCAACTTGTCACTTGGGTACCTTGGGAGCTTCTTTGGATGG
The DNA here is from genome assembly GCA_028749045.1 of Cupressus sempervirens. Taxonomy (NCBI): domain Eukaryota; kingdom Viridiplantae; phylum Streptophyta; class Pinopsida; order Cupressales; family Cupressaceae; genus Cupressus; species Cupressus sempervirens. The sequence goes on along the minus strand of CM053784.1, from coordinate 612,256,368 downwards.
ATAGATGCACCACCAACCTGAATGTATGTGAATGTCTGGAACTGGATAAAATATGCACCGAGAGCTATGATCTATGCCTTGGCCTCATCAGATAATCTCTTTCCATAATCACCTTCGACGAATTGAATGATGGAAAAGATAAAGGCATCATTCACAATCCTATACTCTTTGCTTTGCAGCGAGAGCTTCTTCTTAACTAGCTAAGGATAAACTATATATGGCCATGTGTTAGGGTCCTACATACTACCCCTTTTGTACAATCCGATATAATCGATGGCTCTTGCTGCAAGTAGATATACCACATAAGAAGTCATATAAAACTTCTTCTTGTCCGCAACTGATCACACACGTTCTCACTAAGTGTGGTGGCCCAATCCAGTGGCATTTTTGCGTGTCTGATGGTTTCAATGAAGTTAACCATGAATGGAGCGAGATGACCTACTGTAGGCAATCCCATATCTCTACTCAGAAGAATGATTGAATATCCAATGTCATCCTTCATGTATCCTTGCGCCATATCTACTTTGCTGATTGTCTTTCCCTAAGATGGCTTCTCAATGAAGTATGAGGAATATATGATGTCCATGGCCTCTTGGTGATGATCCTTATGCCACCTCTCAGCTGCTTCATATGAAAGTCTGATAAACCGATCAGCTCTAGGTAAGTGAAAAACTCTCTCGATATTATCAAGTCATAGATCTAAGACCACTTCCCTAGTGATGCTCTTTACCACCCTTTCCTCGGGAACAAAATGTCAAGATAAGGTCAAAATCAATTCAGCTGACTGAACGGTCCCAGGATGTGATGTTGCATTTACCAATCCAGACCAGATTAAGGTGGATCTCAAAGAAGATCTTTCAGTTGGGTTGTTACAAACCCTCAAAAATTTTGCCAAGTTCGTGTGTCCAAGTTCTATGTCTTTGATCTCAGAGTGTTCATTGTGCAATCGTGACTTCAGGATTACGCCTTGGAACTTGTACACAACTGGCTTTGCTATTGATTCAGATGTGGACACCATTTGATTATATTACCTATACATCACAAAGAAAAAGAATGATTAATCACTAGGTACATATAAAACTTTTTTTTTTTTTTAAACGATATTCTAGAATTTATTTTACTTATGATTTTTTATTTTTTATTATTTTTATTTTTATTATTTTTTGGTTTTTGAGATCATATATAAAAATAAAAATAAAGTGAGGTTTGGGGCAGTGGCCGCGCGCGCGCCAAGAAGGGCGTGGCGAAGGCTGCGTGCGTGCCAAGAAGGGCGCTGCGGAGGAGCAGTGCGCCCAAGGTCCAGAAGGCGCGCGCAGTTGTCGCATTTTCATGCGTCCAAAAGGGCATGCAGAGCAGCAGCCACGCACGGCCTAGAGGGATGCGGTGACAGCATTGCATGCGTGTCGAGAAGGGTGCGGCGGCAGTGCGTCGCCCGCTTCTTCTCCTATGCGCGCGCTCAAGGGAATGGAGGGGGGGGAGGAGGGGATTTTATAACCCCCCTTCCTTGTTTTTGGAAAGTGCACGTTCCTCGATATGCGCGCGCGCAATTTTTTTTTTTAGTTAGTTTTTTTTTTCAATTTTTTTTTGTGATTTTGAATTTTTTTTTCAATTTTTAATTTTAATTTTTTTAAATTTTTTTTTTCTTTTCTAACTGATTTAATCGAGACTTTCTCCTTCTTTTGATTCTCGAACTATGAGTCTGGGAGTCAAAAGAAAGTAGAGGGTCCCCATTCCTAGTGAGGAATGGGGCGTGTTGTGGATACCACAACAAATAGCCTCAAAAAAAGGAAGAAATGACCAAGGCATTTCTTCATCAGCAAACATTCTTCCATTGTGTGTCAAACACCAACCAAACTTCAAACACCTCGAGCATATCTCAGATGACCTTGCAATCCAAATTTTTGAAGTCTAAACCTTCGAACTCAATGTGTGCATTGTGTATTCATTCTCTTTGATGTATGAGGATGTCATCAATCAAAGTTCTCTGTCAACTTAAAACAATCTTCCACCCCTCCCAGTTCATTCATTCAGAATTTTCACGAAGGCTCTTTGTTAATCAATTGCTTGACCAGATAAGAGAATTAGTTTGAGGGCTCTTGGTGGGATGTCACGTTCTTTTATTTTGGGCCTTTTGCATAATTGCTCCATTTCATTTAAAACGTTACTTTTGACTGCAAGGCACTTTGTTTTGTAATGCACCTCTAACCATTTTAGATCGGTAGAATCCTTCTGACTTAACACCATCTCTCTCCTTTTTTTTTTAAGTTTATGTATCCTAACTACGCTTAGATTGTGTAGCCAAAACATTGGTGTCATTTCTTGGATTCGATCTCTTATGAACATCCCTTGCGTTCCTCTTTTAGAACTTTTTAAGAAACTCTTATGCCAAACAACGATCTTAGCAACCCTCCGAGGAGACCCCTCCTGTTTGAACAAATCAAAATTTGGATCATTTCTCATCATCTTTGACTTCAAATTGAACAATACCTAACACCATCAAATCTTTAAATTTGCAAAGTGTTGAGAGCTTGTTAGTCTAGGCTTCTAATTTCCAGACTGAATGTCCCTTTAATTCCATAAGAGATGTATGTTTCTTGGTTGGTATAAAACACACAATCATCCAAATGTTTTGACAAAGAAATACCTCCTCCTGAAATTGGGACCAAAGAGTGGTTAGTGAAATCTTGAGAAAATTCCCAAGTACACCTTACCCCCTAGGACTAACCTGACTTTAAAAGAAAACACGCGACTGAAAGCAAACACACAACTTAGAAAAAAGGAAACACACTTGCAGAAGTAAACATCATTGCAGAAATGAAACCTAACTTTTTTTTTCTTTTTTTTTTCTCTAACTGATTTAATCGAGACTTTCTCCTTCTTCTGATTCTCGAACTATGAGTCTAGGAGTCAGAAGAAAGTAGGGGGTCCCCATTCCTAGTGAGGAATGGGGCGTGTGTTATGGATACCAAAACAATACTAGGGCTTGCATATCTGTTGACATCATTATCTAACTATCCTCTATCACTGTCTGATTGTGCATCTTCTTATTACATCTTAGATAAAAGACATAATACAAACATTAGAAATTTCTTTCCAAGCACTCTGTCTCTAAACTACTCTTTGTAAATCAGGTTCAACTTTTCTATGTCTTCAACTTACATGTTATGCATTGAACCACATCATCAGGACATTATACTGAACATTTCCATGACCATGCATCACTAGACAAGAAAAAAAATTTCATACAACTACGATCTCTCTCTGTAACTTTTCCAGTCTTCACAAATTTACTACTATGTTGACATCAATGAAAAAAATTCATGAATGCAACATGTTAATACTCTTCAATGCTTAGGATACTCCTTGAGTGTAGTAGCATCAACATTCATGCTAAAAATCTTCCCCTTTGGCATTGATGGCAACATAGATGAAAAACATCTAAGCTCAAAGAATACCAAAACAATACTATGTTGCTACTGCTGCTACTCTCATCTTCTCAAATCCTCTTCATAATCAAATTTGGAATCCTCTCTAACATTGCACTATTCTTCTTCTTCTTTAGGATCGGAAATAGTTGTTCATAGTAAAAAACTCACAATACATATCTCCCCCATAGAGATATTCCTCCTTCTTCTAAATCTCCCTAACAAAGTAGATATTTCCATGCACTCTCTCCATACATACTTAGGAGATGGTTTCATGCACATTCTCCCTCATAAAGGCCTCATTATGTCAATTTACTACTCCAAGTATTTAACCAGCTCAAGTGTCCAAAGACACTATTCAAGACCAAATACCAAGAGTCCTCAATGACTCAACTCATCACAGATACTCCCCCACATGGGAAGCATCAACATTCAGTCTAGTCTAACAATTGTGCTCTATGCCACTGGACTAATGCACTTACTACATCATCTACTTAGAAGTAGGTAGGGGCATAAACCCAAGAATACCTCTCAAGTACTCAAATGTATCTTTATGTAAAGGATTCATAAAGATATCTACAATATGATCTTTAGTACTCACATATATGATCTCCTTTTCTACTACTTTCGCTCTCAACACATGATACTTAATAGATATATGATTAGTCTTAGAATGCAATATAGGATTCTTAGACATACTCACTATACTTGTGCTATCACAGTAAATGATCATAGGTTCTGCAAACTCAATTATGATATCCTTCAACATCTATTTCATCCACATCACTTAATTGCAATTATTAGCTATTGCAACATACTCTATCTAAGCTGTACTATGAGAAATACAATCTTCTTTCTTTCTCAACCAAGAAACCAATCTTCCTCCAAGAAAAAATGCTCTACCACTGGTGCTCTTTCTATCATCCATACTACCTCCCCAATCCACATCATTATATGCACATAGAGTAAAATCACTCGATCTAACATACCAAATTCCATAGACACATGTTCCTTTCGAGTATCTAAATATCCTATTTATTGTTGCATAATGATACTCCTTAGGATGAGCTTGAAATCTAGCTACAATCCCAATTGCATTTGTTATATCTAGTCTAGTGTGAGTTAGATATTGTAAGCCTCCAATCATGGATCTGTACTTCTTCTGCTCAACTGTAGGTGTCTCATCTTTGATAGATAACTTGTGACTAGTTATCATAGGTGTACCAATAGGCTTATAATTTTCCAAACCAAATCTTTTCAACAAATCCTTCAATTACTTAGCTTGTGAAATGAAAATACCATCACTATTTTGCACAATCTGTAATCCTAGGAAAAACTTCATTTTTCTTATCATGCTCATTTCAAACTCATTCTTTATCTCTTTAGAAAATTTATCACTTGCTCATCATTTCCTCCAAATATGATGTCATCAACAAATATTTCTATTATCAACAAACTATTCTCAATTTATTTCAAATACAAGTTACTATCTGTTGTACCTTTAGCAAATCCAAGCTTTGCCAAATAGTTTCCCAACCTTGCATACTAGGTTCTAGCTACTCGCTTTCAGACTATATAGAGATTTCTTTACTCTGCATACCATATCTTTGTCTTCTATCAAAGGAAAAACTTTATGCTACTCAATATATACCTCTTCTTGAAGTTCCCCATTTAGAAAGGCTAATTTAACATCCATTTGATTTACCTTAAACTTCTTATTTGTTGCATTAGCCAAGAACATTCTTATTGGTTCCATTTTGGCTATAGGTGCATATGTCTCCGCATATTCTATGCATTCTTGCTATGAGTAACCTTTGCATACAAGTATGCCCTTGTTCCTTACAACTTTGCCTTTCTCATTCATCTTGTTTCTGAATACCCATTTGGTTCCTATCACATTCTTATCTTTAGGTATAGGAACTAACTCCCACATTTTATTCTTCACAATCTAATATAATTCTTCCTTCATTGCTTGAATCCCATGGTCATCTTTACATGCTTCATCTACACTCTTAGGTTCAACTTGAGAAATCAAACATATCTCTTCATGAAATCTATTTCTTGTCATCACACTTTTGTCTTTACTTCCAATTATCTTCTTTGTTGGGTGATTCTTTGTTAGATTCTTGTTAGTGGTAGGACTTGACATCTCAACTCTTGTCACATCTCTAGGTTTAGATCTCTTCTCTCCTCTTTGCTCAACATTTAACATATCATTTTGTAGATCATTGTTATTTTCAAAGAAAACTTTTGCATTTTGTCTAACAATTCCAGAATTATCTTCTTCTTCATCTGAATTGTAACTTAGCATCTTTTCCTTAGTTCCAATATTTTCATCAATCTTTACATTTTTTCACTCAACTATTATCTTAGTTCTATGATTAAAGAATATATATGCCTTGTTTTTCAATGAATAGCCAAGAAACATACCTTCATCACTTCTTGGATCAAACTTGCCAACATCATCATCTCTCTTAATATAACACTTGCTATCAAATATTCTAAAATACTTAACTGATGGTGAATGACCAAACCATAGTTCATAAGGTTTCTTGCTCATACCTTTTTTGATATGTACTCTATTCATAGTGTACACTATTGAATTGATTTCTTTTCTCCATAATGTCTTCGATACATCATTCTCAAACAACATCGCTCTTGTTGGCTCTGCTACTAATCTGTTTCTTCTTTTTGTAATCCCATTCTATTCAAGTGTCCTAGGTGAAGATAACTACCTTTTTATTCCATTCTCTTCACAAAATATGTTAAACTCTCTAGAGGTAAATTCTCCTCTATTTGATCTCAAACATTTTATCTTAACACCAGATTCATTCTCAACTCTATTCTTAAATATCTTAAACTTCTCAAAAGATTTAGAATTCTCTTTAAGAAATGCTACCCACGTCATTCTAATGAAATCATCAATGAAAATAATAAAATACCTTTCACCATAAAATCCTCTTGTTCTTGAGGGACCACTTAGATTTGTGTGAACAATCTCTAGCTTCTCTGTGGTAATGAACTTCTTGCTGGGAAAAGATACATTATTCTGCTTAGCCAAAATATATTCTTTGCAAACCACATTAGTAGGCTTAATTATATTAGGCATATCTCTGATTGCAAATGTGCTACTAACCTTTACAATATTATCAAATTTTATATGACAGAATATCCTACACCATAACCAACTATTATCTACTTTAGTAAGCAAACAAGTCATTTCAGTGGGATCTAACTAAAATACATTACCTTTGGATCTAGTTCTAGTTCCAATCATCTTACCATTTTTATCCTTGATAGTGCAAGTCTTTTCTATGAATTGCAATTGATACTCTTTGTCCACCAACTTTCCAATACTTAAAATATTATGCTCCAATCCATCAACAAAATAAACATCGTCAATGTTATTTCCTCCATCTAAAGTAATGGATCCAATCCTTGTAATATGTCAGACTGCATTGTTACCAATTCTAACAATACCTCCATCATAGTTCCTAAATTTAACAAATTTATTCATATCACCAGTCATGTGATGTGAACAATCACTCTTTATTACCCAATCATATTTCTTTTCAACTTGGAAAACTAGAGCCTTTTCTTCTCTAATTTCTCTATCTAGATCAACTTCTTTAATAGCTACAAATCCTAGCTCATCATCACTTTCACTTTGAGCTCTTTCATAAAATTCCTCTTCTTGATTAGCATACAAACATTTTCTATCTCTTCTAGGCTTAAGCTTTTCCTTGTACTTTTTCTCTCTTTTAGGATATTTAGATGCATAATGACCAAACTCATTACATGTCCAACATTTAAAGATATTCTTACCATCTTTTTCTCTTCTCACAAGAAATGTTATACCTTTCTCAATCTTCTTGTCTTCATTAGATTTGGTTTTGATACTACTAGAAAAATCTCCATGTGTGCTTGTGCTTCTAGATATGCTAAGTAAAAAATTCAAGGCACTGAAAGCAATATCAACTTGTGTGAGTTGTCTTGATTGCTTCATATATTCTTCTACTACTTCCAATCTTCCAAGCATCATTTCCTTGGTAAACTTCTTAGTGCAGGGTATTAGTAGTTGAATCATGTAAGCAACTTGCTTGAATGGTGGTGTCAAGGTTTTTAAGATCTTCCACACAACCTCGTCTTCTTCCTTGGTTAAACCATGTGAATTGATTCCTGCAACGATCTCTGATATCCTACTAATATAATTCCTTATAGATTCATCTTCCATCATTTTAGCATCTTGAAATGCACATATCCAATTCGTATGTGTATCACCTTCAAAAGTAGATCCTAATGCTTTCCAAATTTTATGAGAGGTTTGAAGTGACTTTATCTGATTGTATTCATTCTCTAGAAGAGCTAATAGTAGGACTTCTCTAACTCTCATGTTGCAAATGAACATATCTCTCTCTGCTTGACTGCATTCTTCAAGTTTCCCTTCTTTGAAAATCATCTTCTCACTCTTTGTCAAGATCCAATAACCCAAACCCATGCACAATAGATGAGTCATCATCTTCTCCTTCCAACTATCATAGTTGGCCCCATCAAATCTAGGACTATCCTTTCTAAAAAGATTCACCATCGATCTCCCAAAGTTGTTAAGTAGCAACAATTGTTAGAATATATAGTCCACCAATATAACTGGGGGGCAGGGGGGTGAATCAATTATCCAACTATTATTAGAATTATCAACTTTAAACAAACTTAACCATATGAGTAATATAATCAAAAACCACAACAAGATACTCATACAAAATAACATCGAATATTTAACTAGGTAAACCGTTGATCGGAGGGAAAACCCTAGTGGGCATGGTACCTACAAGATGATGTACTAATATAAATATTCCTTGTTCGAGGATGGACCCTATCAGGAGTCTATAACAACATTCAATACATATTAGTCCTTGTTAGGAGACTTTGAATCCTTGCTAGGAGATTCCAACCCTGTTAGGAGTTGTGCCAATGATGTTTCTTGTTGAATTATACTTTGTATTATATTGAAAGATAACATATAAGTTGATGGATATATGTTGATATCCTTGTTTATGCCATTCCATGAATATCATACCGAGATGATATCTCTTCATATACTTGAGAGCATAATGTGTTCTATAAAAATCTTCCTTGGCTAAGAGGAAGTGTTAAGTTTGTAGCTTCAATTGGATTAAATTGACCTGAAGATAAATCTTTTGTGGTTATTGCTAAATTATCATTTAGAAAATACTCTTATATCTACTTATATTATAATATATATAGTACTATATATATATATATATATATATATATATATATACAGAGATATATATATATATATATGTATATATATATATATATATATTTATATATATATATATATGTATATATATATATATGTATATATATATATATATGTATATATATATTTATATATATATATATATATATATATGTATATATATATATATATATAATTGTTAATATATTATTTAATGATGATTAACCATAGAGACATGTCTCCTCCTTTCACATTTATATGTCATTCAAATTTGCATTTGGAACATATCAATATGATGGCAATTTTATTACATTTGTAGAAGAGATCCTTGTTACTCAACAAAAAATACAATAGAATTTGCTCAAATTTTCATCATTTTCTCTTCATGATTTGCATATTTTGCGGTCAAAAAAGAAAAAATATATGAAAAATAATCACTATATTTTTGCCAATCTAAAACAAAAAAAAATTGACTTTTATTTTTTTGTCTTTGGTGCATTTTGTCTAAGCTTAGCCAATTCCTTATGTAAAATTGTTTTTATTTGTTGTTTGAGTTTTTTTATTGCATCTATAATGTAATTCTATCATATTCTATGAGATACCATCTTCTTGAGACATTCTATCAAACGACTAGTGTGCTTTGTCTCTGCTTTCATATTTCATTATGGTTGAACTGCGATATTACTTGCATCGAGTGAATAAATCCTCTTTCACCTAAGGATATGGTGAGCCCACATTTCCCACTAGTAGCATGGAGTGCACCCATCAACATAGCATAGTAGTATTCCTCATTACAAAAGTATCATATATTCTATCGACATTTGGTCAAATAAATTCGTGCATACCGAACTTCTACATCAATTCTCAATAATGATAAGTATAGTTACCTTGCATATGCCAAATGTTTTCTAAAGCATTTTCCAATAAGATTATATTTAACCCTTCACAATTTGTTCAATCATGGCCAAACATAGGCTTAAACAAAAGAGCTCAAAAAATAAAAATATATGTATTAATAGTGGATTACACACGTACTAATAGTTGATCATTTTCAGATTTTTAAGATTTTTTGGTTAATGATTGACCAATTTGTGCACCACACTATTGGTAAATTTGAAAAAGACTACTAGGAATTTAACCACAAGTACTAGTGTTTTTTGAGTGAGAAAGTATTGGTGCATGAACATACTGAGTATCGAGCAAGTGTTTTGAAATTGCAATTTTTTACCACTTTGTGTTGCATGATCCCTACAGATAAATCCATGAATACCACAAAGCCTAAACTTTAGCTTTAAGCTCTTAATTCACTTACAAAGGCATCTACTAGTTTTTTCCCCTATGCTAGCTACAAATATATAAGAGAAATTTTAATGAATCATTTGACATATAAAATCCAATGATTGCTTAACCTATAAAAGGTTAATAAATCTCATCCTTTAAGGGATTAATGAATGGCGATAGATTGAATGTTTTGAAAATATTAATAGTTTTTCTGTCTTTTTCATATTAATGAATTCAAGAAAAATGTATGAAAATTGAGGCACAATTAACTGGTTGTAACTTTTGACTCGAATGTTCTTTTTTAAAAAATTGTGTTAGGAACCTGTGTGTTCCTTCTGTTTATTTTGTTAGAGTAGTGTTGTTGGACGCATATGCTTTGTAAGTCGTCCGGTGAGTATATTTTATTATCCCACATGCATAGGTAGTATTACTTTTCTAGATCGTACTCAGTATATAAGAATAGGTTGAGGCCCTTGATGGGCACGGACGAATTTATTGTATTGAGCTTGCTCAAAGGAGGTTACCCCCTCGAAGTGGCCTGCGATCAGTAGATTCATTCTGAGTTCTGCTATCACTTTGTATTCTGTTATTTTGAGCATTCTCACGATATTGCTATAAGGAGGTTCATCACAAATTGAAATGCAAGACAGGGTTGGATAAATGTTGGATTAAACTAATCTAAAAATTCAATGAGATTCCAACAAAAGGTTGGATGTTTTTAAGGTCAAAAATTAGTTTTTTAAACTAATAATAAATGGAAATGACACTAATTTTTGAAAAATTAAGTACAAAAAGGCTAGCTAGAAATAAAGAGACAACTGAGTAAGATGAACAATGAGCCTCTAAAATTTGTTATATGGACATAGAAATTTAAATTTTGGGGCATAGAGATATAAGGGAAAAAGACATCTCTATCTAGGGACAACGACCATGAGGGATGTAGAACAGACCAAAAGTGAAAGGGGGCAATGTTTTATCCATTGGGCAATAGAGTCACTAGAGAAACACAAAGGGCTTAACTAGAGAAATTGGAGGCAAGCCAAAAATGAGATTGAGATGACTAAAATTTCTAACTAAAATATGCACATGGTAGGTAATCTCTACCTTTGGTAGCTCCATATGAGTTATGTAGACCCATTGATTGATTGAGGAAGATAAATGTCATGGTAAGATAACTAGTGGAAACCCTCATTTACATCTAAACTCAATTGTAGGATCACCATTGAAGTCTAATCCTAAGATTTGTGGCATGTGAAACTCCCCTAGGTGAGTCAAAAAATCCAAACAATCATCCTCAATCAAAGACATTTGAATTTGGAACTAACTCAACTTCCCTTTGCATGTTATCAAAAAATTCTTTTTGAATGAGTTGAAGCATCATAATTTCAAGTTTCTTAATATAAATTTTATCATTTTCTCAATTACAAAATCCCTCTACTTGGATCTCACTTGATTGGTCTTTATTGATCCATTAACTCTTCTCTGATACCTACTAATCTTTTTCTTCCATTGGTGTGATTTTCATTGATCTTTCTAAATAATGGTTTGAATTTAAATGCATGTCCCTATCAAACTTGATTTGTGTTAAATGAATTTCTTCCTTTTTCTCTCTTGATTGTGCATTTGATCCTTGTTAAAGTAAGATAGCAATAAATTTTCCCCTTGGGTGCATACATTCTCTAACAATACCAAGCGATGAAGTGTATAACCAATTATAGATTGATACCAATGTAGAGGAGTTCTTTGAATAATTATCACAACTATATTATGTTGGTCCCAATTAGTACTGAGATGAGGGGTGAATCAGTACCAATTCCAAAAATAGTTACACCTTCAACCACTTAAAAAAAACTTAGTGCGATCCACTTGATAGCTAAAACCATGATAAAAGTAATAAGATAGAAATATGCCAGTTCACTCATACAAGCATTCATCAAGTTGAAACTGTAAATATTTTATATGTGGAAATCCTTCATTATAGGATAAAAACCACAGTTGGGATAATATACCTACTAGCCCTTATAATGCATGTAATGGGTTGCCTTGTTAGGAGTTACAATTGTTTCTTATGGAAACACATCCTGTTGGGATGTCTATAACCTATTAGGGTTACATAGACCTATGAAGGTTGCCTTGTTAAAGCATTTACCAGTCTCCTTCTAAGAGACACCTTGTTTGAGAATTTTACAATAAGCTTGTTAGTGAAGTTCTCCCTATCAAGAGCTGCAAATAGATGCAATGATAATAAAGTAATCTAATGTATTAGATCTGAAAAGTAGCACTGATTGACCTTGTAGATCTCTGCAATATATCCTCTAAGATGCAGTGACCTCCTTGTAAACTTGGTTAACTCTTTGGTCTCACTTCTTCCTTTTATTGTTTGCAGTGGGAAAACGTTGTTGTATCTTCTTTCTCTTCAATTTTTTTGACTCATTAGCCTTTTTCTTTACCATCTTTGTGTCTTCTTCTACACACTCTTCTTGTTCATAATTGTTTTCTCTTTGACAACAACCAACAAGTTCAACAACATCAAAAATAATTTTTTTTTCCTTTATTCTGATTTCTTATATTCATTATGCGATGTTAGGCTACAATTACCCATAACCACATTATCTCACTCATTTTAAAATTCAATGTATGGTTCCACTACTAAAAATGGGTTCAATTTTTTACACCAATTTGTTGAATTTTCAACCGACCTTGGTCAGGCATACAGCCAAGGTTGTTGTCATAGTTTTTTTGTTGGAAATCCAATGATAAACAAGAGCAACAAACTTGTGATGCCTTTTTTCATTGCAAATGAAACCATAATCTAGAAAACCCTGACATCACAATCCAATTAGGTTGATTGTAATTCTGATGAAAGGGTCAAACATTTTGCGACAAGGATGTCATACCTATGATGTAATCCTTGTCACAAGGATCATTGGTCATTGGCACTAGCAAAAATGGTTTGCAAAAATAGAAGTGTCGCAACTGATTGGGGCTCATCGAAATTATGACAAACAAGAATGTTTATTTTTAAATTGTAACTAATGGGATGGTGTAGATAGGGTGGTGTAGTTGATAGCAGAGTTTGGAAAATGTGTGATTGATTGGGTATAAGATTTTCAAGGAGGAAACTAATTTTTTGAAACTATAGTTTTTGACAGTATTATCCTTGGGTGCACAATTTTCAAGGACAAAAAGACAATAAAAATTGTTATCCTCTATCCTTAACGACACAAACTAATAACACTATTATTTGTGATGGTATTCTCTTATATTTTATATAAATATTATCACCAAGAAAATGGGTTTTTGAATCCACAACCACAATTTGCACTCCTCTAACATAGGGCAATAAATTTTTTTTTAAATGTACGCTTGAATTATTTAAAATTATTTAAAAATATTCTATTAGTGCACAAATTATGGTTTAAAAATTTGTAATATAAGAGTATTGATTATAACTCTTCCAAAACAAAACAAAAATTGTCGTGTCCTCCATATTTGAAACTCAAGGCAAAGAACTCCCAAGTATTAAACATAATATAGTTGAGAAATGTAAGGAAACTTGCGACAAAGAATATAACCATTTCCACATAACCCATAATAGATCTAAAATAAATATGTAATTGAAATCCACATGCAAGAGAATAGAAAAAATACCCATAAAAAATGTGACATGTGATATACCTTGGGAAAACCTAAGTGAGGGAAAAACCTAGCTTCCAAAAGTATCTATCACCATGTATTATTCAACAAAACACCATTGTAATACAAAAATGGAAGCCTTAAAATCCATAGCCACCACCAAGTAATCCATGTGAACAAGCATATATCCACACATCCCATGCCATGCTTTCAACCTTCACAAATGCTCCATTGGCTCAATCCTTTTCTTGCTTGACTTTCCTTTTTTGCTTTTGTCTTTTTGCCTTGTCTCTACAACTACCCTTGTGGTTGCTTATATTGTAGCAAGTCTCATAAAACAAGTGGTATTATATAAACCATGTACTAAAACCATGTGGTACCTAACCCATTGACCCCACATTTAATATTGGACATTTAATTATATTTCTCCAATATTAAATAATTACATCTAGTATTATCACTATGTTACAATATAACTCATCAAGAATATTTACATGTTGCACATCCATCTAGGTGTCCCTATGTGTAATTAAATACATAATTAAATTAAATAATACAATATAATAATGTTATGAAATGTGTACAACACCTATTATCTCAACAATCTCCCACTTTTTGTATACATTGCGCGGGCCAATCTATAGCACATAAATAAACAAGAGAATAATCTTTGCAAGCACATCCACCATCATGGATCAAAGTACACCATATGCTCCATCTAGGTACCCTCAACAAAATCAATGTAACCAAAATCTCAAACATGAATGATCCCACCTCCTATTATGCCACAACCACTTGACATACATGGAAGTCATCCAAAGAGAAAACCACTCAACCTGTCACAAAAAAATCATAAAATTATGTACCAACTAAAATAATAAGAACAAACACCTAATCCAAAGGTAATCACATGTATCTATAGCTATCAAAACTCCATAGCTGAAATATCACCCACATCAAGTGCTAACCCATCCAACTATCCATACCTCCAAAGGTATACCAAGTGAATCTCACATCATCAACATATCCAATCTATAAACTACAATCATAAGCCTCAAAAGAAATACCTACCACATATATACCATGAAGCTCCCACTGCAAAAGATATTATCAAATCTATAACCAATCCACTCACAACATCTCAAAGAAGTGAATCCATGTAGTATCAAGGACATCCACAACACATAAAACAATAATCTACAAGAATAACTCTCATAAAAAGTCTCCAAGATTCTCCCAAGTTCTCCAAAACCAACAAAGGAAAGAAATAAAGGAATAAGCATGCCATCTCTCACATGACATAAGTGAACAAAAAGCAATGATCACAATCTCCAACCAATCTCAAATCTAATGTAAGTGAAATCGAACATCCGGGAAGATAACCAAGAGCAAAGAGAAACCATGCAAATAATAACATGTATCATGTCCTTCTACACACACCTCTAGATGTAAATTGTTCAAGTATGATCTCCTTCATAAAACCCCAACAAGAAGCCACAACAATATTTAAACCATACCATATAACTAATCATGGATTTAAGCCTCTCATAAGAAGATCAAAATCATAAGTCATTTCTAAACCAACAAATACCCATTCCTAATCCAAGGAATATTCCTAATATATAACCATCTCCCAAACTCAACCAACATAACAACATATGCACAAGGATATAACCAATGCTAAACCATCTCTCAAATGAACCTTCTAGAACTAACTCATGTGCCATAGCTCAAGATCCATATCCATGAAAGATAAGCATAACTACAATGCACCTAGGAGAAAAATGGGTTATACCTCTCAAGTACAAAATTGTCGAGTAGATCAAGAGTGGAGAATGGGAATTCTCATCAAGGTATCCAAGTCTCCAACTAGGACTCATCTAGGGACAATCTCCTCTCAATTTCATATTAGGTGAATGCCCCTCAGACTTCCTACTAAAACCGTCAACCATCCCAACAAAATACTTCTCTAATCTAAGAGAAATTAGCATCACCACTATCTCTAAGTATCCATGAGCACATGTAACCAATCAATCCATTCCAACTCCAAATGAAAAATAGAAATATCATGAAGTATCCAGAAAATGATCAATAAACTCAATACCAAGAAACTAAACCAAGATCAATGTCAAAGTTCCAACCATGGTCTTAGGAATATAAATATGACAACATGATCTAACCATCTCAACCAAAGAGATAACATGCTCCATATGAACATACCATAACATGTCAAAAATCTAAACACATATCAAGAGTATACCATGACATAATAATGAAACTATCCTAACGCCAAGGATAACATGTCAAATGAAAGCATAAACCACACCTTTACCAAGAACCCTATGAGTCCTCAAGATGCAACCATCTCCACACAACATGAAGAAAACCATCTCCATATATTGTTGTGGTTTCACAATGCACACCTCATTTCTTCTAGAAATGGGGACCCCCTAGTAAATTTTTTATCTCCTAGCCCCCTAGTCTAGAGCCTAGGTCATATTAGAACTCTTCATGAATTTGGGTCAAACCTCAATCTCTGACTAAGGAAGTACAGGGTGTTAGAGCTGGGGAGAAGTTGAAGGTTTTTAAGTGTTTTAGTGCACAAATGCACACTAGCGCACACGTGCACCTTGTCTAGGTGTGTAAGTGTGCTTAGTCTGCATGTGCAAATTCATCTCCCTTCAGAGATGTGCACTTGCACATGTGTGCACCTCTAGAGGGTGTGCACCTACAGAGGCGTGCACCCAAGACCCAGGGTCTATATAAAGCCTGCGCCCCCCCCCCCCCCCACTTCTCCTCATTATCTTCTATGCTTCCCTATGCAACTACACCTCCACACCCTTAAAGGTGTGCTTGCCCCTTTAAATCCAACAACAACCAATGTTAGAACATACACCAAAGGTGTGCACATTTGTACCTCCTCAAGGTGTGCATGTGCACACCTTTTTTCACTCAAGAAAAACTAAAAAAACCTAACTCAAGAACCTAAGGCCTAAGAAAACAATAGAAGGTGTGCACATGTGCACCTCCCCAAGGGGCACACATGCGCACCTTTTCAATGAACTCAAGGTGTATAAGGGTGCATCTGTGCACACCTTTTGTGCACTCAACAACATAAGAAATTATCTTTCCCCCTTTCAAACTTGCCACAATCGCATGTGCACAACTATGTACATACCTCATCAAGGTGTGTACATACGCAAGTGCACAACTACTGCTAAATGGTCATAGAAGGACCATTTAGTGAACCCAACACACTTGTAAGGGTGTCTTAGGTGCACTTTTCTACATATTAGGGCTTATGGGGGGATTGGACTAGTTTTTGACTATTTTCAAGCATTTTGGACTAGGTTTTTTATGGTTAAGGTTTTTTTAAGGTCTAAATTTTAGATTTTGGGAGTAATATATCCTCTTTTATGTAGATAAAATAGCATCATCTTCATCTTCAATGGCAGAAAATATTTCTCCCAAAGATGTAGTTTTCAAATACCAAGGTATACTAAGGAAATCTTGCTTTCAAGATAGATATTCCAAAATTAGAGACACCGATCTTGGACACATTGACTGGAATGCATTCCTCACCATTTGTAATAAGTTGAAAGAATGATCCACAATGGTGTCAGTGCTTTTTCAATCAATCTTAGCCAATGTAGCATCACATCTAACTTTAGTACAATTATTAGAGCCAATTATGACCCTAGAAAAACATTATGTGCTTGAGGAAAAAGTTGTCAAGAGTGTCATAGGGGAGATAGTCCTGGACCTCTAACTGAGGAATATTGAGAAAGTATTCCATCTCCCAAGAGTTGATCAATATGTGTAGATAACCTTTGACTAGGTAGAAAGATGGTATCAAGAAAATGAAAAGGAATCCAAAGAGATGATTCAATCATCCTTCCTAATAGATCGAACACTAGTAGGTTGCAGAGTTAGAAAAGTGGATATGATACAAGGATACATGAAGGATGATATTGGCTATGCAATTTTTCTTTTGAGAATAGCAATGGGACTTCCTATGACTAGACATCTTCACGCATGGATAGTCCATTTTATTGAAACCATTAGGATGGCAAAAATGTTAATAGAATGGGCCACTATAGTCAATGATAATCTACATGAGTAGCTCATATCTGTGAAAGCCAACCCAAGATTCTACATGACATCATACATGGTGTACTTACTAGTGGTAAGAACCATAGACTACCCAGGAAAAAAGGGGAGCATGCAAGATGCTAATGCTTGGCCCTATGTGGTGTACCCACAACTGGTGAAGAAGAAGCTCTCAAAATAGAGTGTGGAATATAGGATAGTGAATGATGGTTTTATATTTGTAATTATCTAATTCATAGAGGGTGATGATGCTAAAAGAATATCATTTGAAGTAGTAGCTTGAATCACAAAGATTGGTGCCTACTGTATTTAGTTTAAAACATTCACATACCTCAGGGTCATAGGCACACAAGTGAACTTGAAGAAACTCCCCAGGTATCTATCAGATAGGTTCATTCTATTAGATATTGCTAGGCAACTCACATCTACATATGCCATAGTGAGGAAACAACACAAAAAGACATGGGTATGGCCAATCACCATTAGTGCTTTAGGGGTCAAATAAAAATAAGACATCATGAACTTCGATGTAGAATGGGATCAATATCCCTTCAAAGAGTACAACTCCCCTCACCCATACTTCGACAATATTGGGATGGTGCAACATCTAGCAAGGAAGCAGTTCATACATGAAGATGCAATACAAGACCACTGGATGAATGAAGTAGATGACTATGATATCTGTTTAAGGGATCATTGTAGGATGACTCTATATTTGGTAGATAAGGTGCTCAAGATGAATATCCTACTGAAGGTTGTCGAGAAAGAAACAAAAGATATCTTGGATCCTCTATATAATAGGGACAAGATTTATGATAGGCCTATTATGAATGCAGAGATAGGAAGGGATGAAAATGTAGATATTAATCATAGAGCCAGGGATATAATTTAGTTTAAAAAGAATCTCAAGAAACCTTTCAAACTTGATCCAGTGCCTCAAGTTGTTTCTCTTCAACCCATAGCACACCTAATGAGGATAAAGGTGCAAAATTCACAATACCAACCTTCCCTGTTCAATCCCCTATGAGGTTGGAAATGGTATATCAACAGGAGAGAGAAGTTGAGTACTTTAGGGTGGATAAGGGAAAGAATAAAAGGAAGAGAGTGTTAGCAAAGAATTGTTGGAAATAAAATAGGGAAAAAAAACTCTAAGAGGAGGGGTGAATTAGTCCTTCAAAAATTTAACCATAAAATCATTCACCACACATCTATCTCACAATTTGCATGTAAACTAAAATAGCTAGTGAAACATATTCATCCATAGCATGAAAGCTCATAACATTCAACACATATATGACACATGATATCTGATTACCTAGAAACCCTCCAATGAGAAGGTAAAACTAGGGTGGGGATGACACCCACAAATCTTTACTACTATAGTTATAAAGAGTATCCAATGAAGGTTACAATGTTTGATCATAAACTATGATCTACCCTATGAAAGGTCTGCCATGTTAAAGGCTTACAAGATTATTAAATCTTACCCTGTTAAAGGATTTCAACACCCTATTAGAAGTGTGCTTGATTGAAAGAAATAAAACTTACAATAAAGTAAGCACCCTTTTAAAGGATTTCCAATAGCCTATAAGGACTACTCTACTAAAAGATTTAACTAGTTCAACTATTATAATGTCTTAGCAATGATCCTATTGTTAGCACTCTAGTGCTAGATAACAGATCACTTATTTCTTGATGTGTACTTGATCATCTCTAATAATATGTATCACTTCTATCCTCTAACTCCTTTCCTCTATTCTCCTTTAACTGAATCCACAATGTATCTCAATTCATAACTCCTTAGCCACCATGAATGATATGTTTGCGCATGCAAACTTCTCTATCCATGCATTCCACACTATCTTTCTTTTAGGGTTTGTACTCCTGATTAGGACTTAGGTGACTTAGGCTTAGGTATGATTCTATTAGAGTAAATAATTAATTGATTATTAATTATTTATTCTTTTACTTAAGCTTACCTAGGTTAATGTATGTAGTTAATAGTTGTAGTGATGAGTTGTTGACAACATGGGAGTTTGTTCCCTTCTAGCATGTTCCACCTTTTTGTGGAAGTGTGCTTAGTTGTCAACTTTATCTTCTACCACTTTCCAACTTGTTCTACAAGCTTCTTTGAGGCCTTTATATTTGGTCTCTCTCACATTGTAAAATCATTCATTCACATAGCAATTTCATTTTTCCTATTGTGAAATATTTTCTCTTGCATTGTTTGCTTCAAGCTCTTGCTCCTTTGGTTTCTCTTCAGCAAGCTACTTGCATGGAGGTGATCTTAACATACTGTAGAGTTGGATTTTATCAACTCCTACATGGTATCAGAGCCTCCCTACTACTTCTTGTTCGAAGGATTTTTGAAGCTGCGATTTGGAAACACAAACCCTAGTTTGTTTGTGCATTTTTCTTCAATCTGAGGGTAGAGAAATTTTTTAGAGCACTTTGGACCCAAATAGATGCTTCCATTGGATCCAAAAGGCCAGTTACAATCAAGATCCATATAAAATTTGTTGATTTTGGTGATAGGAGCTTTGAGAGGCTAAAAAAATTAGTTGGGAGGCCGTACGGATGTGATTTTCTTGCATTTATTGTGATTTAAAAAAAAAATGCAGGGCCACCACTACACCACTACAAGGCCACCACCATGCTACTGTGGCCTTGCTAGCACATAGCTTGTGCCCTGTCACTATCGGCCATGCCTCCCTCTGACCACTGTGGCTTGGTCACCGTTAGCGGACCACTCACCGCCCACCATAGTCACAATGCCGCCAATGTCTACTGCCACTACAACCAATGCCACCAACGTTGATGCCCATCTGTTGCCCCACCTACAACTAGTAGCTGCATAGAGTTTTTTGACATTTGGCAACTTTTGGGGGTGCCACATTGGCATCTACGACGTGGACCCTGCCACATCACCCCCCAACTCAGCCCTCTACCATGTAGCTGCCACGTGGCACTGCCACGTGTTATGCCACATGGCATCTTTTTTTTGCTACGATGACTTGGAGGCTATCAAATTTAAGCTAAGGATTTTTTGACATCATCATGATGTCATCTTGCATCAATACCTTCTAGCACCTCTCTAGGGTCCTTTTTGACCTACTTGCATTTTTTTGGCCATAACTTGAGCATACAGAGGTATTTTTCTGATCTGCAATAAATGCTTAAAAGTTGGTTCCAAGATGAAGATATTAGTTAGGTATTTTTAGGTTTTGATGCAATTTTGTTGCTCATTTTTGTAGTTGAATTCTGAAGTTCTATTTTTCATTCCAACAAGCATATCTTTTGCATCCCATCTCCATTTTTTAAAAATTTTATATTTTTGGAAAGCTAGTTTTGTCTACTTTTCAAAAATGTTTTCATTTCCTTCAAATTCTACCCCATGCTCTTTCTATCATGTTTTTGGCATTTTTTTCTCTATGGTGAATATCTCGGATGTTCCAAGTTCGAGGATCATTTTCATGGCATGGGATCTTTTGTTTTGGGCTGTACTATCTTTTGTATCAGCTTTTTTCCTTTTCTAATCATTGTAGCTATCATTTTTAAGCATCTTTATGTAAATGCACTGAGATAAAGTGCCACTCTTGCATTTCAGGTTCAAGAACATTGTTTTGAGATAGTTGTACTTGCACTATTTTATAAAGCACCATGGGGGGGATAGTTGTTTGCCATTTTTGTGCACTCTTCTTTTTTTACCCCATGTAGTGTCAGTGTGATCATGTCTTTATAGGCATTTGTACCTCTTCCACTCTCTCATCATTCTTGGTTCTTTCTATAGGAGGATTTTGGCCCACCTTTTCAGTTGCTTGTCATCTCACCCCATCTACATTAAGGGGGGGTTATTTTGTTGTTCTAATGCTTCCTTGGTTTGATGGTTTGATAGTGTGAGCTATGTATTCAGTGGTTGATCCCATATACTAGGAAATTGTAGTTGTTGGCTACCTATGCATTTTGGTGAGATGGATCATCTACCATATAGACATGCTTGGTTTGTGCCTTCTCCTTCCATGGAGGTCCTTCAGATCAGCAGTTTCTTTCTGATGACAGAATTTGTGGCTTCTTCATGCTTCAGTGATGTTCTCTGTGATCACTTCTTGTTCCTATTTTATGGGGCATTCTTCTAGTTGGAGGCTCCTTGAGTCCTTCACTAGGGTTTCTTACCTCTTTTTGGGGGAGGGTTTTTCCCATGAGGTTTTCCCTCTTTCTCTATTTTTAGAGGTTGCATTTCTTTGAAATGTACATGGGTACCTAACATGGCCTTGTCACCGAGACCCATTCTGCATTTTCTCTTAGTTTTGTGAGCTTAAGGCATTCCCCTAAGTTGTACTTAAGGGGGTGTGTTAGAGTAAATAATTAATTATTTATTCTTTTACTTAAGCTTACTTAGGTTAATGCATGTAGTTAAGAGTTGTCGTGATGAGTTCTTGACAACACTGGAGTTTGTTCCCTTCTAACATGTTCCACCTTTTTGTGGAAGTGTGTTTAGTTGTCAACCTTATCTTCTACCACTTTCTAGCTTGTTCTACAAGCTTCCTTGAGGCCTTTATATTTGGTCTCTCTCACATTGTAAAATCATTCATTCACATAGCAATTTTATTTTTCCTATTGTGAAATATTTTTTCTTGCATTGTTTGCTTCAAGCTCTTGCTCCTTTGGTTTCTCTTCAGTAAACTATTTGCATAGAGGTGATCTTGGCGCACTGCAGAGTTGGATTTTATCAACTCCTACAGATTCTACGATTGTGATTTACCCATTTTTCTACTTAAAATATACCTTCAACTGATTAGTTTCATGTAGTACATAGGGATCCTAAATATAGATTTTTCCTTATCATCTAGAATCACAAAAAAATCATTAAGTCAGCTCAAAAATGGTTTACATAGAAGTTTGTGCCATTACAAACAACTATTTCCAAAATTGTTTACTTGGCACTTGAAGTGTTTGATGCTCGACATCCACTGTATCTTCAATGTTGTAACTCGCTCTCTGAATGACTCAACATCAACTATCTTCTCAGCACTTGAGTGACTTGGCATTTACTATTTGACAACTTATACTAAGCATACATTACTTGTTCGACAAGACTCGAATAATCTCCATTTAGCACTTGGCTTACATACAAAATTTCAAAACTTCAAAACTTTGCAAAACTTATGACTTATTAGTCATATCTCAAAATTCTATAACTCCCCCTGAGTTGATCATCCTATTCTAAATCTAAAACTAAATACTCTTGTTGTGTAGATCTATTGGCTCTATTCCTTTAGTCTCTATTTCTAAAGTCTCCCCCAAAACTCATTGGATCCTTTCATTCATTCTCCCCCTTTTGACACTTATATCATGGGTGGTACACAAATTGTGTGTTTTTCCAAGAATGATTAATGTACCTCCATCATAATCTTTAGTGTAACATCCCAATTGTCATGTGCTACCTCCTAAGATTTGATCTGAATGTCCAACTCAATAGCAAGGGTAGCTAGGCCTTCATGAGTAGAAAGATGGGGATCTTTCTTTAGAAACATCTCTACATAGGCTAGTTCCTTGTGTAACACCTTATGTGAGGGGTTAACATGGACTAGATGTCGATCAATGTAGCTCTAATATTTGCATCTTGAGCTTGTAAAGCTACTAACTAACCTTGTGTCAACAATAAATTTCTAAAATAAGAATGACTTTGACCAAGAGATTTTTGTAGGATGGTACTTTTTTCTTCAAATCTCCCTTGAGATGCTTAATGTGTCTCGACACTTCTTATATGGACAAGGGAACATCACACAACTTGGTGTAAAGAGAGAAAATGTTCTCAAACATCTTCACGCCATCAATTTTGGTTGTTAACTCAACTTGGTGTAGTGCAATGGCACTGGATATCTATTCATTCACCTTTGTTTGCAATTTCTTCTTAGACCATTCCACTAATTTGATATTAGTATCTAGGTCTTCAACATTGATCTTCTCCACAATATTTTCCAACTTCTCAATGATTGTCTTTGTTCATTAGGTGTAGGTAGGTTGAATGCATCAAGAAATGTGTCCTTGATGTCATGAAGTTCTTTTTTCTACCTATGCTCCCTTTTGAGCAGTTCTTGGTGTTTCTTCCTTGCCAGAGCATCCTGCAATATACTCATTTTCTCTATTATGATTGATGCAAGATCAAACTTTGGCAATTCAATCACCTCATCTAAGTTGATATCACCAGAAGATGTCACCTCATCAACCTTGTATGTGCTAGTACTAAACCTAGATGCTTACAATGGTGTAGCTTATGTACTCAGCCTATGAAGTTCTTGACTAGGAATAGGAGTAGCAGTGTCTAGTAAGGTAACTAGTGTTTGAATTCTTATCACTTCCTCTAGCTTCATAGTCAAGATAGAATCTTTAGTCCTAACCTTCTTCTTTTCTTTAGTTTCTTCTCCACCTTGTGCTTGTGGCGTAGGCTTAGGACAGGCTTCCTAACCTATTTTGACTGGTGTCCCTTCTTGCTCAATTAGTGTAACTGCTAGTACTAAGACATTTTGTACCATAGTTCTAACATGTGAAGTCACAACGTCCTTCCTTTGATATACTACAATAGACATTATAGGTTGCACTTCTATAGATTGAGAGGGGGTAATGGATAATGCTTGTGTTTTCTCCCCTACAAATGCCAATTCTACATTCTCAATCTCATCGACACTCATCAAAATAGGATGGTTGCATAGTTGTGTCATGATGGTAGAATTAGTCAATATCTTCTACATATCTTCCTCTGTTATGGAATTGATTTTCTAAATGGATTTTTTAGACACATCCTTAATCTTTACTATATTTTCTTATGGACTGACACTCGACATATATACTTCTGATACATTCTAGTCTTGATGTTGTTGTTCCTTAGTTGTTGCTTCTATATTATGTTCCTTGTGTAATTCCCTTGCAAAATCAATCTCTATTATCTCAACAAACTCTTGTTCTATGTTTTTTTTCCACTACTTCTATAGGTGTCTATTTGATTGACTCATCCATTGCCAACCCATTTATCACTTTCCATAGTTGGGTGGTCTTTTGGACAATATCCTCAATATTGTTCTATAAAATATTAAAGGCTTAATATTTTGGATCAAATATCACCTTAAACTTGTTAATAGCCTTTGTCATTTCAAACTTTTCTGAGTCTAGCATCACTCTTGCAAGTGTAGTCTCTCTAATATTTCTTTCAATTGTGAGACTATATTGTCACCTTTGCTCAACTCTATCATATAGGCTCTTGGGTAAAGAGTTGGAAATCTCAACTAGAATCTTCTTAAGAGTTTCCATCATGGCATATACAAATTCTTCTACTTTATTCATTTCTATCTTCTCAAGTTTATCGAACTCAACATGTACAAATCCACTTAAATCATCATTATTCTTGATACTTTCACACAAGTTGTCCAAATCCTAAGAGGGATAGTGACTTACCACTTTGAATTGGCTATTTTCATCTAACTCGATCCTCTTCTCATATCATTCAATAGGGGAAATATATTTTCTTCTTTGTTTCTACTCAAGTTCATCTTCTTTTGTAGTTGTGCTAGCTCTCTTTCCTTTAGGCTTCTAAACTTCCAAAGTCTTCTTAGTAGTAGCTCTTGTGCTAGCCCTGGTGAGAGGAACTATAGGCTTTTGTTGTGTAGGTTTCACAACTTTTTTGGGTTTTCTTGTCGTTGGTTTCTTTTCTTTTCTCTTTTCTTCTTCTATGGAAATAGGTCCATCATTGGCTTCTTCTCCCTTGGCACCTTCACCAAATTATGATTCTTCTTCTCCTTGGTCCTCTCCTTGACCCTGTGTAAGAGTTAGTGGTGCTTGGGCAAGTGTATCTTCTTTGTCATGTTCATTATCCTCTTTTTCTTCATCTCCTTCTACCTCTTCACCAAATTGTTCCTTGAGCTTCTTCATAATCTTGTTCTTCTTTCTCAACATTGAAGCTATCTTCAAATCCATTGTGATCTTTGACTTTTCTACATCATAATTTCCAAATGTAGTAGCATTCTTATCTACTTCCTCTACTAGTAAACTAGTGATGGCTATAGATGTCTCATCCACATTAATCTCATTAGGAAATGGCCTGAGCCATCTCACCCTTGGAACAATAGCTTGTACATAAGTGAAATTGACATCAACTAGAAAGAAAAAATCATTGAAATTATTCTGTACTAATGATACTAGAATTCTCAGTCTTTGTTTTATTGACTTCTTAAAGTCTTCAAAATAACTAGTCATCATAGTCTCAAAATTCTCACCAAGTTGCTCTATGAATTCACCAATCTGCACTGCAACTAACCTATTAGTATTTTAAGCTACCTTCCCAAATGAGGGAAAAGTGTTCTACACATAGAAAAATATACAAATAAGTATTGAACCAAATTTGCATTGTGCACTTTTTTTCTTTCTTATGACTTCCAAGTTTTTTGATAACTGCTAAAGTTGTAACTCGGCAAGGTCATAAGAGTGGTCTTTCTTTACTACCTTGTAATCCAAATCCACATGCATACATGTTACACTATTCAACCTATTGGATTGAAAGAATTTATGTACAATATTTCTCAATGCAAATTTAATTAGGATATCATTAATTATGTCTATGGTCATCCCTCTCTTGTTCTATAGTGCCCATGTATTCTTCTCAATTGCCTCTTTTACATCACTCCTCATAGTCTTCGGTATGTCTAGTGTCAGATACCCTATCACTCTATGAATAATCCTCTTTGTGATTTTGATAGGGCCATCCTCCAACCATACAAAATTTTCATGGGTTCTACTAGGCACAATCTTAATCCACTTTTTCTTGAAGACGTTAGAAAAATCTAGGGCATGAGTTAACCATTTTCTCTCTACAACCTTGTTTTCCTCTTTCAATACTCCATTTTCACACAATTTTCCATATAAGTCTCTTATTTCCATGTCTCCAATGCCTCCTACCTTACAAATGTAGCAACACCTTACATCTTGTATCATTAAAACTTGTGGTGGTATCCTAGATAATGCATAGATGAGTCTCCATTATATGCAATGTCAAGAATTTCCAAGAAATGTGATTGTTTGATCTCATTACTAATCAATTGAACATTCAAAACTTCCTTTCCTTCCTTAATCATAGCAGCTAGACACCATAACAACTAACTAGGGTTTGCGTAAATTCAAATAGTATAGCTTGGCACACGATAAATACCTTGAAAAATCTTGTGTTTGGTGTCAAGTAGTAGTTGAATTTAGTATGAAAACTCTTGAATCAATTTCTCTAATTTGCCTAATTTTCTTCATGCTCTCTTCAATATCGAATAATTGTAAATGATTCCAAAATTGACCATATAGCCCTTGAAACTTCACAATAAATGCTCAGTGCTTACACAACTATAAGCTTGGCTCCAATAACAATTTTGATTTAGTCAGTCTGTCATGTCCCCTATTCAAATAATTTAAAAAAAAAAAAACTTTGTTAAGGCAGGCAGGCTCCAAAAAGGTGAAATTTCGGAAAAAGGGGTTAATCTTTGGAAACCAATGGACTAATAAATAAAAACTATTATTAAATTATATTTTATTAACCCCTCTTGGACGTGAGTTAGGGTTATGCCCTCTTTAAAAGGGGTTTGGAGGCATTTTGAGCTCATTCTACATCTTGATTCTTGCTAATTTTCTTGTTGTTCTTCAGAGGCTGCCAAACCTGTGGAGAAGGAGACCCAAGAATGGGAGTTTGCAGGTTTCCAAGAAGGCTAAGGATGGGAGTTTGAAGCCATTCCATGTGCATGCTCATACAGAGTTTTCCCTTGTGCTGAATAGTGCCGATTGGGGTGTTTTCGGGGTTGTTTTTGGTTTGAATTTGGGTTTTCAGTTGAGTGTTTCATATCAGTTTGGTTTGCTGTTGTATTTCAGACTTTATGATGTTAAAATAGAGCTGAATATATGTATTGGGTCGTGATTAAAATTCTGAGATAATTTATGAGTGTTTTGTGGTGTTTTCGGGCATTTTTGTGTTAATTTCGGGAGCCCGATTGAGCATAGTTTTGCTCTACATTTGTGATCTGTTGTGTAAGGGCTGTACAAATCTGGAAATGTCATTTGTAGGCTGTTATGCTGCTGAAATTTCTGTAAAAATGTCCATTTTCAGATTTATTAATAATTTGTGAAGTTGTGAAGTTTTTTGGCACTAATTTGGACATACCCGATTTGGGTTTTATTGGAGAATTGGCAGATCTTTGTAATATTGGTTGTTTGATTTTAAAGTTCTGATTTGAGGCTAGAAATATCATAAAAAATCAGTAAAGGGACATTATAGTGGTATCAGAGCCGTGATCTTGCCAGCCTGAGGGTTTGTAGAAGTTGCATGTCAGTTTTAACAACTACCCAGATCTTGCATGTCAAGTTTTGATAACTACCCAGATCTTGCATGTCATATTTTATGATTGCATGCAACTAAGTGAAAGAGAAAAAAGATATTTGCAGTGAAAAAAGAATAAAAAAAATTTGATCAAACCCCCAGTTGAAAGCAAAAGTAAAAAATCCAAGGAAGAAAAAGGTATGGCTGATCCAGATGAGATGGCAAAGAAATTCTTCCAAGACATCCAAAATACTCAGAAGCAAACAGTGGATGTTTTGGCGGAAACTAGAGAGGCTTTGCGAATATTGACAGAAAAATTACAAGGAATTGCATCTATTAATGAGAAAGGGAGCACTTCAGAGGAGCCGAGAAATGGGAGATCCACACCATCTAAATCAACCAAATCTATTTTCTTGCCTGCAGATGAGCCACCAGTACCAAATCCAACCATTAATCCAGTGGAAGAGGTTACAGGTAATTTGATTACATTAAGAGCTACTTACAATGGCTTAGATGATGACTTTCGTAGTTCAGTTCCTTTTAGAGAATATGTGGATATGATGAACGCTTTGATGCCCAAGAAAGAGAATAGGAGGGAGCATGACACAAGTGGAAATGAGCTCAAAAATAAAATAAGCAAGTTTACAGTGCCTACTTTTGATGGAACAAATAAAATTTCAGCTAGAGCATGGCTACAAAAATTACAAACTTTCTTCACACTTAACCCCATGAAAGAGAGTGATGCTATTCAATTTGCAAGTCTACACTTGGAAGATGCAGCCTATGATTGGTGGTATCATGGAATGACTACTCAAGGTCACGATCAGGTAACTACATTTGAAGATTTCAGTCAAAGGGTGATAGATAGATTTGACCTCAAGGATGATGAAGAGTACTTTAAAGAATTGTCAAAGTTGAAGCAAACCAAATAAGTTAATGAGTATATAGAAGAATTTCAAAAAGTGGCTGTTATGGTATCTGATATGAGTGAAAAGAGGATCGTTTATCTTTTTCTTGATGGTTTAGAAGATTTTGTTAAGGGTTTGGTTAAGGCTTTCTCACCCTCAACCTTACAGGAAGCTATCAAAAGAAGCTTGCAACTTGAAACTTGCGTGCCTATGAAATCAATCACTAATCAAAAACTCCCAAATCTTTGGCAACATAAGGGAAATTTTTAGAAAAAGACTTTCCCAACACTACCACCAAAAGATGTGACAAATGTGGCAAAAAAGAAGGTAGATGAAGAGACTAGGAGTGAATTACGAAGGAAAAAGCTTTGTTTTACTTGTAGAGAACCATGGGTTCCAGGACACAGATGTTTGGGGAAAGGTCAAGTGCACTATATTGAAGTTGCTTCAGAATCTGATTCAGATGAGCATGAGGAATTTCATGATACTAAGGAGGAGGTAGAAGAAGAGAAAGTAAAAGAAATCAGCAAGGATGGCACTTTAGCAGCATTATCAGGAGTCCCAAGATACCATCCCTTCCGAATTCGAGGGGTACTAGCAGGGCAAAGGTTGACTGTTCTTCTTGATAGTGGGGCAACTCACAATTTTATTGATGAGGGATTTGTCATGAAAAGAGGGCTTAAAGCAGAAGATTTTGAGGGATTCAATGTTACTGTAGCTGATGGATTCACTATGCCTTGCACACGGGTGGTGAAACAACTCAAGATGACCTTAGGAGATTATGAGTTATGTGATGACTTCTATGTGGTTGGTATTGGGGAGACAGATCTTGTATTGGGTGTTCAATGGTTGCACTCTATAGGAGGCTATTACATGAACCATCAAACTATGGAGTTTAAATTTCATTCCAATGGGAAAGAAGTCATATTGAGAGGGTTATCAAATGGAGCACCTAAGGCGGTCTCTGCAAAGAGGATGGAGAGGACTTTTCGAAGAGGACATGTAACATGGGCAGCAGGAGTCATAATCCAACCAACAAGCTCTCCAAAGAATCAAGGTAATTTCCATTTTGAAATTCAAAATATTCTTGATAAGCATAGTATAGTTTTCAATGACTTGCCTCCAGGATTACCACCAGATAGAGGTTTTGAGCATGTTATAGAGTTAGAACAGGGTTCCAAACCAGTTATAACAACCCCATACCGCCATCCAAGAGGTTATAAGGAAGAAATTGAAAAAACTATTAAAGAACTCCTGGACATGGGATTCATAAGGCCTAGCTCTAGTCCATTTGCATCATCTGTGGTACTTGTCAAGAAAAAGGATGGTACAATGAGAATGTGTATAGACTACAGGGCTCTAAACAAGAAGACCATAAAAAATAGGTATCCCATACCACGCATAGATGAACTCATTGATGAGTTACATGGTGCTGTATACTTCTCAAAAATTGACTTAAGATCAGGCTACCATCAAATCCGAATGAGGAGTGAAGATGTGGAAAAGACTGCTTTTAGATGTCACTATGGGCACTTTGAATTTCTTGTTATGCCATTTGGACTCACTAATGCACCAGCAACATTCCAATCTTGTATGAATAAGGTATTCACTCAGCATCTTCGAAAATTTGTTTTGGTATTTTTTGATGATATCTTGATATACAGTAAAACATGGGAAGAGCATCTTAAGCACATAGACACTGTTTTGGGAATCTTGGAGCAGCAATCCTTCTATGCTAAGCTATCTAAATGTGAGTTTGGTTTGACAGAGATCCTATATTTGGGACATATTATAAGTTCTAAAGGAGTACAGGTTGATCAACAAAAAATCCAGGCAATTTTGGATTGGCCTCCACCCACTAATCTTACACAGTTGAGAGGTTTCTTCGGGTTGTGTAGCTACTATAGGAGATTTGCCAAGGGATTTTCTCAGCTTGCTGCCCCCTTGACTGATTTGACAAAGAAAGGAGCTTTTGTTTGGACAGAAGAGGCACAAAAAACATTTGATAAGCTTAAGGAGGTAATGAGTTCATGCCCTGTGCTTGCAATTCCAGATTTCTCTTTACCTTTTGTTGTTGAATGTGATGCTTCGGGAGAAGGTATAGGGGCTGTCCTAACTCAAAGGGGACATCCAATAGCATTTGAGAGTCGAAAATTAAATCAATCAGATAAAGGGTACTCCATCTATGATAAGGAAATGTTGGCAATCATGCATGCACTTCATAAGTTTAGACAATATTTGGTATGTGGGAGATTCATTGTAAAGACAGACCATAATAGCCTCAGGTTCTTCTTGAACCAAAGGGATTTGAATGATCTTCAACAAAAATGGGTAAGCAAATTGCAAGCTTATGATTTTGATATTGAATACATGAAAGGAAAGAATAATGTGGCTGCTGATGCTCTCTCAAGAAAGCCCACTTTGTGTTCCTTATCATCTATCTCTGCTGATTGGAAAGTCTCCATAATTTTAGAGTATGCTAAAGATTCATTTGCCACCAAGATTTTGGATAAGTTAGTGGATGATAACAGGTACAAGGTTGTTGATGAATTGATTTATTACAAGAATAGGATCTTCTTAGTACCAGGGTCAAAAACTAAGGAGAGGATATTGAGGGCCTTTCATGACACACCTTTGGTTGGTCACCAGGGATACTTCAAGACATACAGGCAAATTCGAGAGCGGTTTTCATGGAAGGGTATGAAGGAGGATGTCCTTAAACACATTAAGGAATGTATGGTATGCCAACAAAGCAAGAGTGAGCAAAATTTTCCTGCAGGGTTGTTGCAGCCACTTCCTATTCCTGAACAAAAATGGGAAAGTATTTCCATGGATTTCATCACTGGGTTGCCCAAGGTTCAAGGTAAGGATTGCATATATGTGGTGGTAGATAGACTAACTAAGTATGCACATTTCTTTCCTATCACATCTGATTTCAAGGCATCACAAGTGTCCGAATTGTTCTTCAAGGAAATTTTTAGATTACATGGTTTGCCTAGAAACATTGTTAGTGACCGAGACAGTAGATTCCTCAGCTCTTTTTGGAAGGAGCTCTTTCATTTGGCAGGAACTGAACTCACTCCCAGTACTAGCTATCACCCTCAAACAGATGGACAAACAGAGATAGTTAATAAATGGATAGAAGGATATTTGAGGAACTATGTTTCAAATCAACAACATGCTTGGGTGAAATGGTTACACCTAGGGGAGTATTGTTACAATACATCTCATCACATGTCTATTGGTATGCCTCCTTTTCGTGCTCTTTATGGTTACGATGCCCTTTCCTTTGTTGATCTAATACTTTCCGATAGCAGAGTACCCGCAGCAAGTGATTTCATCAAGCAAAGCCAAGACATAATAAGGTCCCTCAAGGATAATCTACAGCATGCACAAAACCAACAAAAGATATATGCTGACAGGAAAAGGATTGAAAGATCTTTTGAGGTGGGAGATTTGGTATTTGTTAGGTTGCAGCCATATAAGCAAAGCACCTTGAAGAGAAGTGGGGCAAAGAAACTCAAGCCAAGGTTCTATGGGCCTTATAAAATCATCAAGAAGGTAGGAGAGGTAGCTTATGAATTGGAGCTCCCACCAAACAGCAAAATACATAATATTTTTCATGTATCTTGCTTAAAGAAGGTTCTAGGCTAGAAAACCATAGTATCTACAGAATTACCACCTCTTGATGATGAAGGGAAATTAGTTTTGATACCAGAAGAGATTTTGGATACAAGAGAGAAAAGGTTGAGAAATAGGAGCATCATAGAGCATTTGGTCAAATGGAAATGATTACCACTAGAGGATGCAACTTGGGAAGGAGAACATATTCTTGAGAATTCTAACCTTCATTGCTTGAGGACAAGAAATATTTGGGAGGGGAGGACTTGTCATGTCCCCTATTCAAATAATTAAAAAAAAAAAAAACTTTGTTAAGGCAGGCAGGCTCCAAAAAGGTGAAATTTCGGAAAAAGGGGTTAATCTTTGGAAACCAATGGACTAATAAATAAAAACTATTATTAAATTATATTTTATTAACCCCTCTTGGACGTGAGTTAGGGTTATGCCCTCTTTAAAAGGGGTTTGGAGGCATTTTGGGCTCATTCTACATCTTGATTCTTGCTAATTTTCTTGTTGTTCTTCAGAGGCTGCCAAACCTGTGGAGAAGGAGACCCAAGAAGGGGAGTTTGCAGGTTTCTAGGAAGGCTAAGGATGGGAGTTTGAAGCCATTCCATGTGCATGCTCATACAGAGTTTTCCCTTGTGCTGAATAGTGCCGATTGGGGTGTTTTCGGGGTTGTTTTTGGTTTGAATTTGGGTTTTCAGTTGAGTGTTTCATATCAGTTTGGTTTGCTATTGTATTTCAGACTTTATGATGTTAAAATAGAGCTGAATATATGTATTGGGTCGTGATTAAACTTCTGAGATAATTTATGAGTGTTTTGTGGTGTTTTCGGGCATTTTTGTGTTAATTTCGGGAGCCCGATTGAGCATAGTTTTGCTCTACATTTGTGATCTGTTGTGTAAGGGCTGTACAAATCTGGAAATGTCATTTGTAGGCTGTTATGCTGCTGAAATTTCTGTAAAAATTTCCATTTTCAGATTTATTAATAATTTGTGAAGTTGTGAAGTTTTTTGGCACTAATTTGGACATACCCGATTTGGGTTTTATTGGAGAATTGGCAGATCTTTGTAATATTGGTTGTTTGATTTTAAAGTTCTGATTTGAGGCTGGAAATATCATAAAAAATCAGTAAAGGGACATTACACAGTCTATGTAATTTCAACCACACTCAAAAACCATGGCAATCTTGGCCAACACTATCACCTTTGATAGCTTAGCAACAACTAAACTTTCACTTAGCAACAACAGTGAAACTTTTCATGTTTGGTAGTTACATGAAAACTTATAGATTTCTTCTTAGTTCTAACTAATACTTTGCATCTTACTTCATGCATATATGATATTTTCATAATTGAATCCTTGGAACTGATGTATAATTGAAATTTGAAATATCAGTCCCATACATACCTCTTGATTGACTAGTTGGGGCTGGTGTGATCACCTGATCCATTGGATGAAGTGATCCCATTTGAACTTAATGTATTGCAATCTTCCATTTTCTTCCATGTCTTTTTCATCTGCACTTTGACTTCTTTAGCATCAACCTTTCCTTTGCTTTTATTGAATTCATTGCTAGGTGCTTTTGACCTTGTTGGACAATTTCTACTTATGTGACTAGTCTTCAAATAACTAAAACATGTAGTTTAACTCAACCATCTACTATAGTCACTTCTAAAATGTGTTCTAATGTAATTCTCAACAACATTTCCATATTCTTGACAATAGTGACAACTATACCTTGTATTGTAATCCTGATTGTAGGATCTATCAGTATAGTTTACCTTGGCTTGCTTGTTTGATGACCAATTAGGCTTTGATCTGCACTCATATGCTCTATGTCCATATTTCTTATAGTTGCAGCAGTAACCTTCAAATCTTTGTGTGATTAATGTCTTGGTCTTGCACTCATATCCTTTATTGTTGCACTTATGATAGTTATCCATGAATTTCTTCTTAGGGTTCTAATTTGCATTGTTGCTCATACAAACATTTGTTGTATGACCTATCTTTCCATAGTTATGACAAGTAAGTTTGTGGTTCTTACCTTTTTTGCTTCTTTTTTCACCACTTTTAGATGATTCTCCTTCTTTATTGTTGGTGTAGCCCAATCTAGTAGCATCACTATTAGATCTAGGAGATCTCATCAATTGCTCAAAATACTTGGTGGCTTCACTAGGTCTATTGAAACTTTCAACAAATTCTTTTTCTCTTTTTAGATCATTTTCCAGTTGTTCATACTGCAACTTCAGTGTTGTAATCTTAATATCCTTTCCATTTAATTCATGATTGGAAATCATCATTTGATTCATTGTTTCCAGTTGCTTGTGAGCAATCCTATTCACCTCAAATGTTTTCTCTTCCAATCTACTGGTCAGTATCCTTTTGTCATCTTCAATCATGATGTTGTCTTCTTCAACTTTCTTTTTCTGCTTGGTCACCTCAAATAGAAATATTGATTGGACTTATTGTTATATCTTAAGATTTCTAACCTCTTCAGTTAGGGCACCATTCTTTTCCATTAGATTTTCAACTATTGCATTAAATTCACTTATTTTTCCATCTACAAACAATTTAGTAGTGTCTATCTCTAGGTAATGTGTGTCATTCTCTTCAATAGCTATATCTTTCCTTCTCTTTAATGAGTGCCTCAACTCATCTCTTGTTTCATTCAGCTAATGTAGGGCAATTTGGATTTCAATCTTTTGATTCTAAATAGTCTTTCTCAACTTGGAGACTTCCATCTTCAAGATCTTTCCTCAAAGATGCAAAGATTTCCTTTCCAAAGAACTGCATTCTGATACCAATTATTGGAAATACAATAGGGAAAGTAAACTTTGAGGTGGGGGTGAATCAATCCTTTAAAAATTTAACCATAAAATCATTCACCACACATCCATCTCACAATTTGCATGTAAACTAAAATAGTTATCTAAACATATTCATCCATAGCATGCAAGCACATAATATTCAACAAATATATGACACAAGATATTTGGTTACCTAGAAACCCTCCAATGAGAAGGTAAAACTAAGGTAGTGATGACAACACAAATCTTCACTACTACAATTGTAAAGTGTATCCAATGAAGGTTACAATGTTTGATCATAAACTATGATCTACCCTTTGAAAGGTATGTCCTATTAAAGGCTTACAAGATTGGTAGATCTTACCTTGTTAAAGGATTTCAACAACCTATTAGAAGTATACCTAATTAAAGGACATACAAATTATAATGAAGTAAGCACCCTATTAAAGGATTTGCAATGGCCTATTAGGACTACTCTACTAAGATATTTAACTAATTCACCAATTAGAATGTCTCAGCAATGATCCTGTGGTTGACACTCTACTACTAGATAATAGATCACCTCTTTCCTAATGTGTACTTGATCCTCTCTAATTAAATTTATCACTTTTTTCCTCTAACTCCTTTCCTCTATTCTCCTTTGACTAATTCTACAATGTATCTCAATTCAAAACTCCTTAGCCACCATGGATGTTCTATTTGCACATACAAACTTCTCTATTTGTGCATTCCGCACTATCTTTCTTTTCGAGTTTTTCCTCCTTATGAGGAATTATGTGACTTAGGGTTAGGTATGAATCAATAATTGTGATTCACCCATTTTTTTTCTTAAAATATCCCTTCAACTGATTGGTTGCATTTATTGCATAGGGATCCTCAATATAGATTCATCTTTATTATCTAGAATCAAAACAGTCCTTAAGTCAATTCAAAAATTGATTATATAGAAGTTTTTGCCATTACAAATAACAATGTCCAAAACTATTTACTTGACACTTGAAGTGTCTAATGGTTAGCATCCACCACATCTTCAATATTGTAACTTAGCCTTTGAATGACTCGGCATCAAGTGTCTACTTGGCACTTGAGTGACTCGACACTTACTATATGACAACTTATGTTCAACAACTAAGAAAATGACTTAAGTGTATTGTCACTCATATGTCAAAACTAATATGAGATTAACAATTATAAAAAGAGTAACTAAGAGGGGAGGGGTAAATTAGTTACCACTAAAATAAATCCTAGATCCCTTAGATGTAGACACAGAACACAAAATTTATTGAAAAATACTGGTACTTAGTAAACACATAGGCACTCAGTTTACACTAGTAAAATGTTGTAACTGGACAAATGCTTAACATGAAAATATTAAGATGATTTATGTGATTAACCTTAGTAAACTCAGTTTCATACACATAAATAAATGAACACAAGTGACACCAAGATTTAACATGGAAACCCAATTTGGGAAAAACCACCAATTGCAACTAGCTACTCATTTTTACTCTTCTGAAGTGAGCCCTGTTAGGAGCCAAACTTGTTAAAGGTTACAAAACATACTGTTAGGTGTGATCCTATTAGAGGATTTAATCACCCTATTAGGAGTGGCCTTTTTAGAGGTTTTTAGACACTTCAATCTAGAAATGCTAGCTTGTTAGAGGATTTACAAATAGTTGTTAATCCAACTCTGTTAAGAGATTTAAATCACTGCTACAATGGTTAGAGAGTAACAATGAGATGAACTAATTTTTAATGCAATTGAATCACTGATTACAAATTTTAATTATGGCTTGTGTACTTGATCCTTTCTAGTCGAATGTATCTTTGCAGCTCCACAAGGATATTTTTCTTATCCTTCTAATTCACTTCCTCTAAGCATCTTCTACTTTTTCATTACCTTACACACATTCAATCCTCAACTTGACCTTATATTTATACCTTATGCATTTTCAAGTCAACTTGAATACAACTTAGAATAATTGATATGCATCTCCTCAATTGGCTAGAACCAACAAACAAATCCATTGAATTCAATATGCCAAAACAAGAAAATCCTTCATTCGTTGTCCCTCCTCGGTAGACACTAGCTTAGAAATAATTTTCCTATGTTAACCAAGTAAAATCGGTTAAAATTATTGAAAATATAGGATAGGCTAGGTTACTAAGAGGGGAGGGGTGAATCAAGAACCAATAAAACTTATTCTTAAATCACCAATTAATCTTTTATATATATTCTGATCTAATTGCATGCATAAAAAACTAAAAGCATTAAAATATTCATAACACTTTGACACAAGATATGGTGATCCAAAACCTTCCAAATAGAAAGTAAAATTGGGGTGGGGATAATACCCATAAGCTAAATAGTAC
This sequence comes from Cupressus sempervirens, assembly GCA_028749045.1. Taxonomy (NCBI): domain Eukaryota; kingdom Viridiplantae; phylum Streptophyta; class Pinopsida; order Cupressales; family Cupressaceae; genus Cupressus; species Cupressus sempervirens. The sequence goes on along the minus strand of CM053784.1, from coordinate 612,218,596 downwards.
TATAGTAAAAAGTTGGCTAGTTAAGGCTTACAATTGATCGCTTCTGATGATTTGCCCTATTAGGAGCAATAAGGACTGCTAGGTCCACTTTGCTAAAGGATTTACAAAACATACAATTAAGTATGCACTCGGTAAATAGATTTGCAAAAGATTGTTAAGTCTACCTTGTGAAAGGATTTAACTTTTCCACTTGTTAGGATGAACTAGTGGTTGATCTCTAATCTGCAACTCTGATTTGTTGGTTGAGATTCCTTTGAAGTGTAATGAACACCTTGTTGTGATAGATAAATCTTTGCTACTCCTTATACTGCTTATAGCCTTCTTACTTCACACTTTTTCTCTTATTATGTTGGCATCATATGTTCTTCTATTCATAGCTTTGGATGTGATACAATACATTACATATATACCAATCCAAATCACAATGCATCAAAGTTGGCTACAATATAAGTTTCACCAAAATACATAAAGTTGGTCCAATGGCTGGTACTTGGGTTCTGAAGAAAACCTTGGTGAGGTTTTGAAACTTGACAACCATTGTTAACACTCGGCATCATCATGCTCTTTCTGGACGTAGAAGCTCGGTTCATACTAATCACTTCCAAGTAGTTTGAACTTAATCAACACTGGTGATTTGGTGAACACTACAAAACTTGACATATAAACTAAATCACTTGGTTGACATTTCATAGCTTAGTCAACACTATTGTTGAGAGCTCAGTATAAACTAAATCACTTGGTTGAAACTTCCTAGCTTGGTCAACACTAGATTCACATTACTGATACTATGAACTCGATAAACACTGGATAACATAGTTTGCACTATGCAATTTGGTAAACACTATGAAGCTCGATCTACACTAATATTCAACAACTTAGTAGATACTACTCGATGTGAACTAAATACTAATTCTAGAACTTGGTAGCAACTATAGGACTTAATAGAACCTAAATTACTCGATTAACACTGTAAACTACAAGATAAGCTTGGTAGCTGCTAACCATTTGACCAAGTGTGAGTCACTAATAAACAAACTTTACCATAATGTTAACAATCTCCCTGTTTGTAATTAGTGACAAAAACACTTATCAATCAAAAAATAAATTCTCAAAATTTTAAGTTCAAAATAATCTTTAGTCTCCATCCTGTGTCTTCAACTCAGTAACATACTCTACTTTTGAGATTTTTCAAAATTGCTTTTGTAAAGAATATTTTTTGATTCTTTGTACATGTATATGTATGATATTATGCTCCTCCCCCATACATATATACATTTTACTTACTATATGTCTCATTTCTTTATATCACATCTTCTCTCCCTTTTTTTATCTTATGTCATCTTCTCCCCCTTTTTGACATAAATGCCAAAGGTGTATGCTACATGGTAATGCAAAAATGTGACAAGAAGTTAGAATGTACCTTTAAAATCAATGCCATTTTCTTCTCCCAATTTTCTTGTAACACCTTGCTTGCGTGTAATGCAATCTATACTTTTTCTGATAACTCCATCATGTGATCAATTATGGAGAAGTTATTATCATGGATGAGAGTTTTGGCATGTGCAATGTATTTCTACAATGTATCCATGTTTGGAATAATCATGCCTTGGATGTCTACAAGTGTGGCCCTGATCTTGGCTTCTTCCCTTAGTAATTATGCTTGCATATTAGTCAAAAATCCAATCTTTGAGTAGTGAGTAGAACTGTAGCTTAGGTCAAGTGACAACTAGTGTGCACTTGCCTTCAAGTATTCATCTATCTTAGATAGTTTATATTTAATTTCTTGAGTGAAGATAGATGTATCACATAACTTTTTGAATAATGAAATAACATTATTTGTAGAGGTTTCTAATGAGTTGAGAATAGTAGACAAGCCTACTTGATATATTGCAATTTTCTATGCAACTTGCTCCAATATTTTGTTTTCAAATTTCTTCTCTACTCTCTGTAAAAACTTCTCTTGTCCATTCAAATCTCCATTTAATTTCTAAAAAACTTCTACTAACTAAACCAAAATAGTTTGTATACTATCAACCTTAGTACTTAGTGTATCTACAAGTATGTTCTTCACATCTTCATGCGCATGATTTTCTCTGCTTTTCTCTTCTCTAATATTTTGTTGCTTAGCTTTCTTCTACAATAAATTCTCCTACAATATTCATTTGATCAGGATTCAAAGTAGTGATATCCCAATTCAATATAACAATATCCCCATCAAGATTAATGTCTTCTTCTTTACCTTTTCTCTTGCTTGAAACTTTAGTACTCGGTTGAGGCTTGCTCTCAACTATATTTGTACTAACTATTTGCATACTGGGAATAGTAACAATAGTAGAAATAGAAGAGCTAGCAACATAAGTAGATATTGCACTAAGAGTAGAAATACCTAGTTGTTGTGAAGCCAAATTTGATGATGGAGGAAGAACTAGCTGTGTGGTAGATGAAGTGTTGATCACTTTAGTCAATATAGTACTTACTAAAAAAATGCAAAGATTGATTGGGTGCATGGCGTTGCAGTGGTTTCCACAACCAAATTGATAGAAGCTTTCTCTGAGCTTGATGGAATTAAAGCTTTTCTTATAGAGTGAGTAAATGAGGCCATAACTGTTGTTACAATCTTCTCTAGGTCAGTTTCCTCAATACTTTGAATCTCAAGGAGATTTTCCTTGGTATCTTTCTTATTCTTGCTCCTCATCATCAAGACTTACATCATCTATTTCTATAACTTCTTCATCATTACTGTTATTTTCTTCCTTGTCATCTTCATCATCTATATCACTAAGATGAACAATAGAATGACTTTGTTGATGAAGATTGTAGATATTCTTCCATATATTTGTAGCTGTCTTCACCACATGTTCAATGTCATTAACAAACATCATGCAAGTGTTAAATTCTAGAGTGATTTTTTCTTCATTTTTCTTCATGGATTCATTCTTTAACTTCCTTATCACTAAGACTCGACATGAGCTGCCTTAGAGTCTATTCAAATATATCTTCTGTAGTTTTCTTAGCATTTATTCTTGATTCTAGGCTTGATTCTTTCCATAAGCTCATTAGGAATGTGTTGTACAAGTTGATTAGGTGAATATATCCATTTACCTAATTTGGACATAATCATGGCTTTAACTTGCTTCTTCTCATCTACATTCTTGGTTTCATTTTTGAGAGATTTGAAGTTTTCCATGCCAGCTCCTACATCAATCTCTTTTAATTTTTCCATAAATGTAGGTGAGGTCTTTTTAAAATAAAATCATCTTCATATTCTTCACCTAATTTCAATTTCTTTGTAGATCTAGATGCTCTTCTTATGAATACTATACTAGATGACTTGGTAGGTTTGGTTATGATAACCTTACCCTTCTTCCTTATTGGCTCTTCTTTAGATTTTGTTTCTTTTGTCTCATCTTCTACATCATCTTCTTCCACATCATCTCCTTTTCCTTCTGTCAACAGGAGAGTACAACTTGCTTGCCTCAATTTTGCTATCCTCTTCTTTCCTTTCCTAACTGCTTGAGGAAGCTTAATTTTAAGTTTTATTCTAACTTTGGCTTTATCAAAAGTACCAAAATATGTGGTCTTGAACTTGTGCCTAATTATATCCTTGGTGTCATCAATGTTAACCTTATAGCTTTGAGGCTTAACCCACACCACTCTAGGTTTGACTGCTTGAATGTACACTTTTTCATAGTCTACCTTGAAACAAACATCATCCTTGTAATCTTCTACAAGTTTCTTAGGACTTCTAAATTTTTTATTCATATTTTTCTTGAATGAAAAATAATAATTATCCATGATAGTGACAAAGTTCTCACCCATCTCTACTATATATTCATTAATCTGATATAGTACTAGTACATCTTTTCTCCATATGACTGAAACTTTTGAAGGGAAAAAATTTTCCACAAAGAAAAATAAACAAGTCAAGAGTGAACCAAACTTACACAGGTTATTCATTGAAGTCTTAATTCTCTCCATTTTCTTGTTGAATTGAATCAACATTAGTTTGACAAGGTTGAAGGACATGTTGTTCTTCACCACCTTGAGAGCTAGATCAATTGCCTCACATGACACACTATTGAGGTGAATAGAGCTATAGATCTTATGTGCTATCACATGAATTCCAAATTTCAGCTCCATGTTAGTCACACTGTTGATCATACCTCTTCCATCCCACTCGGCAAGAGTTTTTCTTTCCAGTTCTACCCAACTTAGGGTTTTGGTAGTCTTTTCCTTGCTCAACATTAGGAGCCCTGTGATTTGATGAATCATTTTCTTTTTTATTTGAATAGAATATTCCAACCATAGCTTCCCATTATGTACACAGCTAAGGATGAACCTTATCCATTTTATCTAAAAGTATCAGGGCATATGCAGAATGATGCTTGGGTTTCAATGCACCATTTACACATAACTTTTTCTAGAGTTTCATCCATCTCTATGGGTCCAATATCTTGTATCAAATAGAAAAAATGTGACCAAATATCATTAACAAGTAATAACTTAGGTGGAATCTGTGACTAAGCTGCAATTGGATCAAGTGCTTCTGCAATTGCTGGACTCAACTTGAAGTCTAGTGCCTTCCAATCAACTCCTTGAACCAACATATTGTATCATTTCTTGTTTTTGTTGCTAGAGGATGCCATGCTCAATAGGGTTTATGAAAACACAAAAATCTTCAACAATAAATGTATAGATCACTTGGAAGCACAAAAATATCTCTTAGCAAATAGCTCTTTGAAAATTCATGGTGATAAATAAATTTGATTCCTTTCCTTTTAACAAATATTCATTTTCCAATCACCATAAATGCTTAGTATGATTTCTTGTTCGATGACAGACTATCTTCCACTTGGTTCAACCTTAGTGTTTGATAGAGTCATTCATAACTCAGTGTCTACACAATATTTTTGTCTATCTCGACCTTGCTCGATAGGGTCTTGCAACCCAACCTCACTTAGTAAGGCCTAGATTTTTCTTAGTCACTTAGTGATCCCTTTGCATCTTGAATGTTGATATGGACCTTTCCTTCTAGCTAGCTAGAACTAATGTAAGAGGTCTTCTTCACAGTCTTACTTCTAGTTATCCCTGTGGGAGATCAAGTAGAAATTCTTGAGTCACCAAATTCTTGAGTAACATGTACTTCATGGCTCAGACTTGCATTTTCAGAAGATTTTAGAATCCATTGCTGCCTCACCTATTTTTTGATGTTGTTAACTTTGGGTTTCTTTTCATCTTCAATCCTTCTAGTGTTCATATAGTTCCTGGAAATATGCTCAAGTTCTATACAAATAAAACATCTTCTAGTGGTGTCTCTTGTTCTCATATGATGTTTCATAAAATTTGCTCCAATGCACCCAAATTCTCCATAATAGTAGCATCTAGACCATGTGTTATACTCCCAACCAAATATAGCTTTCACAATCTATTATGTTGGGTTTAATATCTTTGTTTTTCATTCAAAAGATGTGTGCACATTCTTCTTGCATTTGTGACATTTGCCTTCAAATTTAGGTTTCTCTTTGCATTCATTAGCTCTATGACCATGCTTTTTGCAATTGTAACACTTTCCATTGAATTTTTCTTTACCATTACTCCAACATTTGTTTGATGTATGACCTAGCTTACCACAATGATTGCAAGTAGGACTTTGATTCTTTTGAGCTCCTTGCTTGGATGATTCACCTTCTTCTGTGTATCCTATTCTTGTTTTTCCTTTCTATCTATATTGATTTTGCTCATTCAACTGATTCATGTATGCTTGAGATTTCATCATTCTCTCATTGGTTTTATTTTCAATGTTTAGATCATTTTGAAATCTTTCATTTGTTATCTTAGATTCATGATTTCTTCATTTTCATTACTAAGCTTATCAATGAAGATTGTCTATTGAAGGGACAAATGTTGAATTTCATTGTTCTTTCCTTCTATCTCTTCTTTGGCTTTGTATTTTTCTTTCATGATTTCACATAGTCCTACTAACTAAATTTTTTGTTCTCTTTTCATCTTTTTTACTTCTTCTTAAATATTGGGATTCTTTTCTAATAGGTCTCTGATTGCCTCATTAGCTTCATTTGAATTTCTTTCACTAGATATCTTCAATTATTTCTTCAATGTAGAGTTTGTCATTCATTTTTACTACAAGATATTTTCTTCTTTTTTAGGATTGAGAGAGTTGCTCATTTTCTTTCTAAAGTTTCCCAATACCTAATTCTAAATCCTTCTTTTCATTGTCAATATCCTTATCTAGCATGAATACCTCCATTACTTTTGATCTTTGCTCAAGCAACCTCCATTACTTTTGATCTTTGCTCAAGTAGTTAAACTTCTTCTTTGAGAACCACAATGCTTTGATACCAATTGTTGGAAATATAGGATAGGATAGGTTACTGAGAGGGGAGGGGTGAATCAAGAACCAATAAAACTTATTCTTAATTAACCAATTAATCCTTCCTATATATTATGATATAATTGCAAGCATGAAAAAATGAAAGTATTAAAACATTCATAACACTTTGACATGAGATATGGTGACCCATAAACCTTCCAAATAGAAAGTAAAAATAGGGTGGGGATGATGCCCACAAGATTTAGTACTACAGTATAAAGTTGGCCTGTTAAGGCTTAAAATTGATCATTTCTAATGATCTTCCCTGTTAGGAGTAATAAGGACTCCTAGGTCCACCTTGCTAAAGGATTTACAAAACATACAATGAAGTATGCACTCAATAAAGAGATTTGAGAAAGACTATTAAGTCCACCTTATGAAAGGATTTAACTATTCCACCTATTAGGATGAACTAGTGGTTCATCTCTAATCTTCAACTTTGATTTGTTGGTTGAGATTCCTTTGAAGTGTAATGATCACCTTGTTGTGATAGATAAATCTTTGCTACTCCTTATACTACTTGTAGTCTTCTTACTTCACTCTTCTACTCTTATTATATTTGCATCATATATTCTTCTATTCATATATACTTTACATATATACCAATCCAAATCATAATTCATCAAAGTTGACTACAATATAAGTTTCACCAAAATACACAAAGTCGGCCCAACTGCTAATACTCAAGTTTTGAAGATACACTTAGTGAGATTCTAATACTCGGCAACCATTACCAAAACTCGGCATCATCATGATGTTGATAGACATAGAAGCTCAGTTCATACTAATCACTTGCAAGTAGTCTAAACTTAGTTAGCATTGGTGACTCAGTGAACACTAAAAAACTCATCATATAAACTAAATCACTTGGTTGAAACTACATAGTTAAGTCAACACTATCATTGAGAGCTTGGTAAGAGAGGTTATGAAACCCCAGATTCTAGTAGATAATCAGGACCAACCCAAGTTTGAAGACCTTATTGATCCTGCACTTGTGGCAATAAATGATAATGCTAGGGAGAAAGGAATGAATTTATTAAACAATGCTCATAACAACATGATTGATACTTTTAGATCAATCAAGTGGCTTTATCACGAGTTGGAGGAGTTCAGGGAGAAGATTGGACATATGGAGAGAAATAAAAAAGAGTTAGGTCAGGGTTATGAGAAGGACCAAGAGGATAGATTCAGCTTGGCAAAGAGGAGAATTCAAAACCTGAAAAACTACAACCATAACCTAGCAAATCAAATGATTTCCATTGTCAAATCGATCAATGAAAACATTTTGCCCTTGACTGGTGTGTTAAAAGACAAAGGTATGCTGGATGTGGATGATGCCAAGGAAAAAGGAAGAGCCAAAATTGATGAGGATGTGGCAACTGATATTACTTTCACTAGTATGGATCAGGATGCCTAGAAGACCCATGAGTAGATGGCAGAGGAGACCCACAAAGCCTATGAAGCTGCTTAGACTATGCAGGAGCTCAAGAGGAAGACAGAAGAGTAATTTTCCTATTCTGTATTTTGTTGATCGATGATTGTTATTTTTTGTTATATTTTTCTTGTTTTGGCTTTCTGACTAGATGTTCTTCTGGCCTTTTCATTGGTCTTTTTTTTTTGCTAGGCTTTTTGCTTATTATTAGCCGTGAGACCTGTCTTTTTTGGCTAGGCTTTAATTGCTTATTATCAGCCATAGTTATGTAATTACTTTTGGGTTTTAGGGTCCTTGTAAAACTTGTTTATCTAATCAAAAATATTGAGAGCTCGATATAAACTAAAACATTCGGTTGACACTTCCTAGCTTGGTCAACATTAGATTCACATTACTGATATTGTGAACTTGGTAAACACTAGCAACTTTGCACTGTGCAACTCGGTAAATACTATGAAGCTCAATTTGCACTAGTATTCAACAACTTGGTAGATACTGTTCGGTGTGAACTAAATAGTGATTTTGGAACTTAGTAGCAACTATAAAACTCAGTAGAACCTAAATTACTCAGTTAACACTATAAACTGTAAGATAAGATCTGTAGCTACTAGTAATTTGACTAAGTGTGAGTCACTAATAAATAAAATTGACCATAATGTCAACAAAAAAAACATCTTCACAAAGTTCCTTTGGTAACTGAGTGACATAGGAAACTGTCTTCATCACCTGAGTGAGCTCGACATACACTTACTAGCAAAGATATGACATTTTGTGTAACATCAAAGATAATACATAATTAACCAACTATTTTCAAAAATCTCCCTCTTTGGCATTAACTCCCTCTATTAATCTGAACTCCCTCTACCTTCAATTTCTCCCTCTCTCACAAAACTATGTCTTCATCATCTTCTTCTAATAGAAAACTTTGCCTCTTTGATATCAGACCAAGCTCATGCTCTCTCTTTGACATCTCTGACATCTTTGCAAATTCTCCCTTATCATAGAACTCTCCCTTTATAAAATTTATGTGAATATGACAACAAACTCTCCTCCTTTGACATCTCATGCCAAAGACAATGTTTAACAAATATCAATGTATGTCATGTTCTTATTTATATGCAATCTACCCTTTTCAATACTACATAAATTAACTGATCTTCAACGTGCTCTAGTTGAAGCATCACTAAAAATCATTTTATTGAGCTTTAGATAGGGGAATAACCCCTAACTTACCTCTTAGATACAAAAATGCATCCTTAGGTAAAGGCTTAGTGAATATGTCTACAATTTATTTTTTAGTATTCACATACTCCAATCTTGCCTCTTTATCTTGTACCAATTCTCTCAAAAAATGATAGTTTACGACAATGTTCTTAGTTTTGGTATGCATGACTAGATTCTTTGATATATTAATTATACTAATATTATCATAGAAGATAAACACTGGATCCTTGATCTCTATCTTCATACCTACTAACAGATGCTTGAACCAGGGGATATTGGAACAACTAACTGATGTAGCAACATATTCTACCTCTACTGTAGACTAAGAAATACAATTTTGCTTCTTTCTTTTCCAAGATACTACTAGTCTTTTACCAAGAAAGAATGCTCCACCATTGGTGCTCTTCCTATCATCAACACTTCCTTCCCAATCGACATCTATGAAGGTTTTCAAATCTAGATTGCCTCCTTTCTTGTACCATAATCCATAGTCTTCAATACCCTTTAGATACCTCATGATTATCTTGATTTCCATCATGTGATTTTCTTTAAGATTTGTTGAGAATCTTGCCACCATACCAACTACTAATGTAATATCAAGCCTTGTATATAATACATATTGCAATTTACTAATCATTGATCTATATGTTTTTTGATCTACCTCCTTGGAATCATCATTCTTGGAAAGCTTATGTCTAGTAGACATAGGTGTTCCAACTAGTCTTAAATTTTTTTATCCCAAATTTCTTTAGTATCTCCTTAATATATTTAGATTGAGTAATGTAAATACAATCATTCTGCTAAATCTGTAATCCACGAAAGAATTGTATCTCTCCAAACATGGATATCTCAAATTCTTTACTCATTTCTTCTTAAAATTATTTGTCTAAGTCATCATTTCCTATGAACAATATGTCATCTACAAAGATTTTTGCCAATACAATCTTCTTGTCTAGTCCTTCTTTGATATATAGGTTGTTGTTATCATTACTCCTTTGAAAACCAATCTTCATCAAATAGTTATGAAGTCTTTCATACCAAGCTCTAGGAGCTTGCTTGATTCCATACAATGCCTTGTACAATTTACAAACCATATCCTTTTTTCTAGGATCTACAAAACCTTCTGGTTGTTCTATGTAAACTTCCTCTTCAAGAATGCATATTTCACATCCATTTGATAAACTTTAAATCCTTTATGTGTAGTATAAGAAAGTAAAATTATAACACCTTCAAATCTTACAATAGGAGAAAAAGTTTCACCATAATCAATACCTTCTTCTTGAGAATAACCTTTGCATACTAACCTTGCTTTGTTTTTGGAAACTTCTCCATCTTCATTCAGCTTATTTCTGAAAACCCAGTTTGTGCCAATTAAATTATTATCCTTGAGTCTAGGAACAAGATTCTAGGTCTTATTCCTTTAAATTTGTTCTATCTCTTCATTCATTGCTTCAATCAATCTTTTATTATCCAAAGCATCTTTGACTAATCTAGGTTCAAATTCAATAAGAAAATATGTACCTTTCAATTTGTTTCTTGTCATTATTCTATCTGACTTGTCTCTAATGATCTTATCAAGTGCATGGTGCCTTCTAATATATCTTTCTAACATAGGTACTTTTTATTGAGAACTTGTTCCACTGGCCTCACCTTGATCTTTTATATCAAGCTTGGGTCCCACTGCCTATGACTCAAGTTCATCAGACTCAGTTTTCTCTAGCAATAGCTTGGTAGCTTCTGACTGTGACTCAAGTCCTTCAAACTATGACTTGGGTTGAAATGGTTGCAACTTAATAGATTTTGGATATTTTGGGAACTTGGGAGGTGCATTCTACTCACTTTCAATTGGATTTTGCAATGTATCAGGTTCATAGTATATAATCTTTCTATAATCCTCAGGAACTTTACTGCTCTCTTCTTCACTCTTTTTTGCAAACTCATCAATTCCCACATGTGCACTTTCTATGATCTTATGAGTTGACAAATTTAAATATTTATATGCATTACTTCTGTAGGAATATCCTAGTAATGTGCCTTCATCGCCTTTGACATCAAATTTACCTTTTTTAGATTCCTTTGAGATATAATATTTTCTACCAAATACTTTCAAGTAACTTACATTAGGTTTGTAGCCATACCATAGTTCATAAGAAGTTTGATTGAGTCTTTCTTTAGCTATACTCTATTCAAGGTATGCACTATAGTACTGATTACTTCCTTCCAGTATTTGATTGCAACATTATTTTCTATCATCAAAATTCTTGCACAATCCATGATGGATTTGTTCCTTCTTTCAGCTATACCATTCTTCTATGGTGTACCAGAGGCTAATACTTGTCTTTTAATTCCTCTTTTAATGTAAAGTTCATTGAATTCATTGGAAATGAATTCATCACCTCTATCTAATCTCAAACATTTTAGCTTCTTTCCAATTTCCTTCTCCACTCTTGCCAAATACCATTTAAACTTTTGAAATGCTTCAGACTTATCTTTTAGATACATTACAATCATCATTCTAGAATAATCATCAACAAAAAGAATAAAATACTTATCTCCACTATAGCTCTCAATTCCAATAGGTCCACTTAAGTTTGTAAGAACTAGCTCGAAGACTTCTTCAAAATGATAGTTTTTTTCTTTTGAAACTTGTCTTGCCCATTTTACCAATTTGACAATTTTTGCATAGGCCCATATCAAGTTTCTTCAAACTAGGAATACCTCTCACTCTTTTGTTTTTGCTTATTTTGATCATATTATCAAAGTTCACATGACATAACCTTTTATGCCATAACCAACTTTCTTCTACTTGAAAAATGAAACATTAACTTTCACTGAGATCTAGGTAGAATATTTTACCTTTTCTTTGGTTATCAGACCCAACCAGATTTCATTTTCCATCTAGCAACTTGGCCTTCCTATTCATTAATTCTACCTTGAATCCAATATTATTCAATTGTGTCACACTCAATAGATTATGCTTTAGTCCTTCAACCCAATAATCATTATCACGTCTAAGTTAATTGGTTAGTGAGATATAACCTTTTTCCTTTATGCAACATGGTTCATTATTTCCAAATCTCACACTTCCACCATCATAATATTCCATATATTAAAATTTTGTTTTATCACCAGTCATATGATGTGAGCAACCACTATTAATAATTCATGTATCATTTTTGCTAACATGAGAGATAAGTGTCATTTTGTCTCCTTCATAATAAATTTCATCTTTTACAGCAATACAGTCCATTTCATCATCATCATTACTATCTAAATATTTAGCCATAAAACAAGATTTCTTACCTTTTTCCTTGTAATCCTTGAATTTCTTGAAATCCTTCTTGCCTTTGTACTTACTATGCTTCGTTTCATCTTTGTCTTCTCTATTTGAACACCTTGCAGCAATGTGTCCAACTTCTTCACAAAAAAAATAGATCAAAGAAATTTTACCTTTATACTTACCTTTGCCTTTGGGATACCTTCTTGTAAGTAATGCCTCAATGGTTTCAAGATCACTAACAAAACTATCTTCCTCTTCACTTTTAGATTGTTTGACTCGTGACTTTTTAGATTTCTTCTTAAGTAACAATGTGGCTTCAAATGCTGACTCAAGATTGCTAGAACTAGGAAAAAATTATCATACTTATCTAGCTCAAATGTTGTTAATCTTCCAACTACTGCATCTAATGTTATATCATTGTTTGGATTGCATTTCATTTCTTGAATTTTTGATACTCTGATTGCATATATGGGAAGAAGTGTTATGAGAAACTTACTTACCACTATCTCATCTTCAAGCTTTCCTCCTAAAGCTTTGATTGCACAAACACTAGCTTTGATTCTATCACTATACTTTGCAATGTTCTCATCTTCTCTTATCTTTATCTAATCAAATTTTCCTCTGAGACTTTTAGCTTTATCTCTTCTTATATTATCATCTCCTCCACATATGGCTTTTAGTTTGATCCACATCTCATGAGTAATTCCATAGTCTTTGACTCCATCAAATTTGACATAGTTGAGAGATGAAGCAATATCAATCATCATAATATTATGATTCTTCTTCTCTACAATTTCTTCAACAGTCATAGTTCTAGCAGGTGTGATATATTTTGTGTCTAGATACTTTAGCCTTTAATCTCCAATGGTTGCCAATTATAACCTCACGAGCTCCTACCATGCCTTGAAGTTATCTCTATTTAGCTTGGAGATCTCCCTTCTGTAAGACATCATGATCTTTAGCTTAGGTCCTTGAAACCTTCTCTACAAGCACCAAGAAGATCTGATACCAATTATTGGAAATATAAAAGGAGTAACTAAGAGGGGAGGGGTGAATTAGTTACCACTAAAATAAATCTCAGATCTAGTAGATGTTAACATAGAACACAAACTTCACTGAAAAAATAATGATGCTTGGTAAACACACAAGCACTTGGTTTACACTAGTAAAATGTTGTAACTCAGCAAATGCTTAACATGCAAACCTTAAGATGTTTTCTATGATTAACCTTAGTAAACTTAGTTGCATACACATAAATAAATAAACAGAAGTGACACCAACAATTAATGTGGAAACCCAATTTTGAAAAACCACCAATTGCAACTAGCTACTGATTTTCACTCTTTTGAAGTGAGCCCTATTAGGAGCCAACCTTATTAAAGGTTATAAAACACATTGTTAGGTGTGACCCTATTAGAGGATTTAATCACCCTTTTAGGAGTGGCCTTGTTAGAGGTCTTTAAACACTTCAATCTAGAAATGTCACCTTATTAGAGGATTTACAAATATTTGTTAAGCTAACTCAATTGAGAGATTTAGATCACTGCAACATATTGAGCTATTGTTTTGCACAATGCTTAATGGTAGGAATCCTTTTGAACTCCTCACTTGAAAATCTGATCTGGGATCAATTCCAAGGTTTTGAGCAATCTTGTGACCTACAAGAATCTACTTAGTTGAAGATAAATGTATTTTTTCACAAAAAGGCATTTGTTGGTTTGAACCAATTTCGAATAAGATGATCAATCTACTTTCTATTCCAAAATTAACCACAAAAGGAAAAGATATATTTTTGTTATTTTTTCAAATTAATGTAATCTAATAATGTAGCTATATGAATTCCTAATTTAACCAACAGTTAGCAAAGAAAATAAAAAAGATAAGGTAATGAGAGATGAAATTAAATAGCATAAAAAGGGAAATTCCTAACGGACATAAACCACAGTAACAACACATCTATGAGTTAAATCATTGAAATGATCAGGTAGGAAACTAATGAAAATAGAAGCAACACTTCTTCAAATCCACTAATGCTATCATCAATCAAAAATTAGTAAAACTGAAAGATGTTTCACTTCTTATCAAATCACAAGGCCACAGAAAATGTGCTCATGTGAGACGAGATGCTATGTAGGAACAATAGGGTGATCTCTTCTCCAACTTAGTACATTAGTGAAATTCATTAATATGCAACAAACACTAGAACTAAAATATCACACAATTAAATCAACACAAGAAAACTACTGGCTCCATTATTATCATGAACAAGAATCCACAAAAATAACACACTCTAGCAAGAATAACTACACTCAAAATGATAGCACCAATAGCATATATTGCATCAAAATAATGACTTGGAATACATGTTCCATTCTTCAATTTATAAGAAATCATCTCCTCAATTTGTGTTGAAAGTGAGAGATCTCTTAATGCAAACATATGCTTCTAAACTAATAAAACAAATCTAATTATGTACAAACTAACTATCTAAATAGTGTGAAGTAGGACTCCACCCTTGTTTATATCAATTAATGGGTGCATGAGCCTTTACATGTCTTAAAAATAAAGAAACAAGCAGTAGATAAGCAGAGGGAAACTATAAGAAGATCTAAGAGTCACTGGAAACTCTATAAATGGAAGCTTGACCTTCTCTAGGTGTTTCTAGGAGTTGAACTATCGTCACAATGCATTTTTGATGCATGAAAAGCTCTAAATTTGGAACTGGTAGTTAACTATCAGCGCACCTCTGGAATAGCACACCTGAGCACCTTGATGAAATTTTTTGTGAGGTGCTCAATTCACCAAAATATCAAAGTTCTCAATTTTGAAAAAGATTTTTCGTGGATTTTTCTCAAACAAGGTCTAGGAGCACTCTAGTATACTTATTTTTCCCTTTTTGATGACTTATACCTTCTTTATAGCCAAACATTTTCATAGATTTGAACTCCTACTTCTTCTATCTAGAATCCCAAAACACCTATGTTGAATCTTGTCACTAATAGTTGCATAAGATAAGGAACCTATTTTGGTTCATGTGTCCAACCTCTGTATCTTTGATCTTTAGTGTAAATTGCTTGATTTTTTCTTCTCTCCATCTGCCTGATCCTTTGCGGTCCAAGACAAAATGATCCAGATTATCTAAAGGGATCAAATGTTTGGAATTTTTCATATATTTCTTTAACAAAATTTTCTAGGCATTTTTAATAGGATTTTTTGAAGGTCTTTTGCTCAAAATTTTAAGTTGAAACTTTCATCAATCCCTAAAACTAGGTAGTTGAAGGCTTGCTATTTTAGGAACTAAAACTAGATTTTTAGTTCTTCTTTCCAAAGATGTAAATGGTTTTGTATTTTGAGCTCTAGGTCAAGAGTTATGACCCCAACAAGTTAAGGATGCCCTTTTATCCACACAAAGAAGAAAACATTAGTCCAAAGAGTTGAAAACCTAACCCAAAACAAACCCTAACTAACAAAAAAACCTATCCCAAATGCTTCAAAATAATGAAAAAATAATTTAATCCCCCTTTTACCCTTGATATGCAAAATAGCCACCTTCAAAGGTGCGCTAGGTGTGTTGAAAAGGCATATCAAGGGTCTTTTTGTGTACTTGCACACTTGCACACCCAAGTGAGGTGCACAAATGTGCTTAGTGAAAGTACTATGTGGCAGAGGGGGGGGGGGGGGGGGGGGGGGGGGTGGGATGTGTGAGGGTGAGGGGGACTTAGCTTTTAAACATGCAAAAAGGGGTGCGCACTTGTGCACCTTTATGGGGTGTGCATGTGCGCACACTTATGTTGGTTTTAAGTCCCCTTTAAAAGGTATGCATGTGTGCACCTTAGGGAGGTGCACACATGCGCACCTTTCCTTAGGTGTTTCTTGGCATTTAGACCCAATTGCACCCTGTGGAGGTGCACACCTACACATGTGCATAGGTACACAGCTCCACAGGGAGATAAGTGCACACTCGTGCATTTAGCACACCTGCGCACCTTGGATAGGTGCGCATGTGCACTAGTTCACAAGTGCACATTTATGCACTAAAACTCTTAAAATCTTCCAATTTTTCATAGTTCTAACACCACATACTTGTCCAATTAGAGACAAGGACTTGATCCAAACTCGAAAAGAGTTTCGAAAATGACTCAGGCCCTAGACTAGGGGTCTGGGAAACAAAAATTTTACTAGGAGGTCACCATTTCTAGGAGAAATAAGATGTGCATTGTGAAACCACAACATTACAATGATTAGAGGGTAACAATGAGATGACCTGATTTTTGATGCAACTGAATTGTTGATTATAGATCTCAATTCTAGCTTGTATACTTGATCCTTTCTAATTGAATTAATCTTTGCAGCTCCACAAAGATATTATACTTAACCTTCTAATTTCCTTCCTCTAAGCATCTTATATGTTTCCATTACCTTACACACAATCAATCCTCAATTTGACCTTATATTTATACCTTATGCATTGTCAAGTTGGCTTGAATACAAGTTGGAATAATTAATATTCATCACCTCATTTGGCTACAACCAACAAACAAATCCATTGAACTCAATATGCCAGAACAAGAAAATCCTTCATTAGTCGATCCTGCTTGATAGACACTAACTTAGAAACATTTTTCCTATGTTAACCAAGTGAACTCAGTTAACATTGTATTTTCATAAAATTCCTTTGGTAACCGAATGAGCTTAGTTAACACTGGTTCCATCCAACATTTCCTTCATTAAGCAAGTGAGCTTGGTTAACACACAACTTACGCGAACTTCTCTTCGACACCCGAGTGAACTCGGTAGTCACTACCTTCTGAACTTGGAAAACTCTTGAATGCTCGGTAGACAAAAGAAATTGTCTTCATCATCCAAGTGATCTTGGCATACATTGATTGGACAAGATATGATTATTTTTGTAACATAAAAGATAATACACAATTAGCCGATTATTTTCAACAAGAACAAGTTGAGCTTGAAGCTCAAGAGCATGAATAGGAAATTGGCCAAGAACCACATGCACCCCCATAAGAAGAATAGGCACAAGAAGAACAAGTGTAGGTTGAATAAGTACAATAAGAGGAAGAATAGAGGGTGTCACCATTAGGTATAGAGGAAGAAGCCACCTCCTTAGCTCCTAAAAGTTCTAGAATTCAGCCCACTATGGCAGTGATACAAAGGAGAAGATTGAAGAAGAAAAACACTCCAACCCTATAGGTACTTGAGACTCTTGAACCTGGAGAAGAAGAAGAGGATGAATAGATTGAATATGTTCCCTTGATTCAAAATATTCACTTAGTTAGGGTCCTAGAAGAGGAAAGAATAAGAAGCTTGACCTTGACCCCTCCATCTACTCAAAATGAGCCTATTCACATTTTGACATTAGAAGATGAATAATAGCAATAGATAGATGTAATGGAGGGGCAAGGAACAGATGTTTTTGACCTCTCTTATTTGGACTTTGTGCCAATTGGCACTAAGATGGTGGATAAGAAGACAAGAGATACCCCTAGAAGTGAATCCTTAGGAGAGGACTTGAGTCAAATTCTACCTCTACTTTAAGGACCTCTGAGTATACCACCACCACCATCTCAAGATTGGTCATTCTTAGATAAAGGCTCTACAACACCACTTCCTCTCACTATATAATTAGAAGAACAAACAACAAAGAAAGTAGATCCCCACTAACTGCAAGCTGATGAAGTATCAGATGAGGGGCAAATACTTGAAGAGCCTTAGAAAACTCCTCATGATACAAAGGCTAGGACCTTGGCCCAAGTAGATACTAAGACTCCAATTGTTGATCTATCTCAAAAGGAGAAGACTCTAGAGAGGACGGATAAGGGGAAGGGGTCTACAGTAGAAACCACCTCTTTAGTCAAATGCATGTCTCCAATGGGCACCACATTGGCACAGCTAAAGAGGGAGGTTTTATTTCAGCAAAAGAAGCAGTTGGACCTAACTATGGATGAGGGAATGATAGAGATAATTAAATCCATCAAGAAGCCTAAGCCACCTATGAGTGAATCAGGACAATTAGCCTTCATTATGAAGAATCAAGATCAAAACTTTCTTTCACATATAGCTATCCCTCCTCCACATGCTGAAATTGAAGAACTGACTCCTAAGGATTTCCAAATCAAGGAGGTCATGTTAGGAAGGATGACAATAGATACCACAAAGGTAATGATCACTATGGGAATGAAGGAGGTGTTTAGGCACATAGACCAAGATGAGTCTGAGCTATTTATGATGAGGAAACAGAATGAGCTTCTAAAAGTCTATTTACATAGAATTGTGGGCCCAATAGGCCAAGATCATCCAGAGATCACTCTTGTTGTGGCACTAGAGAGAAGAGAAAAGGGAAGTGTCCAAGTGGATTCATTTTTGGAAGCATGTTAGCAATGGTGTGACAATTTTGAGGAAAAGGGTGTACAAATAATGTAGGATAATTTGAACTTGTTACACCATATTCAGTCGAGCATGGATAAATTGGTTTCCATAGTGATCCAGGATTTTGGGTTGATGGATGAGGTACATACTTGGGAAAAAGACCTTCAAGATTTGACATCAATAAATTTTAAAGGTATTATAAACTCATGGAGGTATATACTGTAGAGGATTTGGAAAACCTCAATTACTAGATAGAGAAAATATCTATCAGGAATAAAGTTATGTAGGAACTGCATGAGGATATACAAAGGTTGAGGGATCAGACTCAAGAACAAATTTTGTAAGCAGAGATTTATTACAATTCTATTAGCTTTGACATTTTTGAAGATGATTCAAAAACCAAGCTCAATTTAGAGCAATCGGTAGTTCAAAAATTCTAAAGAACTTTCGAGGATGCTTTGTCAGATGAAGATATTAGGCAAGCATTTAAGACTATAAAGGTATTGGTGGAACTGGATACTAAACTTGAGGATTTTTCATAAACTCATATAGAGATTAGCAAATATCAACAAATAGAGTAGAGTAAGTATGGGGCTTTGGATTTTCCTGAAGTTTCCCAAGTAATAAAGATCATAGATAAATTTAAGAATAAGCATTTAGACATCACTTTAGGATATAGAAGAAGAAAAACCAGATGCTAGAAATTCAATTTTGACACTTCAAAAAAGTTTGGATTTTCAAAATCTATCATCAAGGTGAGCAAGTGCACTATTTTCAGAGGTGCACTAACAATTTTAAAGAAGTAGTAGTGTGTCGATAGTTAATTGCTAGTTGCTATTTCAAGAGCATTACATGCACCAGAAACACATTTTGACGACAACTCAACTCCCAGAAACATTCAGAGAAGGCCAAGCTTCCATTTTTAGAGCTTCTAATGACTCTCAGATCCTCTTGCATCTTCCTTCTTCTTATCTATTTCTTTCATTTTTTTAGTTCATGTAAAGGCTCATGCACCCATTAATTGATTTAAACAAGGGTGGAGACCTACTTAGCACCATTTAGAGAGTTAGTTTGTATATAATTAGATTGTTTTATTAGTTTTTTAAGCATGAGTTACATTTTAAGAACTCTCTCTCCTAGCACAAAGGGAGGAGATGATTTCTTATAAATACATGGATGTAATAAGTACTCTAAGTCATTATTTTGATGCAATAATATATGCTATTGGTGCTCTCATTCTGAGCGTAGTTATTCTTGTTGGAGTGTGTTATTTTTGTGTTCATGAATAATAATGGAGCCAATGGTTTTATTATGATTTTATGATTGTGTGACCTTTTAGTTATGGTGTTTTCCTCATGTTAACAAAATATGCTAACGTACCGAGTTGGAAAAAAATATCACCTATTGTTCCTACATAGCTTCTTGTCTCACATGAGCACACTTTCCATGGCCTTGAAATTTGATGAAAAGTGAAATATCTTTTAGTTATTACTAAGTTCCCATTGACAATTGCATCAATGGAATTGAGGAAGTGTTGCTCCTATTTTCATTGGTTTCCTACCCGATATTTTTGATGATTTATCTCACAGACATTTTGTTACTATGGTTTATGTTCATTAGGAGTTTCCCTTTCAAGTTATTTTCTTTAATCTATCATTACCCTATCTTTGTTATTTATTTTTCTAACATTTGGTTAAAATAGGAATTCATATAGTTGCATCAATAAATTGCATTCATCATAAAAAAAAATACCAAAAATATATCGCTATTGTGGTTACTTTTCAAAACAATAAGTAGATCAAACATATTATCTAAAATTGTTTGGAACCAAAAAATGCCTCCTTGTGAACATACACATTTATATTTAATTGAGTGGATTCCATTACGTCGCAAGATTTTCTAAAACCTTGGAGTTGATCCTAGATTAACTTTTCAGAAGAGAAGTTTGAAGGGATTCCTAGCATTAAGCATTGTGCAAAATGACAACTCAACACATTCCATGAAGAACCATCTCTACACACAATGAAGATAACCAAGAACCCCATGAGTCCTCAAGATCCAACCATCTTCACACACCATGAAAATAACAAATGCACCATGCAAATGTCAAAGATGCTTCTACAGCAATAGGATCTATGACAAACCTCCAACATCTGCAAACACTCAAAAAGTATATATCAATGTCAATAAATCTCACTCAATCATGGTACTAATTCACCCATGACATCATAAAATCCATCTACTACATGAAGATCTTCCAAGTCTACACATACTAGCCAAAGTGTCAATACCAAGTGAAACCAAGTTCTCCAAACTCAAGAAAATACAAACTTAAACTAAAAATAAATCCTACACTACCACCTCATCACTATCAAAAAATCCCACTAAACCGTGTATCCAAGCTATCCACAAAATCATAATGAAAAATCATCCTCTAACCATGAGAATCAACCAAGGCATCAAACCATCAAAGAACTCAAATTGCACATCATGAGCTCATTAAAAGAAACCAAATAACCATGATCCTCAACCAAGAAGATATACCACCATAACCAAATAAAGATCCAAATCAATGAACATCAAGGATGTACCCATATATATAATCATGTAATTCCATAATCTATGGCACCATGATCACATCCGTGAACCGAGCAACTAACTCTCAAACTACCCAACCTGTTAATATAGAATAGTCAACTACAATTCTCTACCATGATTATACCTAGTAACAACATCTCACCTTCTACATGAAGATAAACTATAAAATCATGTGACTAAGGGCATAGATAACCCAAATCCAAGCCACCAATCTAAATATGTATCAATAATGAAATATCAATGGGAAAAGACAACCCATATCCAAGCCATAAATGAAACTTGTAAGTATAGACCACTTACAACACTACACAACTTGTGGACCCAACAAGTCATCATACATATCCAAATCAAACACTAATAACCATATCATTATGAGACCAATCTAAAATACATCTTGAGTATATAATGACATCAACTCTCAAATCTCCAAATAATATACAATTTCATAAATTCATAGTGTTACCATAGTCAATATATATTATAAATTATTCAAATCAATATATCACATAATAATCATACCAAACTTGTACCAAATATGAACTAATGTGTAGAGCTCTCCAAGATCTTTTTGTTGACTATTTGAAGTCCAAAATTTGACTTTGTATGCCCAAGTTATGCCCAAAATAGTGCTCAAAATAAACAACATCTAACTTTTGGGCTCTTAATACCTAACAAAATGTAAAAATCACATAATCAAATCTATACCAAGTTGTAGTGCTCTAAATTAGTTGTCCAACAATTGTAAGAAGTCCAAAATTTAATATCCTGAGAGAAAGTTATGGCCGTTTTACCAAGATAGTATTTTTACCATTTTTATTGCTTTTTTTTTGTATGAAAATTTTGACGGTATTAGATTTGATAGCCATCACAGGCTAAAACTAAAAACCTTTTGCATTTTCTATCAACATGGCCAAACTAGGGCATATTATATATCAAAATATATGAAAACATTGACCCAGATCCAATTTTGAGGTATGTTTTTGCCTAGGAGATCATTTCTACAAGCGCCCCTGCCCACCAAAACCTTATTTAAATGAAACATCCAAAAAACCCTTTTGACCAACAATTTCACATGCCCAAAATATACCAACATCATAATAGAAAACCCAAAACCCTCAAATCTGGAATAAACAACCTATGAAACCCATATATCTTGCCCTTTCTTTCAATCTATCATGCATTACCATGGATTCAATCTAGGGTTACAACAACACAACCATAGCTCTAATACCACTTGTAAGGAAACTTGAAACAAAAAATATAATCATTTCAATATAACCCATAATAGATCTAAGATAAATATGTAATTGAAATCCACATGCAAGAAAATAGAAAGCATACCCACAAAAAATGTGACACAAGATATACCCTAGGAAACCCTCAGTGAGGGAATAATCCAGCTTCCAAAAGCATCCATCACCATGTATTATTCAGTAAAACACCATTGCAATACAACTATGGAAGCCTTCAAACTGATAGCCACCACCAAGAAATCTGTGTGATCAAGCATGAATCCACACATCCCATGTTATACTTCCAATCTTCACAAATGCTCTGTCAAGCCTTGTCTTGCTTGACTTTCCTTTTTTCCTTTTGTCTTTTTTGTCTTGTCTCTACAACTACCCTTATGGTTTCTTATATAGTAGCAAGTCCCACAAAACCACTAAGTGGAATTATATAATGCCCCTATGTTAAAACCATGTGCTACCTAACCCATTGACCCCACATTTAATATTGGACATTTAATTAATTTCTCCAATATTAAATAATTGCATCAAATATTATCACTATGTTACAATAAAACTCATCAAGAATATTCCATGGAAATATTTACATGTTGCACATCCATCTAGGTGCTCATTTGTGCAACACTACGTAATAAAATAAAATAATACAATATAACAATATTATGCAATGTGTGCAACACCCATTATCTCAACAAAGTGGTCAATCAAAGAAATTAAATTATATGAAATTGTGTAGTGCATTTAGATGGGAAAATTGTTGTGAGAAGTCCAACCCAAGGAATTAAATTACTCAAGGTGAGTGTAGTGGATTCAAATGGGGAAATGGAAAATGTGAGTTCATCATCACAAAACCCAATAGTAGATATATTTGATGTACAACCAAGGGATATTGCAAATGAGATAGTCACTAAGATACAATTAGTAGTCATATCCTTTCCATGTTACTCAATCTCCCTTGTATAAGGTTTTAAAAATTTTTTTGACAAATAAAGCAAGACTTGGTTGTGTGTATCTTTGAGAGACAAGATTGAGAACCACTATTTTGGAAAAAAAGTAATTTAAAGGTTAACATTTCACAAAAGAGAGGGAAGCCTAATGGAAGATGCCTAGCTTGACTTAGTTATTAATGAAAAATAATTGTGAAAGAAAATGACAAGAAATTGGGTTTCAATTTCAAAACCCAAGATAAGGCAATTACTAAGACAACTCTTGAAATAGAGTGCAAGTGATTATGATGCAACACAAGTTAGCAGACTAGTAGGTTAATTGATTGAATCTACCTACCATTTATTAGACCCCTTCTTTTGTGCATGATATGAACATTCCTCTAAAGATATGTAACATATTAGCAAGAGAGATAACAGATTTTCAAGTGAGATAAGAAATTCACAAGTGAGATAATAGATTATACATTACCTCTACAGACCTTTGAATATTGTGAAGCTTTAGGTATCGCTCAACAGATACAATGGCATTAGTGACTCCTTCAACTATAGAAATATCATTTTCTTTCAACATTACACTATCAAATAGTCCCATCCTATAATTTTCTCTACCTCCAACCAATACCTAATTATCTTGAAAGAAGAAGATTGATCTAGCATTAAAAAGTGAAAACCGATCTTGTATTCCAATATACTCAATATTAATAGAATATTTCAAAATGGAAATTGATCTCATTTTGCAATATGCTATCTATGGTATGAAAAAAAATGGTAAACTTCAATGTTCATTTAACATGAAATAGTGTGAGTCATTTCCAAAAGGTCATCTTAAAGTTTATGATAGAAGAATATACCACCCACTCATCTACCACTCATTAAGAAGATGTAGTTTCCTAGTTTCTAAGAAGCATGTAAGCCTTGTAGCATCATACATTGTTTGCCCAATAAATACAAGTATAACTCAAAGAATTGTACTTTGAAGATGAATTAGCATTCAAATAGGTTGTTTGCATGATGTATACTTAAGCATTCCATTGGGAACTATATAGAAAGACAGACTTCGGCATCCAAAAGTAAATGTTTCAATGAAAAGTGCAAAAACATTTACTTATAAGTTTTCCTTTTAGCAGCTCAACTACTTCAATTTTCTCATTTAGAGAAGGTTTCCTAATGTAAAATCAAATTAATTGACATATAAGATAGTGTAAATAAAAAGGTTGAAACATGTAGCCAAACCAATTATCACAGATAACGATTAAAGACCAAGGTAGTCATTATCTCCTATAAAACCACACTGAATTCTACAAATTAAATGTTCAATGAAATAATTCATATTCTTCAAAGCACAACATATCACTGAATAATGATAGTGTATGTTATCTTGGACAACAGAACATAAATGAAGGGAAGAAAGAAAACCTTTGTAAGAGTTAAAATTCCACAATTCACTGTATGAAGTTGAGGATAGCTCTTTCTGCCACAAGAATGCTCCTAGCACAGCCTACAAATCAATTCTTAGACAATCAATGCTACTTTTCATTTGATTAATATAATTACTAGGAAAACAAGAAAAAAAATATACCATATACTAACCCAAACTGTAAACCTCTCTCTACATTATTCCCATCATTTTGACTCCACTCATCCTACCTCACAAAATGCATCATAGAAGCTATTGGAATATGTAGTAACAATGTAAAATATAAACTAGGTTACTTAGTTACAAATATCTTCTATATTATAATTAACTCTTCATAAATTGGCTACTCAAAACTTACCCTTGATGCTAATAGAAGTAATTATAGACTCATCTAGTGATGTTACATTTATTTCATCTGTAAATTGTGATTGCCAAGCATTTGAAATGTCACCAGAAGAATGATTAGTACTCACAGTGATAATATCCTCTTCAAATTTTTGTTCAAGAAAATCACATGAACCTTTGAAAGGAGGTGATGAGACCAAATTATGCTCTATTTTATTTCATATTCATCCTCTTTCATGAACCTTCATATCCATTCTCACATTCTATTTTCATTCCATGTCCCGCCATTTTTCTATACCATGTTGCATATGATTAAATATATGTAAGTGGTATTTAATAAAGTTTTTAGATAAAATATGTAATTACTTATTGATTTCATTTACTAATAAGCATTGTTATTTTAGCTTTGGAAAATAATAGACAACATGCTATGGAGAAGGAGAAAACAAATTTCCTATATCTCATGAATATTCTTGACAATAGATAATTGTAACTATTAATTATTTGTTTTGATAAATATTAGCTATTTTTTGTAACAACCAATAATTCATTTTTGTACTCATATAACATAAAATAGTATACATTATTTGTTGTTGCAACTAATAAAATTATGTTGTACATAGGTCAAAAGAATGGCTACTTTTATGGCACAAAAAATTCCTATATTTGTGGCTTGTTTTATTCTAATGCACAAGCCACACATAATTTCAAAAGAAGTGACAAGAGAATCAATTCATGTGCTACAAAACAGGACTACAAAAATATACTATTGGTGGAGGAAAGAATAATTCGAAAAAATTATCAAAAATTAATATCGATGAATAGGAAATAGTCGTGGATTTTTTATATTCCTTTTTATTATATAAAGGCAATATCATAGAGAGAGACATATGTACTACTTCTCTGATATATAAATTATTCATTTGCATGGTGTTCCTCTATAAAGAAGGCTTTCATTTAATCTACCATGCAGACAAGAGCAAGGGCACACTCCTTGAGAAGCTTCGTGATATTTTCTTTTATGCATTTTATTTTAGTTTAATTTTATTTATTAAAATAGCTTCAATTTATAGTTGTGTTATTTTAATTAGTTTTTTAAAGATGGGTAAATGCTTTGACCTAGAGCTATGAACTAGTGAAGGATAACAACTCAACAACTTAACCATCACAACATGCCACTATTGGCTATTTTAATTAGTTTGATTTTATTAGTTCTAATTTATTTTAAGATTTGTGTGCTTTCAATTTTTTTAATTTTTTTTCAATAAGATAGTTGTAATGTATTTAAAAAATTGTGAGGTTTTAATTAGTTTGATTTTATTTTAATAAGTTTGATCTAAGTTACTTCAATTTTTGTGAGATCTAATTTTTATTAGTTTAGTTTGATAATATATTTTAGGTTTGAGCTTCATTTGGAAAAGTTGATTAATATTTAAATTATAGAATTGCTAATCTGGTGAAATGTTTTATTTTATTTTAATAAATTGTCTATTTTGTTCGATGTGTGTGTATTTCTAGTTTCTAGGAAGTGACAGTTCCTATCTCTAGAATTATTTTCTTTGTTGTAGGTTTCTTTTCATAATTGCATTCATCAACACTTAGCTTTCCATCTTCATTCCTCGAGCAGATAGCCACTATATCTTTCATCGGTCTATGACCCTAGATTGACATTTTTAGGTACAAATTGAGGGAATATATGAGTCCAAAATTGATCTTAAAATATGTTAATTCAAACCACAATTTTACTATATAGGAGGCATGTAACAAAACCTAAAAATTCAAACAAATATTTAGCAACAAACTAAAGAAATGTAATAAATGAAAAAAGAATAAGATTTTCAAAATCATGATTATTTACAAAACTATACCATTCAGAAGGTAGTAGATTTGTATTGAAACAAGGATCTAGTATTCACCATTTTTGACATGTGCTACATTGAACCTCTTCATAGTCTAGTTTGTAACGTTTGTTATTATCTCTCTGGTAATGAGCACCAAAACTATGTTAACATACAAAAACTTTAAAACCATATTAATGATGCATATAAGAGAAACTAAAATGAGAAACCAATTTTTGGCATCCTTGGGATAGGTGCTTGATTTTTTTCAATAAATGTTAATTGAGATATCAATGCATTACAAATAACACTTTACACCATGATACCATATATGTTCACTACATTGTTCACCTAGAAAAATTCATTCTTAAGAATATGATAAATGAGTTGATTTGATGAAAATCATATACCCAAAAGGTCAAATCTTCTATCACATTAATGTAAATGATAGTACATCCCATGTTTTGAACATACTATACACTAGATTCAAGTCCATGCATGCCATGTTGACCACAAAATGAAAAATGTTGAAAGGTAATAAAGCTATAGTTAAAAAATTCTCTAGTCATCAATAAACACAATAAAATGGCTTCCTATCTATAATTTGTACATATGTTTGAACAATTCATTCATAAATCTCTCGACACACCTTATGAGGAACAAGAATATGAATGCACATGCTACAACAAATAGAATTGATTAATCAAATTACAAAAGAAAATAAGACCATGATAGATTTTTTGGAGTAAGAGATGTGAGTAAAATTCATGTGACACAAAAACAAAATCTAGCCATGGCATAGGAGGCTAGGTCACATAAATTTTGGAAATCTTGTCAAGGCAAGAAAGAAGGGGTATATTAGTTTGAGATTCACTTGTTTTCAAGAAAACTTTAATATTCTCTATTTAACAAGGTGAACCACATGAAGGTGGAAGCTCATTTGGCCCCTAATATCACTCTAAATTCCTCATTAACATCTAATTACAATATATTTCATTAATTCATTCATTCATTTATGAACTATAACATTCAATCAATACAATCACATAACATTCAGTAATATGACATAAAATTCATTAATATGCAACATTCTTCAATAATTCATTAACACATCGATAATTATAATCACATTACAATATTCATTAACATGACATAAAATTCATTAATACACAACATTCATCAATAATTCATTAACACATTCATTAAGACAATGTTTTTTCATTGTCAAACAAGATTTATAACAATAATTTTTCTTTGGGTCTTTTCTTCAATTTTTAAAGGTAAAGGCTAAGTGGAGCATCAATTTCTTTGTCATTCTCCTACTCTCATGGTTGTGATCTCAACATATGATGATTCTTCATTTTTTGAAGAGCGTGAGGCTACTACACTAAAGAAGGGTTCGCTGCAATAACAAGTAAATGGGTTAAATTCACAATATTTTTTATTCATGTTACAAGTATTTTATTAATCAAAAGAACATAACATCGAGTTTTCTTTACCTGAAAGTGTCCCATCATCTACAATGACATTTTGATCAGCCCCTAACTGAACATGTTGAACACTCAGATCATGCTCCACTCATTTACCATGATGTTCTTCTTGCTCTAGAATATTCAGAAAAGGTTTACACCAATTGCAATTGAAGATGTTAAATTATATTAATAATTACATAATTAATTTTCAATAGAAAATAAATACCTCCATTATTGTGATGCACATTAGGGCCTTCGTCATGAGTTGGAGCTACAATTGTTGAGAGCCTAATTGGAACAATTTTTATATTGTCATTGATGTCAAACCTGTTGGTAAGACTAGCGTCAAACCTATTGGATAGACATTCACTAACAATTTAGAGTTCCATATTATTTGATTGATGAAGAGGATTTGAAAAGAAGAGATCATGAGATGACCTAGTGAAAGGTTGAGTTCAGATATGTAAGTGAGATGGAATTAAAATGGGCACTTGATAAGTTAGAGCTTAACAAGATAATTTATTGTTTAATTAATACACGAAGTGAAAGTGATGGTTAAATCTCAAAATTGAAACAAGTCATAATGATAAGCTTGATCAAGTATCAGTGTTGCATGGTCACTGAAGGAGTTGAAGTAGAAGATTAAGGAACTTAAACATTGTTGAGAGGAATAGAGTTGGCCAAGTGATAATGATTGCCAAGTGATATAGATTGTCAAGTGATAGTATCGATCGAGTTGTATAGTGATGATCGAGAGATAATACATAGTGATTTCTACGTGATCCAATGAAGACCAAGCAAAAAGGCATAGTAATGATTGAGAGACAGCAAAATAATAGTTTTTGAGTAAAGCAAGATTTGTAGCCAATATAGTTGAAATATTGGAATAAGAAAAGCATGTTGATGATAAAGATTGATGAGATGAATTATTGAATGTAAGGAAATGATTAGTTGAGTGATCAAAGGCTAAGATTTGAGAAGATTTTTCTAGAAGTGTTGATAAGAGAAGAAGAATAAGAAGGTGGATAGATTCATTGAATTATTTGAATATGATTGTAAACCCTAAGATCTATGATTGTGATTAAGAGGCAAAAGATCAAGACTACCTATTTAAGGAGGTATCTGGTATAGTTTTTTAGGTTGTTGGATTGGAAACTTGCGAAGAAAAGTGGTGAACATACTTGTAAGGAGTTGTGATAAGTTTATGAGGTGAAGGATTACTTGCAGAATTGCCAAGAAGATCTAAGATGATGAGAATGTTGAAGTTCAGGCAATGAACCAAAGTTGAGCTGAATAGAGATCTAAATTTGCAAAGTGATTTGTATGTTATTAGATCAAAGTTTCATTACTACTTTCTAACCATTATGGTAGTTGTAAAATCCTTTTGATAAGGTTGCCCTAATAATCATTTGTAAATCCTTTAATCAATGTGATATTCTAATGGAATATTGTTAAGTCCTCTAACAAGGCCACTCCTAATAGGGTGATTA
Source organism: Cupressus sempervirens (assembly GCA_028749045.1). Taxonomy (NCBI): domain Eukaryota; kingdom Viridiplantae; phylum Streptophyta; class Pinopsida; order Cupressales; family Cupressaceae; genus Cupressus; species Cupressus sempervirens. The sequence continues at coordinate 612,188,534 of CM053784.1, read as the reverse complement.
AATCCTTTCACATGGTCACACCTAACAATATGTTTTTTAACATTTAACAAGGTTGGCTCCTAACATAGCTCACCTCAAAAGAGTGAAAAAAGTGGTAGCATGTTACTGGTGGTTTTTTTCAAATTGGGTTTCCACATTAAATCCTGGTGTCAAACATTATGTGGATGTTTGTTGTGTGTTTTTGCTACTTACTATTTTTAAAGTTTAATTTTATTGTTTTAATTTTTTGCAATTTGATACATGTAGAACAGAGAGCTATAATGGAATGAATAAGTTGCATTATTGTGAACAGTTTTTCAATGAGTTATTGGGTTATTGTTGAAGTTTTAAGCATTGGATTTATACATCTGGACCTAGGGATGACTTATTCAACACTCCCCCCCCCCCCCCCCCCCCCATTTATTCCAAATATTCTAACATCATATGCATTATTATCATTTTTTTCTTTATAAAATAAGAATGGTCAATTTATGTTTGAATTGAAAAATTAACATCACACAGATTATTTCTCTAGTATTTGATTTGATTTTTATTTTTTTGGCCTATTTATCTGTATGTGAACCGATGCACCAAAATATTTGGTTTGGCCACATGAAGTTAGTTGTATGCATGTAGCCATGACTTTATAGCCTTCATTAAAGGAATTTTCTTTGTCTTCTTCCATGGGCACGACATTAAATTATGAGCTTTACATTTTTGGAATAATATCGTCAATTTTGCATGTATGGTTTGATTAACTAGAATTATTTCCAAATTTATATATAAAAAATTGATTCAAAATTTCATTTACTACTACTTACAAGTCATGCATGAAGTTTCATATAGCCACTAGAGTCAAGTTTGTGTTGGTCATGGTTTACTTGTTTGGCCTTTGTAGCCTTTGATGTGTCTTGCAATATATAAAAACTTTGAATTTATTTTTTAATATAAATATAAATATCACTAATTAGTGCATGAAATATCACTAATTAGTGCATGATTCCATTCTACTTAAAACTATGACATATCTTCTTTCATCGTCTGTTAGTTGAATTTTGTTATCATTTTTCCTTTTCTCTTTTGCATCTTCCATGATTTCATTCCACTCCATCTCTGGAATCATAGGAGGATGCTCATACTTTGGGTTAAGCTTTAGAGACCTTTTGTATTGGTCTCTCACATACATAAGATGTTTACAAGCTTTATGAATAACTTTGGCATTGTCAAAAATATTATTTCCAAAGACCTCTAAAAATTTATGAGCTGATTTTTTAAGCCATCATCTTGCCCATTCCACCTTTAAAGAAAAAACAAAATTGTTAGATAAAAAAATTAACTTCAAAGATATGTACCTTGAATATGGTACAATAAATGGATTAAAGGAAAATATCGTATCAATGATATGAAGCTTTTGTGTATGGTGGTCCCGAATAGCTATAATGTCATTTCATAAAGAGTTTGGTAAATGACATTGTTTCCCACAAAAACATCATGGGATCATCAGTCCAAAATGAGTTATGAATAAGAAAACTATAATTACACTATAAATAATAATAATTTTAAAGTACTTGGAAGCTTAGGTACTTTTAACAAAATCATATCTATCTCAGTCAACAACAATGATGTATGCAACAATCTAGTACTAAAAACATGGGCTGATCCAAGAAATGATGGTAAATTATCACTAGCACTAGTCTCTATTCTATCTCAAGCAGGTGTATCTCTTATTGCACAATTTTAATCCATGACTATGAAATGCACCCAAGAAAAAACAAATCAATGCATAATTAACGCATTAAAAATATATAGAAAAACAAGGATTTGCTAACTCTAGTTAGTGAAAACATGGATGTTTGCATGCTCTTTTTTGTTGACATTGTAGTCGACAATATCGGAGTGGTGATCCTCAAAGGAGGCATTTGCACTTCATCATGACCTAAATGATACATTTTTAGCAAAGACATTTTCAATGGATAAAGATCAAACGGGGTACTAGAAGTCTTTGAAACATAAGTTGAGTCAATAATGAATGCAAAGGCTAAATGAATGGTTATAGGTGAAGTGAAAGGTTTTGTTTAATCCTAGAATAATTTGTCTCTTCATCTGTCTGTTACATAATTCCTTTTCATCAAACAAGAATAATTCTCATTTCATCAATCATTTAAGTCCAATCTAGTTTTTGAATGTTCCAAAGTGAGAAATTCCTTATAACTTGTTAATTTTATCAAAGTCCCTTAAGGATTATTTACTTCAAGGAAGTCTACTAGTATCCTCATCATGTTGAGTAGGTCATTGAGGTCTTAAAAATTCCTATAAGAAGAACACATACATATTTTAGATCGTGATCCATAAAATAGTATAAAAGATAAACCTTTATTGAAATTTTATTGTAGCTAAAGAATCATTGATGTTTACTTCCAGACAACATGCTCTCTGTATCAATTTCTCTTTCATTGTTTGTGTCTCCTTAGTTTGATTAGTTGAATCAGAAGACTAAGAATTTGTGCAATGATTTTTTTATGCTCTTTCTAACAATGTTTATGGAATTAGTGGTATATACGATGTCATCATCGAATAATACCATCACCTCCATTTCAACTCATAATTATTCTATTGTTATTTATGTCAACAATGGCAGTAGAACTATCAAAATAACTCCAAAGCCATAAGGAAAAGAACATAATAATATGACATTTTGTTTCTATCTGATTTATACAATTACACTAATTAAGGTTTACCTTTGCTGAAGAAGGGGTGGGAGGAACATCCCTGCCTCTATCATGTGATGGATCCATGTCACCCTGTGACAAAGGTTAAATATAAAAACATCAACAAAATGAAAGTGATACACTTAGCAAAACAACGTATTAATGAAATGGTAGATTGTATATTAGAATCAGTAATTGGAGGTAATTAGTTAAAATTTTATATATATAGTACTTACCTATCCCATGATAGTAACTTTTTTTTGTCTATGCAATTCAAATTCTAATCTATTAGCAGCTCTTCCCCTGCACTTATTGATCTTATTTCAAATACAAAAATACGATTTCCCTCATGTGCCTCAAATATGCAATTGGGTCACTTATTATTTTATTTTATTTTTTATTTTGATCGGTAAATGGCCAAAGCTTTATATTATATTAGATAATAATAATAATAATTACAAGGTTCTCCATTCTGACGGGGACTGGTAGGAAAGAACGAAGAAAGAAAACCTCCTGTCTGGTTTAGGACCAAAGTCCTTTATTATACATATAATAAAAGGGACATACCCCAATGAGAAAAAAGATCAAAATCTCCTAATAATAGGATGAAAGGTATGAAGAGGTTACATAAAGAAGAAAAAGTCCAAGAGCATCTGAATATACCTCCTCAAGGAGGTTTTGAGATTTGCTAACAACGGAAGAAAAACAACAAAGACTAACTGCTAGAAAGGGTTAAGCGTTAATCATATAGATAATAAAAAGGAAAGCATGGACCTAATTAAGATCATCTTAAAAAGGAGAAAAAACTACCAATTCTTAGTCTTAATAAGATCCCATTATCAATGTGTTAAAATAGTACATGAATATATGTTTGAAGTCCTCTGACATAAATTAAGATTTTCCTATTAACAATTGGTTTATAATGTGCCTGAATTGTTCCTTACTAATTTTGAGTTTTATTCTTATTAATGATTTTATTGTTAAATACTGATTTGATATGATAACTGTAGAGATTCCATTCAGCCTTAATAACTTTTAAGCATTTCGAATTAATTTCTAGTACAAGTTATTAATGAGAAGGCATCAAAATCTTCCTATTCATTAACAATTTTAGGGTGCTTAGTGTGATTTTACTAGTGTATTAAGATCAACAAGATCTGCTACAATATAGATAAAGAGCAAGCACAATTAAACTTTTTGAAGATATAGATATGGAAATCAAATGCAGGCATGAAAATGAAAAATCCAAGAGAGGACCAATCCCATACCAATCAAATTTTGAAACTAGATTATAAACAATAAGGATTTCATATTAAGAATAACAAGAATTTACAAAATAAAGCCTACCAATTTTTATCAAGTTCTGAAAGGGCCTTAGACTATCTATAAACTACTAGTTGTCCTAGTATATACAACAAGGTGAAACCTACTAAAGCCCTCAACTTATAATTTCTATAATCTACCTAGGGAAAATGTAGTAGATAAATGAAACTAAATAAGCCTAAGTTATAAAATGGGTGAACCATCCCATAACTAAAAAGAGACAGGGAGAAAAAACCAAAATAGGGAAAATGAGTGACAAGCCCAAGATCCTGGCAATACAACTAGAGTTGTTTTTTGAAGACCATAATGATCTTTGAAGCTTCATGGATGTTAGTTGCCTTGGAACTAGGAGGGAATTCAAAGGTGTTATGCGCTTTGCTTGATTTATCAAAGTTGGGGAGGCAAAACTAAACCGCTTCCAAGTCAAAGAAATCCACATCTGGGTGAATATATGCATCAAAAGCCTACAATTAATTCATGAGCCACTCTTTTGTTGGGTCCTCCTTTAAGCCTCTCCATTGTAACAAGAATTGCACACTAGCCTCCATCCTTCACCATTCATGGTAGAAAAGAATGTTATCTCTAACTACCAGGTAGGGGTGCTTAGGGCCTTTAGCAAGTTCAAGGCTTCCCAATTGATGCTCCATGTTAGCTTCAACCAGCAAAATTTTGAGCTTTTTGTTAATGTCAAAAACCACTTCCTCTAAGCCTACTAGCCAGCATGGGTCGAAAATATTGTAGCTTAGTCTAATAATGTCCATTTTTCTACTCTAGCTCTGGCTAGGCATCTAATCCATAACCCCGGGATATCACCATTAGTGTGCCAAGAATAGTTGTAGCAGAATGCCCCTTCCCTAAAACTCTACTAACTGCAACCCTACTCATATCATCTATTAGTCAGAGGAGCCTATTCCATCTTTTGGGTTTGACAGAGCCACAGAAAGCCATGGTTATGTTTTTGTATGTATGATACAAGTTAATGTTGGTGTCCATTTGTTGGGGGTGACACAGAGCTAAATTTTAATGGGGTGGGGTGAAATGAATAACTATAAATTAGCTTGAATTAAAATAATAATAGAAGGGAAAGATCTAGAATGTCAAGAGGTGACGCCATCTACATGCATATGAATGATTATCCTCCTTTTTGAGATCATAATTAATGTGATGCTTATTATTCACGATATCCTTAAGGTGCAGATTTAACTATGTGGAAATATGTGAGGCAATATTTGCTCCTAATGGAGATAATCATGAATCCAAGTGTCAAAGGGGGTGACAATCGGGTGAACATACTTAGTATGATTATCCTTAACTAGCTCTGATTAAATGTTGATATATATTCTCCATCTGTACCTTTGTTTGCTAAATTGTCTGTCTACTTTGGTATTGCCTTCTCTAAATATATGAGAGAATCTAATTTCTTCAAAACCTTCTAGTAGTTTAATGGTTTCTTCTAATCGGGAGTTCAATATCTAGTTTGGAGTTTTCCCTTTCCTGAGTTCATTAAGGACTATTTGTGAGTCACCTTCTATTATAATTTTCTTAATTTTCGGATTGATACAAATTTTTAGACCTTCTTCTACTACTTCTAGTTCTACCATGTTATTAGAGGTCACTCCTAGAGCCTTTGCTCTTTTTGCTAACCAGTTTCCAGTTTCTTCCCTGACTATACACCATATTCCTGCCTTTCTAGGATTTCCTCTAGAGGCTCTGTTGAAATTCAATTTCTTCCAGCCTTTTAGTGGTGGTTCCCATTTGTATTCTTTTCTAGCTGCTTTGTTATCCCTTTTATATGTTAGGGGTGAATTGATTAGATGCTTCCAAAAAAATTTAGCTTCAGCATCCCACTCTGTGAATGATCCTTCTTCTTTCAAGTTTTTCCTTAGATTGTAATTTATAACTTCCACTATATTAGCCTCAATTTTTTTATAAAGAGATGGTATGATGAGCTCTACAATCTAAAATATTTGTATGTTTCTTTCTTTCCATATTTCCCAAGCTAGAATTTCTGGAGTAATGCTTCAGAGATTTTTGTAAATTTTACTATCTACTTTTTTTTGCCACCCTATCAAGTGGTCTTTCCATTTTTCTGGTAGAGGGGCAGTCCAATTTAGTTTTGATTTGAGCCATATTTAGCATTCCTTTGCAAATTTGCATTGATATAGAAGATGCTCTATTATTTTTTATTCTTCTTTATAGAGAATACATCTTGATGGGCCTTCAAATCCCATTTTACTAATTATGTCCACTGTTAGGATTCTTTTTTGGCTAGCTACCCATAGGAAGATGCCTCCTTTAGGGAGCCCTACCAGATCTCAACAGAAGTTTATCAGGATGTGTATTGCTTCCCTTCTTTATGACTTTATTATTTGATTATATCCTTCTTTCACTTTATAGCTTCCATCTTTGGATGCTGCCCAGATAAGTTTATACTCCCTATTATTGACTTTGGTCGAACGATCTTTAAGGATATTCTCTAAGATCTCCTGATCTACCTGATTGAGACCACAATTGACTAAGGATTTCCATTCCTAGGAAGTTTCTCCATTGGATTAGATCAATTGAATATAATCTTTTACTTTTGTTTCCCATATTGTTTGTAGGTGATTTTTAGCATTACAGGTTACATTAGAGAGATCTAAGGGGGGATACCCATTCCAAGAGTCTTCCCAAAATAATGTTTTATCACCTTTGCCAATGTCCCATGTCATATATTTGGTTATGAGAGGATGACACTTCCTTAGAAAGTTCCATGCTACAAAACCTTTGGGAGGGGTTCGTGGTTCTGAATAGTGAAGTGCTATCAAATGCATTAAGATATTTATTAGATAGAATTCTGGGCCATTTGTTGTTTCTTTCTTGATACATTCTCCAAAATTGTTTTTCTCCTAGAGCTTCGTTCTGCCAATCTAGGTTTTTAATTCCTAGTCCCCCTACTTCTTTAGGCCTATATATTTTTTCCCATTTGATCAATGCTACCTTCTTCATTTTTTCTAAGCCATTCCAAAAGAAATCTCTCAGTTTCTTTTCAATTTTTTGATTTTATTCCTAGGTAGTTGTAAACACAAGAGTTGATAAGTAGGTATAGCCGATAGCACGACCTTTATTTTTGTTGCTCTCCTAGCCTTAGTCAATCACTTCCTTTCCATGCCTCTATTTGATTATCTATTTTTCCCAAGGTTTGTTCTCATCCTTGGTTATTTTTATTTCCTTTTTCCAAATATATTCCTAGGTATTTAAATGGGAAGATTCCTTTTTTACATCCTAGTTTATTGCATATATATTCTCCTCTATCTGTCCTTGTGTTTAAAAAGAAGATTTTCTAATTTTTCTGTGTTGATTATTGAAGGGAAATGAGAGCACCCCAGAAATTCATTTGAGATTAGTATGCACATCCAGTATCCAATAGTTCCTTGAACAACTTCTAATAAGAAAATACAAGTGTATACTACTATGCCATAAAAGTGAAAAAAGACATAGTTGATTTCTCACAATCTAAATAAATTTCAGCAGCATTATGACATACATATTATTATTTTACAACCATGAAACTAGAAGAATGAGATAGAGTAGAGAACACAGATATATGTAGGGAAAACCTTTCTAGGTGAAAAACCCCATCCTCCAAACCATCAAGCTAATGTATTATTCAGCAAAAAGTTACAATACATTTTCAACCTTCACATGGAGATTTACATCTTGCTCCATTCTAGAGAAAATCTAGTAGCATAACCCTGTGCAAATAAATTCTCATCTCTCTCTCTCAATTCTCTACAACAATGCTTTGTACTTATAGATTTTTCATACAAGAGGAAATAGTTTCTGAATTGTCTACATTCAGCGCATCTACAAATAATTTTAGAAACTTCCTTATGCACAACCCTTGCATAAAACAAAGCATAAGAGAATAAATTGCCAAAAAATAGAAGCTTTCTATTTTTCTACTCCAAGTCTTTATTATGGAAGAATCCAACTTCATTTAGCAACTTTCCAAGAAAGCACAAATAAAGCAATAAATTGTGGTAAGGCTGAGTCAACCTATCCCAACAATCTCCCACTTGATAAAGACCTTACAAGATTCAAATTGATGAAACTATATCATCACAACCATTCATGAAACCACATAAATTTTAACACATGCTCTCATGCTCCAACTAGACACCTATCCAAACAACACAAGCATAAGATCCTAGTAATAACAAAGACTACACAACACTTCCACCACTCCACTACGCTCATGAGCTACAAAAAAGCATCAAAAAAATTAACCTCTTAGCCCAACAAAATCGTGAATTCATCCTCCAAAAAACAAGATAAAACATCAGCCAAAACAACAACCAAACTGATTTTTCCAATCCAACTGATAAACCCACAAGATTAAAAATAGCATCTACAGTAAAAACTAACTCATCCAATCACCCATACCTCAAAGGTATCTAACACCAAAAAACTCATGCCAGCAACATAACCAACCCATAAACTACAACCTCAAGCTCTATGTGCAAACCAGTCGATGAAGAACAAACACATACAAGAACTCCCTTTGCATGGGTAATGTCGAATCTAAAAAATCAAAGGCATATTGAGTCTATTGATAACAACACAAAGAAAGTGTAACCATGTAGTACCAAGGACCATCCACAAAGATATGCAAATCCTATAACAAAAACACTACAAGAAACATCTCTCTCATTCAGTCTCCACAACTCTCCCATGTTCTCCACATCCAACAAAGAAGAAAGATAAAGGAGACACCATGTCATCACCAAAAAATAATGAAGTAAAAGTGATAACAAATGACCAAAAAAGAGTGACCACCATAGCTCCAAAAAATCTCAAAAATAATGTTATGTGAACCAAAACATCCAAGAAGATAACCAAGACCAAAGAAAGAAACTGCAAATCATAAGCATGTAGAATGTTCTTCTACAAACACTTCTAAATGTCAACTGTGCCAAGTATGATCTCCTTCACAACCCCTAGAGAAAAGCCACAACAACATCCAAAATTGTTCAATCTCAAGAGATCAAACATAATATGATATCATGAATCTACATGGATGTAAGCCTCTCAAAGAAGATCAAACAACTCTATTTCCCATTTCAAGAAATCAGCCCACTACCATCTCCTATTGTCATCATAAATGAAAATACACCTCAAGGAGATAACCATGTTATCCACCTCTTACAATGAATCCTCCAAAACCATCTAACTATAGCTCAAGATCCATGAATATTAAAGAAAAAATAAAGCACTTGAAAGTAACATCAGGCACTACCTCTCAAGTGATAAACTGTCGAGTAGACCAAGAGCGAGGAATGGGAATGCTCCTCCAAGATATGCAAGTCACCCTATGACTTATCCAAGATGAACCTCCTCATAGGTCTCTATTGAAATCACGTCCAACAAAAGTTAGGCTCCTTGGACTTTCTGTTGAAATCTCATCAAGAGTATGCATCTCAACAACATGTCTCTCATATCAAGAGAACTCTAGCCTCACCTAAGTATCCAAGTATTCACAAGCACCTGTAATCAATCACTCCATGCAAAACTCCACTGCAACATAGCACTGTCATGAAGTATCAAGCAAATGATCAAAGTACTTAATACCAAGAAACTAAACCAAGATCAATGTCAAAGCTCCAACCATGGAATCAGGAACATAAACATGACATCATGATCTAAACCATCTCCTCCAAAGAGATAACATGCTTCATGTGATCATATCAAATAATTGTATCATGTCACAACTCTAAACTAGTAATAAAGAGAAAATCATGACATAAAATCCACCATGATAACATATCAAATAAAAACATAAACAACATCTCTACCAAGGACCCCTTGAATCCTAAAGATGTCAACGTCTCCAATCACATGAAGATAACATCTCCAACTAGTGAACCAACAAATGTGAAAGACCCTTTTGCAGCAATAGGATCTAAGGCATCCTCCAACATCTGTAAACTAAAGAAGATCATCTACCACCATATGATGGAAAAATTTAGTCACTTCCAAAGCTCCCACCGAAATGTGATATCAAACTCTCCTAGCATATGACACACCATCCTCCAAATCTAAAAATCATCCAGGCTCCCACATCACACTAAGTGAAACCAAGATCTCCACACTAAGGAAATTCACCATGCTATAGGAATCCATATCTAACTATCCAAGTACTCAAATATCACCCATCTTCTCATCCCAAAGCAACCACACAAATGCACAAGTGACCAAAAACAAGGCTAGCTAACAAGTCTACACCAACACTTAATCATATTTGGTGGATAGATAGTCCACATCCAAGTTATCTCACTACAATCAAAATGGGTGGCCTACCCACTTGACTACATAACTTGTCGATCCAATCATTACAACATGTAAACCCACTATCACATTAGTGATACGTACAAATGAGATCAAATAGAATAATCATGTAGACAACATAATTCAAACACCAAATCAAGCACAAATCTAATTTTCCAATCATGTCCACATCGAGCACCATAATCGAACAAAGCATCACCACATAAATGTTGAGTGATTAATCACATACCAACATCTCCATGCAGAGAAATAAAAACACCTCCTCTCACCATGCATAAAGAATGCATGCATGTCAAACTAAAACTATCTCATTTGGTACCACTCTAAAGGAATAAGAGTCAAGAAAATAGCTCTTCAGTAGATCCACAAAAAACCACAAGTTTTTATCTCAACATGCAAAACTTGCAAAAACATTGTGTTTAAGAACACGTATGCACATCCACACCCACTTCTCATTTAGAAGACTCAAAGTCTGAAAAAAAAATATACCAAACAACTGAACCCATAATAATCGATTATCATAGATAAGCATCAGCGTAGATTTTTAAGGAAACTCTATAAATCCCTTAGATCCAACGAACAAGAATCCAAGCCATGCATGTATAACCATCCAAGAGAAAAATATAGTGTTGAAACTCTAGGCTGACTTGTAGACCAATTCCACAACCACTACTAGTACATGCATCTGAGAGAGATAGGCTATCTAGAAGCTTCCAAATCATCAAATGATCAACTCCATAACCTTTATGAATTATAGGTAACAAAAGAGACATCTTCCAATACCCGTGCATCAGGAATTATTCTGTTGTCAACCAAGAGCTCTAGATCAATGTCATTTCAACATGACCAACTCTATTTTCTCTATCTTCACCATCCTTCAAGAAATGTCTGTTGTCTCCTAAAAAACTAAATCAACTACAAGACTTCCACTCATCAAAGGATTAATTATCAGTCAGTTTCTTCAAAAACATACTTCTTCAACCTCTGCAAGCTAAGAAGTCTTAATAGAAGAAATACCTAGAACCAGAAACTCTGTGAATCCTCACATGCAGGCAACATGCAATTCACAACCTTGCTCTGATACCAATTGAAGGTAAATGAGAGCACCCAAAAAAGTCATCTGAGATTAGTATGCACATCTAGTATCCAATAGTTTCTTAAACAACTTCTAATAAGAAAATACAAGTGCATACTACTATGCCATAAAAGCGAAAAAACACATAGTTGATTTCCCACAATTAAAATCTTAAAGGAAAGTGAAATTTACCAATCTAAATAAATTTCAGTAGCTTTACGACATATAGATTATTATTCTACAATCATGAAACTAGAAGAATGAGATAAAATAGAGAACACAAATATATGTGGGGAAAACCTTTCCAGGTAAAAAACCCCACCCTCCAAACCATCAATCTAATGTATTATTTAGCAACAAGTTACAATACATTTTCAACCTTCACATGGAGATTTACATCTTGCTCCATTCTAGAGAAAATTCGATAGCATAACCCTGTGCAAATAACTTCTCATCTCTCTCTCTTAATTCTCTACAAAAATGCTTTGTACTTATAGAGTTTTCATACAAGAGGAAACAGTTTCTAAAGCATCTACATTCAATGCATCTACAAATTATTTTAGAAACTTCCTTATGCACAACCCTTGCATAACACAAAGCATAAGAGAATAAATTGCCAAAAAATAGAAGCTTTCTATTTTTCTACTCCAAGTCTTTCTTGTGGAAGAATCCCGCTTCATTTAGCAACTTTCTAAGACAGCACAAATAAAGCAATAAATTTTGGTACGGTTGAGTCACCTTATCCCAACAATTATTTGACCAGAGGCTTTAGTGTACTTGTCTAGAATTGTTTTGAAATAGTCTATCTCTTTCTTAGTGATTGCTCCAGCTAATATTGTATCATCAACGAATTGTTGGTGTGTAGTGTTTTCCACATTTTTGGTGACCTTACCCCTTTAATTTTACTTTGGAGTTGTGTTGTTTTAATTTCTCTTCCAAAGGATTATACCATGATAATGGAAAGAAAGGGGGATATGGGATCGCCTTGTTGGAGCCCCCTAGATATACTAAAAAAACCTTCTGGAGTTCCATTTATAAGGAGAGAGGTTTTTGAGGTGGATATGCACTGAAATATGATGTTAATCCATCATTTTGAGAATTCGAAGGCTTCGAGTGTTTTGCATAGGAATCTCTAGTCTACTTTATCATAAGCTTTTTGTATATCTAATTTTAATAACATGCATGCTTCGTTATTTTTTTTTGTTGAATGGATTCTTAAATGATAGAAATACCATCTAGAATGGATCTCCTAGGTACAAAACCTTTTTTTTTAATATTATTTTAGAGAGATATTTTTTGAGATGGTTGGCTAAAGCTTTTGAGAGAATTTTATAGATAGTATTGCATAATGCAATGGATCTAAAGTCTCTAGGTTCTTCAGACCTGTTCTTCTTTGGTATTAAAGTTAAGAAGGTATGATTGATTTCTGCTATGAGGGTTCCTCCATTCCTAGATGCTTCTATTGTCTTCTACGGGTCAACACCTATTATCTCCCAGCATTTCTTGAAAAAGAATGCTTGGAATCCATCAGGTCCTGGTGATTTGTCTGGGTTGATGTTAGAGAGAGCCATTTTGATTTCTTGCAATGTGAATGGTTTATTGAGGACTTTATTATCATCAAGTGAGATCACCTTAACTATTGTTTTCAACATTTCTTCCTATTCTATCCTATTAGAAGTGTCATAATTATTAAGGATATCTTTGAAGTACTCAACACAAATATTTTCTATTTCATTTGGATTTTCTATTGATTCACCTTGCTTATTTTTTATTTTTGTTATGTTGTTGTGGACTTTGTGGGGTAGTGTGCTATTGTGAAAAAAAATTGTATTCTAGTCACCTTCTACTAGCCATTTTCTCTAGATTCTTGCTTCCAATACACCTCTCCTTTAGCTAAAATTTCTTCTTGTTTTAGTTAATATTATTTTTCTAGTTGATAAGTTCAATTATTCATTCCTTTTCTAATAACTTCTTTGTTTAAATTTTCCAATTTCTCTTCTATATCTAGTTTTTCTTTAAATATGTTTTTGAATTGTGTTTTGTTCCATTTTAGAACATTTTCTTTTATGATTTTTAGTTTGGATACAAAGCAGAACATCTTTGAGCCCTGGACTTGTTCTTCTTGCCACTAGCTTTTTATATTATTGATAAAGTTGTTATCCATGAACCACATTTTTTTACACTTAAATGGATTTTTGCTAGGCTTGATATGTTCCTTAATTTCCATTTTGACCGACAAGTGATCTGATCCTGCCATTAGTAGAGTTTCTTTGCTAATTTCTCTATCCAAATTACTTAGTTCTCCCTTAAAGAAGAATCTATCTAGTCTTTCTGCTATATAATTGAAGTCTTTCCTTCTATTATTCCATGTGTATATTCCATTTTTTGTTGGAATATCTGTAAGAGAGTTAATTTCTATCCAATCTCTAAAATCTTTTGTGGCTCTAGATATTACTTGGATCCCACCATATTTTTCATCTCTTTTTAATATAGCATTGAAATCTCCTCCCAAAATAATATTCTCATTCTGTAATGTATTGAGAAATATGTTGATCTCATTCCATACTGCTAGTTTGTCTGCTATTTGTGTAGGTCCACAGACATTTATTACTATCATCTGGAGGTTAGTTTTTGTGCTAGAGACTTTGCTTCCCATCCAATTAGAGTTAGAGCTTATAAATTCTAGATTAATTTTTTAATTATTCCATATTATTCCCAATCCTCCTGAGGCTCCCTGTGATGACTTAAATGTTGATTTCCAAGCTCCTAGTTTTTGTCCTAGCTTTAAACATTCTTCTTTTTTTAGTTTAGTTTCTTAAATTAAGAGGATTTCTGTGCCAAATAATGTTAGATTACACTTTAATAAGTTTTTCTTGCTAGGGGCATTTAGGCCCCTAGCATTCTATGTGGTGATTCTCATTGATCCTTGGGAAGGTTCTTCCTCTTCCCACCTTGCATAATTTCTATGATCTTAGTTTGTTTGTTTGTCTGTCATGCTACCTCCCTGAGTTAATTTAATGATTGTTGACCTCGTTTCTATTTTAGTTTTCCACAATTGGGTATTTTTAATCCTTCTTGATTTATAAATATACCCAATTTTTCCAAATTTAGCTAATTTTTTACTCTTTCTGCAATTTCTGAATCTTCTATTTCCTGGTCTTCCTCTACTAAGATCTCTTTTATTATCCGGTTGTTCATTTGACAATCTTCTACTTTTAGAATTTTACTTTCTTCCTCCATTCTTTCTTTCTCTGTTCCTTCTTCCCAGTTTGAGCTTTCCATCATGGTACCAAAATCTTCCAATATTGAGTATTCTTCTTTTTTATTTTCATGTTCTTCTCCTAACATGCATGTTTGTTTACTGATCTACCCTTTTTCTAAGGATATTTATTCAATGTCTACTGATGTTAGTGTTTCTATCTCTCCTCTAGTTCTTGCCCTTCTTGTTTCTTCATTGCTCTGCTCAAACATGTCATTTCCATTGCTCAGTGTTTGCCTAAATTTGTAGCTCTTCTTATTTGTTTATTTCCTAATGGTAACATTGCTCCATTGTGCTAATTATGCTTGCAGGATTTTAGGACTCTAATCATTCTTTCCTAGAAATTGGTTTTGTTCTTGATTCACTTCTTCTTCTAATTCCATTCCTCTATAGATCCCTATTTCTAGCTGGTTTTTGTAATTTATTCCTCCCTATTCCATTTTTGTCTCTTCTTCTAATGATTTTATTTCTATATTACCTCTTTTTTTTTTTCCTTCTCTAAGTCTATTTATAGAACAACCTTACCTTTATGTTCTATATGGTTGGCCTTTGCTATAATATATTGGTCTTCCAGGTTGTTTTGTAGGAGTAATATTTCATCTGAAAGCATGTTTAATTTTTTAACAGTGATCTCTATCTCTTTGATTGATTCCCTCTCTATTCTACAATTTTTGCATTTTTTGTATTTTTCTAAAGAATGTTTGATAATCTAAACTTGTTATCCTTTTATATTTTTCCTCTTCTTCTCTCCCTAGCTTCCTATTGAGTTTCTTGACCTATCTTTGTTTTCTCCTCATCTTAATTTCTCTATTTTTTTGATGTTTTTTCCTCCTTGTTTCCTTCTATTTTTCCTTCCCTTATCTTGCTTTCCCTTTGTACTTTCTTTAATTTATTCTTGATGTTTATACTATTAAAGTCTGGTCCTATGATTTTATTTATTTCCTCTGTGTATTCAGCAAAAAGTAGTTTGTATATTGATCTATCTATTATAATCTTCATGTCGATTGATTCATTTCGTTTTGCTTTGACTAAAAATATTATCCTACTATTTTTAGATTATTAACTTCAAATCCTATTAGAGTTCCTAAAGATTTTCCTATTCTTCTTATTATGTGAATGTCATTTAATTTTGCTAGTATATTTGCACATTCCAAACATTTAATTACCTATTTTTGTTTGTTGTAATTTTCATTAAAATTGGGCTGCCATGCTGAGAAATTTATGTGATGCCCTTTATGAAAGTAATTTGATAATTCTAATAGTTCTTTTCTAAACTTAGTGTCTTGACATTTTAGAAACCAATATTGATTAGCATGAGAAGTTATGTTACTTACCTTTGCGCCCACAGATTTTTGCCAAATTCTGCCTCAATCTACTTCTATATTTTGATCGTCCATTCCAATATACATGAATGCCTTTCTTAGAACACTCTTGCCATTTTTCTTTGCTATGTTTGTGGCTAATGATAATTATGTCAATGTTGTCTACTTTGGTTGGTTTGTTCTAGTTAGGGTTAAAGCCTTTGCTTTGACTGTTTAGTGCATATTGCTTCTTCCAATGTGGAGGAATGTATACTGTTAATGAGGATATCTTTGTTCCTTCCTTAGTTTGTTTTCCTATTTGATTTTTTAGTATATTTTCATATGATTTATGCCTATCTGCTGAGGCCTATGGCCAAGCCAGTGAGAAATCTAAAAGTATATTATTAGGTTCGAAGATCTGGGCAGATTGAAAAGTTTGTTTTTTGTTTATTCTTTGCATCGTTGAAGGCTTTCTGTTTACTTTGCTAGTGTTTTTGGTTTTTTTGAAAAAAAATTCTTGGTTCTTTAGCTATTGACCCTGACCTCCATTCCTGGTGAATGGTTTTGAAGTCTACTTTTGGTAAATTTGTTTGTTCTTCTTTCTATTTTGGAAAATCTTCCATCTGTTTTCATCATTGTAATTCTATTTTCTATGTATGATGGTGTTTCATTCTACATGAAGCCTAATTAGGGTTTCAAAGGTTGTTAATTTTTTTAATTTTTTACAAGATTATTGTTTTCCTATATTGTGGATAGTGATTCTAATCAGTTTTTGACTTGTAGATTGCTTCCCCCTATTGTCTGATGGTGATTCATATTGAGGTTTGCAGGAGGTCTACATATAGGAGCATTCAAATAGCCTTCTTTTTTTGGGTTCTTCAATATGTTCGTCATTTTTTGTAGAGTAGAGAAAATAATAATTGGGTCACTTATTAATTGACCCAGTGCATATACTATTTATAAAATCCATAATATTCCCTATTTCTTTTGGCCTTCCATCAATGTATAGAGAAAGCCTTTTGCTTTGATCAATTTCTTTGCATTGTATATAATTTGCTAACAATGCATACCTATGCATACTTTTTTTATACTAAACAATCTACATCCAATTATTATAATTGTACCAAGGTCCCACATAATCCATCAATTCAACAACTTTATTATAACCTAAATCTATTTCATCTATGGAAAATAGGCCCAAACCATGTAATGAAGATGGAGCTATGTGATATATCGTCTCGTTAACACAAAAATTAGTATTAATTGGAGGTAGTTTCTTGGGTACCCATTCTTTCTGAATATTTGTGTACCTCAAGGGAACCTTGATATCACCTTTGGTCTCATCATCATAAGAACATGACCCTCTTTTAGTAAGGAAAAATTGCATGCATTTATCAAAAAAAATTATAATCTTTTGACCTCTAATTGATCTCCCTATTTTAGACCTATTACATGTCTCAGTTTCATCTTCTATTCTCACATTTCCCTCACTTGAGAAAGAGGGATCTGACAAATACCTATTTGGTGGTACCTGGAGTCCATCCAATGAGAGATATAGTTGGTAAAGATCTCTATATTTTTCTAAATGAGGGTAATATTGATGAAGTCATCCTAAAGTTGATGTTGATGGTAAAGAGAAGGCAAAAAAATAATAAACTATTTATGTAGGGTGTATTGACTTATACATATCAATCCATGTCACTGTGCAGGATACTCTTCAAAGGGGTTAAATTTCCTGCATATATAAATTATTTATCTTAAGTCAAACAAAAATTATATGATATGTATGCTACAAATTACATAGAAGACGCCATGAAAAATATGCATTCATCATAATTATTGTATATTTTTTAATTCATTGCCTCTACTCTATGTGTCCTAGCTATGCAAGATCATCAACAAACGGGGTGAGGATGTCTGTAGTCATTTTCCTGTATGCAAAAAGGGTGACAATCAAGCAAAAAATATGTACATTAGATATATGAGAAATATTTGAAACATGTGTATCATAAATTACCTATGTTATTATGATTAGAATTGAACACAGTGATATAATTATATATATCATGTCATTAGAGTTCAATACATTATTAATTAATTATAAAAATATATAAGTCAAAAAGAAATCTATGAGTAAATCAATACCTCTTACATTTCATTGATCATCTTCTTCATTTATCCGATCATCATGATCACCGTGACCATCATCATCATCATCAACATCATCACCATCGTCATCATTATCATCATCATCATCACCACCACCACCAACATCACCATCACCATCATCTTCATCACCATGATCATCATCATCATCATCATGACCAACATCATCATCATCATCATCATCATCATCATCTTATTTCTCATCATCTTTGTGTAACATTTGTTTGTGATCAACATCTACTTCATCTTCTACTTCTTTGGTATCTTCTTCTTCCATCACATTATACTTTACCATCCTTCCACTTGGATTATGTCTAACAACAAATGACCAACCCGATTTATGTGAAACACCAAAGTAACACATTTGCTAACATTGGCTTGGAAGAACATAGGGCTCATCTTCAACTGGCTCAAATGACATTGTATTAATCATTGTAAATCCATTAGCATGTTCAATAACAGTTTTATCAAGATCATTTTGATTCAATCGTAGCCTGTACCATTTAATGATGAATGGAACTAATTTGAAGGAATTAAAGTTGCACTAAAATATATTATCTAATATGACTTAGTATAAATTTTTAGATTATTGAGGATGTATGTCATTTCTAGATGAAATATTAATGACCTCAAAGATTGCAACTATTCCAAAATCACAAGTTTACTTTGTGTCATCCAACTTTTTTATGTGAAATTTATGGCCATGGTAGTACATAGCTTTGTGGTTTTTGATATGAAATTTTGAAACATGTCAAGATTATTTTCATCAATCCATGAGTTGATATTAAACATATGGTTCATGATTAATAAGCTTATACGTACCTTTCAATTACCATTGAAATGACATTAGAATCTCCATTATGATGATCTTCTTTAACCAATGGTACAACACCCTCACGTGTTAATGAGCGACCATTTTTTTGAGATTGTTCAATCTATATCATTATTCAATCAAGACTTTTTGTAGTATATAAATGTAGTGCATCCCACTTACAAGAAACTATAAAAAAAATAGACCACTTAGAAACAACTTATATTGAATATTTATAAGAATTGAATAACCACCATAAAATTTTAATATTATCTCTCACTTTCCTTAATCTATCTTTCTCCATCAAGTGCTCCCCTTCGAATTTTTTAATAGAGTTAGGATCCTAGATGTGATGTACATGAATATTTGTTGCAAACTTGGGAAGATATTCATTCATGTACACCATGGTTTGGTATACCATATATCCCTCCACCATAGAACTCTCATGATGTGCTCTAAGTTGAACCAATCCCTTCAAAAATTTCAAATTCCTCTCAACCATCCACATTGACCTAGTTTGTACAAGTCCACACAATTCAATCTTCTCAACTTGATCTATGAAGTAGTATTTTTGTGCATTGAAAAAAGTTGAAGGTAAACACTTTTACACGTCACACAGGTTGAGGAATTTTCCTCTTCCAATATTTTATATCTTTTTATCATTTTTTTTAGATGACAACCACCTAAAAGAGATTCAACAGAAAAAAATATATATATAAACAAGACTTTACAAAAAATATATATAATAAATTACATAAAAACTAATGCAAGACACAAATATAATATCTATACAAAAAATCTAAGAAATAACACTTCTAACCTCGTGTATTTTCTAAGATCATATATAACTTGTTTAACATTGTTGTCAAAGTAGTGTGTGAGAGATAGAGGTAGAATGTACTACAACAATTATAAAATAATATTTTTAATATATTATAAAATAATAATATAAAAAGTACATACACTTTTACAAATATATTATAAATAGAGAAGAACATGACTTACCTTAACAAAGGTATGACAATCGTGCATGTTCAACCATAGCCCAAAACTACCTTTCTTTGATATGAGACTACTTATATTTGTAGCAAATCCTATGGGAAAAAAATTGATATGACTTCTTTTATATGGCATCACTTTGTTGCTCGATTAATAACTAAGGAAGGCCACTTGTATTAATTTGGCCTCCATGTCTATTTGATTCAATGAAATTTTTTAGTGCATGATTAAATCATGAATGTCATTACAAATTTTGACATTTTTTTCTTTGTCACATCTTCCATCCAATATTTTCCATAGTGTCTCTATTACATTCTTTCCAATATGCATAGTATCAAAAAAATGCACAATTGGGAGGTGCCCGTAGTACGACAACCTATTAAATTATCTAAAATAACTTTTTAGTTCTTTTGAAAGTTGGTTATTAATGCCTTGACGACCTTCATGATCATAAATTGCATCATTACTAAACAAAATACAATATCAAAATATAAATTTTAAAAAAAAATTAGATGGAATGGCATTACCTGTATGATTTATTCTATTGTCTTTTAGCTCCCATAGGTCAGGTGTCATTTTTTGTGTCTTTGATGTTGTCTCTTCTTTCCCATTAAAAATATATATTTTAGTAATTCTATACTTACGATTATTGTGGAGAAAGTGTCTAAACTCATCAAACACCTTCTTTCCTAAACTTTTTGAATGATGAGATATCATCTTTGGACCACAAGATAGACATGCTAATTTTTTTTGTCTGAAGACCTATAAGATTGTGTATAATTGGATTAAATATATTGATTTGATATTTACAGTTATCATGCACAACTTAATAACATACAAAAAAAATGTGTTAGCACTATAACATACCAAAAATATGTGTTAACAGTATAACATGCCGTAAAAATGTGTTAGTTCAGGAGCATCATGTATTGTCTATACAAATATTGCACGGAATTGAAATTACCTTTGTGCTATTGTTCTAAAGATGTCATACATAGTGATCTCATTCTATAACTCCACAAACTCATCAATAAAGGGCTCAATATATGCACTCATATCTTTAACGAAGTACTTACCTAGTTGAATGAATAGAAACACTACATAATTATTATGACCATTTTGATGTGATGTTTATAAATTAATTTAGATGGCTATTACATGAAAAAATACCTAGAAGAATCATTTTCAACATTAAGGGTTCCCTCTTTATGGACCTGCAAAGAGGAATTTTATTGTTAATAACAAAAATAGACCACATCGAGTAAATGGATCTCATCTCTCCAAATGGATTGGCATTGTCTGTTGCAAATGAAACCTTGAGATTACAAAGTTCTTTAAAGTGTATCCAAGTTTCTTCTATCTCCTTAAATAAAGAACCATTTGCAAGCATTCGCATAATGTCATTTTGATTTCTATTGTTTGCATGACAATCCATAAATTGTGCCAAGCTAGTGTGCTTGAATAATTATCGCAGACGTGGAATAATGGGAATGTACAGAAGAACCTTGTGAAACACCTTTTTTGTTATTTGATCTTAGTAGTTATTTTTTTCTCAGCTCATATTGTCATGCATAGTCTTTCTTTAGAGGAAAATATTTAGGCTATAAATATATCAAATATAAACATATTGTGCACTTCTCTAAACCACTCTATCCAAGGTGTTCCATAGATTGGAATGCTTGGATTGCGGCCTAGAGCTCCCTAGTCATGGAATGCAAAGGCATACACACAAACGTGAAAATGCCTCTCAGTTGAGCCTTAGAAATGTAGCCCTTGCTAGTAAACCATGAAATGGGAGATTCTTAGACAAGAGAAAGAGTGTTAGTGTCAAAGATCTTCCAAAAGATGCAATGCAAGATAAGATTATGCTAGAATGGAATGCAAAGATACAACTATATTAACAACATGAGAGTATTACAAGAACCATTCTAATTAATCTAAGTGAGCTATGCTATTTTAAAGAAACTAGATTAATGCAAATACAGCTAAGCTACAATGAGGATGAAAGAATGAGATAAGAGAATAGAATTTCTCCACAAAATGCTCCAAAGAAGTCTGTAAATAAACCTGAATCATAACATTAGCTCAAAAATGGGATCCTTAGATGAGGAGAGAGCTCTCCCTTTTAAAGATGCACAGAAGGTTGAGATCAAAATAAAGAGATGAATGATCAAGGGTGGGGGTTGACTTCTAGCATGATACATGTGCAAGATTATATCCACCAATGAGAAAGAATTGACTTTTACATTTCCATGTGAGACAAAAAGTCCTTTCTTTTATTTTTAAATTGTAGAAAATGTTTTATGTGTGCAACTTAGGATAAGAGGGTGGAAGGGGTCTTTTTATTTAATTAAAGGGGGAAATGTTCATTTTAATTAAATATGAACTTAGGATATAGTGGTCAAACTATAGGATAAAATCAAATAAATTGATTTTTAAAGATTTGGCCTAGGAAAATAATTAGATAATTTAGCCAAAATGTTGAAAACGAAGCTAATCGTCCAGATGACCATTTTTGGGTGATTACATTTGCCCCTCTCTAAAAAATGTGTGATCAATCTAGGAACACATTATGGCAAAGACTAAAGAAGCCAAGTAGGTAGCAGTGGATAGAGAGATCTAATTTCAAAGAACGAAATGCAGAGTGAGATAGAAAATCCTAAATGTGCAGCCTAGTAGCGAGAGTAATAAACGCTAGGAGAGAGATGATATCAGAATTCAAGAAGAGTACTAAGATCAAGAAAAACAGATAGATCAAAGATAAAATAGAAAGGTCAAGCATATGCTCCTGAGGAATAGATAGCCATAGCAAGCAATCAATTTGCAGTAATGGTAGAATATTCCTACCCCCTCAGGATCAAAATTGAAATTAGGCAAAGGAGATGTAGAAATGAGAAAGATATGCTCAAATCGAGATAAATAAAGGTCCATGATGACAATATATGTGATTAAAACCTAAGAGTGACCATTAAGAAGTGATAGAATGCCTCAGTTTGACAAAGTTTGAATAGTAAGTATAAAGTATTAAAATTAGGTCAAAGAAAGAATAAGGATGAAATGAAATGAATAAGAAGAGCGAAAGAGAGTAGAAATGATGATTGGCCCAGCAAGATTTAAAGATTAAGCCTCAAAAATTCATCCAACTACACAGAAGAAATAAGAATTTTAAAACATGATTTTGACCATGAAGATGAACTTGAATTTCAATTTTGATCCTAAAAAATGAATTTAGGATGTCAAAATTAAGTCAATATAGGGTCAAAATGTTATATAGATGTGATGATAGGGTATCAAAGAGATGAACAAAAGTCGAGAGAAGATGACAAGGTATTATCAAGAAGAAGCAAGAGAAGATGAATCCAATTAGCTGACATGTTCATGAAAGATGAAGGGAGGGCTCTCTCTGTATGCAAAGTGCAAGACTAAGCTAGAATGTTCCTAGAATGAAAACTAGTATGAAAAAGAGGTTTTCTTGCAATGGACACATAACTTAGACTCTAATTTCATCATTGAGTGTTATTAGGGACATTGGAAGATCATACAATGCTCACTAGTATAACTATGACAATATGAATGTGATCTATATCAAATAGGTATGTGAGAATATAACCTAAGCATAAAAGACATGTAGGTCAAGATGACTAATGCAATTAGATTCCCTAATTTTAGTATAGCAAGATTACACATGTATCAAGGTATAAGCACCAAGATAAGCCCTAAGTGTGGTCTTGCAAAAATAGAAAAGGATGATACATTATACGCCCAAAGTGCCAAGTAGGAAAATCATGAAGGCTCTCAACACCTTAGACTAAAAAAGTATACCCACAAGAAGAAAACAAGTAAAACATGTTCTTCTAGTCTGTGACATCCTAGAAAGACTATTAGGGAGGGAACACTCAGCAAAGAAATCATCATAGACAACACACAAAGAAGATAAAGTTCATCGCATCTCAGCAAGTTTAATGTTTAAGAGTTGTGTGTGTGTGTGTGTGTGTGTGTGTGTGTGTGTGTGTGTGTGTGTGTGTGTGTGTGTGTGTGTGTGTGTGTGTGTGTGTGTGTGTGTGTGTGTGTGTGTGTGTGTGTGAGAGAGAGAGAGAGAGTCACATGGTCATTTCTTCAGGACTTGAATTTGCTAGTAAGAAATAATGTAGCATCCTAGACTGAAACTAAAGTATCGAAAAAGTGTTAAGAAACACTCAATGTCAAGGGGATGAAATGTTGAGAAATACTATTTTAGACAAGTTTCCAAAGAAACCCTAATACACAAGAAGACCAAGATAAGCTAAGTAGTCATGCCCCCTAGACTAGGACAAGAGTTGATTCCAAGCTAGGAAATGTATTGTGAAATGAATAAGTGTGAAGTGAGACTAATAGAAATAGGTGTGAGGGTCTCAAGTAGTGCCTATGGAAGATTTTTCAGGACTTTTTGTAATTTTTGGAATTTTTTGGTGATGCATCAAAGCGCCTATTGCTAGGTTTTCACTAAGATGATCATTTTTTCAGGACATTTTCTATTTTTTAAGATTTTTTCAACACCATGTATGATTTTTTGGATTTTTTAGAATGATTTAGAGATTACTAGTTCGCAAGCAAGATCACATCATTTGTCCCAATGTCTAGCAAGGTGTAGAATAAGGAGTAGAAACCAAGTGGATAAGATGGAGAAGCAAGAAAAAATGAAGCAAGTGAAAGTGATCTTGAAGGACCAAGTTTTGGATAAGCAATGGAAGTAATGAGAAAGATAACATGTAAGATAAGCAGTGGAAGCCAATAAGCGAGATAGAATATGGGATAAGTATGGAAGACAATAAGAAAGATATCATGAAAGCATGTAATTTAAAAGAGTAGACATGTCAAGAGGCATATAAGAAACATGGTTTTTCTTTGTGTGATCAAGACCAAGGGGTCAATTGGATAGGACGATGACAAGGATAAAATGATATGGATGAAGCTTGTTATGGAGGCTATGAGTGGAGATAATGGATAAGACAGCCAATACACATGAATAGCCCAACATTGTCAAGATCAAAGAGAGAAGATGGAATGAATGGATTATGAAAGAATTATGCATGATGCATGTTTGCTAGTTTTTCATCATGGCACTTATCCAAGGTGCCACAAGAAGTGGTTTTCACCATAGGATGAATTAATTTCTCTTTACTTTTTCTACCAAGGAACCACAAGAATTGGTTTTCACCAAGGCGCAGCTTTTTTCTTTATATATATATATATATATATATATATATATATATATATATATATATATATATATTGGATTTCTATAAATAGGTCAAGCTTTTTCAAGTTAGATAGTGCTCCTATAGGAAATATTAGTCATGATAAGCCAAGACCATAGATAAGTATACTCAAATATGTTGATAGGGTGAAGGAAGAGAGATGGTAGTAGGGTAAGTATATTGAGGATAATAGTTCATGTTTTTAAAGGATTGTACGAGTATGGGTAGTAGGTAAGTGTAGCTTTGAAAATATTGCATAAGAGTAGGTGACAAAGTGGGGAAGATCAACATTGACACACACCTTGGAGGGTTTTGGAATGATGGAGGAATCATGGAGGAAATAGATTGAGGTTTAGTTGTATGAGATAGTAGGAGAATTTTAGAAGAAGATGGAGTGGAAGCCTTCGGAAGCTTTTGAGGAAAATTTTTGGAATAAAATGGAGTGGAAGCCTTTGGAAGCTCGAATGTCAAATTTGATTTGTTTTCAATGTTCAAATCTTTCAAGAGAGACTTGGGAATCCATATAGCTCTAGATTTTCCTTTGCATACTTTAGAACTCATTTCTTCAATAATGGGTTTAGGAACCCATATTTTCTTTGATTTAGCTCCTTGGGTAGTGGACCTTTGTGGTCTCTTGAATAATTTTTCTTTCTTTGTATTCACATGTCGATTAGATAGAACATAGTGATCTTCATTTGTAAATGGATTCTTGTGTTGGTTCTTAATTTGATCATCCTAAATTACTTCCAAAAGGCTTGGAACTTTTGGATGAATAAGGTTGATACAAATGGTTTAGATGGATAGATGGATGAATATTCATCAAGGATGAGTGTCTTTGTTGATCTTGAGGCATAATGGGAGAGGTAGGAGTGGAAAATGTAGGAGATGAAGAAAAATAAGGCCCTAATATGAAAGTAAGGTTTGAAGGTTTTAGATTTGATGGATAAGGACCAAGAATAGACTTAGGAGATACAAATGGATAGTGAGTAACAAAATCAGCATATTTAAAGTGAGCAGCATGTCCAAGGCTTTCAATAGACTCATGATCAGCTTTGATAGGAGTAAAATATTTGATAGGATAATTTGAAGCTTGAGCATGGTTTAAGAGTGGATATTGAGAAGTAGAACATGAGGGGATGCTTTGATCTTGACATGTTTCTTTAGATAGCATAGGCATAGAACTTTTCTCATGATTTTTAGTAAGCTCAATGAAAATAGTAGAGGTGATGTATTCATCATACTTAGGAGGTGGGTAATACATAGGATATGGAAAGGTGATATTTTGAAGGAGATGAAAGGGTGATTGATCTTGATCTTTCTTGACAATTATAGCTTTAGCCTTTTGAGAGTCCTCTTCACATGGAGCTAGTTCTAAGGATAGGGGAGAATATGAGGTTTGCATGATAGACTCTTGAAGAGATAGTGAAATATTATTTGGAGTTGGCATAGTAAGCATATCATCACATGGAAGTTGAGGATCTTTAGTCTTAGTAGCATGGAAAAATTTTGCGTCCAAGTTTAGATTAGCTTAAGTTCTTTTAGAGGTAGCCGTTGAGGGTAGGCATAGTCAATATGGAAAGCATTAGGTTCTTTTTTTTAAGGAGGTATGTTGGAGTGCTTTGAAGTTTTGGGAGATGCATAAGCATTGGAAGAGGTAGAGATATCAAGGAAACCATCACTAAACATAGGTTCATCAACATGATCTTGATCAAGAGAAGTATCCCCATCACATGAGTCATTAGGGGTTCCAACATCAATGATCACGTCATCAATAAGATCTTGAATTTTATGTTTTAGCTCAACGCAATCTAAAGTACTATGCTCATTATGTTGATAATAAGAACAATAGATATCCAAGAATGGGTTTCCATATGAGCTAGACTTGGAAATGTGATGAGCTTAGAGCCAACAAGTGTTTGTAAAATGTCATCATATGAATATTCCAAGGGAGTAAAATTCCTCTCAAAAGTATGTCTACAATCTTTTTGTTTTTCAACAAGTGCATAGGATGCATCAATATCTTCATCAAATATTGGTTTATCATGAAAGCTTTGCATAGGCTCAAAGGAGGTATCACCTGCTTTCTCTTTAAGGAGGTCTTTAGATCCAATAAATGAAGTCAATTGATATCTTGGAGAGACAAAGTGTGTATACATAGAAGAAGAGGAAGAATATGATCTTGAAGAAGATGACTCATGTGCATATTGAGAGCTTAAGGAAAGCTCATGTGATGATTCAATTCTTTCCTCTAACCTTTTCTCTATTTTAGACTTCATTTATATCATGCACCTAATGAGATGAAGGTAAGAAATATCATTTATTTCTTCTATTTCTTTGTATTGAGTGTATAGATCTTGAAACTATTTAGTGGCATAGAAGAACTCCTAATCATCTAGACTTGGTTGAGGTTTGGTAGCACAAGGTTTGAATGCCATAGTGGTAGATAGAAAATCAAGCATGAAGGAGACTAGAGGATGCTAATAAGGTGACACGAGATAACTCGATGTCCAAAATAGAGACGTATAGTGTTCACATGTCAAAGAGAGGTAGCAATGAACAATTGACTTGTCAAGCAAAGTGTCCTAGCAACTTACAACACTAGAAACTAAAGTCAAGAGCTAGGCAAGAAGCCCAATAACTAAATAGCCAAGTAGATAGAGAAAGTGAGAGGACAAGTGAACAACCTCTTCCAATAAAGTAGTGTAGTCAATATATCATGGTAACCTTTTAGAAAAAGAGGGTCCTAGCAAGCGAGCATAGACTGATAAGGTGGAAAAAATCAAGAGTTCTAAGACCAAAGAGCCACTTTAAGCATGTTCAAGCACTAGAGACATAGAAAAATAAATTAAAATGATGAAACTCCTTTTAATAAGCAACATGAGAAAAATGTTTTGACTTGGAGAAAAATGTTTGACAATAGTGGATAGCATAGAAAGATTGATGTTGAAAAGAATTTTTTTTCCAAGCAAGATAATGACACATGGAGTAGTCTTCAAGAAATAAAGAAAGGGACAAAGCAACCTTGCATGATACAAGCATATGTGAGGTCTAAAATGGAAAGCCCTAGAACTACCATCATGTGTATGTTCAAAAGATTTCCACGTGTCTAGCACACTCAAAAACATATCAAGAAATAGCTACCTAAAGGACATGGGTCATTACTCAACAACTTGGCCCATACTTGATGTCACCTCACCTCACACAAAATGGTTTCCCACAATAGATGTTCGCTTTGTCATGGAGGTTTC
This sequence comes from Cupressus sempervirens, assembly GCA_028749045.1. Classification (NCBI taxonomy): domain Eukaryota; kingdom Viridiplantae; phylum Streptophyta; class Pinopsida; order Cupressales; family Cupressaceae; genus Cupressus; species Cupressus sempervirens. The sequence goes on along the minus strand of CM053784.1, from coordinate 612,160,101 downwards.
ATTGATACAAATGGTTAGTGTAAAATCTTGGGGTGATCTGGGTGGTCCACTAGGATCAGTCCTTGCACCAAGACATTGATCGGATAAATAAGGTAGCTTCTATTCCTATGGTGTTTAGAAAGAGTTTCGTTTTCAACAGCTCCTTTTCTCCCAATATAGGACACCTTATCACATGATAAGTAACAGACTTCATGGCTACAAGAGTACCTTAAGCATTCTCACCTAGTGTTTCCCTCATGGTCACAATCCCACAAGTACTTCCACTAGATGAAGACAAGTGTTATGCCCCCAAGGCTTTGGCCTTTGTCAAGGGGTTTGTGATTATAGTGGGTAGGATTAGTTGGGTTTTTCTTGTTCCCACTTTGGGTTGTTCCTATTAGTATCTTTCCACCAATAGCAAACCCTCTAAAGGTAATATCTCTCTAAGAGATAGCAACAAAATGGATCCACTCTTGGAGGTCAAGATTTATGATTTACCCAAAGGGTGAAGAGCATACTCCTATTCCAATCACTTCCCCCAAAAACACAGTAAGAAGATTAATTAAAACTTCTAAAAAATGGAGTATACCACTCACTTTTGAGATCTAAGGGTGGGTCAAAATTTATGATTCACCTCAAGGGTGAAGAGCATACTTTCCTACCACCAAAAGACCCTACTCACAAGTTTTATGTGCCAATAGAAAATAAACAACTAGTGTATTGCTGCACATGAAATGAAATAATCAACAAGTACAGTTAGTTGTTTGTTTTTGCTTTGGGCAACCCTACAAACAAGATTTAGTAGCTCTTTTAGCACAAGGTCTTTGACACACATTCTTTTCAATGAGAAATTTAGCAAGCAACTTAGGAAACCCTACAAAAACAACCAAGTTAGGCTATCAAAATATAATGAAAATTGAATGTAATCCCTGCAAAAACCAGTGTGAGTACCTGTCAAAAAATTAGAGAATTGAAATGAAAGCAATATGATCTCTAAGAATGCACGGCAGAATAAAAGTGTTATAGAAACCTTAAAAGCATTGTAGGAAGTTCGTGTCAAAGATCTTCCAAAAGATGCAATGCAAGATGAGACTATGCTAGAATGGAATGCAAAGATACAACTATACTAACAACATGGGAGTATTACAAGAACCATTCTAATTAATCTAAGTGAGCTATGCTATTGTAAAGAAACTAGATTAATCCAAATGAGGCTAAGCTAGAATGAGGATGCAAGAATGAGATAAGAGAATAGAAGTTCTTCACAAAATGCTCCAAATAAATCTGTAAGTAAACCTACAACATAACATTAGCTCAAAAATGAGATTCTTAGATGAGGAGAGAGCTCTCCCTTTTAAAGGTGTATGGACGATTAAGATTAAAAGAAAGAGATGAATGATCAAGGATGGAGGTTGATTTTTAGCATTATCCATGTGCAAGATTATTTCCACCAATAAGAAAGAGTTGACTTTTGCATCTCCATGTGAAACAAAAAGTTCTTTCTTTTATTTTTAAATTGGAGAAAATACTTTATGTGTGCAACTTAGGAGAAGAATGTGGGAAGGGTCTTTTTATTTAATTAAATGGGGACATGTTCCTTTTAATTAAATATTAACTTAGGATATAGTGGTCAAACTATAGGATAAAATCAAATAAATTAATTTTTAAAGATTTGGTCTAGACAAATAATTAAATAATTTAACCAAAATGCTGAAAAGGGGGTTAATAGTCTAAATGAGCATTTTTGGGTGATCACACATATAAGCATTAGTAGTATCTTGTATATAATAAAAATTAATAAAATATTATTATCAATTTAAGTTTAGTGTACTCTAAATATGGTATCAGATATTACAAAATAGTTGTCTATCTGACTGGATATGATAACAATCCTTACGTATAAAATGACAAACAAAAACTTCCAAACCAAGATGTGAAGCCTTCAACTCATAGCAGTATTGTAACTCTTAGTCCCACTCAGATCTAGATGATGTGTGTATGAAGACAATAAGAAATAGTAAGTTAGATTATCATTCCAAAGAAAGAAAAATAAATTGATGATTAGAACAAAGTCTCAAACAAAAAAAATTAATTTTATTATGCATCCTTTTGTTTGAGTTTCAATCACTTACTCCTACAATGCTTATTGACACTTGGAATATGGATTGAGATATATGGATTAAAATAAACCAAACTCTAAAGAAGCAAAAGATAGTGGAGGATACTAGACACAAGACTGAGAAACATAGGTAGATGAATAAATCATACACAAGTTCAAGTGACAAACTCTCTCATCATATCTAAGATTCACTCTAGATGTATGAGAGTGATAGCATGCCAATAGAATAGTGAGCTTAGTAGGATAAAAATGATACCAACTACTAGAAGCTCCATACAACATAGATTTTTATGAATACTAAAATGGGAGTGAAATTGACTATCTTGCATGTCCTACTAAGAGTACTTTGTAGATGGGGGGACACAAAGCACATTGTCAACCTAAATTGAACCACTCATGTAAGTGTTATCACCCATTAAAAAGTATGATTATTAAAATATCTAATATTTCCATGGATGATATGATATGATGAGAGATTCTTAATGAAGAGTCTAATGGATTGACTGATGATGCCCTATTTAGAACCTTCTTATCATTAGTGCCCCATGATGCAAGAAGAGCCTATGATTTTGTAGACTACAAAATATCCAACTAAACCAACCTTGCTTGCTCTTGATTGAGAAATGAGGAAAAATCTGGGAAGGATGGACGTAGTTAATTAAGATTCCTCTTTCAAAATGTCACACTAGTGCAACTACAATATAAGAGAATTGAATTTGATTAAGTAATCTTTTCTACTATAAAAATATATAGAATTCAAGCTAATAAGTCCATTCTTCAATTGAAACACCTTCAACACATCCTATCCCAAACAAGAACATAAATTCCTCCAAATATGAATTGGAGTGTTGCACAAATCAAAATGAAAAAGAAGATTGGTGACTATCTTCTTAAACAAACATTATATGGTATTAAAGCAAGATTGTCTTAGTACTTTCCAATGTTGAGACTTACATACTAAAGTTTTTAGGAAAACTTAATATACATTTCGTTTTTTCATCTAAAGATGATCTAGAAAACCCAAAATTTCAATGAAATTAAAAGAGGTCCTACTTGTGTACTTATGTAGCAAGCTTCCTTTCGAAGATTAGTGGAGTGAATCCCTATTATTTTATTTAATACACAACCACTTGGCCTAGAGTCCTCAATGAATATTTTTATACCTATATTAGTGAATATTATATATGTATAATATAAATATTTGGGCAAGTTGTTATCATAAAAGTTAACAATATAGTTATATAGTTAAGACAATATATTTGGGCAAGTTGTGACAAACATTGTTGTAAGACCTTACACCATACACCATCATTTGTTCCCAAACCATTTGAAATAGATATAGATCAAATTTCTAATAAAATCTAGAAGATGAGAATTTTCTATCAGTAGAATATGGAGGTATAAGAAAATATTGAAAAATCCTTTGAAAGTGAGGGTTTACAAACAATTACGACATTTATTGATCTCCCTCAATACTTAATGGAAAGAATTGAAACTTGCATAAAATGGAAGTGAATCCATTGTACTTATATCCCAAACTAGATCTCAGCCAAAATAAATCACTAAAAAAGCATGGTACATGAATGAACAACAAATTTGTAGGAATTTCATAGTGTGTTTGCAATGTTTTTATTAAATACATCACTCCATTAACAACTTGTTTTGCAAAGTTGCACAAAATTGTCAAGCAACTTTAGTGCAACTTTCATTTTTTTCTTCCAAATGACTTCAAATCCTTCATAAGACCTTATGAACATGTGAAAAATGTCAATTAGACCTCATTTCAACATACCCCTATTTGATGAATTGTACACCTTTGATGAACCTAGGACTTTATAAGCCAAATGGTTACATTATGGTTCATAGGCCTTACATTTGCAGTCCAAAACATGTAAAGAACATCAAGTAAATATGAAAGTGAAAAAAATGGCCTTTCTATGTCCTTACTACAAGATTTCAACATCATTAACATCATTAGCCTCTCTAAATTATTGATGCTCCTACATTAGTTTTGTCTATTTTCTATAACCTGGAAGTATCTATACTTGTGCTTAACAAATACAGTGAAGTTGAGTATTTTATGTCATCCTTAAAAATCATCCTATCCTTCTAAATAGGAAATCTTTAGAAAATCATAATAATTCAACACTAGTGGTACAACATCCACCAAAATCAATAACATTGTTGATGATGTATGGTTAGTTAAATCACATTCCTATTTTCATAAATAACAGCAACTAGTTTTCCCATTCATTCATTCATTTATAATTCAAGAGTGAATATTCCCTTGTCATCTATGTCTCTGCAGCAATCTTTTTCAATGGAGATGGAAGAAAATTAAAGGGGAAAAAATGTATGTAGCAACCAATCCAAATAATCCATAATCAATCCAAAATAAAGGTTTGCATCAGGCATTTTGTGATCCCTAGGGCATATAGGGTGTAGGGTGTTAATCACTCACTCAGTTTCTACCATTACATAGGGTTTCCATATATTTGTGTGTTCATGTGATGTGTATGTCTTGTAGTTGGTATGGTGATAAAGTTAGATTCCCATTTGCTAGGAATTGTTTTCCAAAATTTTTTATCAAGAGAAAGCTTTTGTTATGGAGTTGTTGAGTTTGAGAAATGACATGAAGGGGAAATTAGATTGATAAAGTTGAGACCAAAGATTTTCTATAGATTACATTTGGTCAAAGTGTGGAGTTGTGTGACAATGGGAAAAGAAAACAACTGAGAATGAATGGATGGCTTGCACAATCATCTAGGGCTCTAGCACCAAAATAATCACAAGTAATCATGTTGGGAAAAGTTAAGGACTTATCACAATCATCGGCCATCGCGCGTAGTTAAAAACCCTTCCTCCCACCCACGATCTGCAAAATAATAAGATACAAAATGAACTAATTTACTTTTCTTTATTTTATTTATGTCTCATGTTTGTCAAAATTCTAACACTAAACTTAAGGAACATCAAAATTTCGACAAAAAACTTAATTAGTGTCAAAATTTCAACATTTTTGGGACATAATTTTTTTTAAATGTGAATTTTACAAGCTAAAATGGCCTATTGTTGAATATGGATGTCAGAAATGAAGTCCAAATATTGTTGTGTTTGTTCATAGGAAACTTGTGACTCCTACACCTAGGGTTTAGATTGGTAGCCCTATCAATCTGTTCGTGAACCAATGGTAGCCTTTGTCATTTCTTGCTTTCATCGTTCTACTCTTCACTTCTATCACATCCATTCTACCCATTTCTCTTCTGTCACATTCATGGTGACTTACTTCACTGGTGACCTTGATCAACTATCTTGCATGCTTGTCTTCTTGTGTTGGTCGTGGTGTACAAGAACTCATTCCAATTTAATCTTCTACCGGTTACCATAATGACTTGTGTCACCTTCTTCCTTCCACTGATTGTCAATTAATTCGCCCATCAATGACAACACTTATTTATACTTTATAATCAATAAGACTTGTAGGATCAACATATTCTCCATTTCCACGTTTTTCAATCTCTTGATAGAAAAGCATTTCTTTACATCTTGATGCCTTTGCAAGGTAAGATGTTACCTCTATGCTATTGTATGCCTCTTGCAAGTAGTGCAATGGAATATGATCTTCAATTATTCTAACCACCTCATGAGAAATTATCTCTTTGGATGTATGTATTTCTCTTGGAAATGATTCACTGTGAAGAAATCAATAATGTAAACAACTAAGACAATAATCAAGAGAAAAAAAAATCATAGAATAAAGCATGAACTGGTTTGAATATATCAATATTGTGACTTTACTTGTCTAATTCTTCAAGATGATTAAAAGTAGTGTCACTTATAAATGAAATCTTTTTGCCTCCCATTGTGTCATCCATATCACCATCATCTTTATGCATAAGGTGAATGTCAATGTCATGAACAATAATTTGTAGCCTTTTCTTATGGTAAATTTTTTGCTGACCTAGAATGAGAGATTACTTCACCATTATTTACTTCAACGCAGATAAGATCATATTTCAAACATGGAAGTTGATTTTATAACGATTTAACACACTTGAAAGTGTTACTATTAAGTAATTGCATGGAAGAAGAAATCAATGAGCTCGTGCCTTAATTCTCATCAACATGGATTTCTTCTTCGGTGATCAATGTTGAATGAATAAGAATGTCTTCTCAAAATGATATCATCATTAGAAAAGGCCTTGAGACACCAACTTGCAATGGCAACAACAACATGATATTCATCTTGAAGCATATTTTCTTCATCTTCAAGCTTAGCTTGCATTCTTGTCTAGGCAACATTTGATGTCTCTGATTTAGGCTTAGTAATATCAAGATGATCAAATATTTCTTCATAATTTTGTCCTAATACATCCATGTGACCTTCTCCTTAGACACCATTTCTTATAAATCTTCTCTAGTGGACATTACAACCGCATCTTGTTTCATGCATACAAGCTCTTGTGGATCTCTCGTAACATTTTGATTGTAAGATGCTTTGTTAGTGGAAGAATAGTTCTCAAACTAGTCCCTTTTCTCACTTTCTTACAATGTTTGAAGTAAACAAGGATGCACTTTGTCAGGATCTAGATGTGCATTACCATGGAAGCTCTTAAAAAATTTGATTTGATCTAGATCACTAAGACTATGATTCTATTAAGTAATGAATGCATTAGAATGATTTTTTCATCATTTTTGTTTGTCACTAATTTAGATAGGTGATCATGAGCAAGAAACCCACAATACGTTCCATTATTTTCTTTTATCTTTTGCAAACTCTTGAAGCGATGAGGAATGTACCATGCAAGAGCAAGTCCTATATTTCCATAGAATATTTTCAAGAGCTAAATTCGTTCTAGATCATCAATATTTTAATTTTGTTCAGTACCAGGTGTAGGGGATGCATTACTCTCCTTATCATCACTATTCAACATTGATTCATGTGAATTGTACTTTTGAACAAGATCTTTGAATTTGCATGTAAAACTTCTTTCTGATAAAGATTCTTGATTGTGAGAAAGAAAATGATTATCTTTTCCATCCTCTTCTTCGATCTTTCTTAGAGTTTGAAGCAAACAAGGATGATTCTTTCCTGGATCAAGTTTCATGCCACCACACAAAAAAAAAACAAGAAGTCAACTTGTATGGGTTCATTAGGAACTTGCTTCTTTTGATATGGGAAGTATTTATCATCGTTGTCATGGTCACTATTACTTTCCCTTTTTCCTTTGTACCAAACCATCATTTTGAATTCAAACCTTTAGATAGAGTTACCAACCTTCATTCTAGGGAAGACACGTTAATATTTATACAGAATAAAACACACTTGCATTTCAATCCCCAATAGAGTCATCAAAAATCTAGAGGTAAACAGATTTTTCACTACAGTATTATCTTGAAAACTGACCTATTTACCTTGTGATTGAGTAGCAATCCCTCCAACTGTTAGAACAGTTATCACTACTCATAAGGAAAGTAGAGTCAATTTTCAAGCTAACATCACAGTGACAAATTTGTTTACCAACATCACTTAACATAATTAGGGTATGTAGAATCACCCAAGTGTCAAACTGAGTGGAAGAAGATATGAATGTGATCCAATCTGAGTATGAGAGAGAGAGATGGTCATCTAGCAATGTGACTAGTCTAGGAGAAAAATATTAAATCTTAGTTCAATATTAGGACCAGTATTAAAATTTACAAGAAGGTGGGTTGAGCGTCAAGTTAACAAATTAAAGGTGACGAAAGACCAGTTGACTTATAACTTGATGGTGCATATGGTGTTAAGTGATAATACATATAGTCAACCATCAAGAGTTGGCATTAAAGAAGGAGAAATTTCATCAAAAGACATTGAGAAAGGAGAAGGAAAGAGTGTTTCCTAAGAAGTATAGCCGAGGAAGAGGCTTGACAAGCATAGTTAAAAACCTTTGTAGAAGTAGCGAAGACTGGTGATAACAACAATATCACCCAGTAGGACCCCAAACTTGTAGGAAATGGATCCTTTTGTAAGAGAAAAGGTTGGAATGAGTGGGAAAAGGATTTCACTAGGAGATATGAATGTGATCCAATCTGAGTATGAGAGAGAGTCAATCATCTAGCAACATGATTGGTCTAGGAGAAAAATATTAGATCGCAATTCAATATTAGTTACAAGGTGGGTTGAGCATCAAGTTAACAAATTAAAGATGAGGAAAGACCACTTGACTTATATCTTGATGGGGCATCTAGTGTTATGTGATAATAAATATACCCAACCATCAAGAGTTGGCATTAAAGGAGAAATTTCATCAAGAGACATTGAGAAAGGAGGACAGTGTGTTGCTTGGGAAGTATAGCTAAGGAAGAGGCTTGACAAGCATAGTGAAAAACCTGCATAGAAGAGGCCAAGACTAGTGTAACAACAAAATCACCCAGCATGGCCCCAAACTTATAGGAAATGGATCCTTTTACAACAGAAAAGGTTGGAATGAGTGAGAAAAGGCTATCACTAGGAGATCAAATAACTTGGACAGTACAAGATAGAAAAAGCATTAATGTTTGTCAAGAAGTTGCCCAATAGAGAAATCAAGAGCAAGTGAATACCACTAAAAAGGTCTTGAAACCATATAAGATGAAGTATTGGTAGAGAAGAAGTCTTCACTACAAACATAGAAGTCCCTAATACATAGGTAGAAGTTGCTTCTAAAGATTTAGAAGCTCATGTCACAGAGATAGAAAGTCCCAACACGAAAGAAGAAATCAATGAAGATATGGTAAAAGGACATGAGAAATTATCATCTTATGAACAGTGTACAACTGTTCCACATTGGCTGAGGAAAAGGTTGTAGAGGATTCATGAAAATGTTGGCCTTGCATTGGAACTACAAGAGGTCATGGACTGAATTAACAAGTTGAAAGAGAAGGACAGAGAAAAAGACTTTTAAAAGTTTATCAAGAATGAATCTGGGTCACAAGCTTTAGAGATTGCAATGCCTACAATTGATATGGCCAAAGACCATATCACTCTAGATAACCACAATGTGACAACATTCAATCTAGAGCATGGCAGTAGAGAGTGGGTAATTGAGTAGTATGGTTGTTTTGCCTATGCGATGAAGAAAAAGATGAGGGAGTTGAAAGTAAAGTACCGAAAAGTGAAAAATGAGAATAGGGCTTTGTGTGGTTATCTGAAGAGTTTATCCCATCCATTAAGGTAAGAAAGCCAAACATTTATTCCTCCTACAGTCCTTCTAGAAGAGTTAATAGAAGTCATTAATGAGATGATGAAGAGTTACCCTAGGCGCAAAGGTATGTGTGGAACACAATGAGAAGGAGATAGAAACAACTGTTGAACTTGCCACAAATTAATTGCAGTGCATTAGCTATCCTCACCATGATGCAATGTATATATGAGTCATGAAATACTAAGCATCTCTACCAAAGGAATAACCTCACAACTGCAATCCTTGATTGAGACTTGCAGGAAGATGTTGACTAATGGTGAAGTGGTAAGAGAAGGAAAGGCATAATATTTTTCCAATTGGTATAGTGAAATAGCCATGGCAAAAGAAATGTTTGAAAATTCCAATGAGGAATCTACTTGATTAAGAAAAGTCATTGGAAACATTCAAAATGGAATACTCAACACAAAGGTAGCTCTGTTCACACGAAGAATGATTAAGGATGATATGAATATAAATAACCTAAAGGGTGAGTTAGAGAAGTTATTTCAGCCAAATTCCTCCTCGAGATGACTTTAAGAACTTTTCCATACTCTTAATTGTCATGCACGCCATTCAAGACTCAATGGCAAATTGGGAAAAACAACTTCAATAGATGTAAAAGAGACATGACCATTCTCGAATCCAAATGAGACACAACACCAAATGTTAGTGTAGATGAGTTGGAGGCGGTGTTATCCAGATCCCAAACATTAAAGGAACAAAATCAAACATAACTGATTCTAGGCAAAATGGCAATAATAACTTAGTTGAAATCATTAACTATAGATTTTGTATTGTTGCCCTTACTCTAATGAGTGTTGAGGTGTAATAATTTGGGTTGTCAATTTTGTTTCAATCTACGTTACCCATAGTAATTTGAGACTTATATAAAAGCCTCACTTCTCCTTTGTAAGGGGCGAAATTTGGAAATTGTCGCTTATGAACTACCAAGTTAATAAAGTTGTTGTTAGAGTTTGGTGATTTATTGATGTATTATGGTGCTTGCATGTTCAATTTGTTCTCATATGATTAGATTTCAAATATTTAGATGAATGTGAGTGATAGTAGTGTTATAGTGAGGAATCATCTTGCTCATGCCTTTTGTTCTTAAGTAATTCATAAATGTAGTGTAAGGTTGGTTCTAAACACTTACGTGTATGTTATACTTTCACCATTGATGCACATTGTTCATTATGATGGTGTTCAATGTGATGTGAAAATTATTTACACAGCCCTTGAAGATTGCACCACGTGGATGTTATACTTTCACCATTGATGCACATTGTTCATTATGATGGTGTTCAATGTGATGTGAAAATTATTTACACAGCCCTCGAAGATTGCACCAAATTTGTGTAGTTGTTGAATTTGACATAACAAGTTTTGTAGATTTCATCGTGGGAATACATGTTTTTCATCTTCTTAGGATTTAGATTAGAACTCTCTACTATCATGTCTTTTGAATAGTTCTTATGGTTAGTATCGTGTGAATCATCTTGAGTGAGTACATGTTCCTTTGTAATGCTAGCATATTCCATCACCCATAAAGTTTATCCATAATCAAGAACATAAAAGAACCTTGGAGTCATATTTTATGATCTTTCACAATCTTAGCATACACATGATTTTGTTAAAAAGAGGATAAGATACTTTTGTATTTAGTCCACTATTGATACAATCCTAAAACACGCAATAATAGTAGCCAACAAAATCTCAATATGTTAACAATTGAAATGATTTTCTTGGTGGTTGATGACACAGAGAATATTGGACTGGCTTCAAGACTGTCGTAGAGTTTGCTAATGCAGCGCTTTGTAAGGTAATTGTTTGTTCTTGATCAAATATGTGATGGATACAAAGTAACATATAGCTATCACACTCAATGCAATCCAAGCTAAGATCATGGTGCTAATGTGACATACATGACTCACATTGAAAAATTGAATTAGTCCCAACCTTAAGGCAATTTTGCCCACTCGAAAAAAAATCGAAGATTACAAACTCAATCATAGTTGTTCCGAATTAGACAATGAGTTTTTGTGTCAATGTTAAGGATCACACTTGCAATCCATCATCAAAAGAATAGAGAGTAGGAAGAGACATAAAATGATTAGTTGCAAACCTAGTACAAACTAAAGAAAATTGTGGATTGTGAAAATCTAATATTGCTAATTGAAAATTACTTACTAGGTGCGAAGTCCTTGCATATCTCCCTTAATATTTTCTGATAATTCATTTGACATAATGCATGCTCCATAACTTAAATTCCAAATTGTAAGTGTAAAAGAAATTCTTGAGCATGTCTTGACTTGATGCAAATTATACTATTGAAAGTGCAACAATATAAAGGGGATACCAACTTATAGCTAAATGTTTTTGGTGGACATGCAATCAATGGAACTATCATAATTTTCTTTTACTAGTTTTTCCATGCTAAGAAGCCTAAATTACAATTTATTCATTTGATGTGACAGATCTCAAAGGCAAAGAGTTGCAACATAGTAAGTAATAATTAATCTTAGAACTGTCATATCTTTGATCATAAACAATAGCATGCCTACTACTAGCTTATCTCCATGTCTTGTCCTCAATCCAACCATGAAAAACAATAGTCAACTTGACAAGAACTTTGCCTTCAAACAATCAGGACAAACATAAGCAACATGTATTACATACTCCAGTAAGCGCTAGAGCAAAGGGCCCACCACAATCTTTGGAATGGGCCACTGGGATCAATCGAAAGCGTGATTCATATTTCTTAGCAAAATTTGCACATAGACTCCAACCTATTAGGGTGTGGTACAGTGAGGGGGCCTTCAAGATTTATTTACGTGGATCGGGAGTTCCTATGAAGTTGGAAAAAGACTACTACAAGATTTCCTGAAATATTTTCCTCAAGAATAGAAGCCCTTTAGAGTTGCCGATTTGAGCAGGTGGAAAAGGTTTTTGCCCACTAGCTTAAGTTTTTTCCAGTCACTAATCAATTATATAAAAATTTACAATACTAAATCAATATTTTTTACTATTTTAGTTATTTAGTTGTGTTAATTGAAATTTAAAAAGTTGATGAGATGTGGCACGCTTCCATAAATTGTAGAACTTAAATTTTGAGCATAAACACTAAGAATTCATTGGACATCTCACTTAAAAATAATCCTACGCAAGACTTGATCCCTAGGGGGCTCTTTGTGAGCCATTCAACTTCACTAGTAGACCAAGGGCCCATTGATGAAGCCAGGATCGTGCTCTTGGTGATTTTGATGCCCCCCAGTCCTTGGCTCTAAGTCGAAGAGGTTTCAGGCACGAGTGGACCCGTATCAGGTCCCTAAACCGTCTGTGGTGGCCTTCACTGGTTGGTAGCTCGCAAGCTTTGTGCCTCGCTGGGTTGCCTCGCAGGTCTGAACCCTCCATAAAAAATAATCCTAAAAAGTCTTAATAAGACCTACTGATTTTTTTGGGAAGCCCTCTTCCCATGGGACCATGCTTTTAAATGTCATCCATATCTTGCAGAATCTAGAGAAGTTTATTTAATTTTAGAAGATCTAACAAATCACTGACAAGAGTAAAGTTTAAACTAATAACATTTTTTTTAATAAATAAAAATAACATGAATGACAAACCAAGGAGCAAAGAGCCAACAACTGACAGTACATTCAGATTAGTTACAGCAATCAAAATCTCAGATAGTATGATAAATGTCTCTTCCTCCTAAGATAGGAAAACATTATGAATTGCTTTGACACTTTCATGGACCCAGTAAAAGATATTACAAAATTGGTGTTGGTAATCTAACAATGATATCTCCATGTTTCGGTTTCCGGAATTAAAAAAATTAGTAAAATCCTCTTCAGTATTAACCTTGGAGATTTTTTAGTTCTGGAATAATGTTTCTCTGATATATCCACAGGTAAAAGTCTTTTTCATAACAAGACACTCTCTAATATTTGTACTCTCCTATCTAATCCAGTTATTAAAAAGATTAACCAGTTCTAGAAAAATAAATAGCTTCCCTCCATACCCACACCTGCTAATAAGAAAGAAAGTAGTTTCAACTTTGAACAAAGAACAGCTGCTTTTTGAAAGTACCCATGCAAGGCAAGTATACATTCCCTCATTTTCTCTGCATATACTAGATATCGTCTTCATACAGTGACAAAAATTATGTTTATTTCCAGATGATCAGAAAATAGAAACTAATTTGATATTGTAGCTTGTTTGTAACCAAGCATTGATGAAATTTTGGGCAATTGAGATAAGCATGACAAGTTATTTAAATACTACTCAACCGATCTTTTTCAAGCACAAGGATACACACGATTTGAACTCCACCTGGGAAATAGTAAAACAAGAGTATAAAGGGATGTCCTTCGAATCTACTACTTTGCAGCTCATATGATGATTACAGGGATGAACATTTAGAAAAATTAACCAAAAAATGGTACAATTTAGTGGACTGTGAATAAATGGATATTTTCCAGTTTCTTCATAAAATTTAGGTGAAAAACTACAATAATGTGACTGACATTTCTGATCCAAATTTCATCTTCACCTTCATAGAAAAATGTGCAGGGATCCCATTCTGATCTGTAAAAACAGGCAAGAGATGGCTCTATGTGATTTCCTACATGGATGCATGCAATAAATGCCAAATGCTTCATTTTAACATTAATTAAACATGGAGTAAAACAAATGGAAAAGGAAGAAGCATGGTAGCAGAAAAATTAAAGAAAGATTGTGATTCTTTAATGATTTAGGCAGGTTCAAAATATGAAGCAATACAAAAGAGAGGATAACTAGTTTGAATATTAGGAGTGTATAACAAATCCAGAGAATATGAGTCACAAAATTAAAAAAAGTAAGAAACTAAAAAGAATTAAAAAGTAGGAAAATAGAAAGATGAGGGACTGTGATACGTATTTCAATTAAAACTGGCTGTCTGACCAAATGATCTAGGTAGAAGGATATGCCCTGCTTCAAAATATTTCTAATATATCTAAATCATTTTCAAGTAGGTTTCAGGCTTACATACTCCCATATGGGGAACATTATTTGAGGAATTCTATTGGAGAATAGTCAAAAACAATTTATGCTAAACTAAAATATATACACCAACACTGTCAATGACGAAGTTGATAAGTAAAATGAAGCTTATATACTCTGATATGCAAATGCTGTATTTTGTACAAGGCTTTTCAACTCCCTACTTTACAGAAATACATCGAACTGCCAATTCAGCTAGTAGTTTTTCCTCTTTTGGGACACTGGGATTTACTCATATACTGCAGACCTACAAAAGGATACAAACAGCTAACAGTGAGAAAATATTAAAGAGAAACATACCTTTATCACAAGTACCAAATTTCTGGCCAAAAAAATTGAAAGCTTTAGGCAATGCTTATGTGAATGATGTACCTTTCTAGCAATTTGAGAAATATAGATTCAAACAACCACCGCTCCTCTGCATAAGAATATCATAACTATAGTATAGTGTTTGACTGCAGTTCATTCTCTAGCTCCCAGCTCCTTGGTCTAGCATGATTGTGAGGCTGGCTACAGAAAATGAGAAAAGCCCAGAGGAGACAAACTCAGAATGTATACCATAAAATGGATTATTAAGTTCAAAATAAGTGCCTGATACAAGAGGCTGTACCATTTAATCTTACCTTGATTGTGACCCTGTCTCCAAGGTCTCACTGAATGAGAGTGTAGTTGCCGCTGAGGGTGTGATTCAGCAGTCCCAGGAACAGTTCCTTCATCAGGAAACTGCTGGGAGTGACCAGATAATGACTGTGTCCAAATTGGTACAACGCCTCCACTGCTCACTTCATCTCTTCCTCTGAAGATATTAGAAGAATCTGCAGTTGACTGGGAATCGTTCTGTGTATCTACCACATGCACATAATGATTATTATGAGTAACATATGGAATATCTTGAGTTGAAATCCGTGACATTTGCTGTCCCAAATAATGCTCAGATGAAGCTAAAGAAGCATTTCTTGGATTTATAGTAGAAGGTACTTCTGCATGTTCAGATGGAGCCTCATCGGATGTGTTCTGACTTGAATTATTAGGCACCTGTGTCCTGCGGGATTCATTGGTTATACTTGGAACCATTTGATCCATTTGTGACCTTGCTGTGGACTCTGCATTGTTTCTACCTGGTTCCCTGTCGACATCCATATGCTCTGACAGTGCATCATTTGAGTTTTCTACTGATTCTCCCAAACCTTCTTCCGTTCCATTTTCCAAAGCAGCTCTCTCAGCTGCCTCACGTTGCCACATCATTGCAAGGGCTTCTTGCAAACGTTCTTTAGCTGCTGATATCTCTACGATGGGAAGTGGATAGTTGGAACCCAACTCTATCCCAGCAGCCTGAAGAACAGCTTGTGGAGCATCCCAAGGATGATGTATCCACTCTGTGGGTAACCTGGCCAACTCTGGAAGCCAGCGCCGAACATATTCTCCTGCTGGATCAAATTTGTACCCCTCAAACTGTAATAAGTCCCAAAACTCAATCAATCAAAAAGTCCAGAAAAGTCCTGAGATACCTCAAACTGTTATAAGGAAATGATAAAACACAAGAACATATACATAGTGCACAGTTTATGTTGCACCGTGGCATACCTGAGGATTGTCGATACGAACAATATCACGACCATCTGGTAAACATCCAGAAATATATTGCCACCCAAGAGTATCACATTCAAGATCCGCATCCAGTAATGTGTCCCAAAAATACTTCATACCCCATCGCCATGGAAGCTGGAGAACCTTAACAAAGAAGCTAGACACTACAACCCGTATCCGATCATGCAACCAACCTGTTGCCCAAAGTTCACGCATCCCAGCATCAACTAGTGGATAACCAGTCCTACCTTGCCTCCAAGATTTGAAGTAACCCTTATCAACCCTCCAAGGGAAAAAGTTAAGATGTGTAAGAAGTGGCTTCTCATGACTGCAAGGAAAGTTGAAACTCAAATATCTTGAATACTCCCGAAGTCCAATTGACTTCAAAAACAAGTTCACACTCTGCTCTGCTTTAGTATTACCTTCATTAGCCCACAAAACTTGTTTAATACGGGCAAGATGAAACACTTTCCGAACGCTCAACTCCCCAAAATGCAGATGAGGTGATAGCAAAGAAGTTGTTGCACTATCTGCTTTTCGACGGTTTGTGGCATAGTCAATCAAAGGTCCATTGATAAATGCAGTCAATGCCTTGTCAGCACTAGTCCAACCAGGTGACCATGCCCTTGCCAAAAGGGCATTGCTCCCCTTTTCAGACTCATCCTCCAGACCTAGATTTTCTGATGGGCAGTTAGACACATTACCTAAATACACACAAACATTATTCAGTTAGAAAAAATTGTGTCACATTTGGCCTCGAAATTGATAGTAAATTCATGGTAGCAAATACCTGAAGTGCAGCATCAACTTAAGTGTTTTGGAGTCACTAAGAGGTAATAAGGTCTACATACTAAGTACGCAGTTTTAACAACTCATCGTTACAATCTTTTAATATATGATATGCAATTTTTTTATTAACTAATTCAGTGTTAACAAGAGAAATATAGTATCAGTGGCATTCACACTTAAAGTAAATGACTGTGTTGCTTTTCATCAACAATGCTGTTGGTCAGTAAATTGTAACTTGTGGGAGAATCACAACTGTTCTTAAATATACTCTTTACTTCAGTATAAAAATTTTTACTAGCCAATTCCAGTAATGATAGGGCTTATTCTCTGAAAAAGGTTAGGCAGTTGAACAAGAAATGTATCACAATTGTACCTCTATGCATATTGCTCCTATGTACACTTACGTATGGCACCCATTGTTTCCACAAAATTCTGATATCTGCAAATCTATGTTGGGAAGAACACTTGTTGGTATAATTAAGGTTGAAAGGAGGAAAAGAATCATATAAGGCGAAGTCACACACTGAGTATACCTTTCAAAGTGTTGAGAAAATCAGTTATGGACAACATAAATTACCATTGATTACCCCATAAGCTTAGAAACTCAGAAAGTGCATCCAGCTTGAGGTATCCAGTGAAATGAAGACAGGAAAAATGACGATTGAATTCTAAAAATTGTATAAATAGGTCTTAAAGCCTTTTTCTTTGAAAGTTTAATCAATTGAAAATTCATATTGCAATTTTCTGCAAACTTAAAAACAATCTTTGAGATCTTCTCAGCTTCCCCTTTGTCTTGCCCAAAGAAAACGACTTTCACCATCATTTTCCTCACTCAACAACGCCACCAACAGTACCAATGATTTCAAAGCCATGTTGACCGCAAAACCAATTATAACCAGGGAAGAGAGAGCATCATCGCCATAGTGATACCTTGATATAACCCTGCCAAACTGGCAAACATTAACTTTATTGACGAAATCCATATTTTTCTTTTGAATTTATTTATGTGCACTTGTCATTTCTGTCCTTGAGCATGACTACAAGAAAGTGCACTTGCTTCTGTCTGCATAGAAACTTGGAAAATGTTACCATACAACAATCATAACAAATCTGGAATAGCATGACTATAAGAAAGTGCACTTGCTTCAGTCTGCATAGGAACTTGGAAAATGTTACTATACAACAATCATAACAAATCTGGAATAGCATCAATCAACAAGGATTGATCATGACTCTTAAGCTATAAATCTTAAGGAATGACCAAGTGTTTAAGCTGCACATAGTGACATAAAGCCTTATTTATGCACTTGCATTATTAGATAGTTGTATACTCATGGTAGATGTAAGTTCTGTCTGTGGTTATGTAGAAATCACATGAATAAGAGTGTGATTCACTAGATCAATGAAAATATTTAAAATGCAGAGAAGACGTTATACAAGAATCGTAACTGTCTGTGGGCATACTGTAGTTGACTGTTTAGTACAAGTAGTTCTGCTACCATGCTACCATATATAATCCGTCTAGATAATATCTACCGAGGAAGGTTTGAAATGGTCACCATGCAGAACATAACTAACAGAGGTCTAACAATAGTCACAAAATTTGGGAGAGATCAGGCCTCAGTCCCATGCCAATTTTTAATCTAAAATCTTGTGCTTTTCCAATAAACAAACCAAACAAAAAAAGAAGTTCAAGCGGGAGCTTGCTTGCTATGGAATAGTTGAAGACCTCTGCAGGGTTAGCATTTGTGACTACTGGCACTGCAAATGCCTATGTAGAAGGCCAGAGGTGCAGTAAGAATGTTTCTTTCTGCCAAGGAGAACACAGGCCATCAGTTTTGAACCAGACTGCCAAGGTACATATGCACAATGATGATAGCATGCCCAGTTTTCGGGATTCAGTGTTTGGAAAAGATGGCACCAGTAAGGAGAGAGGGAACAAAAGAGATGGCTAGAGGGAAGATGGAGCAGAAAAGAGGTGATAGTGATGGGTTTTTACTGTCTAGAGCACAGAGGAGCACACCCCTTCTTGGAGGAGGGCCCTCAAACAGTGAGGGAAGAGGGGTTGACTCCTAGAGCAGAGAACATAATGCCCTCTCTTGAATTTGTGATACAGAAGACCTTCGACAGGTTGAGGTTTGGCAAGGTTCAGAGCAAAAAAAATCAGCGGGTTCCATTACGGTGGATTTGGGAGATGAGATTGAAAAGGTGTTGAGTAACATGGATCGTTTTCTGCAAATTTACTAAAATTGCCATTGTATTTGATTTGCTATAAGAGTAATATAATTTTCTCCATATAAGCATTTTCAAAACAATGGGAAGTGAAACATTGGTTATAATTCCCCCCACAATGTAAAGTTCACACTTACTCCATTTTATAGGGTTTTCAGTCACTCTTTAGTCCCATGACTACACACATCAAATTCTTTCTTCCTTGAATGCAATCTCTTATACTTCTTGGTTTGTCATATTATATTCCGCACAAAGGGCTTGTGATTGATATATTATTTTCATCAGCCAATAGGAAGTTGAGTCTCCAGTTGGTCAACACCCGTATTAGCATTTGGGCATATAAACAGTGACTTTGCAACTCACAAAATCTATATCATTTCGTTATGAGATATGCAAAGTATAAGCTCGCTCAATTTCTCCATTCACCAACTTCACTCCTTCGTTTCCAACATATGAAGTAATACAATCTCTCTCTCAAAACATCTTATCTACATTAGCTAAGAGGGTGTTTGATTGTTCTTCATGCTTAATCTCCACAATGTTATAATGAAACTTCTAATAACATCGTCTAAATATTCCTGGTATTATGTTTATGTTGCACTCCCATGCAAAAGGTCGGATTCCAGGCTGCTTGTAAGTCACATGACCTGATGCTCAATTTTGTCACATCATCATGTTCTGATTCATCACTACTATCATATGCAATGTCACTGCCATTAATTTTTTTTGTCTTCCCGCATCCTATAACATCTTGTTTTAATCTATTTCCAATATATATATATGACATATATATTTGTGAATTTTATTACATAAATTAATTTCAACATATATCACATATACATACCTTTATGGTTATGTGGAACTCAATGCCTTTATTGCTAATGAGGGCCACCTTTCCTTATATTGAATATGTTCCATTTAATTCAATCTTGGTGGTGGGTCCCTCATATCCTCCGCCTAGCAGGTTACTAACCTAGCCTTACTTATGATTGATCTAGTGTCCATTGATGTAGACTAATACTACCGATTGGGGTCAAATAAGGTGTCACCCCTTTCTTTTATTCCATTTAAAAATTCATCGGATTCTACGTTTCTTCCACCCACTGTAATTCATATATTCCCTGTTGAAATTGTTACCACTCTATTTCCCTGTTACAGGTGGTCCTTATCACTCCCTCGGTGGCAGTATTATCAAATATCTTCAATGTGCATCACTTAGTTTATCATAGATTTGTCTCCCCTCTTATGACCTTATTTATTTTCCCGCCAATGCATATGTGCTCCATATTATACCGATTTGATTCATTGTCTCCCAATGTACCTATGGATAGAATTCATCCAAGTCAAACTAGTTTATCATGGTATCAACTATCACAATGTCCATAGATGAATCAAGGATGATGGATCGTAGATTTCATCAACAATGAGGTTACCACATTTGGTTATAACTTATTTCCTTATCAATAGTGTTAACATTTTATAAGTGATGGTTGTTGCAGTTTACTCACAACATCAAATTCAAAATTGTTGTTGACCTAGGTGGAGTTGAGGGTTTTGTCAATGACGTCTTTGCTCTTGTATAGAAAGTAGAGCCCAGAGGCAATGATTGTGGCCAAGGTAGAGATATCACCCCATGCGCCTCCAAACCTTTCGTTGTCAATTAAGAGATAGCCCATGTACACATACATTACCAACCTTTCGTTGTCAATTAAGAGATGAGTCCCAAGAAAATTTGACACCTTTGATATATTATTAGGCATTCCTTCTATGATTAACTGAATTGTAACAATTTGTTGCATTAACTGCAGTATCATGAAGTCACATTTGCAGGAGCCCATGCAATGTTGCTATTTGAAGTGGTCTCACTTCCTTTATTATCACAAGATAGAGTCAAAAAATCCTAGTTGAGCATTAAAGATTCAGTTTCGGGTCATGTGGAAGTTCTTCATTCTGAATAAATAGTCACAGCATGAGGAATTATCAACCCTTATAATGGTGCTTTTGCTAATATCAATGGGAAACTTTCCACTGGAGTCTCACTTGGAATCCATCAATCAGAATGTTGACCAGTTTCAAGATGTAATCACTTCACATTGGCTCCAAAAAAATTATCACATATAATCCAAAGAAAAAGAAATAACTCAAGTTAATGTTTGAGCCTCCATCTATCCTGGAGCTTACGACAAACACAAATAGACAAACTCAAACATGACAATGACTAGGTAGCAGTTACAAATAGAGTTGAGTTCTCAGACTTGAGAGTTCTAATGTTAATGAAGCCAAGTATTCCTCCGGGAACAAAACATCGGTCCCTAACATCGATCCTCTCTTGGATTCTAATTTTCCAGACCCTTGCATTAGAGATGTTTTAGTCGCAAATGTGCGTGTGCAGTGTGTTGTTCAGGTCACACATTCGCCAATATAAGTTAGATAAAATATGTACCGTCTTCTCCCTCTCGTTGCCACTTGATGTGGATATCCTCTCATCCCATATAATTAAATTACAAATAGTTCCGCAAACTATGAAGTATACCCTAGTATTTCATCTGCAAAATTTCTCAGGCCTAATTTAGAAAGGACATACTCTAGTGTTATGTTTGTACTGCAAAAGCTATCATTTCTTCAATTCTCTTAGTTACCGTTGTAGTTGGCTCTGCTACCATGTTGAGTAACATGGATCATTTTCTGCAAATGTACTAGCATTGCCATTGTAATTGATTTGTTCTAAATGCAGATTTGAATCTCATATAATATGAGAGGAGACATGTCTCTGTGGTTTAATCATCATTTAATTAATAATAATCTATTAACAAAAATAATAATATGCATAACAATATATATAATATATTATATACTATAATATATATATATATATATATATATAACATGGATAAGTACATATAGGAAATGATGATTTACCAATAACAATAATGTATCTAAAATTTACCGTTTGGTCTGAGCTTCAATTAATAGGGCATTTTAGAGGATTGTGGCCCAACCTAAATGATCTCCATCAGTAGAGAGCACAAGGAACCCATTTCAAAAGGGTATGTTGCACTGTACCCTGTTGCTAGCGAGTTCTTCGTTGTGGTTTTTGAGAAAGTTGATGACATGAACAAAATCGTATGTGACTTTTTGGCTAAGTAGCCAATCCTAATTGTGGTTTAGATTAGAGGATTTAGTAAAAAAAACATAGGCTGGATTTTGGTACTGCAAGTATAAATATAGACATTTTCGGAATATATATGTATATGTATGTGTATTAATGTATGTATATTCATAGATTCATACATGTAACATGTCAATGCTCATTCATCATTAGTTCAAACATATAGTGATAATAATAAGTTCGAAGCGTGATTCTCATAAAATGATAAATCCATAATTGTCAATATATGATTACAATATATTTCATATTCATAATTTGCAAAAGTCTCAAAATGTCATAACATGTTGAAAATTTGAAGTCATGAGCCATGTTTCATATTTAAAAATGAAAAAAATAAACTTAACATCTAATTCCATATTCTTCTTCATCATCTTCATTGGAATTGTCAAGATTTGGTTCCACTTGAGCTTCATTTGAACCAATAGTTGTAGTACTTGTCATACCATGTGAAACACTTGCCTCTTGATCATTTAGAAAGACTAGGGCAAGTTGTGCACTCGTGCCCTTTAAATCAGAATACTTAGGGACTAGATCCCAATTCTTTGAAGCACCCTCATTGCAGTCTTGTTTTCTTATGTGACAATAGGTGAAGGTAGTAGTATATGAAGACCAGATACTCTGCTTATTTGGAACCCAAGCAATTGTGCTTAACCGAGTAGATGAAGATGTACTCCAATTCCGCTCAACTAAAGAAGAACTTGCAAACTATTTGAGTTAGCAAACAATATTTTAGTTTCAATATGATAGCATCATGATTAAATTCAAATTCAAAATTGAAGAACAATTAAAAATATAAAAACTTGGGAGATAAGTTTAATTGCAAGAAAACTAAGTGTTTAACATGTGAATACCACCATTCATCAACATCCATCCTATATTGAGCATGAAGAGCGAAAATAGCATTATATTTGGTAGATACAAATTGGGCAAACTTGGTGAAGACAATGTTTCAAGTTTCATCATCATCATGATATGTCTTGGAAAATGCAGTATTCTAATTAGCAACAACCTCTACATCTCTATATGGTGCCACCTTATTTGGTTGTAAAACCATCTCTTGCCCATAAAACCTTGGTGACAAAGCATACACCAAGAGATGCAACAGGGTAGCCATCTTGTTCCAACGATCAACAATAATTTTTTTCACTTCTTTGAAAAATGTAACCATATGTTCCCTGTCCACCATCATTGTTTTTATGTACTTCACCATGGTGTCCATGGTGTCCGTACATTTCACCCTAACATGGGCAATCATTATCAACAAATATAATCATGCTCATGATGGGCTTGCTGAATTCCAAAACATATTATACGTGTTCCCACCATTCATCATCAAGGATCGATGCTTTTACCTTTTGGGCTTTTTTTGTGTTTGATTGCCTCCATACACTCCACAAAGAGTTGATAATCATAGCACTCAAGGCCTCTCGTGCCTTCACAAGTCATCCTAAGACAATTGTGTGTGATGCAAATCATATTTCAGCAACCTATGATAGCAGAAAAGTTAAAACATGCATGTCAGTATAAAGTTTATCTATAAATTTAAAAACTAAAAAATAAATTATAAAAACAAGTATATTACCTTCAACAACTTCAATGAATAGGTGGTCATGAATATGGCTTGTATCATGTGATGATTAGTCACAATATTTGTATCTCCTCAACCTCCTTGTAAATTTTATTGACCCATTCAATTTGAGTGCCTCTCTTTTGCATTATTAAACTGAGTGAATAGATTGTCCATGGTACCCACAAAATGCAATTACGTGTGACCTCTACTATAAACCCATCTGCCCTACATTTTTTAGCATTGTTTGTTATGGAATGGACAATATTTGTAGGCTCAACCATTTCAATTGATTCCACGAGACTATTCGCAATGAAACTTGCATCTTTCACTTGGCCCTCTTGACCCATTGCCTTCAAGAGCATCGCTCCTTAAGGTGACACTGATATAATAATGATAAAAGGATGGACATACCGATTTCCACCCCTGTATCTTTGATTACTTTCAAATTTGTCTCCACTGAGGCTTTCCCCCTTGACAATAAGGTGTTTCGCACCTTTTCATAATCAGCAAGTTCCTTATAAAGGTCACTCACCATATCCTACCAAAAAGGTGATCTAACACAATAAAATGGAAGCACATTCTAATATGAGCAATGACCAATACTTTCATTGCAAAGATTTCTCATGGGTGAACAATTTCTAGTTCAGAAGGTGGTGGCGATGGCAAGAAAGGATGTGGGCCAACAAATTTTACCAAGCCACTCGAAAGTCTCCTTGAGCATGGTTGGGCATGGGATGGAGCAATCATTGTCCTTCCTCTGTTACTTCTATTAGGTTCATCTTTCTCTCTAACATATTACAAGATTAAAGGGGTTGGCAGCTCGTCCCCATTTACCCCCTTACAAGTTTCCATTGCTTTCCACTGCTAGAAATGAAAGCAAGGATTCAATCGATAGTATGAGTTGGAATACTCCATCTTGCAATGGTTACACTGCCAAATATAACCCCCACCACCAGGCACTGTCATAATCATTGTTGTGTAACAAATGCCAAAGTGGTGTGCATGCATCAATTCTAATAGGGCTTGCCCGAGCAACATAACTAGAGCTTCCCCTTCCACTTCCACTTCTACTTCCATCCATTTTGTCTAACTCTAACTAATGAACCTAAAAATGGACAAGAAAACACAACCCATTATGCAAAAAAAAAAAATTGAAAAAAAATGGCATCATAATCCCTTAAAATGCATACAATGTATAAAAGAAGTATTTAAAAGTCTTAAAAAACTTATTAAAAAAACTTTAAAAAACCTTTTTTTTTAAAAACCTCGACAAATTCATTAAAGACTTGAACAAAATAAAGATTCTCTTGCCTGTACCCACTAAATTTTCCTTTCCTAACGATTCCCAAGTCTCCGATGCAAGTTTGAGTCCTCCAAAATGGTGAAAAATGCTTGAGAGACAAATGAATGACCATCATATGACTTTAGGCAACCTTTGTTGGTTGAATTAGGGTTTAGAAGGGTTGTATTAGGGTTTAGTTGCACTTTTAACAAAAAATCAAAGTGGGACCCTTTTTTGGCCACCCAAACCCATGGATTCCTTTGGATTCCATTCTAAAACCTGGGCAAAATTCAAGAGGAACCAGGATTTGAACTGCACCAAAACCAAAATCCAAAGGGTTTTCTGAGGAACTTGGTCTTAGATTATAAATGTTGGAAGGACAAATTTTCCTTAATACTAAAGCCTTGATCCATTATTTTCTCTTGCTACATTTTTTTTGAAAAGGTTCTAATATTGGTGAGGCTCCTAAACCTTCCCTTGCATTTTTGGTTGACTCTAGCTTCTAAGCTATATTGGAGACTCGCTTGGCAACTTTCTAATGGTGGATGATAGAGATGATAGATCTCTAAATCTCATACACTCTACATTTTCTTGGGTTTTGGTGGAATTTGATGTTTCAATTGGTTTCCCAAAAGAAATGAAGAACAAAGCTTCAAAGATTTAGTGGATGCAGCCCTTGGATTATTAAGGTTTTCCTATCAGGTGTAGGAGGTGTTCTCAAATAGTGAATTTGGCTAATCAATGGACCAAAGGTACCAAAATTGGCTACCTAGTAGAAGAATGTTGTTGATAGCCATTAGAAAGTGGAGGAGGATGGGAAGCAACACAATTATTCCCATGTTGTGCGGGAGATGGATCACAACAGTTTCCTGGCTCTCCAAATAGCTTCTCCAAAATTAAATATGTTATTACTTTAATGCTAGAGGGGATAAGGAGCAGAAGCATATAACTAGTGTTGTGATTTTGGAGGGAAGGGAGGAAAAAAAGCTCAACAGATTCTGTGACAACGAATTGGTCGTAGGGGGTGGTTAGAGTCAACAAGAATGTTTCTCCTCTAAGATAGAGATGAATCCCCATGATAGCTTATTGGATTGGGAATGAGGCAGCCCGGGTGAAAAAGGGATGGCAAGCAGTGAAAAGGAAAAAAGACGAGAAATCAAAGAGGGAACCTTTCAGTATGATTATATACTCCCAGACTAAGGGAGGTGTGAGTGGTAAAGGAGCTTCACTACATGCTCAAAAGATATTAGTTTTTTTTAAGTTTTTATAAGGCTTTATTTTTAGAATAGTTTATGGGTCTTGCTATGGTACTTAATAATTGGGAAGCTGTTCTCCTTCACTGTAATCACCCCTTGTATGGATTGTGATGTCCCCATTTTTGGCAAGCCTCTGCAAATGATCAAGTTAGTGCATTATAGTGACCCTCGTAAGCTAAAAGGGTGTTTTAGGGGTCGCAATGGTGAACTTACTGTTTTTAATTAGTCTAAATCAGGTGGTTGCCATACATGGCAATGCAAATGGTAGTGTTGGCAATTGGTCATCGCTTGCAATGAATTGGGCTATTAATTGTATGAGCTCATATTTATTAATTATTTTTTAAAAGTTTCATTATTCTAATAGCACTTTATTATAATAATGTTAGACCTCTGTTAATTATGATCTGTTTGGTGACCATTTCAAGCCTTCCTCAGTAGATATTATGTTCTGCTTAATATTCGACCTGCAATACAATTGGAGCAACTGCATTTCACAGCGTTACCTAACAAAGGCCTGCGATACATTTACTAGGACTAGCGTTTCCTTTCCAATTCTAGCGTTTGACAATATTCCCCTACAATTTTATTACTAAGGCCTAAGTCTTGATTGCTAAGGCTTGCGTGTGGGTTCTTGAAGGTTGTGGTCATTGTTGGAGGATCAACGACTACCTGAGATTTTCAAATTAATTATTTGGCCTGTGTTTTCCATATCATTCAAATCTAGAAGCTGAACAAGGATGCAATCTATGCAAGTACCTCCGAGTTCTATTTTTTTTAATAAATAAATGAATTGTAATGTGTAAATGTTTGTGAGCCAACTGTGAATGGTCAAAGGAATTACAATTTGTTGTTTTTGTTGAGTTTTAAATGATCATTTGCTGCAAATATAATAACACTGCCATTTATTTCTATATGTTCAAAATGCAAATATAAATATGAGAAGAAGAGACATGTCTCTATATGGTAAATTATAAGTTAATCATCATTAGAAAATATATTAAGAATAATATATATAAACATAATTATATATAGCATATATATATATATATATATAGGAGAGTTTGTCTAAATGATAATTAACTAATGACCATAGAAGAATTATCTCTAGGTCCATTCAATCTGATTGAAGCTACAACATTAACACTCCCTGTTAGCTAGGGAGGATTGTTATAGAACACATTATGCTCTCCAACATATAGAGAGATATCATCTCAATATGATATTCTTGGAATGACATATTTAAGGATATCGACATATATCTATCAACTTAGGTGTTATCTTTCAATATCATCCGAAGTATGATTCATCAAGATTGGAAAGGAAACACTGGTCCCAGTAAATGTAGTCTATCAGAGAACAAGTAATCAAGGTGTCATGATCACTATCATGACAGGTATCATGACTTCCGACACAGTACGAAACAACAACTTAATGTAGTCTGTCATGATATATTCGTTATCATGATTTCTGGCACTCCGAGATAGAAACTTAATGTAGTCTATCAAGATAACAAGTCAAGCTATTGATAAGATCGTAACCTTACAATAGCGACCTCAGAGGGTGGATCACATGATATCCACCATGAACCATGTCAAAGGGTGGATCCACCATTGCTGCTCCTAGAGGGTGGAACAATGCTTTTCACCTCAACCTTCTCACTTAACGAATTTCACCAGAACTTTTCGTGGAGAAGTACTCATTCACAAAGATCTTGGGAAGTCAAATCTCTTCGTTCAAGGATGCATGTTACAACCTGTTAGACTCCCTCTGAATCTGATATCAATCTTCCAACTTTCTGGTGACAAGTCATCACTTCCTCATGATGTACACAAGGGTAGGCCTATCAAAATCATGCTGTCATACACATGTATTTTAGACTCCCTCTAAATATCAATCTTCTGAGCTTGTCGTATAAGGTTGCCGTTGATGAAGTATCAAACTCCCTCTTGATATGAAAGGATACTCGTAGTGTCAATCATCAAAGATATTTGCTTCATGAGCCTCAATTTATTCAACCAAATCATCAGATGACTAATGAAATCTAGATCAAAGCATCTTTTGAAACTACTGTCATACGATTGAATCTATACAATATTTGCTACATGTGTAAGGTACCAACCTTCTTTTCCTGCAAGAACATCCCTACACATAAAGAAAAAGATCAAGACAAATAACACTTTATAGTATGTATAAAAATACAAATAAGAGAGAGAGAGAGAGAGAGAGAGAGAGAGAGAGAGAGAGTACAATGGATAGATAAATGTAACACTCAAGAACAACAAATACTTATCTGCACATGACTAGAACATATTCCCCTTAAAGATGGTTCAAGTGGGAATAGAACATTGTTTATCATTTTCCCCCCAAAATGTGTAGTTACCACTCTTATATTGTCAAACAATTTAGCATCACATCAAATATGACAAACTTGTTTTTGTTTGATAGATCTCAGAGCCTGCACTATGGGAGGACACAATACAAGTGACCACAATCTCCTCTAACTCTTCCCTCTTACAACATATGAGTTGTTGACTGCATTTCATCTCAGACTCATTGAATAGTATTCACTATTTGAACCTTCATCCACTTACGGATCCCATGCTATTGTTAATAAGAGTGCAAATTTCTATTTCTTAGTA
This sequence comes from Cupressus sempervirens, assembly GCA_028749045.1. Taxonomy (NCBI): domain Eukaryota; kingdom Viridiplantae; phylum Streptophyta; class Pinopsida; order Cupressales; family Cupressaceae; genus Cupressus; species Cupressus sempervirens. Next base: position 612,131,234 of record CM053784.1, on the reverse strand, counting down.
TATGAGTTCACTCAGCACTAGGGTCAGACACATAATGACTCTTCAATCACATGCACCATAATCTAACTATGGAAGTGATATAAAATAAGATATACTCAATTGGTAAATTTGCTCTCCTTAAAATAATTGTACAAATATATGGGTGCCCCTAGTTCTTATTGATAACAACCATTCACAAGTCGCATCCCTTCTTAAAAATAACGGCTAGTAGTAAAAGGAACGATCCTTGATGATAAATGGTGGAACCGTGTGATATGTTTTAAAATTCACCTAGCCCATCATTAGCATGATCAGGTATGTTGGGACTCATAGCCCATGTTTGAGTGAAATTTATCATGGCATGAACACCATGGTGGAGAATATAAAAACAATAATAGCGGTCAAGGAACATACAGATACATATTTCAAAGTAGTGGAATAAATTGTTGTTGACCATTGGAACAAAATGACCCACCCTTACATCTCTTGGCATGCTTTATTACCAAGCTTTAATAGCCAAGAGATGGTTTCAGAACCAAGGAGGGTGGCACAATATAAAGATGCAAAGGTTGTTGGCTACAAGGCTGCATTTACAAAGATAATAATGGTGATGAAACTCAAAATCTTGTCTTAACCAAGTGGGTCCAATTTGTGTCTCCCAAATATCATGACACTATTGCTCTTCATGCTCAATATAGGATCTATGTTGATGAATGGTGGTATATGCGTGGTCAAGACTCCATTTTCTTCTAGCCTCTTGCAATTGAAGTTTTCTCCCAAGTATTTATCTTTATTTCATTGTTTTCCATTTGATCATGATGCTATCATATTGCAATTGAATACTAAAAGTTGTATGCAAACCTAAAAGGTTGCAATTTCTTCTTCAGTTTAGCAGCATTGGAGTACATAATCCATCTATTTGGTCAAGAACAATCATTTGGGTGCCAAAAACCCTTAGGATTTGGTCTACATACACTCCAACCTTTGCCTATTGTCACATAAGAGACCGGACTACCGTGACAGTGTGACAAGGAATTAAGATCTAGCCTCTGAGTGTGCTGATTTAGATGCCATGGTTGCACAACTTGCCCAAGCCTCTATAGAAGAACAAGAGGCAGCTCTTCCACATGGCCTAGACATAGTGAGTGGCCCGGCTTGTGGTTCAAATGAAGTAGAACCAAAAGCTGACTTTGATTCCTATGGTCATGATGAAAAGGAATTTGAATATTAAAAATTACAGCTTGTAATTTTAATTTTCATTGTGTAATGGCATTTTGAGACTTTTGTGAATTATGAATATGGTATATGAGGTATACATTGATAATTTTATCGGGAACTGTGGATTTATGAATATCACACCTCTGACTTATTATTATATGTTTGAATTTTTTAGCCAATAAGAATGAACATTGAACATGTTACATGCATGGATCTATGATGTATATCTATCTATATGTATCTGTGTGTATCTATATGTATCTGTGTGTATGTGTGCAGAACCGGAACCCAAGCAATAAAAAAATTGTCGAACCTGTATACCCAAACCCAAACTTCGCCTTTTTGCAAAAGGTGCCGGGTATCACTGACCCTAAAGAGCCCAAAAACAAAAGATCCCAGATAATTTTACTTCTGAATGTAATTAGAGAGTCCAAAACCAAGGACCAAACCCAAGCCTTTAGCAAAGGTCTTTAAAGATTGCTAACTAATAAGGATATAAACCAAAACAAGGTTTCATATCTACCCTAGTGTGAATCAGCCATTTTCCTAAGCTGCCACAAATAGTCAGAAAAGCCCTCCCCAAACCCAATAAAAAAACAGTGCTAACCATAGTATGGAATGTACATTCAACTGTTCGATTTAGCTAAGAGAACAGATCTGTCTTCTAAGCTTTCTCCTATATCATACTTTGAAGCAAATTAGTTAGCAATACTACTGCATGATGGAATAGCTGTACAGAAATATGGGTCAATGAGTTTGACTCAAAAAACTACACAGTTGAATCCTGATGGCAGTTTCACAACAAGAACAAAACACATGTTACATACAGAAAAATTAAGCAAGGTAGAGTAAATAAAGCAAGAAAAACAACCAAACAATAGATGGAATGGATGTTATAAGAGATGGACATAAGCATGAGATCAAAATGTTATATAGAAAATTTAAAATTCATGAAGAGGTGCACTACCTACACCTGTCTTGTTCATGTAAACTGGACTTCAAAATGAACTCCTAAAAAAGGCTAAGAGGTACGCTCATGAAGCAAAAGCTGATCTCTTTTAAGTGTTCTGTAATATTTTATGGGAAATGCAATCTTGTTAAAGAAGAGTGTACCTTGAAGTTAAGTACTTCAGCTGAGACACATCTATTCCATAAATGTCAACTATAACTTGTAAATATCCCCATCTATTGAGATATACTAACTCTAGTCCATCAGCTTTGACAGGTTCTACGCCCAACCTTGGAACAGGGTACAAAGCCTTCTAGCTTGCCTATTAGGAATTAAACTGGGCAGTCCATACAGAGGATACTCCACCATGCCACCAAGTCATAGCCCAGCAATAAAACACTGGTTTTTCACCCAACATTGGTACAGGTTATTGTGGCTTGGGGTCATATGTGCAGCAGGTAGTCCACCTTGCTACCGTATCATAGCACAGCAAACAATACATGCATATATACTTGATGGTGTTTATAAATCAAACAGAAGAGCATCAATGTTGAATTTCTCCAATACAAACCAGTGCACTAATATGTTTTATTAATCAACCAGAAAGAATACTTGTATGACTATTTAGGATGTAGCCCCATCTCGGAATTGTCAGGTTCTGCACCCAATTTGGTAGGGGATATTGCCACTTGACCATTAGGAATTGAATTGGCTTGTGTGTGCAATGGGTATTCCACCCTGCCACCAAATCATAGCCCCCCCCCAACCCAAAACAAAACAATCAGAGACCAAATAAAAGTGCGTCAAAATCAATTTTTGGAAAACAAACCAAGAAACCAGCATATAGAAGTGCTGAAGTATTTGTGTAACCAAGCTTGTTTCCACTCCTAATTTCTAGGATGTGACCTGCAACCACTTATGATAGAGGGCCACACCACCCTTACTCACTCACAATCAAGAAAGCAACAATATGGAGACCAATAAAAAAAATGCTTCATAAGAAATTTTATTATACTTGAAGATCCTTACAACACCCACAAGATGATATCAAGCTTCTCCTTGAGCTTCTCCTTCCACAACTTCTACTTCTCAAGTTTCTACTCCTCGAGCTTCTATTTCTTGAACTTCTCCAAGCTTCCCCTTGAGCTTCCACTTGAGCTTGATTACAAATGATAATAAGCCTTGCTTAAATAGGCACTTCTAACCCAAGACATTACAAACACAACCAATGTGGGATAAAAGGTAAATACAACTATCTTTAAATAAATATTAAATTCCCACCCAAATACAACTAAGCACCCAACAAATATTAAATACATGATTTATCCAAAACCTTCTAGAATTTCCACCTACACACCTCGATTAATGGAATGACAACTATTTTTCTTATTTTTCTATTTTATGCCACCTATGCACCTCGAAAATAGAAATTCCTCTTTTTTTCTTTTTCTCATTTTTCCCTTTTTATTTATTTATTATTTCTCCTCTAATTTTCGTCACTTTCTCTCTCCTCCAAATTTTTTTTTTTCAATTTTTTTTTTCAATTTTTTTTATTTTTTTTTCCAATAATTTTCCCATGCAAGATGCTCCTGCATCAACTTAAATGTTTAATTTGATACAGTACTCCTTAACAACTCTTAGCAAATAGGAATAAATATTAAGTTAACCCTATCCTACGAAAACTCAAGTAATTATTTCATTGACTAGACCAACCTATGGTTTACTACTAAGTTACCAATGCTGGTTCTGATGCTGATGCGGGTGCGGGGTGCTGATGCGCGGATTTTTTTTTGGAGGGATTTTGGATGCGTTTGGGTGCGTCCATATATATATATATATATATATATATATATATATATATATATATATATATATATATATATATATATATATAAACTATAATTTATGTATGTAAAGAAATGCAAGAAATATACAAAAATAAACCATTCCGTAGCAATTAGCATATTCAAATTGAAATAATAGTAATGTCTAATTAGTAAATTACTCAAGTTCAAGATTCCAATGCAATTTGAATTACAAAATCAAAAAATAGTTCATGGTTCAATGTTGATCAATCAAGAGTCGAGGCTCAAGATTCACAAATCAAATTCAGTCAATCAAAAGCATAAGGATTCTCAAAAAAATCCACATTCTCATCATCTCCTGCTGCAACACTTGCAAGTTCATTTGAACCAAATAAGAATAGATCCCAAATGCAAAGAAGATGAAAGGAATGAGCAACAAATAGCCTATGCTAGGGCCGTGTTAGGGTTTTGGGGCAAAAAGGAGACAAAATATAATTAAAAAAACAAAAAAAACACATGTTATATTGTGTCACTTAAGTGACTTGGCACCCTAAAATGGCGGATGCTCCGTGGATTCACGTGGATGCTTCATGGATGCTTCACGGATGCTTTCCCAAGCATCCTGTGAGAACCCGCAGGCAAACTCCACACATATTGCCCACCTCCCCCGCGCATCCAAACACCTCCGAGCATCCTCGCACATCCGCACCAGCATCTGGGGAAAACATGCATGCACCGGTATCTAAGGTTTACTATAAATAATATAAGATAATAGCTATGTTATAGCTCCTAACATTTCCCACTATTAAATTTAATTCTTATAGTGGGAGAGAGAAAACTTTGTACTTAAACTGGGACAAACCCTTACCTTGAGGTTATGTGTGCAGCAGGTACTCCACCTTGCCACCGTATCATAGCACAAAAAACAATACATGCATATATACTTGATGGTGTTTATAAATCAAACAGAAGAGCATCAATGTTGAATTTCTGCAATACAAACCAGTGCACTAATATGTTTTATTAATCAACTAGAAAGAATACTTGTATGACTATTTAGGATATAGCCCCATCTCAGAATTGTCAGGTTCTGCACCCAATTTGGTAGGGGATATTGCCACTTGACCATTAGGAATTGAATTGGCTTGTGTGTGCAATGGTATTCCACCCTGCCACCAAATCACACCCCACCCTACCCCCCCCAACTCGAAACAAAACAATCAAAGAACAAAAAAAAGTGCATCAAAATCAATTTTTGATGTGACCTGCAACCACTTAAATGTTTAATTTGATACAGTACTCCTTAACAACTCTTAGCAAATAGGAATAAATATTGAGTAAAATGATGCAGACGTAAAACACAACGGAAGCAAACACAATAGGAACCAGCACCAGCAAGAGATAGATTATAAAATTCTTCTATTTAATTTATCAAATGAATAGTACATACACTGGCTCTCCTGCAAATTTCTTCTCTTCGTAACTTTGTTTCCAGAAACTTTGCTCTCAAGCTTGACCTAAACCTAAACCTAAAACTCTATTTATACTTGCTAAGACGGTCTACGAAAAATTCTAGATTATTACAAAATAGAAAATTCTAGATCAGTATAGAATGGGGAAGAATGACCCCACAATGGTCTGTACAAATCCCAAGAGAATTATCTTATCCTAATGACGAAATCAAGATAAATTTCTCAAGTCGGCTCGTGCATAAAACTTGACCTAAATACTTTATATAAAACTTTGACCTGAATACTTTATGGGGGTGCTCCTGCACCATACTCCCCAGGAAATTTTATCTCAAGCCCACTTGAGATGAGCTCTTGTAGAGTGGTACCTTGCTTCTTGATATCTTGTTCACTCATCCACACAGCATCGACATCCGAATAACCTTTGAGTTTTACCAAATACTGATTGGACTCCTTTCCTTTTCGTTGCTTAACGACTTTGGTGTCAAGTATCCTATCTAGTTGTGGTGTCTGCTTAAATGGTAAACGTTGAATGTCTTTTGTATCAGCAATCTGTCCTATATCAATTTCTTCAATGGGTGCTTTGAATGGTGTGAGGTCTGCTATGTTGAAGATGGGAGAAATGCCAATCTCAGGTGCCAATTGAATCTCATAAGCATTTGGTCCAAACTTCTTTAGTATTTTACAAGGACCTAATTTTCTCAACATAAGTTTGGTAGATTTACCTTTTGGTAGCCTCTCCTTCTTGAGATTTGCCCATACTAAATCTCCCACTTCAAATTCTAAATGTCTCTGTTTCTAATCTGCATGTTTCTAACTTGTCAGAGGTGTTTTGGAGTTGTGTTTTGAGTTCATCATGGATTTCTTTTATGGCAATAGCAAATTCTTCTCCTTGGGCACTAACTTGTTGCTGTGAACTCATATCCCTTAACTCAAAAATCCCTCTAGGATGAATTCCATATACCACTTGAAATGGTTACTTTCCTGTACTTCTATTGATGGAGTCATTATATGCAAATTCAGCTTGGGGTAGGATTACATCCCATTTTGCTGCATGTTGTCTTGTGAGTGTTCTTAACAAATTGTCCAATGTTCTATTAACTACCTCTGTTTGGCCATCAGTTTGAGGGTGGTAGGCTGATGAAAATGATAAATTGGTTCCAAGTTTCCTCCATAAAGTTCTCCAAAAGTGTCCTACGAACTTCACATCCCTGTTTGAAACTATATTGAGGGGTAGCCCATGAATCCTTATGACTTCCTTGAAAAGGAGATTTGCTATATTAGAAGCATCATTGGTTGACTTACAGGGTAAGAAGTGAGCCATTTTTCTGAACCTATCTACTACAACAAATACACTATCATGCCCCTTTTGTGTTCGTGGTAGCCCCATTACAAAATCCATCATTATGCTTTCCCAAGGTCTAGATGGTATTGGCAAAGGTTGATAAAGCCCAGCATTTGTAGTCCTTCCTTTGGCCCTTTGACAAATCATACATGTTGCCACAAAGTTTCTCACATCAATCTGAAGTTTAGGCCAATAGTAGTATCTTCTAACCAATTCTAACGTTTTATCCAAACCAAAATGTCCACCCATTGTTCCACTGTGCTTCTCTTTGATAATGTTTGTCCTCATAGAGCACCTAGGTACACATAGTTGTCCTCCTTTGAAAAGAAGTCTGTCTTGTATCAAGAAATCAGGAAAATCAGCATGGTATCTCTCACCAAACTCCATACATACCTTGTACATGTCACCAAAATCTGGATCTGCTACATACATGTCCTTGAGTGCTTCAATTCCCACACTTTCCAGCTGTATCTGGGAGACAGTCAAATTCCTTCTACTTAGAGCATCAGCAACCTTATTTGATATGCCCTTCTTATACTTGATAGTGAAGGTATAGGCCTGTAAATACTCCATCCATTTCATGTGCCTATGACTTCATTTGTCTTGGCTATTTAGAAAACTAAGTGCTTGGTTATCAGTATACACAACAAACTCCTTTGGCAATAAGTAATGTCTCCACCTTTTGAGAGCTTGAACCAATGCATACATTTCTAAGTCATATGAAGAGTATTTCTACTTGGCTTCATTGAGTTTTTCACTTGAGAAAGCCACTGGTTTTCCTTCTTGACTAAAAACTGCCCCTATAGCAACCTTGCTAGCATCACATTCTACTTGGAAAACTTTGTTAAAATCAGGTAAAGAAAGAATTGGCTGCTTACTAACCTTTTTCTTAAGCAACTCAAAAGCTTCATTTGCTGATTGACTCCATGCAAACTTACACTTCCTTCCTCCTTTAATAGTTTCTAACATAGGAGCACATATATGACTGAAATTTCTTATGAATTTCCTATAAAATGTAGCAAGACCATGAAAGCTTCTAACATCTCCAACTGTTTTTGGGGGTGGCCAAGATAGTATAGCACTTACCTTTTCTTTATCCATCTTCAAGCAACCTTGGGAGATCACAAAACCTAGATGTGTCAGCTCCTCTTGCATAAACAAACATTTTTCCAAATTTATTATCAATTTCTCCTCATGAAGTCTTCTCAGAACCATGTCAATGTGCTCTAGGTGTTCTTCCTTTGTCTTGCTGAAAATTAATATGTCCTCTAAATATACTATGACAAACTTGCCATTGAAGTCCTTGAGTATTTCATTCATAAGTCTCATAAAGGTACTAGGAGCATTAGAGAGTCCAAATGGCATTACCTTTCATTCATATAATCCATCATTGGTTTTGAATGCTGTCTTCCACTCATTTCCAGCTCTTATCCTTATTTGATGGTACCCACTTTTTAAGTCAATCTTGGAGAAATACTTTGCACCTCCCAAATAATCAACCAAATCTTCAATTCTTGGCATTGGAAACCTATATCTGATTGTAATCTTATTAATGGCTCTAGAATCAATGCATAACCTCCAAGTTCCTTCCTTCTTAGGTGCCAAAACAGCAGGTACAACACATGGGCTTAAGCTTTTCGTAATCAAGCCAGAATCGAGTAACTCCTTTACTTGTCTAGCAATCTCTTCATTTTGTTGTGGTGTCATCTTGTATGCAGCCTTATTGGGTAAAGTAGCTCCAAGAATGAAATCAATACAATTACTAATGTCTCGTATAGGTGGTAAAGATTTTGGCATACCTTCTGAAATCAAACCTTCATATTTATCCAAAAGTTCTTTCACTTCATTAGGAATTGTCTTCTTTGTTTCAACCTCCTTTCTATCCTTTCCAATGAGTTCTTGTGGTTGTGGATTAGGCATCAAAAGAAAACAAGGCTTAGGTTCATCCTTCATGTCTCGTAAGAATTCCTTTTTATTAACCATCATAATTTTGGCTTCCCTCTCCTTATTTTTTTCCACTTTCTCATGATCAACAAATGGAATCAATCTAATCACCTTTCCATCCTTCTTGATGGTGTATATATTGAGTTTTCCATCATGTTGTGCCTGTAAATCATACTACCAAGGCCTACCAAATAATAGGTGGCATGCATCCATATCAACTATATCACACAAAATTCTGTCCTTATACTTTCCAATCTAAAAATCAACCCATGCTTGCTCATTTACGAGAGTTTGTTGACCCTTCGTTAGCCATGAAACCTTATAAGGAAAAGGATGAGGTATTCTCCTAAGTTTTAACTTCTCAACCATTGCAAGAGAAACTAAATTCTCAGTAGATCCTGAATCAATAATGACTTTATATACCTTACCTCGAAATTTGCAAGCAGTCCTAAAGATAGTTTTCCTTTGTGGTGGTTCCATGGTAGTAGGCACTTTCAAAAGTGTTCTTCTCATCATTAAACTTTCTCCTCTTTCAGGTACACTATCTGAGTCAGCCATCTCCTTCTCTTGGTAGTCATCATCTTGTACCAAATGGGTTCTTCTTTCACCTTGTGAACTTGAACTTGCTCTATCTGGACACCTAGATGCATAATGTCCCTCCTTATTACAATTGAAACAAACAATTGAACTTGCCCTTCTACCACCAAATCCACCTCTTGAATTTCCTCTTCTACCTCTGAAGTTACCTCTGAAATTTCCTTCACTTTGACTGGTTTCTTGCTTTATCTCCTTATGATCTTCATGGTTTTGTCCTCTTCCTTGGAAATTTCCTCTTCCCCTTTGATTTCTTCCTCTTCCTCTGCTATTTTGTTCTTGCCTTCTTTTCAATTTGGCTTCCACCTTCAATGCTAGTTGATAACATTTATGTACTGTATCTGGACATAATAAATTAAGTTCTTCTTGAATCTTCAACCTCAATCCATTAACATATCTAGCAACTTTTATACTTTCACATTCACTCTGCTTTGACCTCAGGCTTAATTTTTGAAGTTCTTCAGTATAGGCAGTGACATCTACCTCCTTTTGTCTTAAATTTTGTCTCCTTCGATGAAGTTGGATTTCATAATCCTCAGGTAAGTATGTTTCTCTCACCTTGGCACACATCCTTTCCCATGAAGTTATCATGTTCTTACCTTCTTTGACCCTTTCTCCTTGAATGAAATTCCACCAAGTGAGGGCTAGTCCCTTCAACTTTGACTTGGCAATTTTTACCTTATCCTTCTCTGCTATATTTTAACATTCAAAATGGTTGTTCAAGGCTTCTATCCAATCCACAACAACATCAACATCCATCTTTCTCGAGAAGATGGGTAGGTCACCTTTGGCATCCTTCTTACCAACTCTCTCAAGGGCTTCTATAAAGTATCTCTGGTCTGCAGGTAAGTTAACCACCTCCTGCTCTAGGGTATCCTCTTCTTCCCCTTCATCCTCTTGCTCTGAGGAAACCTTTGCTTTCTTTTCCATCCGGCCCTTCATCTTCTCAAATTCATCTAATAACCACTTATTGATTTTCTCTTGTTCTTGCATCTTCTTTGCCAGTTCAGCATTGGTGACCATGTTTGATGTTTCAGCTTCCGACTCCGATCTAGACATAAAATCTAATTGCCTCCAAAGCTTTCTCCAAGCTCTGATACCAAAAATGATGCAGAGGTAAAACAAAACGGAAACAAACACAATACGAACCAGCACCAGCAAGAGATAGATTATAAAATTCTTCTATTTAATTTATCAAATGAATAGTACATACACTGGCTCTCTTGTAGATTTCTTCTCTTCGCAACTTTCCAGAAACTTTGCTCTCAAGCTTGACCTAAACCTAAACCTAAAACTCTATTTATACTTGCTAAGACGGTCTACGAAAAATTCTAGATTATTACAAAATAGAAAATTCTAGATTAGTATAGAATGGGGAAGAATGACCCCACAATGATCTATACAAATCCCAAGAGAATTATCTTATCCTAATGATGAAATCAAGATAAATTTCTCAAGTCAGCTCGTGCATAAAACTTGACCTAAATACTTTATATAAAACTTTGACCTAAATACTTTATGTGGGTGCTCCTGCACCATTAACCCTATCTCACTGAAACTCAAGTAATTATTTCATTGACTAGACCAACCTATGGTTTACTACTAAGTTACCGATGCTGGTTTTGATGCTGATGCGGGTGCGGGGTGCTGATGCGCAGATGTGCAGTTTTTTTTTTGGGGGATTTTGGATGCTTTTGGGTGCGTCCATATATATATATATATATATAAACTATAATTTATGTATGTAAAGAAATGCAAGAAATATACAAAAATAAACCATTCCGTAGTAATTAGCATATTCAAATTGAAATAACAGTAATGTCTAATTAGTAAATTACTCAAGTTCAAGATTCCAATGCAATTTGAATTACAAAATCAAAACATAGTTCATGGTTCAATGTTGATCAATCAAGAGTCGAGGCTCAAGATTCACAAATCAAATTCAGTCAATCAAAATCATAAGGATTCACAAAAAAATCCACATTCTCATCATCTCCTACTGCAACACTTGCAAGTTCATTTGAACCAAATGAGAAGAGAGCCCAGATGCAAAGAAGATGAAAGGAATGAGCAATGAATAGCCTATGCTAGGGTCGTGTTAGGGTTTTGGGGCAAAAAGGAGACAAAATATAATTAAAAAAACAAAAAAAACACACGTTATATTGTGTCACTTAAGTGACTTGGCACCTAAAAATGGCGGATGCTCTGTGGAATCACGTGGATGCTTCATGGATGCTTCACGGATGCTTTCCCAAGCATCCTGCGAGAACCCGAAGGCAAACTCCACGCATCCTGCCCACCTCCCCCGTGCATCCAAACACCTCCGCACATCCCTGCACATCCGCACCAGCATCTGGGTAAAATATGCACGCACCGGTATCTAAGGTTTACTATAAATAATATAAGATAATAGCTATGTTATAGCTCCTAACATTTCCCACTATTAAATTTAATTCTAATAATGGGAGAGAGAAAACTTTGTACTTAAACTAGGACAAACCCTTACCTTGACATACTTAGTGTTTCAATTAGTAGTGGAATGGCCACAATACACCTCTTACATTGATATACTTACAGTTTCAATTAGTAGTGGAATGGCCACAATACACCTCTTCAGGAGACGTCCTCCCTCAGTTCGACATCTTTAAAATTAGTAGTGAAATGGCCACAATATAGCCCCTCTTCAAAAGACAAGCCTCGCTGAACTCTTGACCAAAGTCGCTGAACTCTTGACCAAAGACAGGTACACACCCTGTGGAGCATAGCCAGAAAGTGATTTAACAAGAATCTCAAATTCCTAAGGAGTTTGATGTCTTCATCTAGAGCTACAATAACATTCTGAGATCCTTAAGTTGTTCTCTGTTTATTTCAAATGATGACCTCCTGTTTATTAATCAAAATCTGCAAACCATGCCAGACAAGCAAATGACAATCTTCTGCCATTCTTATCGACAAATATTCGGTTATTCTACATCAAGCTGCCCTTTCAAATCAAAACATTTCTATGTTTTGTTCTCTTATGTGTTGACGTTCCAGAGTATTATAAGTTGCTAAATTTTAAGAATTGAAGAACATATCATAGTTTTAGTAGTTCTGTCTCAACCTGTTACAATGACCACAACACAATAATGAAAATTTCTCCCTTTAGATGTCTATCACAGAAATCCTATGACTATGCAACTGGAATTTGACTGGAAAATAATAAAAATAAATCCAATCTAAAATGAATGTCTACACCAATTAGGCCAACCAAACATAGAGGAGCTAGCCCTTAGATCTTCAGATTTCAAAAAACCATCATAACATTTCTCCTTGTCTAACCTTCTCTGATACTGAATTTCTGCAAATCAAAAAACTAACATACCAGCATGTTTAATTAATCAAATAGAAGGGGATGTTTATAGAAACAGTAAGTTCGTCTTCATTACTATTTTATAGGTATGAACATTTAAACAAAGACTTGGTTTGTTTTCACCATTACTTTGTAGGCATTTCTATTTATATAAAGATTTACTTTCTTTTCAAATCTATTACACCATTCTAAATACAACCACTTAATGATTTTGTACAATAAAATAAACCTTAATAATCTCTAACAAAGAGGATTAAATAGTAATATCTCTTTAGTCCTATCTCACTAACAAGTCAAGAGATATTAAATTAACTACAACCCAAGTAATATTATTTATTTAATCCTATCTCACTAACAACTCGAGTAATTATTTAATTGGCTATAACTAAACTAATAATATTTATAAAATTTCTATCTCACGAACAACTCAAATAATTATTTGACTACACCCTTGTAAGAAATCCTAACAATCAATATATATAAACAAGTCCTTTATGATGATATTAAGACTTAGAAACCATGACGAGAACTCTCTACAAAGTAAGTACATTTGGACCTGTATGATGGTGGCAGCCATTTGACAGCAGTAGCTAAGGTGCAAAACTCTATGTCCAGAACAGAAAAATCAAAACAAAGTAATATAACTGAATCAAAGGGATCTCTAAGCTTTCACTTTGACACTAATGCAGTTGAAATGATATTATCACTAGGAAATAGTAAGATAAAATAGATTTTAATTTTAATTTATCAATTATCAAGAGTTTTATGCACCAAGTGTAAACCTGCAACTATCCTTTTGGGAGGAAGAAGAGGTGCAGCAGGATCATATGGCATATTAAGGCATTTATTCCAATAAGACAGAAATGTAGAAAATGGGCGTCCTTCCTCGTCATTAACCTCCCAGGGCTCATAGAGTAGATCTGCATTGAACGTTCTCACTAATATGCCTCGTGAAGAAAGATCCTGCTTCACCTTGTGATCACGGACAAGGGACAATGGATCTGATCCACCACAATTACCAAAATAAAAGGTGATCAGTATTTCTGTCTTGATCAACCTTAAATATAGGATCTTCGGGAATCCATAGTATGATAAAATGGTAAAATCACTTAATGATATGCAAATCTAACACTTTTTAAAACTGGAATGCTGTGTAGCTATAAACTAAACTTCAGAATATAAAAAATATTCTACCAGTAATCTTATAATTGAAATTGTTCAGAAACTGAAACTGAATAGCTGAAACAAAAAAGTGATTAGAAGCCGTGCCCCAAATCTATTATGTAATGATAGGCACTGTTATGAAAGTAAACTGTTTGATTGGCTGTAATCTATAAAATACCAATCCCATCATAGCATGAGACTTGCAGACTAATGCAATAATAAATTAGAATAGATGGTCTTTTATAATCAGATTTTGTAAATTCATTTGATACAGAGTTTAGGCCTCTATTATGTGGCATGTTCCAAAATAGAAGAGCTTGTATGGTGAGCACCAAGCAGAGTCCAAAAACTGAAACTACAATAACAGGTAATGTTCCACAGCTAATTATATTGACTTGTTTGATTTTTCAAAACAAAATATCAAAAGAGTTGAACTCTTCCACACCTTAACTTTAAATGACTTGTTTTATTCGAAGTATAAGAGTAAACACTGGTAAGGCATATTATATATGATATCCACCTGCCACCTATGCCTCTAACCATTGATGGTAGAAGGAAACAGAGAATTTGATCTTCATGATATCAAAAGCATATAATCTCACACAACCAAGAATCACATATAGTCCCCTGGTGTATAGTAACATATAGTACATAGTATTAGACCATAAATAATAATTGAAAAATCTTCTACATGCAGCACTTCATACTCAAATCTTATGAAGGTTGTGCCTCAAGACCTGGAACGCCAGCAAATGAAAAAATTAAAGAACACAGTGTCCCCAACAATTTATACAACTCAATACTAAAATATTTTCTATGGGCAGCACTTTGCACTAAAATCATATAAAGGATGCCCCTCAGCACCTGAAATGTCCACAATAGATGCCACTATAGGCATGAAAAGAATGAAAAGCATCACAAGGTCCTGAAATGACTACTGCAGAGAATGCTCAAAAAATATAGCTTATATAAGTGATACCATAATTGAAAAGCTTGCCAATAGCAAAAACTTGGCAACTTGAAAATTTGCTTAAACTTCTTGGAAATTGATTGTTTTTGTAAAATTCAAGGAGATGCATCCAATGAGTACACAAAAGAAACAAGCTGAGTCTAGCTATATTTAATTAATGTAAATGTAAAATAGATGCAAAATGACATCCTCATGTGGAATGTTGATCGCTGGTAGCCTGATAGTCTAAAGCAAAATAAAATTGCAAATTGCTTTTGTAAAACTAAAAGTAAATACAAATCAAAACATTTTACATCTTCCTCTTCCCAGCTCTAGTGAAACCTAGGTGAGAGGTGTAGAACTAGTCCTTGGAGTCCGCTGTGGTTAAGTCTCCTCGCTTCGCATGACAGGCTGTGGCTCGACCTCTATACTGGATGCAGAGGTTGTTGGTACTGGTAATGACTACTCCTTATCATCCTCAACCTCCTCATCCTCCTTAATAGCATCCAATGTGAATCCAAATCCACCCCCTCCTCCTCCACAGCCTGCCTCTCCAAATCATGGATGTGAGCCTTTACAAACAATGGAGGTTGCTCTTGCATTATCCAATCATTGGACCTATCATCCAAATCAACTGAACCACCTATATTTCCTCTACCTTCTTTGGGTGCAACAGAAGATTAAATTGCAGAAAGACAACATCACTAAGACATTTCTGAGCTAACTTATTCCTCCTCTTCGTGTAGATGGCCTTAGTCAAGTTCCAATTGCACTTACAACTAGATGAACTACAAATCTTCATTGGTTAGCAAAATTGCTGCAAATGACCTCGTTGAAGGTTGGGAGGGGGTTTTTTCACTATAGGAGCAAAAGAAATCAGTCAAACTGAAATAAGAATGATTTTTTTTTTTGCATTCCAAGCATTGTATTTTTCTACTACCAAGATTTTGGCAAAAACTCGGCAAGATTTGGAGGCGAGTTAGCGAGTATTTCATCTAGGAGTGACATGTTTCAGAGTAGAAAGCTTCCACAACCAGGTTATGATTCCCTGGTGTGTTTGACAAGGGTTCGAGATGCAGTTTGTCAGGCCCAATTGGCATTTTAAAGAAGTGACGAGACCGTATGCAAGTAGTTAGCAAACTTACTAGAACAAACACCTGCAGATCTGATATCTAAGCCTAAAAGTCCGTGTGCGCTATGCAGCCAAAAGAGTATGCTTGAAGATTCGTCCATACCAAGTAAATAAAAAACACTAGGCATTCCTGCAATGCACAATATCTAAAATTCAAAATGCGGTTTAATCGTTTTCTCTCATGATATCAATTTCTTACGGAGAAGAGGTTCCAACTCACAAAAGATATGATGGGTATCATTCAAAACTCAATGTCTCAGTTACGGTCAGAATTCCACTACTGACTATCTCGGACACCAGGCAAACCTAAAACTGATATTCCTACTATCAACTGTCAACGTAGACCAAACCTTGAACCCATGTGATATTAATGTTTAATGTTCTGACAAACTGTTACACTAATTACCTCTCACCTAAAATAATATTTCTAATATCCGTTATAGATATAGTTTAGAGATAAAAGAGTCCACCAGATATCAAGTCTCACTGAGCCCATGACTCCCACATTCAAAAGGGATGAGGATGGGCTCGTGCCCTACCCCTTAGTCCTTGGCTCTTAGCCAAAGAGGTTCAATAGTAAGACACGTGCTCGTGAAGGACCTCCATATTAAAAAAAATGCATGTGGTAGTAATCTTCAAAGTTTTGAAGAAAATGTTACATTGAAGTATCTCTCACCTAAAACTGATAGTCCTATACAGCTCAGAACTTGAACCCCATATGACAGTAATTTTCAATGTTTTTCAAAAAATGTCAAGCTGAGTATCTCCAGAGGGGCGAACATCTAGGTGCAAGTTCTTGGTGAGTTTGAACCAAAGCTCCACAAACTGCAGAAACTTGGTTGAAATTGAAGGTAGTTAGCTAAAGGTAAACGGCCTCATAAACAGGCGTGCAATGAAATTACTATAAAGTGCAATGACAGAAAAGTCCCAAATTTTCAAGCACGGAACTATTTCAACTCTAAAATTCTTATGATGCATATGGTTTGGGACCTAAAGTTTCAATCATCCACAATTATACTCGACAATAATCAATTTGTTGATGACCAGTCATGAATGGAACAAGCACACATGAAAAGTTTAAGATGGGTCAGGAGCCCAAAACCTCTTACCATAAAGGTGATTGTAGAAGAGCTGAGTAGCACCAGTGGCTTGAATAACTTGAAGAATAGCAGTTAGACTGTCAGAAGATCTCTTTGTAATGAGAGGGGCACCAAGTCTTCTCAATGAAGAGTCAAGATGAGCAAGGCTCTGCTTAAGCCACCATCTTGAGACTCTACCGGGAATATAGTGCCCTTCTTCCTCTGGCGACCAAACAAACAGGGCAATAACTGTCCCTGCTCGCATACCGGCTGCAAGCGCTGGATTGTCTTCAATCCTCAGATCTCTTCTGAACCAAACTATGCTACAATTTGTACTGGGCATTTTTCCTTTCTTTTTAATACTGATATTCTAAAATTGTAACCAATAAATAACTCCTCTCACCATTTATTCATTCAATAAACCTCTGGTTCAGAGAATATGTTCATAGAGGAATCAAAACGGACTCGCTTTCCCATAAAGTAAGAAAAGAAATGCTGGATCTGTACGGATTAACTTTGATCCGACGATCCGCTGGTATTGCTGAAGATAAAGGTTCATGTCATCCACACAATAAATGAATTTATTTGTTCCTTTGGAGGAAGTGGCTTCCTCTCCACCACTCATTTAACTCCTTATCCTGCACCACAACTTTCCTGGACCTACTACAATTTCGATTTGTATGCTCCATAATTCGTCGCGGTTGCATACGAATCTCCAATATTTCTGGCATCCGGAGGAAATTATACTCGATCAAACTATGTTTGGCCCCCTAAATAGCCTACAGGAGTAACGTGCCAGAACATTAGAGTATCCAAGGAAGTAATAGATTTTGTATGGGGAAACATTAATATATGTCTAACGGATCTATTTCTTTAGGAGACTAGAAAAAATATCTTAGGGATGAGGATTTATTAGTTGTTTAGAAAGTTTCAATAATGAATAATTATTATAATAGTTGTTCGTTGAATGTATCAATGATTTCAGTGAAATATATGATGCAATACTTCAATAAAGTTTACTTATTTTACTTATAATAATAAATTACATGTATCTAACTTATTGCCATCAATACAGTTCTAAATACATTTTAAATTTTAAAAAATACACTTCTAAATACATTTTAAATATCATTTAAAGTGATTGATTGAATTTGTCAAAAGTACAAATATTACTATTTTTTCCTCACTTTTAAAAACAATTACAATTATAAATATCATTATATTTTATTTATATTATTTTATGAATATGTTATTTTTTATATAATTTTTGTTTTATTATAAAAAATGTTTAATTCTATCATAATTTTGCTAGATGTGAACATAAAAAAATTATGAATCTAATTAAAAACAAACAAACTCTTATCAAATATATCTATATGTTGCAATGACAATTGCTCAAGATATACTAGATGAGCATGAAATGAAAAAGAAAGAACTAAAAAAAATACAATTCCCCTACTTCATGGTGTGGCCTACCTCAACATATTGTAATTTATATTTAATGAAAGGAACACGTGCCTATCGATTAGGGAAAAAGTGATGGAAAATTCTTATTTAAAAATAAAGTCAACCTTGCATAGGAACATAGGGAATTGTGTGCACACTGAAGGTTTTGCAAATGGGGTTGCAAGTAGAGTGGCTTTAATCATGGAGGAAACTCCATAGTTAAGTGTGCTTGAGCTCGAATAGTACTAGGATGGGTGACCTCCCAAGAAGTATTGGTGTTTCACTCTCGTGAGCATCACCTAAATACGATGAGTGCTAAGTGTTTCATTCATTCTAATGAGAGATGGGTTCATGTGAACCACTACTCATGAAACATAGATCAATGAGTTTGACTCAAAAAACTACAAAGTTGAATCCTAATAACAATATCACAATTTGACTTGTTGTGAAAAATATCTCCTACTTGTCAATTTTTATCCTCTTTTGATAATACTACTAAACATAATCTAAAATACTAATATAAAAAAACAAAACAATTTATAAAGAAAAATAGAATAAAAAAATAAAAAATCAACTAGTTGACCCTACTTGTAAATATTCCATTCCCTTTTATTATATTGAACCATCCTAAATAATAATAATATAAAAATACTTTTAACTTTTATTTATAATTAATAGACATTTCTATCAAATTGGATTAAACAAGCAATAAAGCTAAAAAGTTGTACATGATGGTAAGAAAAGGAAACAAAATAACTAGTTGTTATTGTTACACATTAAAATCCAAATGATTGATGAATTGTTATAGATTTGTACTCTTGCATTCATATAAGGATTTATGTAGGAAAGGGATGGTTTGTGGTTGGATTTTATTTTGTGGTGTTTGTTTGATAAGTTTTTTTATTTTGGGTGTGTGATATTAATAAGTTTCTAAATGTGGGGCTAAGGTTCTTTTTGTTATAACATATATATTTATATGAGTTATATTGATTACTAGTAGTTTAGTTGAGGTGAGCACAAAGTAAGGAACATTGGTGGTAGTCATACAATATGGCCTAAGACTTAACCCACAAATGTTAACCGATATGTGGTCTTCTTAGACATGATAACTGAGGGGATAGGGCAAAATTGTGAATGAATAGATGATTTAGCCTAAATAGCAATAAAAAATATTTTGTGTAGAGAAGATTTAAACATTGAAGAAAGGTTCAAAGTGAATGTTGATATACCATCAGTATTCATTTTCATTATGTCAACCCTGGGATTACCAAAGTTTGAAGCCATACAATTATGTAGGGATGGATTTGCAAAAGAAATTATTGGTGAATTGAATGTAGTAGTTAGCAATGTTGATGAAGGGCTCGTGGTGCCCTACCCAAATGACTGTAGTTATCCTATAGGGCCTAAGGATGTTCAAAGGGGAAAGGAAGAGGTGGTGAAGAAGCACATTTTAGTTATTAAGGATAAAAAAGCATTTTGAAGCAAGGAAAGCCGATATTGCAAGAAATATATGTTCTCGCATAATGGCTGGATCAAAAATTAATTATAGGTAACAATGGTGGAAGGATTACCTAATTGAAGAAGGCTACCAACCTTAATCTATGGACTTGTTAGAGAAAAACCCCTTAGAGCTAAAAAGAATAGGATAAGAGATGAAAATAGGAAAGAAAAGGGGGAAACCTTGTAAAGAAGGAAGCATGCATAAAGGAGCTCATTATGAAACCATTGTGGTAGTATAATAGGCTAGAAACCTAGGTGCCCATCTTCCCCTTCACAAGGAATGATTCTTGGTAGGTAGGATGTTAAATAAAGCCAAACATAAGAAAAAAACTAGAAAGAAGGATTAAGGTTTTTACGTTGAAAGTAGTATATTCTCGTAGTTTTTAAATGTAAATCATCATATCATTAAAAAACCTAAGCATTTTTCTATGGGCCTAGATCTAGATTTTAGTAGAATATATAGGTTATATTTGTTGTATTCCTCTATTGATATAGGGGTTTTGATTACCAACGTATAGTTGCATGTTTTGTAGTTGTATTATTTAAGGCCTAATTCTATCATGATCTATGTTAATATAAGTGATATGACTAGGGCCTCTGGATCTAATATATCTTACTTGTAGTTCAGAAGTTATAATCTTAAATTGGATTTTATCTTAGATGCTTTAAGGGATTTGAAATAATATATATACATGATTAGTAGTGTGTGTTTTTTTTTTCATTCATGTTTTTTTGTTATATCTCGGATTTCTTGAGATGAGTTTACAAAAATGTAGCAATAAAAATTAGTCTAGGATATTAAATCACCAACAGTAAATTACTGCAAAGTCCATAATTTTCTTTTTATGAATAGTCTCTTCTCTATTTAATATAAACATTAAATTTGCATATTCACAAAAAAAGGGCCAAGGGATACAAGATAACCCTGCAAGAGTTCACGTGGTGCAAGGCCAAAAAGAATAACAACTATTCATTGAAAAAACATATATAAACTGCCCTTAGGTAGCCAAATCATTACCAGTTGAGGGAGGAGTATCATGGTGATCATCAGAATCCCATACATCAGTGGGGTTAGTGGGTGGCTTAGGAGGAGCCCACCCATCAACAACAACAACGAAATTATCTTTCTCTTCTCACTTTGTCCTAAGAGGCGAAATTGCCTTGTCTAGGCCTAGGGGAATGACCACTTCAGGTCCCTACTGGAGGAGGGTCAACCAGAATTAGCAGGACAATAGGAGGAGAAACCGAGGACCAACCAGTACCTTGCTATGAAGAAACAAAGCAACAACGTTGGTCAACAAACCCACCACTGGGTGAACAACAAGGAGCTTGAGAGCAGGGCATCTGTGAGTAGTGAGTAGAAGAGATACAAACCTATTAGCGGCCATGTGGTGGAGTGTGTTTCATAGAAGTAGGATCTGACAGCACTCTAACAACTACACATGGTATGTTACCCCAATAGTTAAGCAATTCCTGAAGGTGGACCACCTCCAACATGACCTTGTCAATCTATACTTGAATCTACATCATGGCATTATCACATATACAAGCCTTAGTACACATAGAGACATTGATGTCCAAAAAACTATGAGTGAACAAAACATCATTTGTATCTTTCTACAAAGTAAATAAGATCTCTAGTAAAGTATGCCAAATCTATGAATAAATGAAGGGCATTCTAGGAGAATTTCCCAACAGGATCATATGCCAAAATATGGTTCTAGCTGAAAGGGTCTAAAAAAGACGTGAGTCCAGAGCCAATATTGTTGGGCCCTTCTACAAAACCAAAAAATGTGAAGAATTTTTTTAGGTTTCCCATAGAATGGGCACCTAGGGTCTAGAACTCCTAAATGCTTGAGCCAAGGACCTAGAGACAAACCCTAGAAAAGAACACACCAAGAATAGTGTGCAATCTTCAACTCAATGATAGCATTCCATATGGTGTCAAATCTAAAGCTCAAGTTCTAATGAGAAGAATGCAAATGCCATTGATGATTAAGCACATCAACCATAGGCCGGTGAGGAACTGGCCAACGATAACCCAACTTGGGTTTGTAGCTAGTCATAAGATTGGTAGGAAACAACTTCCAATCATTCTACCATGGTTTGAGTGACCGTACCCCTAGTTTTTGAAGCATATGAGGAGGCACTGCAGAACCTAGAAGATCAAAAGTTTGTTGATCTAGATGACCAAGACGAAACTAGACTTGCATGTCCTCCCATAAGCGAATACTCATGGTGGCTCTAGAAAAAAGGTCATTAGCAGTCTAGATGCCACATTTGAAAAAATGCAAAGCACTGGCCCCTTAAACTTTAGCCAACAAGATTCCTTCAATAATAAACAAGCGGGACCACTAGATGTTGTGTTGGTTCATAAAAAGACATGTAGGCACCCAAAAATGGACAGACTTGCGAGTTCAGACACTAATTATTCTTCTATTAATTAAGGGTTCCTAAATCATTAATTAATCATATGTATTCCTCTGTAATTGAATATTTGCATCATTTAATCTTTCCTAATATTAATTAAATAATTAAACTTATTTAATTGATAAACCTTTAATTAATTGATTATTACCAATTAATTAAACTCACTTTCCAATTTCTCATAATTTAAATAATGATCTAAATTCATTAATTTATTCCTCTTCATTAAATCAAATTCTAAATTTAATTTCATCTCAATTTCAATTTCAGATTAATTTCCATTTAATTTTAATTAATTTCATCTTTCTAATTTAATTCAATTTTTTATTCAATTAAGTCTTATAAAATTTGAAAAATAATTTTATGAGGAATTATTATTTTTGAAAATTAGAAAATTCTCATAAACCAAAAAATAGTTTTTATGAACACCCAAAATCATAATACATTTTAATGTTTCCATTTTCAATTTTTGGAAACTTTATCTCTGCAAAAATTGAAACTGTCTAAGATTTTATCCTTTGGCTTTTTGCGGTTTAAAATTGGAAACTTTCCAATTATTCCTCCAATCTCTTCCATCCTTGTTTGATGATCATGATTTTCCCAGATCGATCTCAACCATTTATGGATTTCCAAAAAATCTATATAAACAACCCTCATATCTCTTAATTTCATCACTCACTTTCACATTGAACCTCTATCAGTTTTCTATCATCTTGCTATCATTTGAAATCATATATTGTTATCATATTTATTGAAGCTTAGAGTCTAAGTGCTACAAAATCACAGTTGAGTGAACACTTCATACAATCAAAGAGAAGCAACAGAAGCTTGAAGCAATCTCTTGGTTTGCATATTTGATTATATGTTAATTTTTTATTGATTATTTTAATTTCTATTGTTTGTCAAGTTAAAGAAATTTATTCATTTGGCATATTGATAAATTAGTGCTACTAATAGGTAAGAGCCTACAACACATCGATAAATTGTGAGCCTCTCATTGGGGAGGTCTTGGGTTCAAATCTACTCGAGATTAACACATAATAATAATTAATCTAACAATAATAATAAAAAATGAATGATAAATAATCTAGGCTTTGACTAATTACCTATCACAAAAAAATAAAATTGGTGCTACTAATGAGTTTGTTTGAGTCTTGTAGATTTCCCCTATGACAAATGGTGAACCCAACTTGAATCTGACAACCCTAACAGGACCAAATTATCAAGTTTCAAAGATTTGTCTGTATCTCTCAAATCGTGTAGAATTTCATTATGATTTTTTTTTGCAAGTTGATGCTAACATAAAGAGACTACAAAACAAAATTTAGAAATTTTCATTTTTTTGTGTTATTAATTAAAAAAATTATGATTTTTCATTTAAAAAATAATTTTAGGTGCAAACTAGATTTTTTTTCTAAAATTGTTACATTTATTGAAAGGTCTTAAAATTATAGATGAGATCTATTCTCTATGATTTTATTTCTAATGACAACTAATAATTGAACTAAATAGAGCTTTGGAAATTGGTCTATTTTGATAAATCGGGTCCCTAGGACACAAATGAGCATATTTTCCAAAAATTCTTATATTTTTGGAAAGATTACTAATTTTCAATAGGGGTTTCTTCTTTTAAATTATGTTTTTTCATTCCATCAATATATCAAAAAATTTCATCTTTATGACTAGGTTGAAAAATATTTAAATAATCACGTTAAATATGGAGTCAAATATCAATCTATGTGCTTATCTCTTCTAAAGTGCATTGGCTTTTATTTCATATTTATATCCTTCACTTATTTGGTCTTGTTTTGTACTAACATTTGTGGAAATTGTTATGGATGCTAAGGAGCTGGAACGATCACCCAGGTATGTGCAAAAAATATAACAATCTCATAAATGTGCCTAGGATTGCTTAGCTTCGAATCCAGTAGGCCTCAAAAGATTTCTCTGTGTCATTTCTTTGTGGAATTTTCAATTTCATGATCTAATTAGTCACTTTTCCTTCTAAGGAATGAACAAACATTAAAATTAAAGCCTTATGTTTTCTAGTAGATAAGGCTTGGAAAGAACAACCATTATTGTTGTGTTTGGAGGCTAAAAGTAGTAGGAATATGTTCTCATCCTTTTGGATGATGAGACTCCTAGACCTACTCTTAGTTTAATTTCATTTCTTTTAGTAGGTGACATAAAACCTTAGGGGCAATACTTCCTGAGACTTGCCTTAATGAGGCTGGTGAAAGGGAAAGCCAAGAGTGGGATAAAACTACTTTAACCACAATATTCTAACAAAGAGCATGTAATAGCCTTCCTCTAATAGTCCTCATGGATTGCGCAAAACCTCCCTAGCATTGGTGGGAAGCTCTCGAAAGAGAGGTAAAAGAAAGCTATTTGAACAAAAAAATCCTAACTAGATCCGTGTTACTCTGAAACCACCTTTTTGGACATGTCCAAACCAATTTGTCCTTAGATAGATTGCTTGGTATATATTCTTGTAAAAGACTTGTCAAAAAAATAATTTGGAACAAACATTCAATGTTTATCTCTTAGGATTATTGATTGGAGTGAGTGTTGTGCTTGTTTATTTTATTGTTAAATTCATAATTTCATGTTGTAAGTGTTGTCAAACAACCTTCAAATCAAAATTCAAGGTTCGCCATCAAGGATCCCAAGTCCTTAGAACCAAGAGATAATAATCAAAACATCAACAAGTCTAAATCATAGATATGAACCTTTCTCTATCAGACTTCAATTAAAAAGACACACTTTAATCTTGGAATCATTGCAACAACAATTTGAATTACACTCCAAACATTTCAAATCAATATCAAGATTTCTCTTACATACCCTTTTGGTTAGAGACCACCCATCAAATCTCAAACAAGGAATAACCCAGATGACATGTATTTCAATTCATTTCCCACCTATGATGAGGAACAAGATATTGACTATTATGATGACATAGACCCTCTTGTCTATTCAAAAAGTTTCTCGAAGATGATATGACAAAATTAGAAAACTGATATCATCATACAACAAATGCAAGAACTATGAGCTGAAATATATGATTTTAAAACTCAATGGCAACCAAAGTCTTATACCATGAAGGACATATATCCCTACCCTATCAATCAACCAATCAACATGCCTTTGATCAAATCACATGTTAGTGAATATCCTCTTGTTTCCTCAAATCCAACACAAAGAATTTATGAAACAAACATAATTAAAAATATGGCATTCTTTGGACATCAATCAAGCATGATCAAGGATATACCTATGGTATCACACAATAAATCAACCAATGACTTGCAACATGCAAACATCAACATGGTATCACCAACAAGATCACACAACCAACAAAAATTCCAATCTATTCCTTTCAATTGCTTGCCTAAAAAATTGGTTGATAATCATCATCTTCTTGTTCAAAAAGATGAAAATCATCTACCCATGTCTATCAATGGCACATATGCCTCCCATAAAGAATGTTTCCTTCAAGAAGCCTCCATAATTCCCACCATTCATCCATCTCTAGAAATGTCACAAGAGAAATCTTTTCCATTTCCACCAAATGATATATCTAGTAATGAGACTTCCCAAGGGCTATCCACAGTGGATTTCCAAGTTAATCCCTTTCATGATTCAATTCCCTTCTACAACTCAAATTTCCTAGAACCAATGCCACCATATGCTCCATTCCCAGAAAACTCATCTCAAAGAGTCCCATTCAAAGTCTATCTCCCTCATGTAAAAGCATGGAACCCTTTCAAGAGTCCACCTCTCATGTTCTAATTCATACCCCATTTCAAGAGCACGATGTAAAGAACAAAGATACAAGCACTGAAATAAATCAAGCTGAAGATCCCAATAATCACTAGAACTATCCAATTTTTGACCAAGAACATATCTTTTTCCATCCTATCCAAGATGATCCTCTTCCATCTCAAGAACAATTTGTCATTCCAAATCTTATGGACCTTCCACTTCCTATTCCTAAGCAAGATCATGACATCCTATCCATTCTTCCAAATGATTTCATTCATAGTCAAGAGAAAATAACCCTTAAAAAGGAGTCCAATGATCACTTTTGAAGTCAAGATCAAATTATACCTTCACATTCTTATCCACCACAAGATCCTATCATCCCTCCAGATCCTCCTCATAATCGTATTATTCCATCATCTCCATGTCCTAATCCTCCAAACATTCTTCAAGATCCTATCCTACCAAATGATCCTATCACTCCTCCTATTGCATTTCCAAATCCCATCATCCCTCTTGATCCCCCTAACGATCCAAGAAAATCTGTGCAATTTGTTCATGAACCCCATATATGTCAAATAAGTTCATCTACTTCCATCTAATCTAGTCTACTACCAAATCATGTTGTTTCTTCCATATTATATCCACCCCAAACTTGTAGCAAGTATCCTTCAATTCAAAAACATTATCAAGTCAAAGGGTTCCATCTCCATCGAAAAGTATATCAAAACCCTTCTGTTGGCAATATGGTTAGATAGATATCTTGAGAGTTATCATTTATGGCGGCATGTATTCAACATTTCATTTATGCATTTAGAGTTAGAAAATTGTCTAAGTGTTAGATAGTTTGCAACAACATAGAGACATATGAGATGTATACGGATGACTCATTGAGAGTTAGTTTATGCATAGTTGAGGAAAACTCTATGACAATGACATGATGATGTATATTGGTGCATAGATGTGTATGGATAGTACACCATGAGTTATGATTGAAATACTAGTACGGGCATTTGACAGAGTGGAACATAACATAGTAGAGAATTGAGTTGTACAACTTAAGGAATTATTTTGGTAAAAAAACTTACTAAGTCATGACAAGCCAACTTTATGGATGTTAATCCATAAGTTATTTTGTATTATGTCTAGTGTGTGAAGACATGAAGGCCAACTAAGTAGAGATTTACTAATAAACAAGGTATAAATAAAGATCTTATATTGCGAAGATAAGTGTGTGACATATGTGTGATCTATGTGATATTTGTGATTGATGTGAAGTCAATGAGATGATATGCAAGATCTGATGTATAATCAGAGCAAGTGTAAATTACAATAGTCAAAAAGTAGTGTATGTATATCTATTCTTGTGAATAACTTCATTGTATAAATGCATGTTAGGGTAGTGAGCTCTTCTTGCATACATTGTATTCGATCTACCAACTCCTAACAGGGTTGAGGCTTCTCACAAGGCCTAGTCCTCTAACAAGGAATCAAGACACTATATGTACTTGATAGACTCCTAACAGGGTCAATATCCTCAACAATATTATTTTGTTTAGTGGATCATCTAGTGGGTATCATCCCCACCGAGGTTTTCCCTTGGCCAGGTTTTCCCTGTTTAACAAATAATGGTGTTATGAGTACTTTATGTGCATGGTTATATTTATTGTTCAGCATTGTTGGTTTACTTTCATATGCAAGTTATAAAGTACTTAACAATATTCAGTTGTGGGCAAAGGTTTGTAGAATATTGATTCACCCCCCACCCTCTCAATATTATCTATTTCTAACAATTGGTATCAAAGCTCAGTTACTCTGAAGAAGTTTAACAACTTGAATAAGATCCTATACATATGAAACAGTTGAAGCAAAACCTTCAAGAAGCTCTTGAATAGATTGACCTTCTTATAGAAGAAAGAGATAACCTGAAAGATAGATATGAAGATGCAAAAGTCTACATTGGTAAACTAAAAGACAAGATTGATGATTTGAAATCTGGCAAGGAATCAATTACGAAAACTACTGACAGTGATGAAGTAGGAAATCTCAAGAAAGAAAATGATATCTTGAAGCATAAATTGAAAATTGTTGAACTTGAGTCTTAAGAATGATAGTAGTAAGAGTGAACCTGAACTAAAAACTGGGAATGTAGACCTTAGATCCTAGTTAAGTCAAGTAACATCTGAATTAGATGCTATCAAGATTAAGCATATAGAATTAGAAAAGTACAATATCATTATGAAAGGAGAATTGACACAAGCTAAGCAACTGTTAGAGAAACTTTATTCCAGTACTAAGAGGATTGATGAATAGATATTTCACTAGAGACCTTCTTATGATAAGATAGGACTTGGATATCTAATTGGAGAGAAATCAGCCAAGAAAGTTTAAATCAAAAGAGAACCAAATCTAGTTATTGATTCCCTTAAAGAATATGTTCTGAGTAAAGTAGAATTAAGTACAACTACTGAAGTATCAAAAGAGATTGAATTAGTTGATTTGTCAGTGAAACATGATGAACCTAGACACTATCAAGATTGAGCATGTAGAATTAGAAAAGTACAATATCATTGTGAAAGGAGAATCGACACAAGCTAAGCAACAGTTAGAGAAACTTTATTCCAGTAGTGAGAAGATTGATGAATAAATATTTCACCAGAGACCTTCTTATGATAAGATAGGACTTGGATATCTTATTGGAGAGAAATCAACCAAGAAAGTTTAAATCAAAAGAGAACCAAATCTAGTTATTAATTCCATTAAAGAATATGTTATGAGTATAGTAGAATAAAGTACAACTACAAAAGAGATTGAACTAGTTGATTTGTCAGTGAAACATGATGAACCTAAGAAAATAGAGAAAATTGATAAACCTAAGAAAGATGAACCACCCAAGGAAGAAAGACACAAATTCTAAGGTAGATGTTTCATATGCAATGAAGTTGGTCATATAAAAAGAGATTCCATGGGTAAGTCTTTTAAATCTATTACTAATTTCTATTGTTATAATTATCATGGTTATGGACACAAAGCAGTAGATTGTAAGAAATCTAAGTTTGATGGTAATAATGCAAATAGTAGAATGTTTAGGAACACTAACCCTATAGGTAATGAAAGAGGGAGATCACAGAGAAAATCCAATGATGGAGAGAGAACTAATGGATAGAAGAACTAGTTTGTGTGTTACAAGTGTAACAAACTTGGACACATTGCAAGAAATTGCAGAGAACCTAAAAGTTAGAATGGAACCAATTAGAGAATAAATGCACCTGTATCTCAATTATGTAATAACTTCAAACACATAGCAAGATATTGCATAATGGATAGAAGAAATTTCAATAGGAATCATAACTACAGAAGAAACAACAACAAAAATGACAGAAGGAGTAGAAATAACAGTGATAATAGTCAGAAGGAAGCAGTCATAGAACATGTTGATGAATTCAAAGAGGCATTTGTGATAGCTAAGGATCCAAAAAGCTCTTATACAGTTTTGGAGGAAAAATATTTCGATGCACTTGGTGAGAAATTAAAGTCATAGATTGTTTGTGACTCATCCTACCTGAACTAAGCAATTTCAGACGAGGCAAAGTTTCAGTTGGTTAGAACTAATGGTAGAGAGTGAGTTGGAAGTTGTGTAGTTAACATGAGGTAGTTGACATAGAGAGGAAGCTATGGTCGAGTGTACAAGCCTAGATATGATCACAGTAAGCGAGAATTTAGAAAAGAAGTTTACTGGTGAACAAAAGCAATATTTGAATTTGTGGTAGATACACATTTAATGCGTAGTTCGAATTGAAATGATTTAAGGATCATGAACAAGATTGTGTGGACCATTTGTTCATGCAAAGTATTTTGAGAGAGTTAAAGAGTGATTTGACAACAAAGTAAAGTGTGAATAAAGGTGTTTGAAGCACAAAGTTGCATAAGCCCTAAAAATGTGATTTGAAGGTATTTTACAGAGTTAAAACTATGTTTTTTAGTGCATATAGTTGAATTGAAATGGCTAGTTAGACAGTTTATAATGTGAGTGAAAGGCCATCATATGTATTCAAGAAACATCCACTTATTTATGGATGACCCATTAGGGGAATTTTCGCAAGTTCTGGAGAATGAGCTTCATGTTGAAGACATCAGAAGCAATACACATTGTAAAATTGAGAGTATAGGTGATGAAGATATACACAAGGACTTAGGGACTATGTGTAACAATGACTTATCCTTGAAGTCAAAGTATGCGTACCTAAGCAAGTTGAATTTGGTAAAGTATATATTTTATACTGAGTTTGACAACAATGATTGGACACAAATCATTCAAGTAGGGTTCATGATGATATGTAGGTGATGCTCAAGTTGAAATTGATAATGACCTAATTCAAAAGGTCATAGGATTGAGTAAACATGGATGCAGTCTTGTAAATGAGAAGAATATAGGGAAGATTGTTGAGACAAACCTAAATACAAGATTTGATGGAAGGAATATGAAGGTAGATTCAATTTAGGACAAAGGAGTGGAATTGTTGAGTAAGCTATTAGGGTACAAGTTTAACCATGGCTCAAGGGTTAACTTAGTACCAATTGAATTTTTACATGCAACTTATGTAATGGAAAATTAGTGAAGAAAAGTAAATTCATGTGAGATTATCATATTGCAGTTGTTAGATAACATTACAAAAGTGAAGAAGACAAAGAGCATAATCTTCATATTTGAGTCCTCACTGACACATTTATTCTTTTGTGCAACAAGGAAGTTCCCAAGAGTAACAAATTGGGATAGCAATGAGTACGCAATGAAATTGGTGACTCAATGCTACAAATTAAAGCTGGCGAATATCAAAGATGATGACATTGACAAAATGATGAAGAGTTTCCAGATTGAAATGAAATTGACATACATAGTACCTCCATCCATGGTAGAGAAGTACAAGGATGATATATGCTTCATGGTAGAGATAGATAACACATGCATTGATTTGATTTAGGATCTATAATATTATGACTTAATCCGAACAATCAGATATAATTTCTTGATCTATACAGTAAATGTGTGGTTATGTATTGAAAACTATTGAAAATTACAAAGAAGAAGAATTTAGAACTAATACAGAGGAATTTTAACCAATTATGTGAAATTAATTATTGCTTTTACTGAAGAAAATTAACATAATTGAAAATGTAGAAAGAACAACACATAACAAGCTAATAAAAAGTAAAATGAGAGATAAGAGGCACAACACAATTTAATCTCAGAGTTTTCCCTATTAGGATTACATCTCCGGGTCTAGCTCCAATTGGTGGACCAATCTGATTAACTCCAAAAATCAATTACAATGTGTTACAGAATCAACCCCTTGTAGAACATCAGCATTACACTACTTCGATGTTCAGGATTGAAAATACATCCTCTAGAATTTCTCTCTCCTCTAGGATTTATTTCCAAAAATCCTCAATTTTTCATTAGCTAAATGTTCCCATAAATTTTCCTCAATTCCTCTCAATTTTCTATGTGTTTTGGAAAGGGCCTCCTGCCCCCTTTTATACATCAAATTTGCCTAAAATAGGCCAAAACAATAATATTTAATTATAGGCCTATTAACAAAATGCATCTTCGAATTAACCCCCTTGCCAATTCATAAATTTGGCATTACATCACAATTTAGGGGTTTAATTCATAACAAAATAACAATATTTCTATTTTAAATAGGGAATGACAATTTAGTTATAACTTAAATACTAAATAAGGCATGTACATTTTAAATGAATTTTGTGGCACAATGGCTACCTTCCCTTTTACTAACCATTGGGTCAGGGGTTCAACTCTCGCCGACAACTCTTTTAAAATGGATTGCAGTGGTTTTAAACTTCAAATAGAAAATTGCGCAAATATATTTCAAAAGCCACACTTGGCGCAGCGGCCACCATTAGTTTTGGAAACTGATGGTCGTTGGTTTAAACCTGACAACCACCATTGCTCTTCCCTTGCCATGTAGACTACCATGTGGAACATGCCCAGTGTGCCACATGTACACTGATGACATCACACCAAGGTGCCACGTAGGCTTCCTTGCCATATACGTGGCACCATAATTTTTTGCCACATAGTGCCACATCACCCTCAGCCCCTAACATGCCATGTGTCAACACTTAATTAGACAACTGACTTTATGATGACATCATCATACAGACATGCCACATCACTGGTCAACCTTTCGCTAGAAAACTTTGACTGAGCATAACTTTTGCATTCGAGCTCCATTTTTGATGAAATGAACATTTTCGAAAAGGTCTCAATGAGACCTTTGATTTGATACTGACTTTGACCAATTTTGGAGAGTTCAAAATTTTGCCTTTTTGATGGCCTTTGACCCAAGGTTTGATCCAACTTTGACTGGCCATATCTCAAGCATATAGACTCCTTTTTTGTCCATTTGAGTTGCGTTGGATTCAGACTTTTGAGGACTATAACCCGGTACCGATTATTGGAGTTTTGGAGATACTTCAAATTTTAGTAAAAATATCCTCCAGATCAAGCCTCCCCACTGAAAAAGAGCTTTCAAACCTCCAAAAGTTTATTTTTACATAAAATGAAAATGAAAGCATATTTGCCTTACTTGTCCAGTATCACCTGTACAAACTGCTAGAATTTTGAATATCTGAACCATTAAACACATTATGAAGAATGACATGACACTGCTAATACAATTGACCATATATCCACCAGTGTTCATTGTTACATCCATCACCCACATAGTACCAACTAGTAGAAATAGAAGCAACAAAATTGAAATAACTAATGAAATGGAAAAAGTATCAACATTCTGGACCTCTCATATAGAAACATCATTATAAAATGAACCTTTCAAATCCTCTTTTACCATTATAGGCTAAACACTTGATTCTGCTTGCACTTGATCCTCACTAGCTGCTGCAGACATGAGAGTCAATTTATTGCTTGCATTTACTATCATTTTTAAATTTCATGTGTTTACAATTGATCCTACATTCTTCATGCGATAAGCTCTTATAATGTATTCAATTCCATCTTTAAATACTTGTTATGTTCCCTGTAGAAGATATCTTTCCTATCATATAAGTACGGGCTACCCAACACAATCCCACATATATCAAGTGGAACCACATCAAAGTTGACCTCATCTATGAACTTAGATGTTATCGCAAATCTTAACTTACATTGCATAGTAACTCACAATCTATTATCGTTGCACACCCAACCTAAAGGATAAGGTCTCTTATGTGGCTTAGTTTCCAATCCCAACTATTTAACAACTTCTTTTGAAATAAAATTAACTTGGGATCCACTATCTATCAATGTGTCAATTTTAGTGTTCTTAGAAATTACCCTTATATGAAATAGTTCACACCTTTTACTATCTTCAGGAACAACATGATTTTTTGAAGTGGAAGCATATGAAACTAATGATAGAATCAACAAAAGCTTTACCTTTTAAACCCACAGCCGATATTGTTGTCTCATCACCAGAATCTGATCCAAGATCCTGAACAACAACTGTAGTCTTTTGCTTTTCTTTTTTATCCTTCTTAAACCACTTTGGTTTCAGCTCTAGATGCAATTTCCAACACTTTTCTTCTGTGTGCCCTTTCTTCTAACAATGTGAACATGTAGGCTTGTCACCTTCCTCTTTCTTCACTATGGTTGCTTTCTTTCCCTTCTTGTTGCTTTTAGGAGGAACAAATTCCTTCTTTGAATTGAAACTGTGTTTCCTCCACCTGCTTCAATATGGGTTGCTTGAACACACACTTCATCAAAGTTAGAAGGACTAAACATCAATATTGTATGCTTCAAATATGAATGCATTCCACCTATATACTTTAATAAAGTATCTTGTGTGTAAAGAGGAATTCCAAGAGTTAATGCCTTCTTTCTAAACACCTGTGTATACTCTTGCACAGACTACCCTTTACCTTGTCTAAGATTTTGCCAATCCATAATAGCTTGTTGTATGTAACCTAAAGGATGAAATTGTTTCTTCAAAGTAGAAGTAAATTCATACCAAGATGAAATAATTTTACCATGTGTAGCAAGATCATCTTGGATCTTTGTCTCCCACCAGACTAATGCAGTACCTCCCATCCTGAGAGTAGCTAGCTAGATTTTGGAAGAATCATCCAAAATCTTTTGAACCCTAAAATACACTTCGATCTGCTTAAGCCAATTATCTAGTTTTTCTGCATCCAATTCACCACTATATATAGGCAAATCAAACTTTATATCAAGCTTTAACAAGGGTGTCTTCACATAATGTTTCTTTTTAGAAGAATTACATAGAGAAGAAGAAGATGATGAAGAAGATGGGGATGGAGGTTCAGGAGGGTCACTACCACCTCCTACTCCTTTACCTTTGCCATCTTTTGATGAAGATTTTGCTTCTTCCTTCTTCCTTCTTCTTAGCCTTGTCCGCCTTTCTCAACTGTCATTCATGCCTCTCTTGAAGAAGAATGTCCACCAAAGCTTTCAACTCCACAAAAGCTCTCTGGAAGGCTTCCACATCAAACTCAAACAAATTTTGTTCAGATGCCATGACTCACAAAAAATTTCTCCTTTTCCAATAGCTAGATCAAACTCTACAACTTCACCTTCTTCTTGTTTCAATTTCAACCTAGTTAACATTCACCACCTACAATTTCTCTGCAAAAATAGGCTCTGATACCAAACTTGATCTAATTTAGGATCTATAAGATTATGACTTAATCTGAACAATCAAATATAATTTCCCAATCCATACAGTAAATGCATGGTTATGTATTGAAAAATATTGAAAATTACAGAGAAGAAGAATTTAGAATTAATACAGAGGAATTTTAACCAATTACGTAAATTAATTATTGATTTTACTGAAGCAAATTAACGTAATTGAAAATGCAGAAAGAACAACACATACCAAGCTAACAAAAAGTAAAATGAGAGATAAGAGGCACAACACAATTTGATCTTAGAGTTCACCCTGTTAGGACTATGTCTTTGGGTCTAGCTCCAACTGGTGGACTGATCTGATTAACTCCAAAAATCAATTACAATGTGTTACAGAATCAACCCCTTGTAGAACATCAACATTATATAGTTTTGATGTTTGAGATTGAAAATACGTCCTCCAAAATTTATCTCTCCTCTAGGATTTATTTCCAAAAATCCTCAATTTTTCATCAGCTGAATGCTCCCATAAATTTTCCTCAATTCCTCTCAATTTTTCATGTGTTTTGGAAAGGGCCTCCTACCCCCTTTTATACATCAAATTTTCCTAAAATAGGCCAAAACAATAATATTTAATTATAGGCCTATTAACAAAATGCATCTTCGAATTAACCCCCTTGACAATTCATAAATTTGGCATTACATCACAATTTAGGGTTTAATTCATAACAAAATAACAATATTCCTATTTTAAATAGGGAATGGCAGTTTAGTTATAACTTAAATACTAAATAAGGCATGTATATTTTAAATGAATTTCAAGGCACAATGGTCGCCTTCCTTTTACTAATCACTGGGTTGGGGGTTCAACTCCCACCGATGGCTCTTTTAAAATAGATTGTGGCAGTTTTAAACTTCAAATAGAAAATTGTACAAATATATTTCAAAAGCCACACTCGATGCAGCGGCCATAATTAATTTTGGAAATCGGTGGTTGTGGGTTCAAACTTGACAACCACCATTACTCTTCCCTTGTCATGTAGACTACCATGTGGACCACACCTGATGTGCCACGTGTACACTGATGACATCATGCCAAGGTGCCACGTGGGCTTCCTTGCCATACATGTGGCACCATAATTTTTTTGCCACGTAGTGTCACGTCACTACTAACCGTGCTCTGCCACATCACCCTCAGTCACCTATCGTGCCATGTGGCAACACTTAATTGGGCAACTGACTTTATGATGAAATCATCGTATGAACATGCTACGTCATTGGTCAACCTTTTCCCTGGAAAACTTTGACTAAGCATAACTTTTGCGTCTGAGCTCCATTTTCAACGAAATGAACATTTCTGAAAAGCTCTCGATGAGACCTTCAATTTGATGCTAACTTTGGCCAATTTTGGAGAGTTCAATTTTTTTCCTTTTTGATAGCCTTTGACCCAAGGTTTGACCCAACTTTGATTGGCCATATCTAGAGCATATAGACTTCTTTTTCGTTCGTTTGAGTTGCGTTGGATTTAGAATTTTGAGGACTATAACTTGGTACTGATTATTGGAGTTTTGGAGATACTTCAAATTTTAGTGAAAATATCCTGTAGATCATGCATGGAAGTTTTGGAACCAAGGGTTAAATTCATAGAGACCATGGGATATGAGATGACCATAGAGCCTATAGAAGGGTATGTGTAGATCATACTTCAATATGAGAGGGACACTAAATGCCCTAGATGGGGAGCCTATTATGAGAAGATGAGGATAGTTCATTCTAAACTACATAGCAAGGAAAGCAAGAAGAAAGTGGAGAAAGTAATCTACTCCATCCTTAAGGAATCAGGTATGACCCAAGAGGAATTCAATGAGGTGAAGGGAATTGCACTAGAGATGAAAACAAGTGGGCAGTCTGAAGTGTTAGCAACAACCAATATTGCTATTACAGGACCTTTAGAAGGTGTAACCATTGCACAACCATGTGCACTAGCCCCCATTGCACCATTTGTAGTAGTTGCACAAGTGCAACCAACAAGGACAAGGAGTGATCAACCTAAAAGGTAGTCAGAGGTGGAATCACTTGTTGCATAGAGGAAATAAGAGAAACTAGTGAAGGTTAAGCAAGAACCTGCATCATCCACTAAGAAAAGGGTTAAGTAGACCACCACCGGACTAGGAAAGAGAAGAAAGACATTGCAAGTCAGTGATTCTAAAGAATCTAAGGATGAAGTTGAAGATAGGCTAGTGGAGCAAGTAGCGTAGGAAGGTAGAACTCCAGCAAGAAATAAAGCATGGAAGTTAAAGGTAGAAAACCTGAACATGCAAATTATTAATGATGACAACTTGGTACAGTTGAACAAGTATTATAGTTTGTACAATAATATGGATATAAGGTAGTCAGAGAATGCCATAGTAAGGAATATGATACTATGGAATAAGAGGTTTGACAGTATAAAGGATAATATTCCAAAAGATCTACTTAATAGATTGTTAAATAGAAAGAAGAGAGTGTTGGAAGAAGACAACTACTTGAGAATAACTATGATTAACAAGTTGTGTGAAACCAGCTACAAAGAGGACTCTAATAGAATTTTTAAAGGTATTGAGCCCTTGCTGAGGAACAAAATAAGCGCAATTCTTCTAATGGGAGGCAATTATGAGGATGTTAGGAAGGAAACAGAGGAGGCAATTGTAAAATACATGACTATAATGCCAGAGATGAGTGCAGTCCAAACCTGTAAGTCCAGTTTATGTGGAGGCAAGCACACCTTCCAGTGATGAGGAAGTAGAAGTGACACAACTGGAACTTTCATTGCCACACAATGTTAAGGGTACTAATTCCATGCAAGTGCATAGTAAATGTATCACTATAGATGCAAAGGAGAATCTGTTTACAACTCTTGGCCAAACCATTTTTGGTAATATCACAACATATACTAGCTCTGATGATGAGGAAGAGGAAAAGAAGAAAGATGCTGAGGAAAAAAGAAAAGAAGAAAAGATGAAGGAGGAAAAAAATAAGCTAGAAGAGGAAGAAAAGAAAAGAAAACAAGAGGAGGAAGAGTGTTGAGATATGATTGAAAAAGATCATTGTTGAGAGAGATTATTGAAAGAAGGAGATTGTTAAAGAAGACTATGTGTTTCAATCATTGTTTTGTCATTGATGTCAAACTTGCTATTTGCTAGTAAGAAAATTGCTTATAAGATTCAAGTACTATCACTTAGTTGATTGATGAAGAGGATTTGATCAATAAGAGGTAACAATAGCACCTAGGGGAAAGGTTGAGTTATGATTATGTAATGAAGTACAAGGATTAGCTAAGACAATGATGAGATGATGTATTGATAATCTACTAAAGGTTACAAGTGTTGGCTACACTAAGAAAGTTTAGAAGAATAAGTTACACAAAGTTTGTCTACCAAGCTTGACCGAGTGGATAATAGGTGCCGAGAAAAGTTAGTGCAAGCCAAGTAGAAAGTTAGTTGGAGCCAAGTGAAAGCAAATTCTAGTGGATGCCAAGCAAGACAGTTGATGCCGAGCATTAGTAAACTTTAGTTGATGTCAAGCAACGCAGTATGTGCCAAGCATTAAAAGGTTGATAATGTCGAGCTGCTACATTATGTTAAAGATTGAAGATTTATCGAATCTAAGCTGACAAGTTTGTTTTCTTGAAACTTGTGAACCAATAGGAAGATAAGGTTGATGATTTGGTGGTACAAAATTTGATGTGAACTATTTTTAGGCAAATTCAAATGGATTCTAGAGAAGTTTCTAGAAAAGATACAAGATATGGGGTAGATACATTGTATCCTACCTAATCCATCTGACCCCTAATTTTGACGATGGAAAATGAGCGGGAAAAATATTTTAATTTTCTATTTATAGGAATGTTTGGTCATGAAGTAAAAGTTGTCATGTGCAAGAACCTAAGGAAGAGAAGGAGTTAAGGGTTTTGCTTCATCAAGTGACCCAAGAGAAGAGTTTGCAATGGCATGTTAAGCAAGAAGGCTTAAGGAGATGAATGCTTAAAGGGTGAACAAGTTGTCAGAGCTGCAAAGTATGAAGGCCAAGTAGAATTAAGGACTGAATAGAGATCTAAAATATGCAAGAGAAGTTGCAAGTTGTATCAAATCAAGCTCTACTGTTACTCTCTAACAATTATATCAGTTTAGGGCAAATCTTTTGGATTAAGGTTGAGCTAAAAGTCATTTGTAAATCCTTTAACCGGGTGACATTCCAAGTGAATGGCCTAAAGTCTTGTAACAAGGCTCACTTCTAATAGGGCGATTGAAATCTCTTAATCGGGTCACATTTAATAGTGTGTATTGTAACCTTTAACAGGGTTGGCCTTTCACAGGACATCACTTCAGAAGATTGAAAATGAGTAGCATGTTACCAGTGATTTTTCTCAAATTGGGTTTTCATGTAAATCATTGTGTCAAATGTGTTAATGAACCTATTATGTTTCATGCTTTACATTTCTGCAAGTTGATTTGACAGTAACATACAACTTTTAGTGATTGCATAATCTTAATGGATGCATACATGGGTATGAATGTTTTATGGGTTCACTAAGTTGTGAAAAGTTTTATTTATACATCTGGACCTTGGATAATTGACTCACCCCACCTTCCCCCCTCTTAGTTATTCTAAAGTATTCCAACAATTGGTATTAGAGCCATCTACTTAAGAGGACTAGTTTCAAGGTACTAGAAGCATAAAGATCGAGATGTCTAAAAGAGAAGTACCCAAGCTCAATAGAGATAACTTTCCTGCATGGAAAAGTTTGATAAAGCTACACCTCGAAGGAATTGGAGATCATGCAAAATCGATAATTTTGGTGGAACATTTTGATCCAGTTGGAGCCTTAACTATTGAAGATATGAAGAAGAAGAAAGAACACAATCAGGTGATGTTGGAGATTGCCTTTGCCCTAAGCTATGCCAAATTTGATGATATCAGAGGTCTTGATGGTGCAAAGAAAATGTGGGATGCCCTAGCCACCATCTATGGGGGAGACAAAAATGTTCAAAGAGCCAAATCTGTAAGTCTTAGAGGTAAGTTTGATGATATGAGAATGGAAGAAGGTGAAAATATTGCTCAATATGTTGCTAGAATAAAAGAAGTTGCTAGTACAATAAGAGGATCTATTGGTCATATAGATGATGATAGTACCATGTTAAGAAAAGTCTTGAGAACATTAATGCCTATTTATGCTATTAGAGTTTCTACAATTCAAGAACTGAGATGTATTCCAGGAAATGATCTAACCCTTGAAGGTCTAGTAGGTAGACTCACTACTTTTGAGCTATCTTACTTTGATAATTACAAACCTAAGAGTCTTGAATCTTCTTTCAAAGCTAAGTTGTTATTGAATGAATCTGATGAGGTGAAGCAGAAGAAGAAGAAGAAGAGAAAGATAAAATATGTATCTAGTGACAATGATATAGATGTTGAACAATTGGAAGCACTACTGGCAAGAAGATTTCACAGAGGTAAAGGCAAGTTCAAAGGTAAGTTACCCATTATTTGTTTCAATTGCAATAAGGTTGGTCATATTGTTGCAATATGTACATTAAAGAATAACTACAGAGGTGGTGACAAGTACAAGATCAGAAGATAAGATGACAACAAAGATTATAAAGAGAAAGACAAGAAGTCATGCTATATTACTAAAGAGGAACCTAGGGATGATTCTGATGAACATGATGATGAAGTGGTGTATGTTGCAATGAAGGATGAATTTTATGAAGATAAGGTGACTACACTTGTGACTTGTGTGAACAAAAATGATAGATGGATCATTGATAGTGAATGCTCACATCACAAGACTAGAGAAAAAAGTAAGTTCATTACCTTGAATTGTTATGATGGAAATAATGTAAGATTTGGTAATGATGCACCATGTTTGATAAATGGAAAAGTTTCTATCAAACTCATAGATAAGATTTCATGCGACAATACTTATTATGTTGAAGGACTAAACTATAACTTGTTGAGTGTGTCACAATTGAACAATTTGGGATGCAAGGTTGAATTTGGAGACAAGACTGCTAAGATATATAACACAAATGGGAAGTTGATTAGAAAAGGTGATCAAACTAGAAGTAATCTATTCTATCTTGATATAGAGGATACTACTTGTCCTATTGTAAAATTTGATAATGTATGGCTTTGGCACAAAAGGTTATGTCATGTTAATTTTGATAACTTGGTTAGTATTAGTAACATGAAGAAAGTGAGAGGTTTGTCTAAGTTGAAGAACTCTGATAATGTAGTGTGCAAACAATGTTAGCTAGGCAAAATGACAAAGTCAAGCTTTAAGAGTAAATATTATACCTCTAAAGAAATACTAGAGATTGTTCATACTGACTTGTGTGGACCAACTGAAGTGCAAAGCTATAGGGGAGATAAGTACATAATGCTATTTGTTGATGATTATTCTAGGATGATGACAATTATGTTTTTTGAAACATAAATCTGATACCTTTCAAACGTTTAAGTGGTACATAGCAAGAGTTGAGAAAGAAATAGGTAAAAGTTTGAAATGTTTATGATCTAATAGAGGAGGAGAATTCACATCAAATGAGTTTGAGATGTTTTGTAATGAAAGAGGAATCAAAAGATAGACATCTACCTCTAGGACCCCTCCACAAAATGGAATAGCTAAAAGGAGAAACAGATCTATAATGGACTATGCTAGAACACTTATAATAGAGAAGATTGTTTCTCTAAAATAGTAGAGAGAAGCTATAATTATTGTTGTATATACCCTGAACTGTGTGCAAATCAAGAAAGTTACTCATTCAACACCTTTTGAAGTATAGTGTGGATATCCACCCAATGTAAAATATTTTAAGGTATTTGGAAGGAAGTGTTACATTCTTAAAGATGTTAGGAATGGAAAGCTCGATGCAAAAAGTGAAGAAGGTATATTCCTTAGATATTCCACAAGAAGTAAAGCTTATAGGTGTTTAAATACTAACACTAACAAAATTGTGGAAAGTGCAAATGTTAATTTTGATGAATATATAGAAGTACATGAGGCTGAACATATGAAAGGACTAGAAGAATACAAATCATTTGTATACTTTTATGAAGTAATGCCTGCTGAAGAAGATGTTGCGAATCAAGTTACAAACCAACAACAAGTTTTAGTGACTGCCGAGTCACATCCTGTGAATGTCGAGTTACAAAATGGAGAAGATGCACATTCTGATTATGAGATTGGTACACATGAAACAGATGCTGAGATACTTGACAGAGATGTACATAGTGATTCTAAAGCTGAAAGACAAAAATGAAGAAATAAGAGTTGAGCCAAGATTGTCCAAATATGTCAAAAGACATCATCCTACTGATCAAATCATTACAGATAAAGATGCTTGGCCAATGAAAAGAAATAGATTGAGAAGTGAATCATGTTTTCTGAGCATGAAGGAGCCCAAAATAGTGAAAGATGTACTTGAAGATGTGGACTAGTACAAAGCCATGGAAGAAGAGATTGAATAGATAGAGAAAAACAAAATATGGAGTCTAGTTCTTATAAAAAAAGACAAGAATGTGATTGACACCAAGTGGGTATTTAGAAACAAGCTAAATGAGAATGGTGAAGTCACAAGAAATGAAGAAAGATTAGTTTGCAAAGGATATGCACAAGAAGAAGGAATTGACTGTGGAGAGACATTTGCTCCTATTGCTAGAATGGAATATGTTAACTCAAAGGAGCGAATTGCTAATATCTTCACAAAACCATTACCTAAGGATGCTTACAAGTATCTAAGAGGTAAACTAGGGGTGATACCCCTATCAAAGGCTATCTAAGCAACAAGAGGAGTGCCTTACATCAAACAAGCTGATGTTCA
Organism: Cupressus sempervirens; assembly: GCA_028749045.1. Taxonomy (NCBI): domain Eukaryota; kingdom Viridiplantae; phylum Streptophyta; class Pinopsida; order Cupressales; family Cupressaceae; genus Cupressus; species Cupressus sempervirens. The sequence goes on along the minus strand of CM053784.1, from coordinate 612,088,587 downwards.
TGTTATATATTGATGCAGAGGACCTTACTTTAGTAGCTGCCTAAAGTAATCATAGAGTTGGAACTTCAAATTAGTCACAAGTAAGGTGACAGAGGGAAAAGTTGAAGAAAATGCAAAAGCTCATATCTACATATTTTAAGATAACAAGTTTTTGGTATATGTCTCTGGCATTGTTGTCAAAGAGGGAGAAAGTACATTAAACTGATCATCATCATAAAAGGGAGATCTACTAATTAGAAAGAGAGAAAGAAAAGTACATCCAAGAGAGAAAGTACATCAAAGGGAGAACATATATCAAAGAAAGATATCAAGAAATTAATCAGAGAGCCATAACGTATAATCATAGAGGGAGATATTCCTTATAAATGCTAAGGGAGAAAGTACAAGAGATTGTTATCAAAGAAGCTAGAGAAGCTACTAATCTTAGAGGGAGATCAGATAATTGCTAATGTTACTGATTAGAAGAAGACACATGAATGTAAGAAAGAGGGAGAAATCCTTTTTGTACCTAGTAAGAGGGAGATGCAAGAAGGAACTCAGAGGGAGTTATAAGAAAGAGTTTTGTAACCTAATCAGAAGATGGAAGTTGTTGATAGAGATGGAGAAATTTTGATACAAGTTTTCTTTTTAGTATTGTCTTACTATTTTAACCTAATTGGTTTGCTTGAACAAGATGTTCATCATTTGATTGATTTGGTTGATCAGTTTGGTTTTCCATCAATGCAAAGAGGGAGATTGTTGAGATATGATTAAAAAAGATCATTGTCGAGAGAGATTATTGAAAGAAGGAGATTGTTGAAGAAGACTATGTGTTTTAATCATTGTTTTGTCACTGATGTTAAACCTACTATTTGCTAGTAAGACAACTGCTTATAAGATTCAAGTACTATCACTTAGTTGATTGATTAAGAGGATTTGATCAATAAGAGGTAACAATAACACCTAGAGGAAAGTTTGAATTATAATTATGCAATGAAGTACAAGGATTAGTTAAGATAGCGATGACATGGTGTATTGATAATCTACTTAAGGTTACAAATTTTGGCTACACTAAGAAAGTATAGATGAACAAGTTACACAAAGTTTGTCTACCAAGCTTGACCGAGTGGATAGTAGGTGCCAAGCAAAGTCAGTGCAAGTCGAGTAGAAAGTCAGTTGGAGCTAAGTGAAAGAAAATTCTAGTGGATGTCAAGCAAGACAATTGATGTTGAGCATCAATAAACTTTAGTTGATGCCGAACAACATTTTATGTGTCGAGCATCATAAGGTTGATAATGCCGAGCTGCTACATTATGTTAAAGATCGAAGATTCATCGAATCTAAGCCAACAAGTTTATTTTCTTAATATTTGTGAACCAGGAGGAAGATAAGGTTGATGAGCTGGTGGCACATAATTTTATGTAAACTATTTTTGAAGCAAATTCAAATGGATTATAGAGAAGTTTCTAGAAAAGATACAAGATATGGGGTAGATACATTGTATCCTACCTAGTCCATCTTAACCCTAATTTTGACGATGGAAAATGAGTAGGAAAAATATTCTAATTTCTTATTTATAGGAATGTCTAGTCATGAAGCAAAAGTTTTCATGTGCGAGAACCTAAGGAAGAGAAGGAGTTAAGGGTTTTGCTTCATCAAGTGACCCAAGAGAAGAGTCTGCAATGGCGTGTTAAGTAAGAAGGGTTAAGGAGATGAATGCTTGAAGGGTGAAAAATTTGTTAGAGGTACAAAGTATGAAGGCCAAGTAGAATTGAGGACTAAATAGAGATCTAAAATCTACAAGAGAAGTTGTAAGTTGTATAAGATCAAAGCTCTATTGTTACTCTCTAACAATTGTATTAGTTTAGGGTAAATCCTTTAGATTAAGGTTGACCTAACAGTCATTTGTAAATCCTTTAACTTGGTGGCATTCCAAGTGAACGGTCTAAAGTTCTTTAACAAGGCTCACTTCTAACAGGGTGATTGAAATCTTTTAACCAGGTCACATTTAACAATGTGTATTGTAACCTTTAACAGGGTTGGCCTTTCACTGGGCATCACTTCAGAAGAGTGAAAAGGAGTAGCATGTTACTAGGTGTAGCATCACTTCATGTAGCATGTTACATGTTACATTTTTGCAAGTTAATTTGATAGTAACATACAAGTTTTAGTGATTGCATAATCTTAATGGATGCATGCATGAGTATGAATGTTTTATGGGTTCACTAAGCTGTGAACAGTTTTATTTATACATCTAGACCTTGGATAAATGATTCATCTCCCCCCCCCCGCTTCTCAGTTATTCTAAAGTATTCCAATAGAAGAGGTAAGGAAGAAATAAAAAGAATATTATTCTCAAGTATTCTAAAGTATTCTCAGTTATTCTAAAGTATTCTAAACTCCTATAGCAATAGCAATAATAGAAGTAGTAGCAGTGGCATATGATGATGATAAGGGATTGATAAGCTCATTGAGAAAATTGTTTGAGAAGAACAAATCAATAAAGTCTTTGGAGAAGACATTGACTAAAGTCTTGGATAGAATGTAGAAGATAGTTACCACAATTTTAGCCATTCTAGACTTACAGTCAAAGGAAAAATAATTGGTGAAGACCTTTGATGAGAAATTCACAACTCCAGCTGAGGTAGTGTCAACATAAGCTCAGGCCAAGCTTGATGCAACATTATTTGACACAGTGTGCACAAATGTGAGAAATGATTTGAAGGCATTGGATGTAAGCATCAAGGAACTTAGGAAACACATTGATGAAGGAAATAAGTTGTATGGACACTGTGTGTTGTCATACAAGTACCTGAAAAACTTTGAGAGTCAAATAGAGTGAAAGATGAGTGATCTTGAAACACTCACTACAAAAGTACAACTCCATGAGATTAGAATTGAAGAATATGGAATAGAAGTGGAGAAGATCCATAGTATGACTAACAACTTGGAATCAAATAAGGAGAAGGTAACACAAAGGTTCTCTAGTGTTAGACAAGCCTTGTCTACTAAGATCAACATTTTGCAGAGGCAATTGGAGGAATGTCTTTCAATAGAGACTTCCTATGACAAGTTTTCCTATACTAACTTGAGCGTAGTTGAAGTGACATCCTATGCACTATGCACACTACTTAGTATCTCTAATACAATGAAGGAGAACTAGAAGAAGGAAGTGGACATGCTAAAACTTGTTTATGCAAAAGTTTTTCCAGAATAACAAATTGATCAGCAGTAGGCCACCTAGTTTTTGGAAATTTTTGACACCTTTGTCATTGATGTCAAAGGAGGAGTAATATGTAAAGGAAAATTGTATGTATGTATTTTATATATAAGGGGGAGTACACCTATGTATCAATATAAAGGAGTGATAAGGAATGTAATGATCCATCAAAACATGAATAAAATTGTTATGTTTTGAAGACAATTTTGTGTAGTTACTTTTATTTCTTTTTGTTATGTATGACATCATTTTGGGACTTAACCAATTTTCCCAAATGTTGCCATCAATTCCAAAGAGGGAGATTGTTGAAAATATGGCTAGATAGATATCTTGAGAGTTTTCATTTATGGCAACATGTATTCAACATTTCATTTATGCATTTAGAGTTAGAAAATTGTCTAAGTGTTAGATAGTTTGCAGCAACACAGAGACAGATGAGATGTGTACAGATGAATCATTGAGATTTAACTTATGCATAGTTGAGGAAACCTCTATGACAATATCATGATGACATATACCAGTACAAAGATGTGACAAACAATATGGCATGAGTTATGATTGAAATACCAGTATGAGTATTTGATAGAGAAAAATAAAGCATAGCAGATAATTGAGTTGTATGACTTAAGGAATTATTTTTGTAACAAAATAATTACCAAGTCATGATGAGATGACTTTTTGGATGTTAATCCATAATTTATTTTATATTATGTCAAGCGTGTGAAGACATGAAGGTCGACTGAGTAGAGATTTACTAATATACAAGGTATAAGTAAAGATCTTATCTTGCAAAGATAAGTGTGCGACATATGTGTGATCTATGTGATATTTGTGATTGATGTGAAGTCGATGAGATGATATGCAAGATCTAATGTATGATTAGAGCAAGTGTGCATTACAATAGTAAAAAGGTAATGTATGTATATATATTCTTGTGAAGAACTTCATTGTATAAATGCATGTTAGGGTAGTGGGCTCTTCTTGCATACATTGTATTTAAGCTACCAACTCCTAACAGGGTTGAAGCAACTCCTAATAGGGTTGAGGCTTCTAACAAAACCTAGTCTTCTAACAAGGACTCAAGATACTATACATACTTCCTAGACTCCTAACATTGTCAATATCCTTAGCATGATTCTTTTGTTTAGTGGATCATCTAGTGAGTATCATCCCCAGTGGGGTTTTCCCGTGGTCAGGGTTTCCCTAGTTAACAAATAATGGTGTTATGAGTTCTTTATGTGCATCATTATATTTAATGTTCAAAATTGTTGGTTTACTTTCATATGCAAGTTATAAAGTACTTAACAATATTTAGTTGAGAGCAAAAGTTTGTAGAATACTGATTCACCCCCCACCCTCGCCCCCCCTCTTAGTATTTTCTATTTATAACACCTTCCATATCAAAGGAAATTCAAATGATCATCGTCATTCCATTAGATACAAAACTCATTTTGAAGGTTTTGATTTCCCTTCCAAATCCAAATCCAAATGCATACCTCCCCCTTCATCCCTTCCACCCATTGGTTCCATATATTCTTCCATCCCCTAGTTCACAATCCACTTATCCTTTTCTAAATCAAAGTCAACAAAGGCACACATCTTGGAGAATCATCCACCCATCCAAAAACATCCTATATCATTCTTATCCATCCATAAATTATGATACCTTGGGAATAAAATTGAATGCCAAACATAAAATTGACAAGTCAAAAAATCTACATCCATCAAAGAATCAACACATCCAATCTAAGTGACATCTTTATCAAAATAAACAAGAATCCAAAAGGTCAAACATACTAATTGAACAAAAAAAATATCAATGACAATGTGGGTTCCTAAATCCCTCATCAAAGAAATACGTTCTAAAGGATAAAAAAGAAAAGAAAATTCAAGAACTATATGTGTTCCCAAGTCTCTTGTAAAAGACTTGGATACTAAAGAAAAATCAAAATTGGTATTCAAGATTCCCAAGGCTTCCTCAAATCCACCATCCAAGAAAATTTCATCCACTTCCAAATCTATTTTGGGTCCTTATTGTTGATCGATAAGTAGGATTGACAAATGAGTGTCAACACACTTAACCATCTTCACTATACATACCGAGTACACAATGGAAGCCGAGCTAGAATTTCTTTATGTGCCAAGTCACAGATAGTGCCGAGAAAACTACAGTTGCTGCTGAGCACAACACATTACAATATATGCCAAGCTATATAGAATTCAACATGTGCCAAGTGACTCAGGATCCAACAGGAGCCAAGCAAAGCAGAAGTCAAATAGGTGCTGAGCAAAGCAGGAATTCAAAAGGTGCCGAGTGATACAGTAATCCTATACGAGCCGAGTAATTCAGGAATCAGTAGAAGCCAAGCAATGTAGAAAACTAACAGGTGCTGAGTAACGCAAAAACTACAATAGATGTCGAGCAATCCAGAATAGATGGTGCCAAGCATCAATATTACTTCATGTGCCGAGCAATGCAGGATCAGCATAAAAGTTTGTGCAATCGCAAGCCAAGATGTAAAATGGTTATGCATGACTCATTGAAAAGATAGAAGGATAAGATCGAATCCTCACAATCACCTATGCGATCCTCATGCAACCAATCAGAAAATTGGAAATTGCATGCAACCAATAGGTGAATTTCAAGGGTTTGAGCGGGAACATTTGAATCAAGGATGCATGACGAACCACTAATCTTTATAAGGGAGTCTTGATGCCATTGAACATAGAGAGGAGAAGGGAATCATGAGAAGAAGGAAAAGTAGAGCCTATTAAGGTTGTTGCAGAACATTGGTGTCAAAGATTTAGAGGAAAGGACAAAATTTACACATCCAGTTGATTAGAACAGAACAAGGAACACAATCAGTAGATGAGATCTAGCAGAGATCAGTTAATAGTAGAGTAGATCAAGTACCTGAGATCAGCATCAGAGATTGCATTAGATCAAGTGTATTATTCTAATACTCTCTCACAATTGTATTAGGAACTTGGAAATCCCATGGACTTGGGTAGGTTTAACAACCTTATGTAAATCCTTTAACAGGGTGACATTCCAAGTTGAATGTTCTTAAGTCCTCTAACAAGGCACACTCCTAACAAGATGTATAAATCCTTTAACAGGGTCACATTTAATAGTGTGTTGTAGCCTTTAACAGGGTAGACCTTTAATAGGGCAAACCATTAGAAGTGGTTGAAATCAATTGCTGCAGTAATTTTGTGGGTATCATCCCCACCCCAGTTTTACCTTCTTATTCCTGGAGGGTTTCTAGGTTACCAAAATCTCAAGTGTTATGTGGTGATGCATGTTTGTTTCTCATAATTGTTTAATGTTTGTATGCATGCATGTTAATTTCAGTTATATATTATTAAGGGTTTAAAAGTGGTTAAAAGGCCAGTACTTCTGATTCACCCCCCCTCTCAGAAGCATTCTTCCCATTAAGACATTCCAACACTTATCTCCCAAAATCAAAACCCATATTCACTTCCCCATCGAATCCAATATGCATAGCCATTCCTTCATTTAATAAAAAATATCATTTTCCTCCATCACTCCATCACCCTTCAAGGTGTGTGCCAATGTTAACCTTGTCACCCTTTCCATCTAATCCTACACAAGTTTTCCAATACCCTATCTATTATCCAACTCCTATTCTCCAACCTTCCATCCATCCTATCAAATCATTTGCATAAAACTTTATCCAATTTCATCCAACCATCAATTTCATCTCTATTTTTTCTTTACCCTACCAACATCTTTGAGATTTAAGATCAGTCACTTGGAAATAAAATATCTTTGCATCATGAGAAGTAGAAAAATGTGACGATTAAACATCAAACCAAATCAAACAATGGGCTTCAAAAATTAACAATGGACTCATGAGACACATCAATCAATCAAACATCAAATCAATCAAATTAATGATCATTAAGGTTGTTGATAAAGATCTTTATGTTAGTCCATTATTGATTTATCTTTCATGATTATGTTCCTATGCTCCTTAAGGATACCATTGAGTGGTGAGAGAGGCTATGCTGGTTCATCATCTTATTTTCTTTGTTTGTTGTTTGTGGATTGTTTTAATAAAATTTTGGGGCAAGGATAATGTAGTGTGAATGTGATAAGAACTGTCATGCATCTAGCAGTCGCACACACCCATGATCTGAGACAACCTAGAACGATATTGAAAAATTCCTTGTTTGTTCTATGCTTGTTGATCAAATATAGTAGTAGTATCTAGATGGTCAATATCTGGGTGCCCTTATATCTTTTTCTTTTCAATAAAGCATGATTATGAAAACCTGTGTAAAATATATAGCAATGAATTAATATATCATCTCACTTGATAGCATAAGATCAATTCTTTTAAGTCATATATCCTACTTTAACCTTCTATTTAATTCATGATTCTTACTAACATTTCTTCTATCTATCAAATCAATCAATCCATCAATTTGTCAAAATCCAAATCTTGTTATCGACTTATCAATTAGTTAATGGTCATATGTCTTATACATAATATATCTTTCTAGAACTAGATATTGTTGCTTGTCTTATACAAGGTGTATCTTCCCTAAAATCAAATATTGTTGCTAGTCTTCTATAGGATGAGTCCTTCTTGAAACCATACACGATTCTTATCAATCAATTTCTATCAATCAAACAATCATCATCATCCAACGAAGTCTTTACTTCTTACTAAATATTCTTCTCTTTCATCATTTTAATCAATATTTCTCATCTTCTATTGAGAGATCATTCATGCCTTTCTTGTACGAATAATCTCTTGAGGGGGCATACAATCTACTTTCTATCACTGGGGCAAGCTAGGGTAGAACCTAACCTGAAATTCTCTAATACAATGCTCATAATTGTATTATATCAAAGAGAGGAAAATGTGGACATCAAAAAATGGATAGACTTGCGAGTTTAGATTTAATAGACTAATTATTCTTTTATTAATCAAGGGTTCTTAAATCGTTAATTAATCATCTTTGTTCCTTTATAATTGAATCTTTGCATAATTTTATCTTCCCTAATATTAAGTAAATAATTAAAATTATTTAATTGATAAACCTTTAATTAATTGATTATTATTGGTTAATTAAACTCAATTTCCAATTTCCCATAATTCAAATAATTATTTAAATTAGATAATTTATTCCTCTTTAGTAAATTAAATTCTATATTTAATTTCATCACAATTTCAATTTCGATCAATTTCTAATTAATTTCTATTAATTTCATCTTTCTAATTTAATTAAATCTTATAACTATAAAAAATCAATTTTATTAGGAATTATGATTTCTAAAAATAAGAAAATCCTCATAAAGTGAAAAATAATTTTTCTAAAAACCCAAAATCAGAATACATTTTAATGTTTCCATTTTCATTTTTTTGGAAACTTTATCTCTCCAAATATTAAAAATATCTCAGATTTTATCCTTTGACTTTTTCGGTTTAAAATTGAAAACTTTCCAATTATTCGTCTAGTATCTTCCATCCTTGTCTGTTGATCATGATTTTCCCATATTGATCTCAACCATTTATGGATTTCCAATATATATATATATATATATATATATATATATATATATATATATATATATAAACAACCCTCCTATCTCTTAATTTCATCACTCAAGTTCACATCAAACCTCTGTCAGTTTTCTATCATCTTGTTATTAGTTTTCTGTCAGTCAATCTCCTTCTAGGATGATCTCTTGACTAGATACCCTAAAGAAATACAATGTCTGAGGAAAATCTTCCAAGTCTCATTGCTAGTGAGGGCATAGATGGCCCACTTGGCACAAAAGGAAATTTCCTACTTTTGGGTAGATAGGAGACTAAGGCCTCTAGATTATTTGGTAAGACAACATTATTCCCAGGCCACTCATTGAAAGCCATGGTTCTTGAAATCTATTTCCAAAAGAAAATTCCTCAAAAGACGTTCCAGCTTCAAGTAGGAAGCCTTAGAGGGAACCCAACAAGAAGAGTAATATACATGGGTAGTAGCCAAAACTTTGAAGCAAATCTAGAATTTACCACCCAAAGAAAGAGGCTTGGTAATCCAATGCTCTAACTTCTTCTCAATTCTAGCAAGCACAACATTCCAAAGCTCAATAGGAGAAGCCTAAAAAGCTAAAGTAATGCCCAAGAAGTGGAAAAAATCCCTATGCTAGATCTTCTTCCACCCATACTGGTCAGACCAAGGAGGAGTTAGAAGAAATGATTGCCTATAGAAGAGAGTTTTATTCCATTGAATAGCCAAGCCTAAGGCCAAGTAGAAGGTGTCCAAACACTGTAAGCCATTGGAAACATTTTATTCCTCCTCAATGAGGGTGAGGAAGGAACCATAAGAAAAGTTCCCATGGACCAACTGTGATGAAGAATCTAGCAGAGAGATGCTACAAACCATACAAGTGGGAATAGTGTTGGAAAGCAAATATCCAAAACCTTTTGTTGCAAGAACATAGAATGCTGGAGAAAGATAACAACCCCAATGAATGGATTTGAACATACCAAAAGTAGAGGATTGCCTTCCATTAATGGTGATCCAAGATGAGGCATCCCCCCAAAAAATTGAATTGACTGGAGGAAAGCAGGACCAAACCTAAGAGCTTTAAGTGTAGTGATAATGAAAGACCATTCAATTCTAGCATAGGCTTTGGCAAAGTCAATTTTGAGGAAGAGTTCTTGTTGCTTAGATTGATGAGCACACTCCATTCCTTCCCAAACAACAATGATAATAACCAGAATGTACCTAGATTGGGTGAAACCAGTATGCTCAAGACACATAATCATATACAAGAGATGACAAATTTTAAGGGCCAATACTGTAGCAATGATTTTATAGGACATTTAGAAGATTGATAGGTATTTAATTGCAAATATATTCAACATCTCCAACCTTAGGTATGAATTTGATGTTTCCTTTATTGATAAGATTGTATAGTATTTTAGAATAAAAAGCTTCAAGGTAGACTTTATGTAGGTAAGGACTTATCGATTCCCATAAGGTATTATAAAATTCATAGGGGGACCCATCACACCTAGGGGCCTTTTCATTTGCCATGGAAAATACAACTTCCTTGAGGTCACTAATGGTGAGCATTCACTTGCAAAAGGCATGTTTCTCTTGAAGCTTGTTGGGCACCACAAAAATGCAAGTCTATAAGGCTTAATCTCTAGCATCAGAAGGGTCCTAAGCACTAAAAAATTTGACATAATGGAAAGAAAAATCTTGGAGAATATTAGGAAGCTCACAAAGAGTCAACTAATCCTCCTTCTTTCTCTTGATCTGACAACAATATGATAGGCCTAAAGAGCTTGAAAGAACTCTTTGGAGACCTGGTCCCCCACCTTGAGCCAATACAGGTGAGCCTTGATTTAAGACCCCCATACAGTATAGCAGTCAACAATCTACTTTTGATGGTGAACATTGGCAAGCCATAGTTTAAGGTCTATGTCAAATGAATTCATGACAAGGGACATAGAAGCAACATAAAGCTCTTTGGTAGTGGCTTCATAGGATTTATGATGGTACATGGAATATTTATTGCTATAAATCTAAAGAAACCTCTCTGTACATGTGATGACATCATTCCACCATTGAATCTGCCCAACTTGAGTGTGGGGTTGAGGCTCCATATTCTAAACATGCATAATATGAGTTTTAGTGGGATCATGTTGAAGGAGGGACGTGTTAAGAAAAAAATGTGTTTTAGAAGGGTGTGGCTGAATAGATTCCCAGATAAATGAAAATAAAATGGCATAATAGTCTGACAAAGTCACATCAGAAAGGGGAATGACAGGCAATTCCCGATCTTTAGAAAAATTAAATAAAAATTGAGCTAAAAGCATGAAACAATCAAGCTGCTTAAGAAATCTGTCATAGCCAGCTCAAAATTTGGACCAAGAATGCCAAACCCTACCAAGATGATGACCGTTAGCATTGGGATAAAAAAGGACCAACTTATTATGCATGTGATACCAAGCTTCTCTTTCCCCAACTATCCAACAAAAAGACAAAACCCCATCAGTGTCTGAAACTTACTCAACCATATTAAAAATACCCTTACATGACCCAAGTGGAAAATGGAAGTTGATCTGCCGTCCAATGTCAAAGGTAAGATCTTTCCACAATATCATTGGGAGCATAAATGTTAACTATACCAAATAAATGATTATGAAAAGATAACAAAATCCAAACTATTCTCTACATGGGCTGAGAACCATTAAAAATAACATAAGAAATTAAATAAGAAGAGAGAAGAGTGACTACACTACCTCAACTAGCTTCATGTTGGAAACAAAAAATGACACTATCCTACCAAATAACATGGCAAGATGAGTTAAGAAGAAACCCAAAAAAATTAACTTCTTTAAGACAAAAAATATCAAGGTGACCTAGTTGTTGTCTAGCATCACAAACCAGGTATTTCATGGGGAAGTCTGTGAGAGCTTGAACATACCATGAAATAAAATTCATGAAAAATTCTCTTGCATGTCATCCATGTCCCTAAGGCAAGAGAAACTAGTATGCAAGAAAGTCATTGTGGATTTGTAAGGAGGAGATGAATCTCTTGAAGAGATTAATCTTCACTTCTCTACACCATATATATCGTCAAATCATCCATTTGGACTATGACTATAATGAAGAGACTAAGTCACAATCATGGAAGTAGCTTGTAGTGTGCAGAGTCAAGCGGGTTGGGGAGAACTTGTAGAAACTTCTGCATTCCCTTGAGAAGTAGGTTTGAACTAGGTAGCAACAAAGGAACAAGTTTGAAAATGGAAACGACACTAGCCACCATGGGAGAGGAGTTAGGGGACACCTGGGTGACAAAAATTGGTGTCTTTGTGAGAGTCATCAGGGTTTCACCCTTACGGGTAACCACAACTCATTCTTCTTTTTCTTGAGCCACAATCAGCTGAACCTCCTTGATAGTTTGTTTGTTACACTCAATCAATGGGCAATCTCTAATTTTGTGCTCAGTAGACTGACACCAATAACAGGTGTTGGGTAAATTCAAATAAAGCACCTTTTGAGTGAAGGTGGTGCTACCAATCTTGATTTCAATAGTTTTTAAGATCCTGTGAAAGGTTGATTTCTACACAAATCCTCCTTTAAGGACAAGTGTTATAAAACTTAAGCAGTTCCATGCAAACCATCTTGCCTAGGATTTGAGCAATAGCTTGCATGAAGGTCCAACAAGGCATAGGGAGACCTAGGAACTCGACACAAACATGGACTCAAAGTTTCTTATCATTCAAGACTGTAAAATCTTGAGACCACCTTTAGAAAACTAATAAAATAGAAAAAGCCCTTGGTGAGGCTTTGAATGCAACAATATATTGACAATTCAAGTCCATAATTATAAGTAGATATTGCATTTAATATTCTAGAATCAGGTACAACATTTAATTTTCTAGAATATTTTACATTGAAGTCCTTTTCTAGCATATCAATTTGAAGAGAAAAAGGTTCCACATTTATTTTAACAATATAAAATGCTAAGGATATTTTTGTGACAGAGGGTATTTATTTAACAGTGTAGAGATCTCTCACAAGAGTATGATGGGACTAATAGAACCCTATTATAATTTTAGGCTAGTGACATAAAGGTGAAAAAGATATTACTTTGTTAATCTAACAATATGGTGTTGATTGTCTAACAATTGATGAAAAAAATAGTACAAAATGACATTCAAGCAAATGCATTATAAAGGTGACTTGTGACATTTGTATCCTTTGGTTCGACTTCAACTCATTACCAAACAAAGCCATAAAAATAATAATAATATAGAAATATAAATTTGAAAATGTTTATTAAAATTTAAAATAATTATTTGTGTAAAATGAATCTTTTTTTTTATAGGTTAAAGGCCATGAGGCCCAAGATTGTGTTTAGATTTAAAAAACCATCTCAATTGGGCACCAAAGATCAAATATGAATAGGTACCCTTGGTGTGACCCTTACACAAATATCTTAGAGTAATTTAACCAATTTAGCGCATGGTTTTATTTATGAATTTATAATTTTGCTCTTGATACTTCTGTGTGAATATAACTTGAAAATAAAACTTGGCTACGATCAAATCATTAGAATGAAAAGAAGTATGCTTCATAATAAAAAATGAAAATATCTCCTATTAAATTTAATTTTAACATCAAATAGTATATATGGAAATTTTTGTACATAACCAAAAATATGTCACTTATTAGCATTAAACTTCCATGATATCACCTTAATTTAACATGTTAATTTTGATAGTGAAATTTCTAAACCAAATTCGCTTCAAGAAAGAGTGCCTAACGTATACTTATCATATTGGCTTATCTTATTAGAATCTCTTTTCCATCTGCCCCTTTGTTAGCGAGATTATCTGCTTCTTTATTACCTTCCCTATAAATATTTTTTATGATTATTTCTTTGAATTGATCAGTGATGGCTAGGGCATATTCAAATTTAGAATTAAGGATCCAATTTGGGATCTCTCCCTTTCTTAATGCATTTAGAATAATTTTGAGTCTTTTTTGATAACTAATTTTTTAATAGCTATCTCTCTACTTAGAATTAAGCCTTCTACAAGGAACTCTAATTCAACTAAGTTATTAGATATTACTCTCAAAGGTTTAGCACGTTTAGTAAGACATGATCCGTTATCTAAACAAATAATACATCCTAAGCCTGTTGTTCCTATATTACCTCTGGAGGCCCCACCAAAATTTAACTTTGACCATCCTATAGGAGGAGGTTCCCATTTACATTCTTTCCTAGTGATCTTGTTGGATTTTGTGTATATCATTGGTGAATTAATTAGTTTAAACCAATTTTTATGCATATATGCATCCCAGTCTAAAAATGAGCCTTCCTCCTTATATTAGTTTATGAGATTATTGTTAGCTACCTCAATAATACAAGCCTCTAATTTATTAAAAAAGAATGTTAGATTCATCTTTTTACTACAAAAAATTCTTCTATTCCTTTCTTTCCATAATTCCCATAGTAGTATGGAATGTGATATTTTCCTTAAATTGCTATAAACCTTAGAAAAACCATGTTTAGGCCAACTTTTTAAAAAACTTAATAGGTTATCATAGAATTCGGTTTGCTAATTTATTTTCTTACATAACCAATACCAACAATTATTAACAAGGGGACAATAATAAAGCAAGTGTTCAGATGTTTCATATTCTTTTTCGCAAAGTGGGCATCTAGATTGTCCTTCAAACCCCATCTTGGTAGACCTATCTGCTATTAGAATTCCCTTTTGAAGAGTAGCCCAAAGGAAGATACATGCTTTCAGAAGACATACTGAACCCCAACATAGATTTAGATGGATGCCAATCTTATACTATTGTTGAGAATTTATTATCTTTTCATACCCTAATTTGACTTTATAATTTTCATCTTTCGAAGCTCCCCAAATTAATTTATCTTTCCTATCTTTATGATTTGCCTGCCCGCCTTATAAAAATTGATTAAAAATATACTTTTCCTTTGATGAAAGTGGAGTTTCATCTAAAGTTTTCTATTTCCATCGTCCATACTAATTATTGTTAATTTTGATTTTGTAATCACTGGCATTCTTACCCCAAAAAGTTGAAAGAGTGTTTTTGATGTTTATGGGTAGATTTACACTATCTAGAGAAGAGAGCTCATCCCATGAATCTTCCCAAAATAAAGTATCCTTCCCTAAAATAGTATCCCAAGTTAAGTTATTAGATATTAATGGGCAACAGTTCAATATAAAATTTCAAATTCTTTAACTTTTTGGAGGATTTTTAGTTTTGAACAAAGATATAGGATTGTTATTGTTTAAATATTTATGATATTAAATATTAGCCTATTTATGATTAGGTTCTTTAAACATTCTCCAAATACATTTTTCTCCTAACACCTCATTTTGCTAACTCAATTTTTTTATGCCTAGGCATCCAAATTCTTTAGGTCTACATATTTTTTCCCATTTTATCAAAGCTTGTTTTTTCTTATCTTCAGTACCTTGCCAGAATAAGTTTTTAAGTTTAGAGTCTAATTTCCTTTTTACACCTTTGGGTAGGGGAAGACAATACATATGATATGTGGGAATGACTGAAAGTATTGCTTTGATCATAGTCATTCTACCAGCTTTAGTTAACCACCTTCATTTCAAACTTTCCATTTTATCATCCATTTTTGCTAAAATCGTATCCCAAGCTTTACTTTTTCTAATACCTTTTTCAAGTTGAATACCGAGGTATTTGCATGGAAAGGTTCCTTTTTTGAATTCCATTATTCTAAAAATTTCTCTCTCCACTTCATCTTTGGTATTAATAAAGAAAATCTCTGATTTATTGGCATTTAATTTTTGACCCAATGCTTCCATATAATTATTTATTATTTGCTTAGAATTTTGAGCTTCTTCCAAAGTTCTTTCTCCCAGTAGAATTGTATCATCTACAAATTGTTGATGTGTTATTTTAGGGACCTCCTTAGTTACTATGATTCCTCTAATTTTCCTATCCATTTGATCATTTATTATAGCTCTACCTAAAGCTTCTACCATAATAATGAAGAGAAAAGGTGATATAGGATTCCATTGTCTTATTCCCCTGGATATGCTAAAAATGCTTCAAGGGTACCATTTATGAGAAGGGATATTTTTGGTGTAGAAATGAAATTATACGTTAAGTTGACCCATTAACGAGATAATCCAAAAGCTGAGTGTTTTACATAGGAATCTCCAATCCACTTTATCATAGGATTTTTGGATATCTAACTTCATTGGCATAAAATATTCCTTATTAATTTGTACATAATAAATTAATTCTTGGATTATAATAATTCCATCAAGAATTGACCTTTTAGGGATAAAACTGTTGGAATTCTTTAGAATAACTAAGAAGGGGGGGTGGGGGGCGGAGGGGTGAATTAGTTATCCAAGGTCCAGATGTACAAATAAAACTTTTCAATGCTTAGTAGGCCCATACCCATAAAACCTTATCATGCATGTATCTATTAGATCATACAATACTTAAACTTTGTAGGTCACTGTCCTAGGTCAAAAAAAATTTGCAAAAATGTAAACATGAAACACTATAAGAACATTCACACAATTTGACACAAGGATTTTATATGGAAACACAATCTGGGAAAAACCACTAGTAACATGCTATTTATTCTCACTCTTCTGAAGTGATGCCCTGTGAAAGGCCAACCCCATTAAATTTTATAATACACACTATTAAATGTGACCTAGTTAAAGGATTTCAATCACCTTTTTAGAGTGAGCCTTTTTAGAGTACTTTAGACCATTCCACTAAAATGTCACCTAGTTAAAGGATTTACAAATGACTATTAGGCCAACCTTAATCCAAAGGATTTACCATAGACTAATACAATGATTAGAAAGTAATAGTAAGGCTTAATCTGATAACAAATTACATATCTATGTTTTAGTCCTCCATTCTACTTGGATTTTATACACTTTAGCTATGATAGCTTGTTCTCTCTTCAAGCATTCATACTCTTAAGCCTTCTTGCTTTTCATGCCAACTACAGTCACCTTTGTTCAGCCATTGAATGAAGCAATACCATAGACTCCTCGTCTTCCTTAGGTTTTCGCACATAACAACCTTTTCTTCTAACCAACTATCTCTACCCACTTTTCCATTTGGTTCCTCTAGAAACTTCTTTTACAATCTTCCTTGAATTTACCTCAAAACGATTTACCTTTAATTTCGTGCCACCAACTCATCATACTTATCTCCACACACTTTACATAATTCAAGAAAATAAATTAGTCAACCCAAATTCATCAAATCTTCATTTTAACGTTGTTTTTTGTCACTCGACATCTATACTTTTATGTCACTCAGCTGGCACTAGTTCACTCAACAAACACTAAGTTTACTGATGCTTGGTACCAACTAAACTTTAATCGGCATATACTAACAATCACTCAGCTTGCATTGTTTTCCATCTTTGCTTGGAACCTCTTATTTTTCACTTGGCTTCTACTGATTTCTACTCGGCTTGCACTGACTACTCGGCAAGGCTTGGCAGACACATTTCTTACTTGATCTTCTTCTAGTCCTAACTTGAGCAATCTTTCATCTCAAACTTTAAGTAGATAAACAATATACTATAGTATCAATGTCTAACTTGGTCTTAGTGCTTCTTTTACATACCAAATAACTCAACCTTTCTCTAGGTGCTATTGTTATCTCTTCTTTTCAAATCATCTTCATCAATCAACTAAATGATAGATTTCATACCAATAAGCAATTGTCTCACCAGTAGGTAGTAGGTTTGACATCATTGAAAAAATAATGATTGTTCCATTGTTCTTCTCTTCAAAACAATATTATATCAACAAAAACATGTATATTCCTCTGAAATAAGATTTGGTATTACATTTTTAAGTCTATTGTCTAGTGATTTTGAGATTATTTTGTAGCTTGTATTACATAAGGGCATGGGCCTAAAATCTCCTAGATCCATATGTTTAATTTTCTTTGGAATTATAGCTAGGATTGTATTGTTAATTTTAGTTAGAAGGGATCCATAATTCCTAGTTACCTCAATAGCCTTCAAAGATCATCTCCTAGAATATCCAAATATTTTAAAAAGAAAAAGGCTTGAAAGTCATCAGGGCCTAGATATTTATTAGGGTTAAGTTGAAAAAGGCATCTTTAATTTATTCTTTGGTAAATTTATTATTAAAATTTTTATTATCTTCCACAGTAATTAGTTTTGGAATAGATGCTAACATCTTATTCCAAGCTATTAAATTTGATGATTCAGAATTATTAAGGATATTTCTATAATAATTCACAAAGGTTTCCACTATCTCATTTGGATTTTTAATTACCCTTCCTTAATTATCCTTGGTTTTGTTGGAAGTTTATTGGGAAAGGAAGATATTTAGAGGGGTTTGGTGGGGGGGGGGGGGTGGGTGTTTGAATTAGGATCTATAAATTTTTTATCTTCTTGAAACAAATAAAATGCATTCACCTTTAACCCATTTCATATCAGCATCATGAATCATATAACCATAAAATGAAATAGATCCAACTATTCATCACATCCATAAACACGAAAGTAAATGTAGACACATAACACAAAAGATTTGGTTACCTAGAAACCCTCCAAGGTGAATGTAAAACTGGGGTGGGAATGATACCCACAAATCTTCACTACTGCAACAACAAAGTATACCTATTACTTGGCTACAATGTTTGATCACTTCTAGTGATCTACTTTGTGAGTGGTTTGCCTTGCTAAGAGCTTACAAGACTTATCTAGTCTACCTTGATTAAAGAATTTGAACTTACAACTATGTAAGCACTCTATTAGGAGATTTACATAGGCTGGTTAGGACCACTCTATTAAGAGATTTACCTTGATTCACTTGCGAGAATGTATTAGTACCTAATCCTTAAGTTATCACTCTGATGCTTGATTACAAATCTCCTCTCTCCAACTTTAATATGATCTCCTATCTGATAAAATATATTCTATCCTTCACTATTTGGTTGACTTATATGGTCTTTGCTTCTAAGATTCAAACACAACCTCTTTCACCCATGCACTTCCCTCTTTTCTCTTAATCTCTCATCTCTATGATTTAGGGTTTGGATCCTCCTTAAATAACCAACTGGAGAAGGTTCTAGATCATGATCAACAATCTAGATTTCTCTCTTTTGTCGATTAATCCTTTCACTTTTCTAATTGGTTACACTATCTTCATAGGGATTAATGATCTCTAAAAAAATTTGTAAACAACTCCTTTGCTATCTCAATAATCATTAAATCATGTGTAGAAGTCGGCCAAAATGGTTTACATAAGTGTTTATTCTATTCCAAACACATATACCAAAACTAGTTTACTCAACACATGAATACTTTGATGCTCTATCATGACTAATACTCATGCTATCACTCAGCTTCCGAATGCTCGACACTAACTATGTAACTGGACATGAAGTAACTCTGTTTAGCTCGTTGTCTATTGACTTTTGACTTACATGGCATAAACTATCACTTGGTACATACTAGGGTGCTTGGCAACCTTAAGAATTACTTGGATCAAACTAAAATGTGAACAAGTCCAAACTCATCATTTGACCTTCATTAGGTTTCTTGGTCGTAGTGATAACCGATCAACTCTACCTAGGAAATGACTAAGTGTTTGACACTGATAGTCAACATGACTTGGAGATCAAAAAAGTTTTGTTATTCTATTAATATTTCTCCTATTAATAGTACTATTATGATTTTTTTTGTATCTATATCACCTAACAACCATGTTTCTCTTGAATTTTGTTTCTAGAATATTTCTTCTTTAGCTAGGATATTTTCCTGTTTAGCTAGAAGTTTCTTTTAAAAATATATATTTTTCACTATCCATTCCTACCCTAATGATTTCTTCATTTAAGTTTTTCAATTCTTCTTCATTCTCTATTTTTTCTTTAAATATGTTATTAAAATGATCTTCATTCCATTTATATAATTTTTTCTTTTAAAGATTTCACTTTGGTTATGAAAAACATCTTTGATGCTTCAAATTTCTCTATGTTCCACCCTTTATATATATTGTTAAGATAATCTTTATCTAGAAACCACATTTTTTCACACTTAAATGAATTTCTTGATGGTTTTTGTGATTCACCTATTTTTAGTCTAACTGGATAGTGATCATATCCCACATTAGGAACAATGACTATATTGAAAGGATGACTAAAAGAGATTAAATTTCCTTTAAATATAAATATGTCCAATCTTTCTGCTATATTACAACAGACACCTTGTCTATTATTCCATGTGAAGACCTCGTTAAATGTTGGAATGTCAATAAGGTTATCTTTTATGAACCACACTTTGAAATCTAACATAACCTGGTTAATGGTCATGGATCCACCCGAGTTTTCTCCTAAATCTAGAATTGCATTAAAATCCCCCCTAATAAAAACATTTTCTTATGGATTTAACTCTAAATAGCTACGAATCTCATTCCAAATTTCTTTCTTATTCATTGTTGGAGTTGTCTCATACACATTAATAAGTAAGAATTGAGTTTTGATTTTGAAGCTTTTTACTCTCCCCTCATCCAATTATTGTTGGATACAAGTGGAATGAAATCTACCCTCCTTGGGTCCCATATAATACCAATCCCACTTGAGGCCCCTACTAAATTAATTAGTTTCATTTTCCAAGAACCTGGTTTTCTACTAAATTTTTCTCCGTCTTCTTTGTTAAGTTTTGATTCTTGTATTAATAGTATATCTGATTCAAATAATTATGTTAAATTGTTCTTAAGTAAGCACTTTTTTTGAGGTGCATTTAGGCCCAAAAAATTCCATATTGTTACCTTAATGGATCCGTGGGAAGGAACTTCCCCTTGCCTACATTCATAAGATCGTTAATCTTTTTATAGTTGCTAGTCAATCTTGTAGATGCTCTGAGTTTAGCTAAAGATTTCCTTCCTCTTTTTTTGCTTTATTTTCCACATATTAGATGTTCTAAACCATGTAAGTTTTCCATAATGCCAAGATTGTCTATGCCTTTACTAGTGTTCTGCACACTTGCAACAATAAATTCATCTTCTATTTTATATGAATGTTCTTTTTCTAATTCTTTCATAATTTTATTACTAAATTATCTATCATCCTCATCCATTTCTCTGCCTATTTTTTTTTTTCTTAATTTGACTACATTGACCATTTATTTTATCTATCTCTTGCTGAAATTCTTCTATTTCCTAGATCCCTAAGTCCTCCCAAATTTGGAATTTTCCTACTTTGTTTCTATCCAAATTATCCAATTCCCATTTGTTTGAAATTTCTTCTTGATTTATCAATTTAGATTCCCTTAAAAATGTCTCCACCTCAATAGTAATATGTCTACAACCACCTTCTCCTTTCTCTACTTTATCTTAGGAAGGTGAATTAGATTTCATTTCCTTTTGCTTTACTTTACTATACTCTTTAATTATTATATTTGATTGTTTATCTTCCCCTATTCCTACTGAAATGCCTAAGACTATTTTTTTAATCTAATATTGATTCATTATTTCCCTTGATATCTATTAAATTGTGTTTTGCTATGTTATCCTCTAAAACCTCATCTTCAAATTCTTCCTTATCCATTTCCATGATTCTTTCAACCAACCATCTTTTTTCCTTTATCGCTTCTTCACATTCTTCATCTTCCTCTTCAGCCTCAAGATCCTCAAGGAAATCTTCTTCATCTAAGTCAACTACATCCAAAGGAATGGGGGATTTCATTTGATCCTCTATATTTACTTTGTTCAATGTTGTTACCTCAGCTTCTACTAATTGATTGTGAACATCTTTTGTTCTAGTTTCACTTTTTTCAAGATTAGAAGTAAATTTTTTCTCCTTTTTCTCTTCTTCTCCTTGTTGGTTACCAACCATATTTTCTTCTTTGAGGAAATGTCTACCTGCTATTGGCGTTTTCTAGAAATTATATAAATTTCAATTCTTTTTTTTAATTTTTTCTTTTTTTGATTAGTAGCCTCATTATATTATTGTCTTTCTATTTCCCAAGTTTCCTTTCCTACATTCTCTAGTTCTACATTTGATTGATATCTTCTATACCAATCTCTTGTTCTAACACCCTAGGCTATTTTCTATTTTTCATCCTTTTGTGTCTTATTATTCTCCCTCTTACCATCTCTATTTTCTTCCTCATGTCATTAGGAATGATATCTTCTAAATATTTTTATGATATTTGTGTCATCTTGAGGTTTTCTAACTCATTTAGATTGGAAGTGTAGACACCTAAATCTGATTACATCACTTAAGTAATCCTATTTAGTCATCTCCTAAGGCATCATTAATTAAGTATTTAATATTTAATTAATCTATTGTCATCCCCTAGTTAATTAGTTAATTTAATTAACTATTGTCCAATTGATAAAATTAAAAGATCACCCAAAATCAATTTATCAATTAAATCCCTCTTCCCCTATTAAATTGAATAAATCCTCAAATCTATTCAATTTAATTCTATATCCCCATTTTATTAAATAAATCATTTAATAAAATATCTAAAATCTTAAGAGCCTCCCTAAGCCCTATCCTAACCCCTAATCCAACCCATTCACACATACTAACCTCACTTAGCCACCTAATTAACCCATCCGATCAAATCTAAGCCACTTACCCCCTAATCCCCCTCTAATCCAAGCCTAATCCTCTTCTAATCATGTGCACAATCATAAATATGGGTTAAGACTTACTAACCCAAGCCAAAGTCAACAATCTCAGTCTCCCCTCAACCATCTCCATTTATGACCCAACCATCCCCATTTGTGGCTCAACCTCCCTCATTACTCCTTTGACCAACCCATATCCTACCCTCTCACATCAAATCACCCTATGACATGTGTCACCTCTTAATTGGCTTCAAACAAGCACAATCCATGTGCTCCCCTTTGAGTGCATCCTAACCCTCCCTCACCATCTTGCCATCCTTGCATCTTGACCATCCATACCTCTACCGCTTGGCCTATAAATAGAAGCCTCTCCCTTCACAAACATCATCCACTTTTCAAGAAAACTTATAATGCTATTTTGAGAGCCTAAAAACTACCAAAATACCATCATAATGCTGAAACCCCTCCATACCTTCATTGCTGAATCATTCATCCACACCCATATTTGATTATCACTCATCCACTTGGATCTTGAGCACATCATGAGCATACATCTTCTATCCATCAGGGACATAGCTTCATCATCATGAGAAGCACTTGAGGAGTTTACCATCTTTGGTCTACTTTCCTCAATTTTGTCTTCTTTGGTCCTATCTTAAGTGTTTACTTGTTTTAGTATTGTTAATGCTTTCATTTAATAGTTAGTATTCATATTACAACACTAAATTAGGTGATATAGGAAGTCTCTATTGTTAATTCATTATGAGAAGCTTCTTCTTCTTGATCCTTGTTGATATACCTTGTCAAGCCAATATTTTCTTCTTCTACTAGTTTATTCTCCTCATGTTCCAATATTTGTCCACTTTGAATTTTAGTTACCTTATCTATCCGAGTTTCAATTTTTGGGATATCAATTGCC
The DNA here is from genome assembly GCA_028749045.1 of Cupressus sempervirens. Lineage (NCBI taxonomy): Eukaryota > Viridiplantae > Streptophyta > Pinopsida > Cupressales > Cupressaceae > Cupressus > Cupressus sempervirens. The sequence goes on along the minus strand of CM053784.1, from coordinate 612,065,300 downwards.
TCCTAATTATTTTATCCATCTTGGTTATTTTCATGATTCTCATTTAGTCTCTCCTCTGAGATCAATGGCTGGTTTGTATCAATACTTGCTTGTTTTGAACTTTTGTCTATCTTTTGTGGCTGGGAGATAATATTATATATTTCATCTTTCTTACTCTATTTAGAACTATTATTTTCTATCTTAATTTGAATGAGTTCCTGGAAGTGCTCTTTTTGGGCTTTGTCCCATAGAATTAGCTGATCACTAATAACATTATGATAAGCATTGTGTCATCAATCAACTTGCTACGAATGATCACTTTTTATCTAATATCTTCTATCTATAGATTTTGTTGTATAAAAAGTTCTCATTGTTTTAATTCATTGATACTTTCCTGAATACTTTTACTTTCCACTATATTCATAGCGTTCTCTTGAGAAGAGTTAATTTTGCACTCTATTCGATCCTTGTTTAATTGTTGCTCCTATGACTGGGTGATATCCTTGTTAATTAATGCTTCTTCATATTTTCTTCCACTATTTTCCCATCTTATATATCCATTGTTGGGTAAAATTTTTCACTAGCAAGATTTGGTTTTTGCATACATAAATTGCTCTTTTTTGCCCTCTCTATTGTTGGTAAGTTTTGTTGATCCAAGTTATTGAATAAAGGTTTACTTGTTCGAGGCTTATTGCTTTTGTAGATTGATGGAAACACATGTTTAAGATTTTTATTCATTTTAGTAAACCTTGGGATTGATGTCCTATTAGATTCCATTACAATTATTTCTTGGATATATCCCTCATTTTTTCCAAATTTTATATTATATATTGATTGGTTTGCGATAATTTTGATAGGTTAAAAATATTTTTGCCATACTTCTAAATTGATTAAAAATTTGATGTCATTGGAATTTAAATGGTTATATTCGATGCCTTTGAGTTCATCTATGACGTAACCTATATGTTTAAAGATTTGTAAATGAACTAGGTCTACTGGTAAAGATTTGGTGTAAACCCAAGTTGGGGATCAAATTTTGTTTATTGAAGATTCACTAAAATTTGTCTCCCACTTGAAGAATTTAACATTAGAGCCTTTATAAAGCATTTTAGTGGTGGCTCTCCCCTTGGGATCACAGACCAACCACATTGCCAAGGCAATGAGCGCTCTCCAAATAACCAAATTGGCTATAGACTAGGGTATTTCCAATCTTTGGTTAGAAGGAGACTCTATGAATATAATTAATTGCCTAAAAGGAATTACTAAGCCTTCATGGAATATTGAAAAAAAAATCTTGGAAACCAAAGATATCCTTAATTTCTTGATGACCACTACATTTCCCATGTGTAGTGCGAATCCAATAGAATGGTTAACACTATAGCCAATGAAGTCATGAGGTGTCAAGGGGTTATGACTTGGTAGGATGACGAAAGTCTCTCGAACAATGTCATGTAATGCATTGATTATGATCTAATCAATGGAAAGGAAGGTGTAGTTATGAAAAAATATGGACACACTTAGAAAGGACATTTCTCTAATTTTGAAATGTAAGGATGCATAAGTGAATGACAAGTGTTTTAAATAACCCATCATTCTACACACTTTCTGGGTATTTTTTAGAACCACTACTTTTGCCTTAGTTGTGGTTTCCTTGGTGATTATTTGCTACAAGAAATCTTTGCAAGTCAAAAATTACAGAACCAAGATGGGAGGCCAGAGGAGAAGGAAAAAATTGTCGAACAATGACAAATGGAAGAGAATCTTGAGGGTGTGGGAAATATTGGAAAACAAAAACCTCACCACCTTCATGGTGAGACTTCATGGTAGAAACCCTAAGGTTACTAATCTATTCTAGAAGAAGTAGAGTGATGGATTGCTACATTTGGATAGTAGAAAATTCATCATCAATGAAGATCTCATCTCTACGGAGACCAACATTCTGATGGAGGGGAGGAAATTCTACAAAGATTGCAAGTTCTCAGATGTGGCCATTGATGATTTTCCTAAGGAGCCAGGAGAGAGAGAGGCCCTTGTGAAAGAGGAAGGTAAGACCTATTTTCTACCTAAATGTATCAAGAAACTATGGTGGTTTTTCCTACGAGCTATTATCTATTATGTCACTTTGGGTACCAGATTTTCAAGAATTTGCTCACACCGCTTTGTTCTATTAAATCATTTTAGGCATGGTATTGAGGTCTCAATTCCTGTTTACCTTTTGTCATCCTTAAATGCAAGTATTAAGGGTATTATGGAGAAAACTATTGCTAATCCTCCATCACATGAGGGTTTTATGTTGCTCATTTATGAGCATATCAAAGCCCACTCCATTAGGAAATTCCTTGAGCTAAAAGGCAAGGAGGAAATCATTGATAATGACTCTTGACTCTCAAGGTTTTTTTGATACTAAAGATAATGAGGGGCTATAGTTTTATGAGGAGGACCTAGGGCTAAAGTCCAAAGGGAAGGGAAGGCATACCACTCACAATAATCTTGTCAAGTCCTTGAGGAAACTAGGGTTGGTTGCTAAAAAATAGAAAAAGAAGGTGGAATAAGATGAGGAGCTATATGAGGAAAACTCTATGGATTCAAAAGTGGAAGTGGAGCTAAATCAATGGAAGGTGACTTCTAAGAAGAGAAAGCCAATTCAAAATGTCAAACCCCCTAAGCCAAAAAAGAAGGCTAAAGTGATTATTTCTTCTAATGGTTATGAAGAGGAAGGGAACAAGATGAACATTGATGGTTAGAAGGAAGGGCCCACCAAGGTGGCATAACGGAAGAAAATGACAGGAAAAGTTAGAGTGAAAGGGGAACCTAGTGTAGTCTCCCATCTGGACTATATTAAGGAACACTATGGTGATTCTCTTTCCTTTAAGGATAGTGATGTTACCCCTCCGTCTACTCAAAATGTTTGTAAGGACGAGACTCCATATCAAGTGAAAGGAAGGAAAATTACCTAGAAAAATATGTCTATGGACTCTATGAGATTGGGGATTGCGAGGGAGAAAATTAATCTAAAGGTTGGGGAATCTGACCCAAGTAAGGTGGACCTCTAAGCTCTCATTGATCCCTCATTGATCATACTTAGTGATAACAACAAGGATGAAGACATTGACCTACTCAACAATGTTGGGAACAACCTTCCTGATAATTTTAGGTTAATAAAATGGTTTTTCATCAGATTCTAGATCTGAAGGACAGGGTGACAATTGTTGAGGAGAGGGCTAGTGGTAACAAGACTCAAGATGCAAAAAACTTGGATAATCCTCTCACTAGCTCCTTGATTGATTTGGCCACTTTCTATAAGCTGGTACTCCAAGTGATGGAGTTGGAAAATAAAGTCAATGGTATTGATGATACCCTCAAGAGTATAGATGGATAGAGCTATAAAATTCTCAAATACTCCAATGAACACATAAATATTTTGATTACTAAGATGGAGGGAATCCTAGGGGAGAAAGCCATTTTCATCGTTGCTGAGGATTATGGACCTGCGGTTGAGAACAAAAAAGGTATGTGAAGAAGGATTAGGGCCATCGCAAAGAAAATTTCTGCCAGGGCCTCTTCTAAAATTAAATAGATCAAAGATGTTGTTGAGAATATGGATGAGTTGGAGGAACAAGCAGCTAAGATGATAAAGAGAATGGGATAATGTCGATTGTTGCCTTCCCCCTGGTATTCACTGTGTCTTTTGATTTTCTGGTTGTTTCATGTTGTCTTTTGGTTGCTGGCTTTCTTGTGTTGGCTCTGTCTTTTGTGTGTTGTTGTCTGCTCCAGACTTTAATGCTTTATCTCTAAATATTTTGTATAGGGTTTCGTGGGCCCTTCAAAACCTATTTTCTTAATAAAAAACATTGAAGCCTTTATAAAAACATAAAGATTCTAAAATAAACTCATCCCTAATACATTTATTTTTACATTTAAGATATACCAAATACTTGGACACAATTTATATACTTACTCGTTCCCCACACAAGTCTTCCAACCATTTTGCTAGATTAGGGTCACTTGAATTTGTATCATTCTAATATACAAAAAGTCCCAAGTTTTGGTACTCTATCCAACAACTCTCATTGTATTTGTTACCAATGATTAAGATGTTATCCGTGCTATTATAGCTATTAGCACTAGACCTAGAAAAGTCATTAACCCTTCTAGATGTCTGCTTATCATTGGGAGAGCTTTCTTGATACCCATCGACCCTAGATCTTTTAAGACTTGTTGATTGGCCTTGACTAGGATTTTTATTAGAAAAATCCCTCTCGTGTGGTGGTATATATGTCTTAGTAGATTCCTTCTTATCAAAATGAATTGGGTGGACTCTAAGATTTGAATGGAAGGGCTTACTAAATGATTGTTCCCTTTTATAAAATCTGTTTGTTCCACCTAATGGAACACTGTTGGATTTAGAAAAAATAGTTAGGGCATTGACTGTTATTGATCTTGGTTCTAGGTAAGATGGGAGAAATCTTCTGTTTGTTCCACCTAATGGAACACTGTTGGATTTAGAAAAAATAGTTAGGGCATTGACTGTTATTGATCTTGGTTCTAGGTAAGATGGGAGAAATCTTTACACGATTCTTTCTTCTAGTGATAATAATCCACTCTTCTTTATTTTTCTTTTTGTTAAGAGCCCTCGTAGTTAGGGATTTCCTTATTTTGATAATTATCCTTGAGTTGGAAGTACTTTTTTTAACCTTGCCCTTCAGAATTTTGTGCGAATAGAGATTTTTGAGAATTGGATGGATCTTGCCATGCTTTAGTCTTTGAAAAGTAGACATGATGCTTCTTAATAGATTGTGGCTTTGAAGAATTACTTGATTTGAAGATGATTAATGATTCCAATTTTAGGTTACTGATAGCACCCTTTCCTATTGGAACAAAGTTCTTGATATTTTGAAAAATATTGAATCGATTAGAGGTGGGTAGATATGAAGATATAACATACATTGTTTTATCAAAGTATGAGATATGTTTTCGAAGTTGTTGCAAATTTGTAGATGCCGAAAGAAGGGCCATCGATAGATGGGAAAAAATAATGACAATAATCTGATTATCTCTGGTTTTTCTTCTTCAATTCCTCACGTACTTTTCCCTCAAACAACGTTTACAGCGAATAGTTTTAAGTATTATTGAACAAACCTGATATCACGGGCAGGCTTTTACTCCCCATAAACCACGATACTCTTTTTTCTTAGATCTATCCTTAGTTATCTGCAATCTCCAATTATGGATAAAATAGGCTTCCAATCGCTGTTTATTATTCTAATAACAACAAACTTGTTATTATTCCTGGATGATTGTAATTTTTGTTACGTCTACCAAATTCACAAATTTCTTAAAGGTTACAGGAAGCTTGCCCGTATTCATAGCCCTAGATATTAGTTCTCTGCTGTTGATGTTTGAATATTATTAATGTGTACGTTGCTTCCCAATTGGAATAATGAATAGTAATCTTCAAACGATGACAGATTTAATCAGCTAATTTGTTGATGTTTACCTTGAACACTGATCAACGATTGATCATATCAAATGCCAAATAATCCCCAAATAATATTAATCTTCACAATGATTCTTATGATACTTTTTGTAGAATATCCACACAAAAACTACCCAAAACTTTCCCTGCTTTTGCAAGTATTAATGCAATACATATTGCGAAAGTAATTTTTCTTCTCTTAAATGTCGTTGATATTAAATGCTGTGCAAAATGAAATTTTGTATATTAATAAATGTGTAAATATAATTTCAAGTCAATTTTCAAAATAACTAATCATAAATAATTAAGTATACTTTAAAAAAAAAGTCAATAAATAGTTATCTAGGGGACTCCACCCATATTAATTAGATAATGAAATATTTATAATTTTATGTGTTCATATATCGATATTTCATCAGGCACCCATTAGGAAGTTTCATCTTAAGAAAATTGGAAGTCATTACTACTTATATGCTACCTCCAAGAGCACAAAAAGGAGACCTTTACATTCTCCTTACATATTAAACATTATACATCATTATTTTCCTATAACAAAATGGGGCTACACAAAATATTACAATCAAATCTCACACCTATAACCTTTTGTACCTACTCTATTGGTAGTAGCATCCTTGAAGTAATTATTGGGGCATTTCGGCATGCACTTTTTGTGATCCTCACCTTAAAACACTTTCACATCTAAGTTGTTAGAATCTGTGTTCATTTCTTCCTACACTACAATGATTTTAGAAGCTTCTCCATCTACCCATAAGTGTTCCATATTCTCCTTTTTTGTCTAGAACAAGCTTAAAAAACATAGCACTCCTACCTGTAACTCCTCCATGTCTAGGGTTGAGAGGTATAGTGGGAAAAAATCAAGGGGAGTTTTTCCACCTCATGGCCCTTCACCCAAGTAATGTTGAAATATTTAAATAGAGACATGTTTTCTCTCTCTTGCAAATCCTCTAATATGTCCTTCAACTCCCCATAAATCCATTCTAGTTTAATCTTTTGTGTAGAGCACTCGTTATCACCTTAGTCTCTCTCATATCCAACATGATGTCAAAAAGATGGAAAAGATATTGATACCAACTATTTGTATATGGTTAAAAATAAAAAATTCTTCTCTTGAAATTCCCTCAATTACATGAATTATCAATTCATGGTTCATTTTAAAGATACTCTTAAGCCTTTTCTCAGAGACCTCCTTCAAAAAGGCCATCTTCCTATGTTGGCATGTTAATCTCCATAGATTATTCATGAATCATTTTAAATTTTCTTCCAAAATAACTATATGGTGGTCGTTATGTCCCTACAAATAGTTGTGATTTTATGCTTATCATTCATTTCCTACACTCTCATCTCAATAATGGTGATTCTTGCATTCTTATACAATAATGATGCATATTTTCTCTCATTCATTTTAAAGAGATACAATAACTTTTTGTCCTCCACTTATTCTTGAAATGTGGAGGATTTCTTTCATTGTAATCATTTAACTTTGTCTCTCATAGACACTTCCAATGTTTCCTTTCCTACCCATTTATCATTTAATTCCCTTCTTAGTATATATGTGTAATTTAATGAGATTCTATATCATTGGCAGCTATTTTCTAAGTTTCCAATTTGTGTTAGTTTTTTCAAATTGTATTAATTTCTATTAATGGACCTACTTATAGATGTACCTACCTAACATTTAATTCTCAAGTATATTTCAATCTAAGGATGGTAGTTTGAAATTCTAGCTCATTGTGTGTTCTAGTTTCTAAGTTCTTATATCTCCTCTTTAATACTTTTTCATCATGATCATTGATCATACAACCAACCCCATAGATCCTTGAATCATCTTTTGAAGCTCTATCAAAATTTATTTTAATCCATACCACCTCATGGGTAGATCACTTTACTCCTTCCCTTGGGTTATTAGAAAATCAATGTTCCTAGCCCTATGAGAAAGGCTAAAAAGTAAATAATTTATATTTCAGTGGTTTATTTTTTATATGCTTAAAATGTATATTTGATTGAATTATATTAAATTAAAAGTTAATATTCAAGAAGAAAACTTGTGTGAGTTTTAGAAGACATGATAATTTAAATATGTTAAATAGAACAGTTACTCATGGAAGACATCTAGCAATTTAGGGTTCTAGACACGTTCATAACTCATTCTTAGAGCCATCAAATGAATACAAGTTTAAAAAATACAACATGTCATCCCCTAGGTTGAGCTTGAGAGGGTCAAATAATCAAGAGGAATCCCTCATTTCTAGCAAGAAGGAAAAATCTTCATGATCAAACCTGATGACCAAAAATCATTGTGGGTTTGTGAAAACTTTTGCAACTCCAAGTGAAGGCTCTAAGATCCTATAGAGAAAAGTGTAGAAACCAAATGGAAAATATAGATTGAAAATAGGTAATCAAATGAGAATCAAAACCACTCAATGTTGATTTATTTCCTTAAAAATAGAGAATATATAATGGAGATGTGTTGTCAATTTTGTTAAGGATAAATATATATTTCATGAGATTGGAGAGAGAATGACTAAAATATTCAAGAGATAGAAGTTGTGAGAGAGTTGAGAATTTTATTTATAAAACCCTATCAGATGGTTTTTATTTTGCAATCTATGAAAATGCAAAAGAAAAGCAATGAATTTGAAATGATAAACATTTTTTAATGAGGGGTATGGGTTGTTTCATCAAATATTACATCCCCAAATTTTACCATTTAAAATCTAACATTGGAGAGATTAAAATGTGGATATGTATTTATAATCTTCCATACGGATGATGGTAGGTAGAAACCCTAAAATTTATTAGCAACAAGGTTTGAAGATTTATTATATTTTTTGAGGTTTTTGAATGAAAGAATTCAACATTTATGCACTAATATACATCTTCTCAAAATCAAACCCCCCTCTCCCCAAAGAAATATAAATTTTAATGGTGAGAAATGAGTGGTGGAAAAAAATGGAGGTAGAGGTTATAGTTGAAAATTGTAAGATTTGCAAAGAGATGGGTCTTTCTACCAATAATTGATCAAGGAAAAGATAGGGAAACAATTGGAGAAGGTAGACAATTTGGATAAGGATGATGAAATGGTCTCAACCTTAGAGGCTTAAGAAATTAAAATAGTAATAGAAGAGAGTGTTCATTTATGGGCTTAGAAATGAACCTTCGTATAAACTGGGACAAAGTAATACAAGGAACTCAAGAAATCTCCAAAGAACTTGAAAATTGATAAAATGTAAAATAGGTGGAGGACCCTAATCAGATGGAGGAATATAACATAGGAATGAGTGATATTGATTGTAACTTGGTCTTGAATAACATATTGGTCTAAAATATGATAGTATGTTCTTGGTAACTAGAGGAAAAGATGACGTTGACAATTAAAGAAGAATTTGATCAAGGCATAATGAATCATGATGTTGGAGAAAGAAGTTCATAGTTGTGTGAGTATAGTTGTTTTAGTCAAATTTGACTCCAACATAATGATATCTTAAAGAGGGAAAATACAACTTACAAATTTTGTTAGAAGATGACCAAAAATTACAACCTATGAAGGATATACACATTTCTTAAGTCAAGGATTTGCCTCCTTGGGTTAAAACTGAATGAAAAATTCATTTTCCATCGGTCATATCATCCAATGGAATTGTTTATATTATCTTCTTGGATATAGATGGTTAATTTATTATGAAATTTTCAGATGTAATTCTAGAGAAGATAACCATTTATCAATCTCAATATTCTACAACCACAGCTAAGAATGGTGAGGAAAAATTAAGAGGTGCAAAGATTAATAAATTAAACATGGAAACATAAGGAAGTAAAAAAAGCCAATCAAAACTGAGATTTAGGGAGGGTTTACCCTTCTTAAGATATCATTAAACCCTTATATTAGAATGTTAGGGGATAAAATACCTCTAACAAAACATGTTTGATCAAGTTGTGTTTCAATAAAAATACAACCAAATCTCATTCTTCTTCAAGAAACTAAACTTGAAAAAGAGCTAGAAAGAATACTCATAAGTAAAAAATAATGGAATGAGATGTTTTATTGAGGTGGATGGGGCTTCTAGAGGAATATGTTTCTTTTGAAACACCATAATAATGAGAGAGGAATTGTTTCTTGAAGAAAAACATTGACACCTAGCTAAAATCATCACTTTTACTATTAATGAATAAATTTATGATGTAAATGCACATGGTTCCACATGTACACTATAAAAAAGAGGTATCACCTCATTGATGCAAGGTAGGAGAATAAGGTGGGATGAAGCCAACTTAAACCTACTTACACCCTTTCTTAGAGTTACACATCAAAGCTTCACTCATATAGATTAACAAAGAACATAAAAATCATATGCAATAGATCAATAGTGTAATTATTTCACTTCACATGTAAAACAATATGTAACAACATGCTCAATTGTGAGGGCTTCCAAGTTGCGGCCATGTACAAGGGATAATTACAAATTCAGAGTCCAAGCTTGACTATTCTATCTTCCTTTCTCAAGATGATTATCTCCTACATCTAAAAAAGCTTCTTATATAGCCAACTAATCCACAAGTCAAATAGTCAAGCATTTAATTACATTATAGGTATAGTATTAGAAGAGTAAACCAAAACCTATGAAAATGACAACAAAAGATCATGTCTCTAAGGAATAGGTCCATACACAAGTTAGGAGTCGACTCCCAACTATACAAGATGCTACGGCATCATGGAAAACTATGCTAAAAGAAACAATATGCCTCAGATGAAAATTGTAGGGAACATAGACCACAAAGAAAGCCACAAAACTCAAAGAATATGAAACATCAAAATACATGCACTTAGGAAAAGGATCTAGGATAGGTCCTTGACATGATATCAACCACACACACTATGAAACTAAAAGCAATAATGACTACTTCATGAACAACAAACTAGTACATAATACACAAAATATTTTTGGTTGATGCAAGATTGATCAATGACCCAAGATACTTCTACATCAATCCCCTTTCAAGTACTATTTCTGAATATGGAAATTCATTAATTATAATTAATGGTGATTTTATTATCACTATTATGGTACTTGAACAGAAGTAAGAAGAGGTATTTGTGGGACTATCCAAATGAATGTTCAAAACTCTATCATAAAAAATGTTTGTTGAAAATCAAGCTCAACAATGGAGCTTTCAGTTGGATAAATTGAATACAAGGCTTTCTAAAAAAAAAAAAAAATTGATGTTGAAAAGAGATTGTTTGAAGTGTAGAACCTATCATGGAACAATCATTATTTTGCCAATGATGTCAAACCTATTACTTGCTGGTGAGACAATTTCTTTGTCTGAATGCTATCATTTGTTTGATTGATGAAGAGGATTTGAAAAGAGAAGATAACAAGAGGACCTAGAAAAGGGTTGATTTATTTAGTGTATATAAGGAGCATTAAGACCAAGTAAGACATTGATGATATTATGTATTGTTGATCTACTTAAGGCTAAAATAAATGGTTGCTTTAGCTAAACTAAGAAGAAGTATTTTCATAAAAAGTGTTTGCCAAGCCTGGTCGAGTAAACAGTGAAAGTCGAGGAAATTCTAGTTCAGGCCGAGTAGAAAGTTAGTATATGTCGAGCATAAAATTTAGTAAGTGTCAAGCATCAAGGAAATAATAGTATTGACTGAGTTGAGAAGACGTAGTTGGTGCTGAGTGACCCAGTGTTGGCCGAGCATCAGAAGACTGTTATTACCAAGTGAACAGTGTAGATGCTGAGAGACAACAAAAAGTGTTAAATCAAAGATTTGACAAATTTGAGTTGACTAATTTGATTTCTTGAATTATGTGAAGTGTGTGGAACGTAACTATAATGAGATGGTAGCATAGAACTCAAGATGAACCATTTTGAGGCAAATTCAAGGAATATTGTAGAAGAAGTTTGATGAAGGAGCATCCTGGGTGTAAGATCAATCTTGGATCACCCAAAAATATTTTTTGTTTTTAGCCTTTTCTATTTAATAAGGACTAGTATATAGGGGGTTTTTATTTCTGGGAATTTGCTATTTTTAAAGTAATTTTTTTATATGAGCTTAGGATGTTCTCATTTTTTACATGAAGGTTCATTTTAGAGTTACAAGCCTACCATAAAAAATTCATTGCTCCAGCTTAAGTATCAGAGAATTTATTGTAGATTTTCGGTGGAAAATTTAGGAGAAAAATCTTTAGGCTCATCGTTGGAGATCTTAGAGTGACCAAATAAGGTTTGAAAACTTGATAGAAGGTGCTTGCATGGTTTTGAGCCTATAGATAAAGAGTTGGCATTTCTGAAAAGAGGTTATAATAGCCAATCAGAGAATTATGGCCTTCCAAAGTTGGGCTACCCAAAATTTCTAAAATAATTATCAAAGATGCATTTGGCCAACTCTATATGTTTTGTTAGGGTTTGTAAGCCCTAGGTATTCAGTTTCAATGTCTAGAACCTTCCTGGGTGACATGAAATTGCCTATTTAAGGAATACCTAAACATTGTCTAGGATAACTCTGGGTGATAGTTCACAGCTTAGTCTTGCAGATTACTATAATGAAGGTGTCCATGGGGGTTAGCATATTGTACTTGTGAATTCTACAATTCCTCATTTATGGCGCAAATAAGAAATCCATATTTTGTTCTCGCATTTGTTGTTGTTTCTTTGTTTCTATTATGGTTTATGGTATTAAGGGGAGCACCCTTCATCAAGTGGAATTAGAGCTAGAGTTATTAAGTGTGTGGATAAATCACTGACTATGAGGTATTTCACACTAGGACCATGGTTTGGGCTAAGCGTGTAGACAAATCACTAATTGTGAGGCAGTTTGCACTAGGGTTTCAGAGGAAGTGTGAAAATGCCTCCACGAAGAGAGCATGATGGAAGAGCTATAGATTTTACACTTGAGCCCTCCAAAGACAAATGCAAGCATTGGAAGAATGAATGTGTAGAGGAATAAATCTTCTAATAAGAGATGAAAGCAAGGATGGGGATGAAGTAGAAGAAAATGCCAAAGTAGAAGTAGTTCTAAACCCAAAGAAAGAGAATCTTTTAAAGGCCATCTCCAAGATTTGAAATGGCCTAAGTTTGAAGTTCACACATTTTTGAGAAATTTTAACCTAGAGGAGCTAATTGATTGGATCAATGAATTGGAGGAGTACTTTGAGTATGTAGACGTTGAGGATCTTGATAGGGTCAATTTTGCAAAGGCAAAACTGAAGGGACATACAAAGATTTGTTGGCAGGAGGTTAAGTTGGAGCGAAATAGAAAGGGAAAGGAAAAAATCACCAGATGGGATAGGATGATAGCTAAAATGAAGTGACAATTCATTCTTGTGGATTATGAGCTTGATCTATTGATGAAAATGCAAGGGTTGAAGCAAGCGGGAAAATCTATTCAAGAGTATACCGAAGAGTTCTATCGAGTTCTCATTAGAATTGACCATTGCAGAAGCTAATAACGAGAAAGTGACCCATTATCTTAATGGGTTAAGGACAAGTATTCAAGATGAGATGAGTCTAGTTTAAATGAATAGTATTGAGGAGGCATAGCAATTTTCCCTAAGAGTTGAGGAAAAAATTGAGCAAGAATTTTGACAACAAGAATAGTGGAAGAGGTCATGGTGGAAGATCTGGTGAATGATCTTATGGAGGTCATAATGATGATTAAAAGAACAAGGATGAGGCCAGAAGTCGTAGTTATAACTAGAGGGGAAACAATTATAATCATTTCCATGATCTAAACAATATAGATCAGAGAGGAAGAGGTAGAGGATAAGGATTTGGAAGAGGAGGCTTCCATGGGAAATTTTTTCACTACGGAGAAGAAGGGCATAAAGCATTTGAATGTTCCCAATGTCAAGGAAGGATAGATTAAAGAATAGAAGGCTAGGCCAGAGTTACGCATATTGATGAAGATGCTAGATCCTCACATTCTGAAGATATTGAAAGAGGAGAAGTCTTAGTTAAGAAAAGAGTCCTACTGAGTGGCGAGAATGAACTTGATCAAAGAAGGAGCTTGTTTCACACAAGGTGTAGATGTGAAGATAAGTATTGTGATGTGATCATTGATGGTGGAAGTAATGAAAATCTGGCATTAGAAATGATGGTCATAAAATTGAAGTTGAAGAGATAGAAACACCCACATCCATACCATATTTCTTGGGTGCAAGATGACCATAAGGTCATGGTCATGAATAATGCTCACTGAAGTTTAAGATTGAAAGTTACTAGGATGAGGTACTATGCAATATTATACCTATGGACATATCTCATATGTTGCTAAGTAGGCTATGGTAGTTTGAAAGGCATGTTGTACATAATGGGTGAGAAAATACCTACACTCTGACCAAGGATGGAGTGAAGCATAAGTTGAAGCCATTGAAGGATAAAGAAGAAAATGTATGTGGTGTTGCCATAATATGTTTTGTTGATGGAAAAGAGTTTCTCATAGGTATGAAGCATGAGCATATGCATTTTTCTATAATTCTGAAAGATAGTAAAGAAGTAGAGGAAGTACCTATAGAAGTTGTAGATATGTAGGGAGAGTTTTTTGATATTTTATCAGATAATGTACTTGATGGTTTGCCCCTAATGACTGTTGTGATGTGGAGCCTAATCGGACTCAGAGGTTTATTTGATGCAATTTTCTCCCCATATTATTTCTACAAGGATTTGGGGGTAGCACCCCCAAGATGGGGTCAAGGGGTAGTGCCCCTACGGGGTCCTAGGGTAGCGTCCCAGGTGCGCTCGCTATCATAGTATAGGTTAGGGTCAAGGGGCAATGCACCCGCGGTGGTTTTTGGGGGCCGTGCCCCTGAAGCCAAAAATGACCTTATATTATAAAGGGCATCGGCTACTATTTTTTCTATTATTCTAGCCCTAATTTTGTAAGTGGCAAAAGCTTGCATAAAAAGGCTTAGGGTTAGGGATTTCATAATGCAATGGTGATATTATAGCTTCTTGCGGTAGCATTGACTTGTAAGAGATTATAGATTTTAATTAGGTTGTAATCACTAGATAATAATAATATTGGACATGCTGTTGGTGGACATACCTTAGGGATTTGGTGAATCACATTAAATCTTGGTGTCTCATGTTCTCTTTTATGTGATCTACTATTTTCTAGTATTGGTTATATTTGCATGTAACTATTATTTGTGTCTGAGGTTAATCCTAACAAGTGGTATCAGAGCTAGATGGTCGTCATTTTTTTTTAGCCAAACTATCATCATTTTTATTATTATTATACTAATCCTCTATAGGAAGGTCTCACAATTGAGTGGGAGTCTCACGGTTGAGTGGGAGCGATGGCAGATGAGGGTAAGCTGAGGGTTGACAAGTTTAATGGGCAGAACTTTTAGTTATGGAAAATGCAAATGGAGGACTATCTTTATCAAAAGGATTTATGGAAGCTGTTGGAAGGAAAATCCAAGAATCAGGGATCTATGATAAATGATGACTGGGATCTTTTAGACAGAAAGGCACTTGGAAACATTCGATTATGCCTAGCACCATTGGTGGCATTTAATATTACAAAAGTGAAGACAACAAAAGAGTTGATGGAAACTCTAAAGAAATTGTATAAAAAGCCCTTCACTTTGAACAAGGTATTTCTCATGAACATTTATTTAATATGAAAATGATAGAAGGTGGATCTATTACAGATCATTTAAATGAGTTTAATACTATTACTAGTTCTGTGGGTATCAATTTTGATGAAGAAATTAGGGCTCTCTTGATTTTGTGTTCTTTTCTTGAAATGTAGAATGCTTTGGTAATGGCTATGAGAAATTCTATTCTGGATCTAGTATCTTAAAATATGATGATATGATTGGTGTTATTTTGAGTGAGGAAACTCGTAGGAAAACCTCAGGTGGATCTACATCAAGAAGTGCTTTGAATACACAAAGCAGAGGTGGAATGACCAAGAGAGGAAATAATTTCAAAAATCATGGGAAATCAAGAGGAAAGTCAAAGGGGAAGAGGTCTCAATCTAGAGAATCAATAGATTGCTGGTACTATGGTAAAACAAGGTATAAGAAGAAAGATTGTTGGACTTGAAAGAACAATGAAGGAGATAAACAAGAAGGGAACAAGGAGGCAAATGTGGCAAGTAATTTTTTTGAAGAGGATGCTTTGCTTTTGTCTTTAGAAAGTGTTGATGATTCATGGGTTTTAGATTATGGTGCTTCATTTCATGCTACACCTTATAGAGGTTATTTTATTGATTATGTCCAAGGGGATTTTGGGCTTGTTTATTTGGTAGATAATGAACCCTGTCAGATTATTGGAAAAGGAAAAGTTAAGATTAAGTTGCAGAATGAGAATCATTGGCTACTACATGAGGTAAGACATTTTCCAAGGCTAAGTAGTAATTTAATTGTAGGAGGACAACTCAGTGATGAGGGTTGTGTAGTTACTTTTAATGATACAAATTGGAAGGTTTCAAAAGTTTCCCTTATAGTAGCAAAAGGTGTGAAAGTAGGCACCTTATATCTTCGTACAGGTCATATTGTTCCTTTCCCTTTGATTGTTTCAAAGAAAAATAAATGTTTAGGAACAGTTGTTGTAGTTGAGCAAGGAGAACAAATAGTTGCTATAGATTCTGATACAACGCTATGGCACAACAAACTTGGGCACATGAGTGAGAAATGTATGAAAGTACTTCATTAAAAGCAAGTTTTACTAGGTCTGAAATGTGTCAATATGGATTTCTATGAAAGTTGTGTATCAAAAACAAAAGAGAGTGAGTTTTGTGAAGATTAGGAAGGAAAATAAGAAGGATAAATTAGAGCTTGTACATATTGATGTATGGGGACTAGCTCAAGTATCTTCCCTTGGTGGCTCTCATTATTCTGTTACATTTATTTATGATGCAACTAGAAAAGTATGGGTTTATTTCCTTAGATAGAAATCTGATGTATTTCAAACTTTTAAGAAATGGATATGCTTGGTTAAAAACAAGACTGGAAAGAAATTAAAATGTCTTAGATCTGATAATGGTGGTGAGTATTGCAATCATGATTTTGAAGATTATTGCTCCACTAATGGTATTCATAGACAAAAAAATATTCCAAGGAGTCCATAGGAAAATGGAGTGGCTGAACGCATGAACAAGACTATAATGGAGCGTGTAAGAAGCATGAGGTTGTATGCAGGGTTGCCCTTAAACATGTGGGTGGAGGCTATTAATACTACTATATATTTGATTAATAGAGGTCCCTCTACTACTTTGGGTTGTGGTATTCCAGAGGAAGCATGGACTGGTAAGAAGGTGAGTTATTATTTTTTTAGAACCTTTGATTGTGAAGCATTTTCTCATATAGATTCCAAAAATAGAACCAAGTTGGAAGCTAAATCAAAGAAATGTGTATTTGTTGGATATGACATTAATGAATTTGGTTATAGGCTTTGGGATTTTGAACATTATAAAATTGTACAAAGCAGGGATGTCATATTCAATGAGAAAGTGTTGTACAAAGATCTATTGCAACAACATGAGAAGAAAAAAAATGATTATGTAGTGCTAGATGATACCCCAAAAGTTGATGTTCCAACAATTCCTCATGATGTGCAACAATCGCAACAACAAATACCACACACCCTAGTGAATGTTAGACAGTTAGCAAGGATGAATAGACCTCCATAAAGATTTTCTCCTTCCTTGTATTCTATTTTACTTACTGATGTTGGTGAACTTGAATGTTATGATGGAGCTGTGCAGGTGCATATGAAGATTTAGTGGGAGTTTGAAATGAAAGAAGAAATGGACTCTTTGTTGAAAAATAAGACATGAGATTTATGCAAGTTGCCTGTAGATAAAAAGGCTTTATAGAATAAGTGGATTTATAGGTTAAAAGAGGAGGATGGAGGTAAGAAGAGATTTAAAGCCAGGTTAGTTGTAAAAGGATTTGCACAGAAAAAAGACATTGATTTTGATGAGATATTCTCTCCTATTGTTAAGATGACTTCTATTCACACTATTTTAAGTATTGTGGTTACTGAAGATTTGCATTTGGAGCAACTTGATGTTAAATGAACCTTCCATTATGGTGATTTGGATGAAGAGATATATATGGCTCAACCATAGGGATTTGAGGTCAAAGATAAGGAGAACTTAGTGTGCAAATTGAAGAAAAGTTTATATGGCTTGAAGCAAGCTTCTCAACAATGGTACCTGAAATTTGACAATTTTATGCATGAGCATGAATATAGTAGGTGTCATTCAGATCATTATGTTTATTTTAAGAGGTTGGATGATGACAACTACATTATTTTATGTTTATATGTTGATGATATGCTTGTAGATGAGTGTAACATAGATCATATTAAGGGGTTGAAATGCTAGTTAGCACATGCATTTTCTATGAAGGATTTGAGGGCAACAAAAAAATCCTTGGTATGAAGATTTTTAGAGATAGGAAGAACAAGAAATTGACATTATCTTAGGCTAATTATATTGAGAAGGTGTTGCAACATTTCTCTATGGAGAATGATAAAGTTGTCAGTACACCTTTACCTTGTCATTTGAAGTTGACTAAGGAGATGTATCCCAAGACACAAAAAGAGGAGGACAAGATGTCTAAAGTACCTTATGCTTCAGCTATAGCAAGCTTGATGTATGCTATGGTATGTACTAGGCTAGATATTGCACATGCAGTGAGAGTTATAAGTAGACATATGAGTCATCCAGGGCTTGAGCATTGGAATGCAGTTAAATGGATTTTGAGATATTTGAGAGGAACATCCAGTAAGTGTTTACACTTTGGGGGCTCTACTAATTTATAAGGCTATGTTGACTCAGATTTGGTAGGGGATATTAATACCAAGCAGAGTACTATAGGTTATGAATTTACTGTTGGTGGGGTAGCCATGAGATGAGTTTCTAGGTTACAGAAACTTAATGCTTTATCTACTACTACTAATCTACAAGGCTATGTTGACTCAGATTTGGTAGGGGATATTGATACCAGGTGGAGTACTATAGGTTATGTATTTACTATTGGTGGGGCAGCTGTGAGCTGGGTTTCTAGGTTACAGAAGCTTAATGCTTTATCCACTATAAAGGCAGAGTATGTTGTTGTTATAAAGGTAGCTAAGGAGATGATATGACTTCAGTTCTTCTTGGAAGAATTGAGACACCCTCAGAAGGATAATTATTTTTTTATAGATAGTCAAAGTGCCATTCATCTTGTAAAGAATAAATACAAAACACATACAATTATGGTACCATTTCATTTTGTTAGCTTTGGATGATGGAGAGTTAAAGCTAGAGAAGATACATACAAATGAAAATCCAACAGATATGTTTACAAAGGTAGTGACAAGGGAGAAGTTGAATTCCTCTTTAGCTTTTGTCGATTTTCTAGACTAAATAGAATAAAAGAACAATAGAGTCTAGAGTGGTTTGATATTCCATTGGGAGCTACAGGATTATCAGTGATATGATCAGTCTCCAAGTGGGAGGTTATTATTGTGGAGTTTGATCAGTCTCCAAGTAGGAGATTGTTATGATGTGGAGCCTAATGAAACTCAAAGGTTTATTTGACATGGGTTTCTCCTCATATTATTTCTATGGAGGTTTTGGGGCAACACCCCCAAGAAGGTGTCAAGTGGTAACACCCCTTCAGGGTCTTGGGGCAACGTCCTAGGTGTGCTCCCTATCGCAGTACAGGTTGGGGTTGAGGGGCAATGCCCTGGCAAGGGTTTTTGGGGGTAGTGTCCCCAAAGCCAAAAATGACCTTATATTACAAAATATGTTGGCTACTATTTTTCTATTATTCTAGTCCCAATATTGTAAGCATGAAAAAGCTTGTATAAAAAGGCTTAGGGTCAGGGATTTTTTATAGTGTATGATGTGAAAATTGGTTCTTGTAGTAGTATTGAGCTATAAGGGATTATAGATTGTAATCAAGTTGTAATCACTGGATCATAAAAATATTGGACTTGCTATTTGGTGGACGTAGCATAGGGATTGGGTGAACCACATTAAATCTTGGTGTCTCGTGTTCTCTTTTATGCGATATACTATTTTCTAGTATTGGTTATATTTCCATTTGACTATTATTTCTATCTGAGGTTAATTCCAGCAATGAGGAAGATTAGTCATTAGATGGATTCGGTTCCATGATCTAGTTTTCCATACAAGGCAAAACATAGAATGACACCAACAAAAAGTGAAGAGTTGAACATACAAGTTCATGAGTTATTGTTGAAGGGGTTAATTCAAGAGATTCTGAGTCCATGTATTATACTAGTAGTATTAGTACCAAAGAATAATGGAGAATGGAGGATGTGTATAGATTCTTGCACTATCAACAAGATCACAATCAAGTATAGATTTTCATTGCCAAGGATGGATGATATTATGGACTGTTTGAGTGGGGTTGAGTATTTCACAAAGATAGATTTGAAGAGTGGGTACCATCAGATTCATATCAGAGAAGGTGATGAGTGGAAGACTACTTTCAAGATAAAAGGACTATATGAGTGGTTAGTCATGCCTTTTGGGCTAACCAATGCATCAAGCACTTTCATGAACAAGGTACTAAAGGAGTTTTTGGGTAAGTTTTTCATTGTTTACCTAGATGATATTTGATCTTTAGTAAGACATTGGAGGAGCATTTGATCCATATTCGCAAGGTGTTTGATAAGTTGAGTGAAGAAAAGTTATTGATAAACCTGAAGAAGTGCAATTTTGTAAAGGAGTTCATATACCTGTGATTTGTAGTCTTAATAGGTCTAAAAATTGACCCAGAAAAAGTGAAGGCTATCCTTGAATGACATACCCCAAGGAGTGTGACAGAGGTAAGATCTTTTCATGGATCAACTAGTTTTTACAGAAAGTTCATAAGAGGTTTTAGCAGTATTTGTGGACCCCTGACTAAAATAATGAGAGAGGACAAGAAAAAATTTAAGTGGACTGTAGGAGCAGATAAGAGTTTTAGTATGTTGAAATAGAAAGTTATTAAGCAACCTATTTTAACACTTCCATATTTTAACAAGGTATTTCAAGTGGATTGTGAAGCTAGTGGTATTGTAATAGGAGCTATTTATGACCAAGAATTTTATGCTATAGTTCAAGCATTGAAGAAGTGGAGACACTATCTTCTTCCTAAGGAGTTTGTTTTGTCAACTGATAATCAAGCTTTGCAATAGTTGAATAGTCAAGGAAAATTGAACTAAAGGAAAATTTTATTGACATAAATATAGATAGAGGTGGTTGGGTTCAAGGAACTTAGTATTTTGTATCTAGATGATCCTAGTTTTGGTGAAGCATGGAAGGCTTGTATAGAACCTATTACACTTGACAGGGCAATGTGGTTAGATTTCATGATCGAGGATAGTATGTTGTTCAAAGGAAGCCAATCATCCATTCCCAGAAGTTCAAGAGAGAATCTCATCAAAGAGAAGCATAGTGGAGGATTGGCTAGACATTTTGGTAGAGATAAAACCATTGCTTTTGTTTCTCAAAATTATTACTTGCCAAAGTTTTAGCAAGATGTGAAGAAATTTGTACAGAGTTGTAGAGTATATCAAATGGCGAAAGGAGTGAAGTAGAATACGGGTTGTATCTACCATTACCTATACTAGAGAAGTCATGGGAGGATGTCAGCATGGATTTTTT
Organism: Cupressus sempervirens; assembly: GCA_028749045.1. Lineage (NCBI taxonomy): Eukaryota > Viridiplantae > Streptophyta > Pinopsida > Cupressales > Cupressaceae > Cupressus > Cupressus sempervirens. The sequence goes on along the minus strand of CM053784.1, from coordinate 612,044,199 downwards.
CCTTGGACTATTGAGGATGCAACATGGCCATTATTCTATTTTTGTGGTGGTTGACAAGTTTTCAAAGATGGCACATTTTATTCCTTGCAAGAAGATTACTGATGTTGTTTATGTGGTGAAGTTGTATTTTAGAGAAGTGGCAAGACTATGTGGTCTACCAAAGAGTATCATCAGATCAAGATACCCATTTTTTGGGGTATTTCTGGCATACATTATGGAAGAAATTGAAGATAGAGTTGAAGTTCAGTTCATCACATCATCCAAAGATTGATGGATAGACAGAAGTTATGAATCACAGTTTGAGAAACTTGCTGAGATGCTTGGTTGGGGATAAACCCAAATGATGGGATCTGCTTTTACCATAGGCATAATTTTCATATAATAATTTTGTCAATATAAGTACTGGTAAATCACCATTCTAGATTGTATATGGTAGTCCCAGAAATGCTTTTGAATTGTGATAGTTGGATGAAGGAGAGATAAGTAGTCTTGAAGCAGAAGAATTTGCTTAACATTTGAGGAACATTCACGAGGAGGTGAGGAAGCACATCATAAAGATGAATACACAATACAAGGCTAGGGAAGATATGAAAAGGAGGTATAAGGAATTTCAAATTGGAGATGATGTCATGGTTCATTTGAGAAAGGAGCATTTTCCAATGGGTACATATAATAAGCTGAAGATGAAGAAGTTTGGACCATGCAAGATAGTGAAAAGGTATGATTTTGGAAATGCTTATGAAGTGAAGTTGCCTACTGAATTAAATATTTTAGATTTGATAGAGTATTATGAAGGAAGTGATGGAGATGAAGTTGCATAAGTATAGTGGATTATTCTAGTAGCTAATTTGGTTACAAAGGAGATTGAGGAGATACTGGACAATCATGTTGGCAAAAGTACAAGGAACATAACTTATGAGGAATACCTATTCAAATGGAAAGGGAGGCCAGTAGAGGCTTCATCATGGCTAGTAAGGGAGGAGGTTAACTATCTTGTTTTTCTTTGAACAACTGAGATGTGACGAAGTCATTTCTTAAATTACCCCAGGTGTCTAATCCAGGAGCATTCTGGGTGTAAGAGAAATCTTGCATCACCCAAAAATATTTTTTGTTCTTAGCCTTTTCTATTTTAATAAGGACCAGTAGATGGGGGGTTGCTATTTCTGGGAATAAGCTATTTATAGTAAGTTTTTCATACAAGCTCAGAATGTGCTCATTTTTTACATGAAGGTTCATTTTAGAGTTATAAACCTACCATAAAAATTTTATTGCTCCATCTTAAGTATCAGAGAAGTTATTGCAGATTTTTGTTGGAAAATTTAGGAGAAAAATCTTTAGGCTCATTGTTGGAGGCCTCAGAGTGCCTAGATGAGGTATGGAAAATCAATGGAAGGGCACTTGCATCATTTAAAGCCCATAGATCATAAGCTAGCATTTCTAAAAAGTGGTTATAATAGCCAATCAGAGCAACAGTTTGAGAATTATGGCCTTGCAAAGTTGGGTTACCCAAAATTTCTAAAGTAATTGTCAAAGATGTATTTGGCTGACTCTATATGTTTTGTTAGGGTTTGTCAGCCCTAGGTATTAAGTTTCATTGTCTAGAACCTTCTCAGGCAACATAAAATTACCTATTTAAGAAAAACCCAAGCATTATCTAGAACAACTCTAGGTGATAGTTCACAACTTAGTCTTGTAGATTATTGTAATGAAGGCACCCATGTGGGTTAACATATTGTGCTTGTGAATTTTGTAATTCCACATTTGTAGTGCAAATAAGAAATCCATATTTTGTTCTTGCATTTTTTGTTCTTTCTTAGTTTCTGTTATGGTTTATTGTATTAAGGGGAGCACCCTTCATCAAAGTTTCTAGAGGGACTAAAATGGAAAAGTGGGTAGATTCATTCAATATTACCTAACCCAAAAATGGATGATTATGGTTAAACAACAAAATATCTAAATTCTCTACTTATAGAGATAGCAGGTTAGAAGTAGAGGTTGTCATGTGTGAGAACCTAAGGAACACAAGAAGTCTAAGGTGTTGCTTCATATGGTGGCTGTATAGAAGAGACTGCAATTGGCATACAAAGCAAGAACTCTTTAGAGGTTGAATGCTAGAAGGGAGAACAAGTTGTTTGAGATGAAGAGTATGAATGCCAAGAAAAATGGAGCACTAAACTAGAGATCTGTAATTCATAAGTGATTTATATTTTATTATTAGATCAAGTCCTATTTTTACTTTCTAACAACTGTATTAGTCTAGATAAATCCTTTGGATTAGAGTTGACCTAATAGTCATTTGTAAATCCTTTAACTAGGTGATATTCTAATGAAATGTTCTAAATGTTGGAAGTATCAGGGTTCTGAGAGGGGAGGGTGAATCAGAACACTATTAAATTCTCCCAAAATATGAGTTCAGTAATTTTAATTTATAATTTACAGCAGTGGAGAAATCAAACTGTACTGAAATGTAAACATACTGAATAATATCAACTCACAGTAAGAAGAGACACCAATTTTGTACCGAGTGGGAAACCCTCGAAAATCCTCACGGTTTCGTCATAGGGAGAAAAACCACTCCATGAACCTGTATTCTTTATTGAGTTCCAATTCTTTTACAATCAGCAGCTTCTACTGCTCAGGGTATTTAACCCTTTTATCAGTGCTGTAATTACAAGCTTATACACACATATAAATGTGTATGTAAGACATTTATACATGCATACAAGTCTATAATAAGACTTTTAGTCTTTACAAACTGTTCTGAAATATAAGTCTTCTTTCTTTTTTTATTTTATTTTTAAACTCATCCCATTTAAATTACAAATGATCTCTATATTTATAGAGATAAAATTTGAATGTAATCAATTACATCAGCCCAACTGAACCAGTTTGGGTTGTTACACAAACTTCCTTTTAAAAATGCTGTTTGAGAGACTAACAAAATAGTTTTAGTTTTCGGATTTGTTCCTGTCTCAAATCTAGTAATCATTATAAACTTCCAAACTGATCAATAGTGTTTCATTTTTATTTTTTAGATACTCGAAAATAGTTTCCATTATCTCAAACCAAATTCCTTCATTGCTGTTACAAACTTTGGAGAAAACTTCATTCAATATTTCATGAAACTTTTCTATCTTTTTATAAAAAATAAAAACTGTTCCTTAAAAAAATTGCCATTTCATTTTAAACCTGAACTGACTATGTATTTGTTTTAGGACAAATATTTGTGCATCAAACTGAGTCAAAGAATTTCTTTCAAAAACCCTTACTGCTGGAGTTTCAAATGAAGAACTTTGTGCATTCTTTTCAAATGAAGAATTCAACTGTTCTTCAAGAAAATGATTATGTCTGGGAAACAACATACCTGACATGCTCATGAAAATACCTATGATATTCCTTTTATGTTTCTGCCTAATCTTGCATATTGTTTCATAACGTGCCTTCTTGTTCTTTGCTTATTTCTCAGGCATCTGTACAATGGCCAAGCTCTGTATACGGCAACATAGCTTGCAGTGACAAAATTCATCAAAAGATCAATAGAAGAGAGGTCAGAAAATGAAAAAACTGGTATCAATATAAACCTTAGTGAATGTATAATCACATAGTAAAAACCCAGAAGCAAGTCAACTGAAACTTGTTTTAAACTTGACAAAGCATCCTCTGCGTCTGTGAAAATACAAACTGACGGAAGAATAGTGAAGTTACTATAATTTTCAAACTGCCCACCACCTTAAGGTTTTTGCAAACATTTTTGAAGTCCGCCATACAAATCTAACAAATGTCACAAAAACTGTGACGTGCATCGTAAATATCTGCGTACATCCAGACCTTAATTATTGTGCAAGTGCTACGATGATACTTTATTCTATGCCAACACTGCAGATGAAATATTACCATGTGATAAATATATCATGTGATATATTACGGCTTACTTATCACCTATTCTTTTTGTCAAACAACATATTTATTTGGCCATCTTTTATTTATGCATTTTGCCATATTTCAAAAAGGTCATCATAGTCAACACTAAAGTCCTCTAATAAGGATTACTCCTAATTAGGTGATTAAAATCCTTTAACTAGGTTACATTTAACAAAGTGTATTGTAACTTTTAACATGGTTGGCCTTAAATATGGCATCACTTCAGAAGAGTGAAATTGGGTAGCATGCTACTAGTGGTTTTTCTCAAATTGGGTTTCCACATAAAATCCTTATGTTAAATTATGTGAATGAGTTTGTAGTATTTCATGTTTACATTTCTACAAAGTTATTTTGACCTAGGACATTGACCTATTAAGGTATTGGATGATCTAATGGATGTATGCATGATATGTTTTTATGGATGTGAATCTGTTAAGCACTGAAAAGTTTTATTTGTACATTTGGTACTTGGATAACTAATTCACTCCCTCTTAGTTATTCTAAAGAATTCCAACAATTGGTATCAGAGCATTGGTGCTTGTAAGGAAATAGTTTGAAGATACTAAAAGCTAAAGATAAAGATGGATAGAAAGGAGGTGCCCAAATTGAACAAGGAAAATTTTTTGCATGACAAATTTTGATGGAGCTACATCTAGGAGGTCTTGGAAACTATGCACAATATACTATCACCATTGAGCATGTTGATCTTACTAGAGCCCTTACTACTGATGATCTAAAAAAGAAGAAAGAACATAATTAGGCAATGAGAGCTTTCCTCTGCCCTAAGCTACTCGAGTTGATGACATTAAAGGATGTAATTCTGCTAAGAATATGTGGGATGCTATAGAGATGATCTATGGAGGAGATACGAATGTTCTAAGAGCCAAAACTGAAAGTCTAAGAGGAAAGTTTGATGACATGAGAGTGCAAGAAGGTGAGACTATAGTCAAGTATTGCACAAGAATCAAAGATGTGAATGCTATTGGAGGAGAAAATGGTGTTATTGAAGATGAGACTATGATCAACAAAGTATTGAGAACCCTACTGCCTATCTATGCTATTAGAGTCTCTGCCATACAAGAACTAAGGTGTGCTCCTAGTAGTAATCTAACCCTTGAAGGATTGATGGGTAGACTCATTACTTTTGAACTTTCTAATTTTGATAATTTCAAAACTAAAAATGTTCAATCCTTTTTAAAAGCTAAAATGACACTGAAAGAACCTAAAGAGAAAAATAAAAAGGTCAAGCATGTTTCTAGTGATAGTGATACATATGAAGATGATGTAGAGGAGCTTGAAGCATTGCTAGCAAGGATATTTTATAGTGGTAAAGTGAAATACAAATGTAAGATACCTATCATGTGTTTTAATTGTATTGAGGTTGGTCATATCATTGTTAGGTGTCCAGAGAAGAAGAATAATAGAAGTGCAGATAAATATAGAGGTAAAAGAGATGAGAACAACTAAGGTTATAAAGAGAAAGGAAATATTTCTTGCTCCATTGTTGAAGAGGAAAAAAAGATGGATATGATGACCATGATGATGAAGTTGTGTATGTTGCTATGAAAGATTATTTTGATGAAGATGAGGCAACTAAATTGGTATCTTATGTGAACAAAAGTGATAGATGGATCATTGACAATGGATGTTCACATCACATGACTAGAGATAAAAGTAAGTTCATTACCCTTGAGTTCTACAATGGAAAAAGTGTTAGATTTGGTTATGATGCACCCTATTTGATAAAAGGTAAAGGATCAATCAAACTGACATAAAAGATCATGTGTGACAATTCTTACTATGTAGAAGGACTTAACTATAACTTGTTGAGTGTGTCACAATTGAATAGGTTAGGTTGCAAAGTTAAATTTGATAACAAGAAAGAAAATATCTATGACACTAATGGAAAACTAATTGGAAAGGAAGACTAGACTAGAGGTAATCTATTTTATCTTGACATGGATGATGCTACTTGTCTTGTTGTAGAATTTGATGATGTTTGGCTATGGCACAAGAGGTTATTTCATGTTAACTTTGATAACTTAGTTAGTATCAGTAACATGAAAAGAGTCTGAGGTTTGCCAAAACTGAAGATACCTGATAATGTGATTTGAAAACAATATCAATTAGGCAAGATGACAAAATCTAGTTTTAAAAGTAAGACTCACTTCTCAAAAGAAATTTTGGGATTAGTTTATATTGATTTGTAGACCAATTGATGTGCAAAGCTACAAAGGTGAAAAGTACATTATCCTATTTGTTAACAATTATTCGAGGATGATGTCAGTTATGTTTTTGAAACAAAAATATGATGCTTTTCAAATATTTAATTGGTATCTAGCAAGAGTTGAACGAAGACTGACAAAAGCTTCAAATGTCTGACTAACAGAGGTGGAGAATTTACATCAAATGAGTTTGAGATATTCTATAATGATAGAGGAATCAAAAGACAAACTTCTACACCTAGGACCCCTCCACAAAATGGGATTGCTAAAAGGAGGAACATATTTGTAATGGACCATGCTATCTGATATTGATGATGGATAATAATATTGATTTGAAATACTATAGAGAAGCTGTAAGTATAGTTGTCAATACCTTGAATCAAGTACAAGTTAACAAAGGTACAATTTCCACACCTTTTGAACTATGGTATGGATACTCACCCAATGTAAAATATTTTAAGGTATTTGCAAGAAAGTGTTACATTCTTAAGGACATTAGGAATGGTAAAATAGATGCTAAAAGTGAAGAAGGTATATTCCTATGCTATTCCATAAGAAGTAAAGGTTATAAGTGTTTGAATACTAACACTAACAAAGTTGTGGGAAGTGCAAATGTGAAGTTTAAAGAATATACAAAGGTACATAAAGCTGAACCTAAAGAGTACAAAACCTTCATATACTACTATAAAAACATGGATGTTGATGAAGCTATGAACCAAGGTGTAAATCAATAACAACAAGTATCAGTTACTATTGAGTCACATATAATGGATGTCAAGTTGCATTTAGGAGCCGAGTTGCATTCAAGAATTGAGTTGCATTTAGGAGCCAAGTTGAAAATAGAAGCTAAGGTACATTCTGATAGTGAGATCACTGTACATCAAAAGAATGTCAATTTACCTAATAGAGGAGTACACATTGATTCTAAAGTTGATAGACTCATTGAAGAAAGAAGAGCAGAACCAAGATTGTCAAAGTATGTCAGGAGAGATCACCCCGCTAAACAAATTATTAGAAATAAAGAAGCTAGATCAATGACAAGGAATAGGTTGAGAAGTGATACATGTTTGTTAAGCATGCATGAGCCTAAGTCAGTCAAGGATGCATCAGAGAATGAAGATTGTAGTAAAGCCATGAAAGAAGAGATTGATCAAATCGAGAAGAACAAAACATGGACTCTAGTACTCAGACCAAGGAACAAGAATGCAATTGGAACCAAGTGGGTGTAGAAAAATAAACTAGCCAATAATGGTGAAGTCACAAGGAATAACACAAGATTAGTTTAAAAGGGATATGCACAAGAAGAGGGAATTGACTATGGAGAGACATTTTCTTAAGTTGCAAGATTATAAGAAGTAAGAACTCTGCTTGCTTACTTTGCATACAAAGGTTTAAAATTTTATCAAATGGATGTGAAGTCAACATTTCTAAATGGTATACTAGAAGAAGAGGTTTACATTAAACAACCAGAAGGATTTGTTGGTCCAAACGACAAGAACATGGTATTTAGATTACACAAAGCTTTATATAGTTTAAAGCAAGACCTAAGAGCATGGTATGAAAGGCTTCACAATTATATTATGAAGATTAGTTTTGAGAAGACTAATGATAAAAACAATTCGTAGTTCAAGACAGAAGGAGGTAAAGGGATTTTACTAGCTAAAATATTTGTTGATGATATCATATTTGGAGGACAAAATACATTGCGTAAAACTTTACAAATGAAATGAAGAAATAATTTGAGATGTATATGATTGGAGAGATAAAGTTATTTGTTGATTTGCAATTATATTAGATGAAATATGGTATTTACATCACTCAGTCTAAGTATGTAAAGGATATATTGAAATTTTTAAGTATGAAGAATTCAAAACCTATTAGTACTCCTATGGAAATAGGACACAACCTATCCAAAACTAATCATTCTTCTGAAGTAAATCGAACATTGTTTAGGTCTATGATTGGCAAATTGCAATATGTAGTGCATAACAGACCTGTCATTGCATTAGTACATTGTTGGGATTTTTGCAAGGTTTTTTGCTAATCCTAAGGAGAATCATTTGATGGCTATTAAAAGGATCATGAGGTACTTGAAAGGAATAGAAGACTATGGTCTATACTATAAGAAGAATGATAAGTTTGAATTAAGAGCCTATACAGATGATGATTAGGCTGGAAACATTGATGAAAGAAAGAGTACAAGTGGTGGAGCATTTTTATTAGGAAAGAGATTAGTCACCTGGACCAGTAAGAAACAAAATTGTATATCTCAATCTACTGCTGAAGCTAAATGATGTAGTGGTCTAAATGGTTGTATTCAAAACACAATGAGAGTTACAAATTTTAGAGATTTAGACACTTGTGCCTATCAAAAACCTTAAATGCTTCAAAGACTTGACTCGTTTAGGTCTGTCACAATACCCCTAACTGCTGATTTTGGTTTGAAAGACTCACAACTAACCTAGATATAGAGACCTTTAAGACTCTATCACAATGTCATACTCCCATTTCACAAGACTCTCTCAAATTAAATTTAAAAGCTAATACTCTACCTATTGGCTCTGCTGCATATTTGGAATGGAAATAACTCTTCCTTTTCTGAAGGCACTAAATAAGACAATAATATTTCTAGACACCCTTTACCAAGTTCTAAAATATATCAAAGGCTTTCATGTACAGTTACTTTGGAACAACACACCTATTCAACACTGATGCCTTATTTTTAATGCATAAAAATGACACAATTTACAGAGGAAGTACCCCATGATGATCTCCTATCAACCCCAATCCTAGACAATGTTTTCTTATGTCTTCAAATGCTTAATTCCAAAAGGAATTAGACCTTGATATTTTGCAATGTCAAAAACCCCAAATTGTGGCTTCAAACCCCTATTTCTCTAGGGCTTTCTCAGTCACCTGTTTCCACACACTCCTAAATCAAATTGATGATGGATTCACCATCAAAAAAATGTTATACAATATTACCACTAATAAAACACACTCCTTTTTTGACCAGATTAGCCACTGCTATACCTGATCCATCATTTTCATTATTTTTTCCCTCACTGTTCTTCACTGTGATCACACTGTTTTCCCACAAATCTGCATATGAAATGTTAATAACCTATAATACAGGTTAGATTATGTCATTCCATGAAGGTTAGGCCTTTACATTCATGGAATGACCTCCATTCCTAACAAAGTCTTACTATGACAGTAATGGAAAAGTAAGAAAATATTGTTTTATATAAACCGACACGACAATAATCTCAAAGTAATGTTGATTTTATTCAATAACAACAATGAGTGAACAATCAAAACCTTGTAATTTAGAAAAATACCAAACCAAACATTTTGATATTCTAAAAGATCAAGGAAATCTGTAGAAGTTAGAGTTTTATTTCTTGTTGCCTCCTTCACCAGTCCGTACACCCAACTCCCTCCTTTTCATAACAAAGATTCCTTCAAATATGTAAGACTCGCCAATATAACTAATTCAACCAACTTCATTGTTGAGTTGAATATTTGAGTTTAAAACCATCATAAACTAAACTTCCCTCTCATTTTGAACTAGCTATTAATTATTCAAATATTTGAATTTTAAATAACAAAAACTTTATTTAAACTCTTTCACACTAGCCTATTCTAGACTCTTTAGACTAGTTTTATTCTTGGAACCCTTTGGTCTTTATACAATCAAGACTTGGTCCATTTAGGACTTGTAATAACTTCTGAGACTTATTTCTATTACTTAGGATCAAAAGCCATTATAGTCTTTAGTATTTTCTAATTGATTTGCCTTAACCTCTGATTGTCTTGCTGACCTTGATTGTGTATTCCATCCTTCAGGTTTCTTGTGAACTTCATAGTCTGCATTTCTTGATTTTTTGAGTGTGGTGCTCCTGCGCCATACTCCCCACCATGAAAAGAACTCTTGCCCCAAGATTTATCCTATTGTTGTGACCTATTGCTCCTTGCTCTTATCTACTATTGAGGGATGAAATAGTCCCCCAAAGTGACTTGCTCCTTCATCTGAGTTCCTGCATTCACACACGAAGGTTTAGGTATAAAAATGTTTGGATTAGACTATCCTCTTGCATGATAGTATTGCTGCCACACTCTAGACCCCTGAACAAATCCCATTGGATCTTTCTTTTCCACCACTTCCACTTTATTTGGATGTCTTTCAATAGGACACTTGACTGTCCCCACCAATACAAAAGACTGTTCAAATAGCCCTGCCTCCCTTGGACTATCCTATTTCTTCATCTGGCATTGTTTCAAACCCCAACCAATATCATACTATAGAGTATTCTGACCCTGCACTGAAACATCCCTGCCAAAACACATTAGCATAGATTCCTTATGACTCCTTACCAATGGGTACAACTTATACCTTACCTTTCCTTGTTGAACTAAATATGTATTTTCATAGCCATCATGCATAACTCTTCTTGAACTTGGCCAAGATCTTCCTGAAATTAGATGCCCACAAGTCATGTACATGACATCACACAATACCTTGTCCTTGTAACTCCCAACTGAAAACTCAACCATCACTTGATCCTTAACCAATAAATTTTGATCTCATTGACCCAAGTAGCATAATAAGGAGCAACATGTGCAAAAGTTTTCAAATTCAATTTCTTAACAACTTCATAGGATAGCACATTATTTCTTGCCCTTGAATCAACTATAAACTTGCGTACCTTTCCTTGAATAAGAAAATTTGATATGAATATGCTTGGATCTTTTGGTATTTGATTGCTCCTTCCCTTTAGCAAGCACTCTCCTTCTTCTAGATGAATTTTAATGGGTTCTCTTTGCTCATCTTTTCTTGTTTCTTCATCAACCAAGTTCACTCTTTTGTCTGTCCCTTTGTTTTCCTGCCATTTAGGACACCTAGAGGACTGATGGCCTACTTAATTTTAGTTGAAGCATCTTCCTATGAATACTCCACTTCCTCTTCCTCCACTTCTCCTACCTCTATAACCTCCTCTTGATTTTGAAAATGTTTTGTCCTTATCCTTGTCATTGTTGTTCTGAAAATTAGAGTTTGTTCTTCCACCTCTTCCCCTCATAGAAGATCCTCCTCTTGAGTTACTTTTCTTCTCCTGTCTCCTCTTTATCTTTTCTTTAGCCTTCAAGGCTAATTGATAGCACTCATCAATTGACCTCAGGGTAAAAAAGCCTAAGTTCATTCTAGATATTGAACCTGAATGCCTCCATATACCTTGCAATCTTTTCTTCCATCTCCTCCTCATGATTCACTATAATATCAATCTTGTGGAATTCCTCTGTGTACTTTTGTACATCCATCTCCTTTTGCTTGAAATCCCTCATCTTCTTGTATAACTGTACTCTATAATCCCTTGGCAAAAATTTTTCCTTCATTTTGTCCACCATAGTATACCAAGATGTGATCTTGGTTCTACCATTCTTCCATCTATCCGCCTATATACAATCCCACCACAAAAAAAACATGTCCCTTCAACCTAGACTTTGCTATCTTCACTTTTTCCTTCTCTTCTATCCCTTCACACTCAAAGAAATTTTGAATTGCACCAAACCAATCTATCAGTTCTTTATCATCCATCTTCCCTCCATACATAGGTAAGTCTATCCTTACCCTTACATCTCCATTTCTTATGGCTTTTGCCAACTTAGCCATCTTTACTTCCTTAATGTCCACTTCTTCTTCAGGTTCTTCTTCCTCTTCTTCATCTCTAATTTCTTCATCCAATCTGATACTTTTATCCTTCTTCTCTAGTGCTGACAACCTCTCCATCATAGACTTTATCAATCTATCTTTTTCAACATTCTCTTTGTCACTTTGGTCTAATGATGCCATTAAATTTTTGTTATCTGCCACTTGTTCTTTCACTATCTTTTCCAACTCAATATTTGTTAAATTTGTAGGAATTTCTTCTTCTCCCTTAGATATGTCTGCTTGATCAACTTGGTACAAGAATCTACTATAGGGCTACTCCTCCTAGGATAGTTCAATTGCAAGGGCTCAACTAAAGGATTCAAGAACTAGCTTCAAAAAACCAATGCAACCTCCATAAGACCTTTCCCTAGGCTCTGATACCACTTGATGCAATGGTCTAAATGGTCATATTCAAAACACAATGAGAGTTACAGATTTAAGAGGTTTAGACACTTGTGCCTATCAACAACCTTAAATGCTTCAAAGACTTGACTTGTTTAGGTTTGTCACAATACCCCTAACTTCTAATTTTGGTTTCATAGACTCACAACTAACCTGGATAAAAAGAACTTTAAGACTCTATCACAATGTCATACTCCCATGTCACAAGACTCTCTTAAATTAAATTTAAAAGCCAATACTTTGCCTATTGGCCCTGCTGCATACTTGGAATGGAAATAACTCTTCCTTTTTTGAAGGAATTAAATAAGAAAATGATATTTCTAGACACCCTTTATCAATTTCTAAAGCATATCAAAGGATTTCATATAGTTACTTTGGACCAACACACCTATTTAGCACTGATGCCCTATTTTTAATACATAAAAATGACCCAATTTACAAAGGAGGTACCCCCCAATGATCTCCTATCAACCTCAACTCCTAGAAAATATTTTCTTATGTCTTCAAATGCTTAATTCCAAAAGGAATTAGACCTCAGTATTCTGCAATGTCAAAAACCACAAATTGTGACTTCAAACCCCTATTTCTCTAGGGCTTTCTCAATCACCCAATTCCACACACTCTTGAATCAAATTGATGATGGATTCAGAAACAAATGAACATTATACAATGTTCCCACTCATAAAACACACTCCTTGTTTGACTAGATTAGCCACTACTATACTCGATCCACCATTTTCATTTTTTTCCCTCACTGTTCTTCACTGTGATCACACTATTCTCCCACAAATCTGCATATGAAATATTAATAACCTATAATACAAGTTAGATTATGTCATTCCATGAAGGTTAGGACTTTACATTCATGGAATGATCTCCATTCCTAATAAATTCTTACTGTGACAGTAATGGCAAAGTAAGAAAATGTTGTTTTATATTAACTGGCATGACATCAATCTCAAAGTAATGTTGATTTCATTCAATAACAACAGTGAGTGAATAATCAAAACCTTGTAAATTTGAAAAATACCAGACCAAATGTTTTGAGATTCTAAAAGATCAAGGAAATCTATAGAAGTTAGAGTTTTATTGCTTGTTGCCTCCTTCACCAGTCCGTACACCCGATTCCCTCTTTTTCATAATAGAGATTCCTTCAAATATGTAAGACTCCCAATATAAAAAATTCAACCAAATTCATAGCTGAGTTGAATATTTGAGTTTAAAACCATCATAAACTAAACTTTCCTCTCATTTTGAACTAGCCGTTACTTATTCAAATATTTGAATCTTAAATAACAAAAACTTTATTTAAACCCTTTCACACTAGCTTATTCTAGACTCTTTAGACTAGTTTTATTCTTGGAACCCTTTGATCTTTATACAATCAAGAATTGGTCCATTTAGTTCTTTTAATAACTTCTAAAACTAGTTTCTATTACATAGGATCAAAGGCCATTATAGGCTTTAGTATTTCCCAATTGATTTGCCTTAACCTCTGATTGTCTTGTTGACCTCGATTGTGCATTCCATCCTCCGAATTTCTTGTGCTCTTCATAGCTTGCATTTCTTGATTGGTTGAGTGTGGTGCTCCTGCACCACTAAATATGTGGCTACTGCAATAGATTGTACAAATGTGGTATGGTTCAAACAACTATTCAAAGGAATAAATTACTGAACATGTGGTACTTTATTGTGATAATACAAGTTCTATAAACATATCAAAGAACTCTTTGATGCACACAAAGACAAAGAACATTGCAATCAAGTATCATTACTTGAGAGAGTTGGTTCAAGAAAAACAAGTGAGAATGAAATATGTGAATACAAAAGAACATATAACTAATATATTCACAAAATATTTACCTAAGGATGCCCATGAATATCTTAGAGGTAAACTAGGGGTGATAACCCTATCCAAAGCTACTTAATAAGCAACAGTATACCTTGCATCAACTAAATTGAATGTCATATTTTAAAAATTTGGTGCAGTGGATCTTACTTTATGAGCTGCCTAAAGTAATGAAGGAGCTAAATTAGAAGATTTATAGTCACATGCAAGGTGACAAAGGGAGAACCTGAATTGATTATATCTGTATTAAAAGATGACAAGTCTTTGACATTGTTGTCAAAGAGGGAGATATAAGAAAGATGAAGATATATAGTAGAGAGGGATTGAAGAAGAAGATATAAGGTTAAGGGAGATATCGGAAAGAGGCACATATATTGATAGAGGGAGAAATTTCAAAGATATTAATTTTATTTTTGGTACTGTTGTTTGTATTGGTTTGCCATCAATGCCAAAGAGGGAGATTATTGAAAAGAGATTATTTGAAGAATAGAACATATCATGGAATAATCATTATTTTGTCAGTGATGTCAAACCTGCTACTTGCTAGTGAGACAATTTCTTATTATTCTAAACTCTATCATTTGTTTGATTGATGAAGAAGATTTGAAAAGAGAAGATAACAAGAGAACATAGAAAAAGGTTGAGTTATTTAGTGTATAAAAGGATTACTAAGACCAAGTAAGACATTGATGATATTATGTATTATTTATCTAGTTAAGGATAAAGTAAATGGTTACTTTAACTAAGCCAAGAAGAAGTGTTTTCATAAAAAGTGTTTGCCAAGCTTTGTTGAGTAAACAGTGTAAGCTAAGAAACTTCTAGTTCAGGTTGAGAAGAAAGTTAGTATATGTCAAGCATCAAAAAAATTTAGTAAGTTCCAAGCATCAGGGAAATAAGAGTAGTGACTGAGCTGAGAAGATGTAGTTGGTGCCGAGCAACTTAGTGTTGGCCGAGCATTATAAGAGTATTATTGTCGAGTGAACAATGTAGATGTTGAGTGACAACAAAAAGTGTTAAAATAAAGATTTTCCAAATATGAACTGACTAATTTGATTTCTTGAATTATGTGAAGTTTTAAGTCTGATGAGCTAGTGGTACACAATTCAAGATGGACCGTTTCAAGGTGAATTCAAGGAAGATTGTAGAAGAAGTTTCTAGAGGTTTGTGTTGAAGGACTTAGAAGATTGAGCAAAAGATGCAAAAATATTTTGGAGTCATAACCAAGATCATGACAAGATTACTTGCTCTCTTGGGAAAATAATTGTCACCAAATCATGTGAGAGGATTTTATTTGAGATGTGCAATGGGGAAAATCTATATTTGGAATATGCGTAGAAATCTAGAATAGAAATAGGTAAAAAATTTGAAGGTAAAACACCATAACACTTAGTTGAAAGGAATAATTTTAACCATAAAAGATGCTCAAAAGGGATGAGATATTTAGATGTTTATTTTGTCTTATTGATCAATCATTTTTTATCATATCAATTGGATCCTTAGTCATGGAATATTAACCAAATTATAGGATAATTTATGGGATGATTTCAAGTTTTTTTTATTGGTGGATGATTTCAAGGTTTTATGAGAAGAAGTTAGAATCAATAAGATAAAATAAGTAATCATTGCACATTAAGATTACAAGGTGGTGAACTTCTTTGAGAAATAATTTATGGCTGGTCAAAAATAATGGAGATGGAATTCAATTGAATGTTTAAACTTAGAAAGAGAAAATGTTGAATTGTTGCAAAATATTTTTTCAAAAAGGAAAGTATTGCTTGTAAATTCTCAATATGAAATCATTTGAGGTGGGTCAAATAAAGGGAGATATTCAAGTAGAAATTGGTTACAAAATGTTGGAATTAGCTGTATCAATGGAGGATAGGTCATATTAGTTTTTCTAGAATAAACATTGTGCGCTTAAATAAAGATCATTTTTCTTAATCTCCCTAAGGGGTCCAATTCTTACTAAAGAAATATAAAAAATATGCTTCTTGGGTCATTTTAAATGGATTTTGTGTTTAATAGAAGTGAATAAAATATCAATCACTTCTTTCATTGAAAATTCATGAATGAACGATTTATATTTGTTATAAAGAATTGATGTAACCAATAAAAGAGAACCTCCCAAGGAGATGTATTAACCTTGCAACTAGATATACCCCAATGAAAACACCCAAAATAACAAACAAAAAATGATGACCCTTCTTCTAGTTTATGGTTTTTTTTAGAAGGCTCAACAAGTGGCTCTTAGAGTACTGTCTTTTATAAACTAGGGTAGGACAAGTATCTGTGTTTGTCACAATGGCCTACTTAGCCTTCCTTTGGAGAGCGTATTTTCCTAGATTTATTTTGAAGGTATTTGAGATTCTTTTAATTAAATCATTACCCTTAGCAAGGTATGTATTTATGAAGGCATTTTTCTTCTCATTCAAAACTTGAATAATTTCATCCAAATGTGTTATCAACTTATTTTATTTTTCATCCCATAACTTTGCATCCTTCAATGGTTCATAATTTTTATCAAGAGCATTGATAAAATCCCACATAGCCTCTAGTTATCCTTCTTTATTTCCTCCTCTTGTAAAGAGAATTCATTTTTGATGATAGCCTAAGGATAATAGAATTTATGGGTATGCCTTTTTGCTTTAGTTCTTATTTTGAACATTTCATAGAAACCCTTAGGATCTATGAACCTAGCATGGGATGTTGCCATATTATACTTTTCAAAAAAATTTCCCAAAGTGTTTCCATCCCCCTTTAGTTATCAAAAACTGGTGTACAATGGTGAAACTAGGGAAAATTGTTCCTCTTGACCTATTTATCAGCTCCTCCTCTTCTAGTCCTTCAACCTACCGTAAAATTTCTTCTACACCAACCTTGAGAGGGACTTGGAAGGGAAACACATGGGGATTTCCTTAAAAACCATAGATTCTAATTACTATAGAAAATGGGCATGGGATGATATCTCCCCAATTTTGGCTCACCTTCAAGCCTATAGCATACTCCTTTGGTCTAATTAATTCCAATAAGGCCTTAAGGATCTAAGGGTTTTCAGGAGGCAACAATGTTAGGATTAAACATAGACAAAAATAAAAATTACATGCAAATATAAACCATATCAAAAAATAATGGATCACACAAAAAAGAACACAAGACACCAAGATTTAACATGGTTCACCTAAACCCTAGGCTACGTCCACCAAATAGCAAGTCTAATATTTTTACGATATAGTGATTACAACCTGATTACAATCCATAATCCTTTATAGCTCAATATCGCCGCAAGAACCAATTTTTGCATCACCTTATGAAACAATCCCTAACCCTAAGCCCTTTTATACAAGTATTAAACCACTTTAGGGTCATAATTAATAATTACATGTTAGCCCAAAATCCTAATAAAATAGGGCCCAAATATTTTTTTATGAAGTATGTGTAGTACTTCCCTTATCAATCATTGCAAACTACCAATCTCTCACTTAGGGACTAATCAGACTCCACACTAGACAACAATCTCCCACTTGGAGACTGATCCTATAGAAATACTGCTACTACATGGGGCTCCCATTGGATCAAACTAACCTAGACTATGATGTTCATTGATTGTTATTTAGTCTAGAAGACTAACCAAAGCTAAAGAGGAATTAAACTTCTCCCTTGTCACTACCTTTGTAAACATATCCACTGGATTTTCATCTATATGAATCTTGTCCATCTTTAACTGTTCATCATCCAAAATGGATCGAATGAAATGATACTACAACTGTATGTGTTTTGTCTTTGAATGCAGAGTTGAATTCTTCACAAGATGAATGGAACTCTGACTATCTATAAACAAATAATTATCCTTTTGAGTATCTCCCAATTCTTCCAAGAAGAACTAAAGCCATATCATCTCCTTGGCTACCTTTGTAGCAGCAACACACTCTACCTCTATAGTGGATAATGCATTAACCTTCTATAACCTAGAAACCCAACTCATGGCTTCCCTACCAATAGTAAATACATAACCTATAGTACTCCGCCTAGTATCAATATCCCCTACCAAATTTGAGTCAACATAGCCTTGTAAATTAGTAGTAGAGCCCCCAAAGTGTAAACACTTACTAGATGTTCCTCTTAGATATCTAAGAATCCATTTAACTACATTCCAATGCTCAATTCCTGGATGACTCATATACCTACTAACGACTCCCACTACATGTGCAATATATGGCCTAGTGCATACCATAACATACATTAAGCTTCCTACAACTGAAGCATAGGGTACCTTGGACATCCTATGCTCCTCTTCTTGTGTCTTGGGACACATCTTCTTGTCAACTTCAAATGACCAGGTAAAGGTGTGCTGACAACTTCAACATTCTCCATAGAGAAATATTGCAACACCTTCTCAACATAATCAACTTGAGATAGTGTCAATTTCTTGTTCTTCCTATCTCTACAAATCTTCATACCAAGGATTTTTTTTGCTTCCCTGAAATCCTTCATAGAAAATACATGTTCTAACTAATGTTTCTGCTCCTTAATATGATCCATGTTAGACCTAGCTACAAGCATATCATCAGCATATAAATATAAAATAATGTAGCTATCATCATCCAACTTCTTAAAGTAAACACAATGATTTGAATGACACCTATTGTATCCATGCTCATGCATAAACCTATCAAAGTTTAGATACCATTACCAAGGTGTTTGCTTCAAGCCATATAAACTCTTCTTCAACCTACACACTAAGTTCTCCTTACCCTTGACCTGAAATCCTTGTGGCTGATCCATATATATCTCTTTATCCAAATCACCATGAAGGAAGGTTGTTTTAACATCAAGCTGCTCCAAATGAAAATCTTCAGTAGCTACAATACTTAAAACAATATGGATAGAAGTCATTTTAACAAGAGAAAATATCTCATCAAAATCGATTCCTTTTTTCTATGTAAATCTTTTTACAACTAACCTAGCTATAAATCTTTTCTTACCTCCTTCCTCTTATTTCAACCCGTAAACCCACTTATTTTGTAAAGCCCTTTTACCTACAGGAAACTTACATAAATCCCATATCTTATTTTTCAACAAAGATTCCATTTCTTCTTTCATCATAGACTCCCACTAAATCTTAGTATCTACCTACAGAGCTTCATCATAACATTCAGGTTCACCAACATTTATTAGTAAAATAGAATACAAAGAAGGAGAAAATCTTTCTAGAGGTCTACGCATCCTTGTTGACCATCTAACATGCACTGGTGTGTGTGGTATTTGTTGCACATCATGAGAAATGTATGGAACATCATCTTTTGGAGTATCATCCAACACTACATAATAATCTTCTTTCTTCTCATGTTGCTGCAATAGATCTTTGTATAACACATTCTCATTGAATGTGACATCCCTACTTCTTACAATTTTATGATTTTCAAAATCCCAAAGCCTATAACCAAATTCATTAATGCCATATCCAATAAATACACATTTCTTTGACTTAGCTTCTAGCTTGGTTCTATTTTCAGAATCTATATGAGAAAATGCTTCACAATCGAAGGTTTTGAGAAAAGAATAACTCACCTTCTTACCAGTCCATGCTTCCTCTGGAATACCACAACCCAAAGGAGTAGAGGGACCTCTATTAAAAAAATATACAATATTATTGATAGCCTCCATCCACATGTGTAAGGGCAACCTAGCATGCAACCTCATGCTCCTTGTATGCCCCATTATAGTCATGTTCATGTGTTCAACCACTCCATTTTCCTGTGGAGTCCTTGGGAACAATTTTCTATCTATGAATACCATTAGTGGAGCAATATTCTTCAAATTCATGACTAAAATACTCACCACCATTATTAGATTTAAGACATTTTAATTTCTTACCAGTCTCATTTTCAACCAAGCATTTCCATTTCTTAAAAGTTTGAAATACATTAGATCTATGTCTTAGGTAATAAACACATACTTTTCTAGTTGCATCATCAATGAATGTAACATAATAATGAGAGCCACCAAGGGAAGATACTTGAGCCGGTCCCCATACATCAGTATGCACAAGCTCTAATTTTTCCTTTTTATTTTCCTTCCCATTCTTCACAAAACTCACTCTCTTTTGTTTTCCATACACAACTTTCACAAAAATCCATATTAACACATTTTAGACCTGGTAAACCTTTCTTTGAATGAAGTACTTTTATACCTTTTTCACTCATGTGCCCAAGTCTGTTGTACCACAATGCTGTATCAGAATCTACAATAGCTATTTATTCTCCCTGCTTAACTGTAGCAACTGTTCTTGAACACTCATTTTTCTCTGAAACAATTAAAGTAGAAGGACCAATATGACTTATACAAAGATATAAGGTACCTACTTTTATACCTTTTTCTACTACAATGGAACCTTTTGAAATCTTACAATTTTTATCATTAAAAGTAACTATACAACCCTCATCACCGAGTTGCCTTGCTGAAATTAAATTCCTTCTCAGCCTTGGAACATGTCTTACCTCATGTAGTAGCCTATGATTATCATTCTACAACTTAATCTTAACTTTTCCCTTTCCAAAAATCTGACAGGGATCATTATCCCCCAAATAAACATGTCCAAAATCCCCTTGGACATAATCAATGAAATAACCTCTATGAGGTGTAGCATGAAATGAAGCACCAAAATCTAAAACCTAGGAATCATCAACACTTTCTAAAGATAGAAGCAAAGCATCGTCTTTGAATTTTTTACTTACCACATTTTCCTCCTTGTCTGAATTTGGTTTATCTCCTTCATTTTTCTTTCAAGTCCAACAATCTTTCTTTTTATGCCCTGGTTTCCCACAATACTAGCAATCATTTGGTCCTCTCAATTGAGACCTTCTCCTCTTTGACTCTCCTCTTGATTTCCAATGATTTCTAGAATTATTTTCTCTTTCAGTTGTTTTGCCTCTTCTTTGTGCGTTCAAAGCACTTCCTGATGTAGATCCACCTGAGGTTTTCCTATGAGTTTTCTCACTCAAAATAACACTGATCACATCATCATATTTTAGGGTACTAGATCTAGGAACATAACTACTCACAACCATTTTAGCTTTCAGGAAAAGAACACAATCAAGAGAGCCCTAATTTCTTCATCAAAATTAATTCCCATAGAAGATAACTGATTAGTAACAATATTAAACTCATTTAAATGATCTGCAATAGATCCATCTTTTGTCATTTTCATATTAAATAAATGCTTCATGAGAAATACCTTGTTTGAAGTAGAGGGTTGTTCATACAGTTTTGCTAGGGTTTGCATCAACTCTTCTATTGTCTTTTCTTTTATAATATTAAATGCCACTGATGGTGCCAGGCATAATCAAATGTTTCCAAGTGCCTTTCTGTCCAGAAGATCCCAGTCGTCATTTGAGATAGATCCTTGATTCTTGGTTTTGCCTTGTAACGGCTTCCATAAATCCTTCTAATAAAGATAGTCTTCCATTTGCATCTTCCATAAATGAAAGTTCTACTGATTAAATCTATCAACCCTCAACTTATTCTAGTCTACCATTGCTCCCACTCAACCATGAGACTTTCCTACAGAAGATAACTGAAAAAACCAACTTCACTCTAATACCACTTGTTAGGATTAAATCAAGGATAGAAATAACAATTAAATGCAAATATAAACCATATCAAAAAATAATAGATCACACAAAAAATAACACAAGATACCAAAATTTAACATTCACCCAAACCCTAGGCTATGTCCACCAAATAGCAAGTCCAATATTTTTATAATCCATTTATTATAACTTGATTACAATCCATAATCCCTTAGCTCAATACCATTGCAAGAACCAAATTTTGCATCACCTTATGAAACATTCCCTAACCCTAAGCCCTTTTATACAAGTATTAAACAACTTTAGGGTTATAATTAATAATTACATGTGGGCCCAAAATCCCAATAAAATAGGGAGCAATTTTTTTTGTTGTGGCGATACCCTGAGCCCCAAAGAATTTATGAAGTATGTACAATACTTCCTTGATTAGTCACCACAAACTAAGAAACAATGCTCTTGTAGTGCTTCTCATGTTTGTAGTCTATACCTTGTTAATATTTTGATTCGACAGATACTTATTACTCATGTTATTTATACATTTGAGATGACCTGATGGTTAGATGTTATACTTTAATTTCCAGAATCATAGATGTTAGATTACTATATTGTTTAGTTGATCATATATGCACGATGATGCCTTTTTGAGATGATAGTATGTTTTATGATGATATCTGGTTATCTGGTATTTGGACTTATCCTCTGATTACGTTTATGTGTTGAATTTAATTCCATGATCATTTACTTCATTCTTTCTTTGTGACGCTTTATGCGAATGTGAGTGATGTAAATGGATTATTTTAGTATAATTAAATAAATGGTTAAATTAGGTTATTTAATGTATTTATTGCTTTGGCTATGTTTTTATATACAATTCAATTGATCAATGTGTTTTAGTGTGCAAGATTCATATCCCTGGTAGTGGCACATGGAGTTAGGGATTCAGCTATTCATAATTAACCAATGTCATCATTGTATGGTTGGTGTATCCTATTTAATTATTAAATTAAAGCCTTCGGTGATTTAATAAATCTAGACTCATTTGCATTATGTGATTAGACTCATTAGCATGTCTGTGCATTTAAAGGTTCACATTTTTTGTGAAAGCTATTAATAAATTTTGTGGTTTTTGGTTTAAGGGTTTTTGGGCTTTATTTTAATTAATTTTAATTTTTGATAGCTTTGTCATAGTTAAATTCCAATTACTCAGAATAGCCTATTTTTTTTTTTTTTTGGGTTGAATTAGGTTTTAAATAGGTTACCTAGTTATTTACCCTAATTGATTATTCACTGAAAAAGTGAATAAGTATCCAAAAAGGAAATTTATTCCTCACTTGTCACTTTTGGAAATATAATTTTAGAGAAAATTTCCAAATCCTCTTCTTTAGGGTTGTGTTTCTATTTGCTGTAGGAGCTACGAGCATGGGATCATCGCAAGATTAGTCTCATTGGATCCAGCCTAGGGAGACCTTGGTTTGCCATGATTTTCGGAAGCTTCCATGGAATATTTATTTTATTGTTTAGATTCTCATTTTGGCCCTATTGGCTATCAGGTAGGGCTCTCCTATTTTGTTGTTTTATCTCTATTTCAACTTCCATTTCTGGTAACTACATGTTAGGAGGTTGAGAACTAGTGTTCTCCTCTATTTCTGATTGCTATCTTTGCTTGGTTGGTTAGGTATGAGCATTTCCCTAATTTTTAGGATGAGGGTTTGGGGTTTCACACTATTATGCTTTCCATTTTTGCAAATGATGTTCAAACCCAAATTTTATTGGATTTTTGTGGCTTATTCATCCTTGGGGTGAATGGGTTTGATTTTCATTAATTTTAATCAACGTTGGTTTTTTGAGGTTTTTGCCTCGATTTGTGTACCATCTAGTTTTCTCAAGTTTTCTTGGCATGATGTTGGTTGTGGACTTGGATTATCTATAGAATGCCACTCCAATCTTTTTTTCACTTTTATGTTTTATTGGGATACATGTTACATCCGTACTCCTGAGCTTGTATTCGATTGAGAGCTATTTTGCTTGTGTTATCATCCAACCCTTGTTTTATGATCTTTGTATTGTTGGTGCACCATACACAAGCATGCGAACATGCATTTTTTAAGTGCTTGCAAGGCCCAAACTCCTAGTTGTAACTTGTATTTAGTGGAGTTATGTTCAGTGGCGTTGGGTTGGGAATATGCATGCCTACAGGCACTCATCATGTGATGAGCATGGGTATGTAGGGTAGCACTATGGAGGTGCTTCTCTCACAACCTTGGTGACTATTTCCTAGAGGGTTGGCATGAAGAAGATTCTAATAAGTGATAAATTGGGTAATAAATCTAAGATAATAAAAAGTAAAGTGAGCACCTAATTTAGTTTGGGGACACTTGATATGCGAGCAACCGATTAAGTCCAAGGACATAGTGCGTGTGCCTCCCTAGGAAGTTGAAGCTATACAATACTAGCTTGGGCTACTTGATGCCATGCTACTTACCCTCTAGTGAGTCCCTACATAGTTGACCCATAGAGTGTCTAACCAAGACTTGTTCCACTTGCAATGTCTAATGATCTTGCTTGTAGTCCTCTTTATTGTTTGGCATGAGTGTTAGTCATGGACATTTTCTTTATGTGTGTTTGGGGTTGGATCATTATCTTGATTAGCACAATGGGTGTGGACCTATGAATTCCATGTAGTTGGGAGGCATAACTACCTACACCACTGCTAGGGACTAGTTTACAGAGACAATCATTTTTTAGTTGTGATTGATGCTTGATGTTTCACTTGGTATTTTGGGTTTCTAGAGCATGTTCCCTTGTGTTCTATGATTTAATTAGAATGCTTGGATGTCATGTTTAGATGAAATTAGTTTTATTAACACATTCCTTTTTATGATGTTAGCATATGGTTAGATGCCGTGATTCACTATTAGTTGGAGTATCTATTGCTTTATTGGATTAGCATGTTAGATCTTCTTGTTCTTATGATGTTATTAACTTGTAGTAGTGATGTCCTCATAAGAGAACTCTAACTATCTAGTTGGCAGCTTGGGATGTTATGAATGGGGGATGGATATTGCCTTTGAGGTCTCATGATGTTGTTACGGTTGGGAGAAACTATGCAATATTATTTAAAAAAAAAATTCAACTGGAGGAAAACACAAAGGACTTGAAAGGGTTTTAGACTTTATCTAGGGTTTCCTTCTGAATTTTTTTTGAAAATACATAAAAAGGGCTATGAAATTATCAAATTTTATTCCCAGAATCATGATGAAATTTCAAAAAAAATTAACCCTAAACATGGACAACAATATCTCTATTTGTGGATGATGAGAAATTCATGTTCATATAAGGGCTCAGAGTTTCTAGGAGAAGCATACCACAAACCTAACTACTTAAAAATTACTGAGGAAAACTTCACAAGAAAATGACCAAACCAAACAAGAAACAAAGGAAACACCAACAAGAAAAGAAAACACTTATATAAAAAAAATACAAAATGAACAACCTAATCCTACTATTCATGGAAAATAAAACTTCTTAAAAAAATTATCTCTTCAAGAACTGTCCATGAACTGGTAGTTCAAGGGCATCACCAGAGAGATCCTTTAGAACATATGAATCCTCTCTCTATTTTGAGTCAATCAAATAAGGACCAAGTCACGTAGGTTCAAATTTCCCACTCTTCCCTTTATCTTCTAATCTCGCATTCCATAACAAAACTATATCTTCAGGTTCAAATTTTCTATTTGTTTCCATTTTATCAAACAAGTGTTTCACTTGTAGTTTTAGCTTAGTATTTTTGGTTGAAGCTTGCCTTGTATGTTCATCCAATCAAGTGAAATCATCAATAATTTCTTTCATATCATCATCATATTTTTGGATGAATCTATACATCCCTATCAAGTTGTTTTGAGGCAACCTAGCCTACATTCCATATATTAGATCAAAAGGTGTTGCTCCAATAGTCTTCTTCACTATTACCCTGTTTGTCCATACTACTAGAGGTAACTTTGAGTCCCAAGCCTTTTTTTTATCATCCAAAATCCTCTTGATAATCTTCAAAATACTCTTGTTTGTGGGCTCTACTTGTCCATTTCCCTGGGGATGATATAGGGAGGAGGTAGATCTAGTTAAGCTATACTTCTCACAGAATTGAATATATTCATCAGATCTAAAATACATGGCATTGTTTGTTACAATTCTCTTTGGACATAAAAATTTAGTGATAATATTATTTAAAAGGAAATCATTCACAACCTTTGTTGTTGACCTCCTAGTTGGGATGGCCTTCACCCATGTTGTGAAATAGTTAGTAGCAACTAGGATCCATGAATGACCCCCACTTGACTTGTTAGCAATCTCTCCTATAAAATAAATGCCCCATTGCTAGAAAGGGGCTTCCACCTCTAGTATTCTTAGTGGCATGTTCCCAAAAAATTTGAACTTACTAAAAAATCTTCATGAAGGGTCACACTCTCTTACTAATTTGTGAACATCATTAAATAGAGTTGGCTACCAAAAACTAGATCTTGTTACTTTGTGGGCTATTATCTTGGCCATGTAATGACCTCAACATAATCCACTATGCATCTCACTTAGAATATTGATTGATTCTACCTTTTCAACACACTTCAACAATACCTCCTCAAAATTTCTCCAACGTAGTTTTCCATCAATAATAATGTATCTGATAGCTTGTAATTTTGGTGATCTCTTCTCATTGTCAGTCATTGTAGATGGAGCACACATGCATTACAAATAATAGATGATGTTCTTGTACCAACTACAATAATCCATACAAAAAATGTATGGGTGATGTTCATCATCTACAACATTTATTTGATTTGCATCTAAATTTGATTGCGCCATCAGCTTTTCCAAACCTTGACCTCTCACCAACTTAGTGGTCTAGATATCTATATTGAATTCTATTTATCCATCTACACCTTTTGCATGATACTTATTGTTGATAAAATATATATTTAATTACAACACTTGGAATGAAGGTTGTGAATGTGGCTCCTATCAAATAACATCTGAAAGCTTTAATTTCTTTCACCAAAGCATAGGCTTGCTTTTCATTTATATCATATTTGAGTT
This sequence comes from Cupressus sempervirens, assembly GCA_028749045.1. Classification (NCBI taxonomy): domain Eukaryota; kingdom Viridiplantae; phylum Streptophyta; class Pinopsida; order Cupressales; family Cupressaceae; genus Cupressus; species Cupressus sempervirens. The sequence continues at coordinate 612,017,415 of CM053784.1, read as the reverse complement.
TTGTAGCTTGAAGGGACTTACTAAAAAAGGAAATAGGTTGTTTAGAAACTTCTTCATTCTTATGGAGTAATACTATTGCAATAGTATGGAATGAAGAAAAAGAAAAAGATGCATGGTTTACAACAACCAAGGGTTCTTAATACCGATGCATTCATGATTTCTTCTTTGATGTTTTAAAATGCGACTGAAGATTCCCCATCCCACTTAATTTTTCCTTCTTTCTTGAGCATTTTGGAAATTGGTCTACTGATCTCAAAAAAATTTGTGATGAATATCCTCAAAAAATTCACTTGACCAAAAAAGGACTAAATTCCCTTGACATTCTTGGGCTTAGGAACTTTGTCTATGAAAATAACTCTTTTGGGGTATATTCTAACCCCTTCTATAGACATTATGTGACCTAGAAGTTTTCCTTTAGTTACCCCTAATGTACACTTCCTTGGGTTAAGGAAGACTCCATACTCCTGAGCTTTCACAAAAATATTCTCTAGATGCCTACAATGATCTTTTGCATTTTAGGAGTAAGTAGTCAAGTCATCTTGATATACTACCATGAATTTATTATGAAATCTACAAAGGCCACATCCATAAATCTTTGAAAAGTTTCTCTAGAATTGATAATCCCAAAAGGCATTCTCATATACACATACATACCCCAAGGTGTTGTAAAGGAAGTCTTATATTTCTTAGCTTCATCCACTAATACCTAGTTATAACTTGAGAAACCATCTATCATAGAGATTAATTATGAACTAGTTACTTTTTGTAACATGTCCTCCATATTTGATAGCCCATAGTTATCCTTCAAAGATGCAACATTCAAATTCTTGAAATCTTCATAGAGTTAGTTGTATCCATTTTTCTTTCTAATAAGCACTAAGTTTGATACCCATGTGGAATGCCTGATGGGTTTTATAATCCCCCATCTTTGAGTTTCATCAACTCCACTTGTATTTTGGGGGCTAATGTAGGATTTATAGGTCTTTGCTTTTTTCTTAAAGGATTAAAATTTTCCTTTAAAGGAATCACATGTTTGAAAAGATCTTCTCGATGGGCTTTCAGGTCATCATATGACCAAGCAAAAAACATGTCTAAATTTTGTCAACAACCCAATTAAGGATCTTATTATATTTGGGGATAGTTTCTTACCTACATATACCCTTTTAGGGAACTTAGCAGTTCCAAGATTTACCTCCTCTAGCTCCTCTGGTTTTTTGTCCTTGACATCTAATTTAAATCTATCTTGGTTGTCAAAAATACTCTCCAACATAACCAATCCTTTTGGCACTCTATTTGTCTTGAGTCGTAGGATCTCTTTATCAAAAAATGTATCCTCTCCATCTATTGTCTTAATAAAAGAACTGCAATATAGTTCCTCCCTATGGTATTTGTCTCCACATTTAAGGAACTTCAAGATATCAAAATCATCTTAAAAAACTTGCTAGTTTTCTATGTTATCAGGGATGAATGGCCTAACTTACATCTCTACTTTTGGAACTCCTATAAAAGTGATATCATCTAGTTTGATTGCTATGTTTTCCAATAGGTCTACCATCTTATTATAAGTTCTATCCATCCAAATTATTCCAAATGCATCAAAAGCTTCAATTTCATCCCAAACAAAATTCTTGTATTGCTCTAGTCTCTTATTCTTTGATAGATAAGACTGTCTAATTTGTGATACAACCAACTTTGAATTAGTTATCACATAAAATTTTTTTATACCATGTTTGGTAGCCAATTTAAGACCCAAAATAAGTGCTTTATATTCAATAATGTTATTTGTACATGTGAAATTAAAGTGAAAGAATACCTAAAAGTCTATTTCTTTGGTGAAATTAACACCACTCCAACACTAGCTCCCTCTTTTGAATTGGAACCATCAAAATACATAGTCCATAGCTAACCATTCTTTGAACACCTTTCAAATTCTTGTAATATTGGTGCATATGCCTCACTTTAGCTATGAAAGCATTTATATCAGTGTTCAAAAAATATGTAGCATCATTATCTATGTTTTCTTCAATCATATGGGTCACCTTGGGCTATCTATTCACCTCTATTCACTTTAATATCCTTATCACCAATATGAAAAGTAGCATACGATAAATCACACTGCAAACTTCCCCCCATGACAACTCTCCACTTTCTTAACAATAACATACCATATTGAGGAGGGATATCTACTACTAGTAAACTCATGGTTAGATCACTATTGAGATATACAACTAACTTCTATGGTAACACAAATAGTTCCTATAATAGGGACTTCTCAGGAGTCTAAGGAACAACATCTTCCTTATTTGGTATCTACCTTTAAATAGAGAGATTCCATGGTTTTAAAAGTCATAATAGTATTTGAAGCATCAGAATCTATCATATAATTTTTCTAAAATAGTTTTACCATTTATAATTGTAAGAATTTGGCTTATGTTAGAATTCACCCAAGACCAAGGAACTCAAACACAAGCACAACTATAGATCAAAGAGAGTATATGATCAGAATGACGATATATTCATTCAATATGCCATATATGCCATATGCAAGCACACTAGGAGTGCCTATATATAAAGGCCTCTAGAGAGCTTCTAGAATGCATAGAAGTCAGCATCATGATAAGTCATACAACCAAGCACATGTCCACCAGATATGGGTTATCCTCCGTTAAACATGAAAGTAAGTGCAATGATGTGAGGATAAGCCTACAATGGTGTAGCACACAAATTAGTGGTGTGGACAACATGTGCTAAATTAGGAGTGCAAATAACTATGTTGTCTACATGAAAACTCAATGAATGATGCAAACTCTAGTGTTGTAGACACCATGTGCTGAAATAGAGTTGCATACTTCTGTGATAGTACACAAACTTCTAAGTGTCTCACCTAAATAAATAATAAAATAATGTAAAATAATAAAATAATGCATTAACCTAAGTAAACTTAAGTAAGTGTAAATAGTAAATACTCATTTACACCAACAATAATCAAACATAGGAAAACTGGGTCAATATTCTCAATATAAGCTACTATAAGATTGTCAAGATACATAGGTGGAATTTGGGATATTACTCCTTCCCCATCCTCCTTTGTTTTATGTATGAGTTTTCCCTTTTCTCCTATTGATGACTTATTCTTAATAGTATTACCCTTCTCAATTCCCCCTAACTATGCTAAGGCTTTGTTCTTATGTTCATCTATCCTAAACATCTCAGATAAAGGGAATTTCATAATAATATGTGATAACATAAGCATCATATCAACATGAATGTAAGGAGGAACTTCAAGAAGCATACCTTTATTTTCTTGCAGTTGATGAGTAATATCCTCAACTTATTTATTTGCATTTGGCTCATGTCTTTTGACTTCCACAATCTCTTTCTTTTTGTCTATGTCTTGGGTATGCACATTTTTCTTAGGCTTCCACTTCTTGGTTTTAAGTTCTTTTACTTTAACAACCAGTGGGCCCTTTTCTTTATTAGCCTCATCCATTTTGTGAGTTATATATTTGATGAAAATACCAGATGATTTATCAACATTTTCATTCACTATCCTATTTCTCAAGTTATAATTACTCTAAACCCGAGCAACCATTTTAGCAATTATCTTATCAATTTCTTCTCTAGATGGCTTTTCTCAAATTTATATGGCCTACATATGATGTCATATTACATGCTCTATTTTCCACTTCTTCTTCATCATGAAAAAATATTTGTTGATGATAACTGCCATATAAATTTCTTTGATTATTTACATCCCATTCTAATTCTTGCAAGTCTGATTCATTTTCATACCAAGAACTTACCAAGTTGTAAGCCACATTATTATAAATTTTTTCATGAACAATCTCTTCTAGTACTAATTGTTGGGATGTTGACATTGACTTCGCCACTGTACAATGATAAGGAGAATGAGAATATTGACAAGCCATACACCAAGGTACCTCTTCAACAATATTTACATAACTCCTTTGTAAATGATTTGGTGCAATTTTTTCATTAGCATCTTTTGTAGGTTATTAATAGGTTTTCCATTCTTCCATTGTATATTATAAGGAAAATTTTGCAATCAATTCTATCTTTTGAAATCATTATTGAATTGAGGCGTATCACTAGTATGAGTCTTACCTGGACCTCCAACTGGAGGTTTCATATTCTTCAATAGATTTAACATCTGATCTATTTTTTCCTCCTCAGTATTCTTATTAGTACCAAAATTGTCACCTTATTATTATTCTAAGGATTAAATAATTTAGGATAGTCTCTTCTCCCTAACTTTCCCAAAGCTCTTCTATTATTTTCAATGTTCACAACTACTTTGAAGGCATCTCTCAACATTTTAGGATCCTTATCTCTTAAGATATAAGCCATTTTCTTGTCAAAAGAATTAAAATAAGTTGTCAAGCATAAATTATCATCCATCCTCATAACTTGAAATAACTTGTACATCCCCTTTTGGAACCTAGCATTAAAATCAAATATAGATTCATTTGGGTTTTTTTTGATGTTATTAAATTAATTCAAGACAAAACCAACATTAGTGTTTTCTCCATATTACTTCTTGAAACATTTTTCAAGATCATACTATGAACCTATACTGTCATCAGGAAGCCTTCTGAACCAATCTCTAGCATCCTTAGTAAGAGAATGCATAAACAAATTCATGACTACATCTTAAAATTCACCTTCATAATCATTAAACATATCTATAAAATTTTTGAGATGTTGTTCACCACTAATTGCATTATTTCTAGTGAACTTAGTGACCTTATCTCTTAGCTCATTTGGGACAGGGTTAGGATGAATAGGGATTCCTACAAAGGAAATTTTCTTATGCCTCTCCATATATGGAGACCTTTTCTAAAAACCTAAGGCACTAGTAGAGATGGGTCCACCATTATTAATGGATGTATTGATCTTTCCTTGATGCACTATAATTTTATGACCTATTGTAGTAGAAGAGGAAGTTGGCCCTGATTGAAGCAGATCTCAAGAACTGGATTTCTTTTTTCATTTCAATTGCTTTGGCCTCATTTTCAACCTTTTAGAACTCTTTGGAAAGGTTCTAGTGTTCCCTTCTAACCTTTTTCAAATCTATACCAATTTTTTACATGATAGGGACATCTTTTGGAGTTATAAGGGGTTCAATAATATGAATACCAATTGTCTTCTATTTACCCTTCTCTAGAATCTTAGAAGTGGGTTTAACTATATTCAATGTATCTTTATCCTTCTCAATTGATTCATATTGATATATTTGATTTATAACTAGCCCTTCTTTTATAGATTTAAAATTGTTATGCAGGGCTTGTTCTTGTGCCTTACATTCGAACCTCAATTTTCCCAAATCTCCAAATACATCTTTATGTAGAGAGGTAGATTTTTTCTCTAGTCTCTTGTTTTTTCTTTTAACAGAGATATTCTTCTAAGCAAGTTATCCCTTTCAATGTGGGTATTCATGACTTCCACATGATTTCACTCTATGTGCTTCTATTGATGAGGATTGGGCAGGCAGTATGGATGATAAAAGAGCACTAGTGGTGGAGCATTCTTTCTTGGATGAAGATTGGTTTCTTGGTTGAGAAAGAAACCATATTGTATTTTGTAGAGTACAACTAAGCTAGAGTGTGTAGCAACAACAAATAATTGTAATCAAATGATGTTGATGAAGTAGATGTTGAAGGATGTTCAAATAGAATTTTTAGAACTTGTTATCATATACTGTGATAACACAAGTATAGTAAGTATATCTAAGAATCCTATATTGCATTCTATGACTAAGCATATACCTATTAAGTATCATGTATTGAGAGAGAAGGCAACATCAAAGGAGATTAGATTGGAATACATGAGTACTAAAGATTAGATTACAAATATCTTTATGAAGCCCTTGTTTAAAGATACATTTGAGTACTTGAGAGGTACACTTGGGGTTATGCCCTTACCTAATTCTAAGTAGATGATGTAGATATTGCATCACTTTAGTCGTATAGAGCACTATTGTTTGAATGGATTGAATGCTAATGCTTCCTATATGGGGGAGCATCTATGATGAGTAGAGTCATTGAGGACTCTTGGTATTTGGTATTGAATAGTGTCTTTGGACACTTGAGTTGGTTGAAGACTTGAAGTAGTAAATTGGCATAATGAAGCCTTTGTCATTGATGTCAATGGGGGAGAGAATGCATGAAAAAATCCCCTAAGTATGTATGGGGAAGGTATAGTTATTAGGGAGATTTAGGAAGATTCATGTAAAAGAGAAGGAATATCTCTATGGGGAAGATATGTAGCATGAAGAGTTATTAATGCCAAAGGGAAAGAGAAGAGTACCATTGAATGGGGGAGAAGTTAAGAAGTTTCTTAGTGAACGAATCATGATGTCGATCTGGAAGATGCAAAATAGAGTAGTATTCTAGAGGATTTTAGATATTATTGATGAAGAAGATTTGAAAAAATGAGTTTAGTAGTAGCAGTAGCAGAGTATTGTTTGGTATTCTTGGAACCTAGATGTTTTTCATCTATGTTGCCATCAATGCCAAAGGGGGAGATTTTTAGCATGAATGTTGATGGTATTCATTTAGGGGAGTATCCTAAGCATTGGAAATCATGTGGCAGTGTTGATATGCTGCATTCATGACTGTGTTTGTCATTAATGTCAACATAGTAGTAATTCTGTAAAGACTGGTAGAGCAGCAGATAGAGATCATGGTCATACAGACAAGATTTTAATTGTCAAGTGACACGTGGTTAAGGACATATTCTACACTATGTCCTGATGATAAGGTTCAATGCACGTAAAGTAAGTCAAACACATATGAAAGATATGCCTGATTTATAGTGAGCAATACATAGACAAAGTACCCAAGAAGTGGTTTCTGATGATTGCATTATATCTTATAACAGAGATATAATCTAGAGATATGTTGATAGCCAGTGATAGAAGAAAATCTAATGTTGACATCAGCAAATATGAAAGACCTAGTGTCGCACACGAAAGAATTTGTATAGATTGTGAACTGACTGTGTTATTGTTATTACAAACTAATTAATTATCTTATTATAATTAATTAGGAAAAAGTTGAGGCTAACTCAAGGAATTATTTTGAAGATATGGTATAAAGGAAAGATGTTTTCCTTATTTGTAAGATAGTGTGATTAATGTATTGAATGAGAAGCAATCAAGGAAGTGCAAAAATTAGCAAAGTGTTTGGTGAATGTGAGGAAGTGATCTAAGGGATTATTGGATGCAAGATTTGTGATTTGGTATTGAGATCAGAAGGAGAAGAGATCTAGTTGATAGGAAAGAGGAGGAAGGAGAAATATACTAAAATTCTATTATTCTACAAGGAATAATATAGAGATCATTTTGACAATGGGTTCATTGATCTTGCCCCTGAAGTTGTTTGGAAAACGGGTCCATTTGCCTTCTACAACTCCTAATAAGGTTGGAATCTCCTAATAAGGATTCAAATTCTCCTAACAGGGACTAATATGTACTGAATGTTGTTATAGACTCCTAACAGGGTCCATCCTCTAACAAGAATATTTATATTAGTAGATCATCTTGTGTGTATCATCCCCATCGAGTTATTTTCCCTTTGATCAAGGGTTTTCCTAGTTAACATATCAGGTGTTATTATGCATGATTATCTTGTTGTGGTTTTTGATTATATTTCTCATATGGTTAAGATTTAATACGGTTGATAATTGTGATAATAGTTGTATAACTGATTCAACACCACCTCCCCAAGCCCCCTTACTAGTTATATTGGTGGACTATACATTCTAACAATATGATATGGTAATGAAACTCAATTGATAGGCTAATATATCTAAAATGAACTTCCACATGTGAAATTATAACATTCTAAGCTCATGTGGCCAACTTTCTAAAAATAGCAAGCTTCAAAAAATAGCAACTCTACACTAAAACAACCCTTGTTAAAAAGACACAAATAGAAGTATTTTGTGGTGATGCAAGATTTCCCTTAAACTCAATATGCTTGAATGCATTAGACACCAAGGGTAATTTGAGAAGTGATCTTGTCATGTCTCAGGTGTGTATAGGAAAAAAAGATGGTTAAACACATCCCTTGTCATCCATGATGAATCTTCTATTGGTTGTTGGAGAAAAAAGTTAATTTAATTTCATTAATTAAATTACCTTTTATCCCTTCTTAAGATTTCACTTTACACACCTTTTGCATTCTTATTTAATAATTAATTAGTAATTATTAAATAACGTTTACCTTTTAGGTTACCCTTTGTACATTTTAGGTTACTCTTTTCGAGTTTCGAGCTCCTTCTATAAGGATAAATTGTTTGTAATTATCTCATATCTTTTTCATTTTTGAAAATAAAATTTCAATATTTTTAGAACAAAACCCTTGCCTTCTCTTGTCTTTTTCTTCTCTATGAAAGGTTTTTACATGTAGGTATTCTTCGAGCTTTGTATATTTGTATTGATCAAATAGTTCATGGTATTAGAACCAAATCTGTTGTAGCTTTTTCAGTATTTAAAGAAAAAGGAGAAAGAGGGTTTGACATAACAAATATGACATTTTTCAAGCATTTTTCTTTGATTTTTGGAGGTGTGATGATGACAATTTACAAAAAATAATTATAGAGGTGATTTTCAAACAATGATATCTCACTCATACGAAGTCCTTTTTTCAAGATTTTTTTTTTGTTTTGGGGTAGAATTTCATGATCTACACAATGGTGCAAGTTTTTTGTGATTTCTATTTCTAATTTTTTTTTGAAAGTTGTAAATCCCAATTTTTGCAACTTCAAAGGCTTCATTCGAGCTCATATGGACACATATTCAGGTGCTATTTTTTGAAAAGCGCATGATTTATTGTTTACTTTGCAAATTTGGTATTAGTTTGGAATAATATTAAGTGGACATTGTACTTTCAGCATTTGGTCATTTTTTGGCCTACAAAAAATAGGCATTTGTGATTCATATTTGAAGCTTTTTTTCTCATCTCTCATTTATGCATTCCTTCTAGTGGTTAGGGTTTGGTGTTTTCCATTGTGGGGGGTGTTTTCTCATATTATTTCTATTATTTACTTATGTAAACTAGAACTACATTAAAAAATTCAACACTTTCTAAAATAATGGCCAAGACCTCTTCTTGTCTAGAACTTTTGACCCCTCATAATTATCATGCTGGAAGACCTTGATGATGCAACTTATCTAGTCAGAAGGGTTGTGGTCTTGTTTAGATGTAGTGTAGCCAGTTTTATAGAGGCCTTTTGAGGTCATACAACACAGGAGCAAGATGGATGAGGCAATAGGATTTATTACTTTATAGGTCTCTGAAAATCTATAGTTTCATCTTGATGGGTGCAATGCCCCTCTAGCTATGTGGACCAAGCTTGAAGGCTTGTTTGGTATAGTGAATGAGTTCAAGGCACTTCAGATTGAGTTAGAGATTACCTCATTTATACCAGATTCTTTTCCCTCCATTGAGGACTTTTTGATAACATTCAAGCAACTGAGATCTTTATTGTTGGGTTGTGGGAAAATGAAGAATGACACTAAGTGTATCTACTTGATTCTTTCTAAGCTTCATGGAAAACTTCAAATTTTTTCTTCTACCTTCTATTCCACCAAAGATGCTTTGGATAATAGATTTAACATGCCATCCTTTGAGTTGTTTTGTGATCGATTGAATCAAGAGAAAGCTAAGCTCTTCTAGTTGGATTCTCTCACAGGCTCACAGAGTCATGCATTGGTAGCTTGACCATCTTCATGGATGAAGGAGAAGACTTGGAAATCTCATTCTACAAAGTCTTAGATTGATTCTAGCACTCACAGTTCATCTGGGCCACCTCCTCCTAAAGGGGGTAAATCAAACCTAGAAAGAAAAAAATGTGCTTATTATAATAAGCCTAATAATGATGAGTCACATCGCTATGGGAAGAAGTTAGATGGCTATGCCAAACATATTTTAGATTTGATAGCTCTCCTTTAGAAGAGCAACATTGATATTCCTTCTACTTCTCATAGACCTTCTTCATCATCATCATTTCAGTCAGATGGTAAATATGAGAAAGGGTCATGCACTATATGCAACTACTATCCCTCATTCTTTTGGTTGGTTATTGGATTCAGGTGCTTCACACCATATGGCATCTTCTCAAGATTTGTTCTCTTCTTTTGAGGCTTCTCCTACTCCACATGTTTTGATGGGAAATATGACTGTATGTAAGGAAGGTTCTATTGACATTGATGATAGTACATTTCATGATGTACTTTGTGTTCCATCTTTGTCATGTAACCTTCTCTCTATTTATCAAATTGCACAGAGTGGGACAAGGAAGATGGTTGATTTTGCATAGGATTTAGTGCACATTAGAGATAGTGAGGTTGACAATATCATTGCTATAGACTATTGATCATGCTTCCCACCTATATTCCTTCTCATATTTTGGTCCACCATCTCCACTATTGGAGACTCACTCTCTTTTTTCATGAGAGTCTACTAAGGTGAAGTCAAGTCACTTGAACTTATGTGTTGTTCCTAAGACCAGTGTTGTGACTTCTACACCTCCACCTCTTATTTAGATTCCATCTCTTGCATAAGATTACTATTCAACATTTCATATTGTTGCAGCTCCAGTCATTGAACCACCTATTGTAGTTGTTAAGGATATATCAGAGGACACACATATCCTCTCAGATGATAGATTCAACACATTTTATTTCACCTCCATTGGAGATTCCATTTTAGAATTCTCATGCTTTCTTCTTTGAGCATCAGCTAGGACTTCCAACTACACCTTACATAAATGGGTTTTATCATCCTTGTCCACTACCTTTATTTCCTTTAGATTGGAGCTACATTGGTATGTTCATCGAAACAAGAGTTCTGCCATTCTAGAGGGGCTATGGAGTCTCAAACTTTTATCATGGAGGCTTTCATTGTACTTATGGTCTTGAAAAATTCTCCTTAGGTGTTTTATTTGTACATTCTTTTCTATCTCTTTTTGGAGTAGATTTTTTCCCACTGGGGTTTCTTTATTTATCTGTTTCATAGAGATTTGATTGTTATTGGGTACCTCATCAAGCCTTGTTTTCAGGACCCAATCTTGCTTTCCATATTGCATTGTAGTTTCCTTTCTCTTTCTGCATTATTTTTGGCTGCATTATTGCTCATCTTAAGGGGTGTGTTAGAGAAAAAGGTTAATTTCATTTCATTTATTAAATTACCTTTTCTCCCTTCTTAATATTTCACTCTATGCACCTTTTTCATTCTTATTTAATAATTAATTAATAATAATTAAAATAACATTTATCTTTTAGGTTACCCTTTGTACCTTTTAGATTACCCTTTTTGAGTTTTGATCTCCTTCTATAAGGATAGATCATTTGTAATTATCTTGTATCTTTTTCATTTCTGAGAATACAATTTGCATATTTTAAGAGCAAAAGCCTTGCCTCCTCTTGTCCTTTTCTTCTTTGTGATATGTTTTTACATGTAGGTATTCTTTAAGCTTTGTGGATTTTTATTGATCAAATCCTTCATTGGTCACCCTTTCCATTTGACCTCATATATCATGTTCCTTGTGTTTTTTGCAACACAATTATCTAATACATTCTTAATCTCTTTTGTAGCTAAAGTCTCTTTTGTAGCTAAAGTAGTTGCCAAAATATTCCACTGCACTTTTGTGACATCAACTTCAATGCATTCTTCATGATACTTAGTCATGTATAAAATTTTAAATACTACTAAAATATTCAATTTAGTGGGCAACACTACTTCATAGAAATTTGTTAAATTGTGCTTCTTTAGTATCTTGCATGGTCCAGACTTCTTCATTTTTAACTTTTTATACATACCTACTAAAAATCTCTCCTTACTTAGATGAACCATGACTTCATCCCCAACCTAAAATCCCTTATGTCTCCTTTTCCCATCTTCCTTAGCCTTATACTATGCATTCATCTTTGTGATTTTCTTTCTGACCTCCTTATGGATGTTCTTCAAGTGTTCTACAAAATCCATAGCTTCAACACTACTTATCGATCCCTTATCTAACTTCCTCAATTCATAATAATTTATAGCACTAATACCATATACAATTTGGAATGGTGATTTAGTAATGCTTATGTTAATGGAATCATTATATGCAAATTCTTCTTGTGGTCAAATCTCATCCTTTTGGCTTAGCTCAAACCAAAAATCTTAGTGAATTCTTCAAACTCCTATTCATCGCCTCTATTTATCCATTATTTTATGGATGATGTCATGAGATGAACTACAAATATGTTTTCAAATTCTTCCACAATGTATACCAAAAATTCCCATTAAACTTAGTGTCATGATATGAAACTATGCTCTTTGGTAAAGCATGTAGTCTCACCACTTCTCTAAAAAATAATTCGGCCACATTAAAAAATCACTAGTCTTCTTGTAGGTAATGAAATGTGCCATCTTTGAAAACATGTCAACTACTAAAAAAATTGAATCACACCCTCCCTAAGTCCTTGGTAAACCAAGAGAAAAGTTTATGTTGGCATCCTCCCATGACCTCTCTAGTACAAATAAATGTGTAGTGCCTGCCCCTGGTTCGCATTTTGTTATCATTGTTGAACTCTTTTAGAGCTAGTTTCATATTGATGGTTAGTAACATTATTATGAGATTATCAGATATTGTGGTATGAATTCAGTTGATATGTGATGAGATTACTTAGACTCTACATTTCATGTATGTATGATGATTATTTTTAGTGTTCACAATTATTGATGATGGTTATTACATTGCTTTCAATTATTAATGATGATTAGTAAGATGATTTATTATCATATGTGTTTTCTTATGGATGCTTACCCCATATTTGCATGTGTATGGTGTGCGTGTTTGCTTTGTGTGTTTGCTTTTGTATGGTGTGTTTGATGTGGTTAAGGAAGGGAGTCGTAGTCACCTGCTAGTCGAGATTTAGACGATGCACCACTTCCTACCATTGTCTGTTTAGTTTAGTATATATTGTGTTTGTACATGCATAGTTTTTATGCAGGTTGCAGGTACCGGGTATCGACTTCCCTGAATTGCCAGGATGAGCGTACCCTATCACACTATCTCAATGATAAGAGAGAAGAGATAAATTCTCAAGTCCAAATCCCAACCTTTTAAGCCATTTGTCCTAATTGAAAAATTAGGACAAGTATCTAAGTTGAGTACCCTCCGAATGCGTCAGATGACGTAATTCGTAATTTAAACCTTTGGTTTGATTTTGTATGTATTTTGGCTATGATGAGTTTTCATATTTTTACCTTATGAGTCTTTGGTGTATTTTCTATTAATTAAGCCTAATTAAAAGATTTAATTAATGGTTTAATTAAATGAAAAAATTAATATAGTATTTTAATATTTATTTTATTTAATTAATTGAGAAATTAATTAAATAAAATAATTAAAATTGGAAGATAAAAGTTATAATATTAAATTTGGAATGTGACAATATTTATAATATATTTGGAGCTCATTTTTAAATAAATGACTAAATAATAATATTATTAAAGCTAATAAATATTTTAGCAATAAAGTTTTGGAAAATAAAATTTAAAAGTGAAAAATATATTTTAAATTATTAAAAGATTCTAAATCTCATATGATTAAAATATAAATATATTAAGATTGAAAAGTGGAGATATTAAAGTTAGTGCATGAGACTTAATAAATAAATAAATTAAATTGGAAAGAGTAAAGTAAATTGGAGTTATAAGCTTGCATGGGAATTAACATGTGTCAACAACACAAGGGTTAGTGCATCAATTAAGCACAAGGTGTCTACAACTCTACGACTCATAAAAAAGAATTGAAAAAGACCCACGCTTAGTTGGTGACACCTTTTAGCGGTTTCAAGAAGCATTCTAAAAGTTTCTTGAGAGCTCTTGATATTCAGGCATTCATAGAAGTTTAAATGAAAAGCTTAATGGAAGCTACAAGTTTAATGGAAGCCACGAGCTACAAGCAAAAAAAAAGAGAAGCTTTAAGCTTACATGCATGAGAGAAGATTCATATGCTCATATATTTTCTACTTGCTTCTATGCTCCTTCTAGCAGTTCTAATCACTTGGAGGATTTGATCGGCTTGGATTCTTGGAAGAATTGCAAATGATGGAGAAGGAAGAGATTTTCTATGGACTTCTAAGGCATGAAAAATTAGCATCACTGTCCAGGTGCACTCGTGATATTCTCATATTCCCTTTGCACTCTTTCTCTTCCTGTCTTCATCAAATCTATTTTATGTGGCTAAATACTCTTTGCGATTGAATCTACTATTTGAAATTGGAATCTAGATATTTTATTTGGATGAGAAGAAAACAATAGAAAAAAACTCTAGTTCCAAATGAGAAAGAAATTAGATTTTAATCGGGTTTGGGTTCGAATTTATATTAAATTAGAAAGACAAGATTTGGAATTAAAATAGAAATTTTATAGTGAAAATTCGAATGATTAGATGTAATCTTTCTATCAATTATATTTTTAGATGCATATGAACAAATCCTTTTATGGTTAAATTTAGAGAACAATTATTTTAACAGAAAATTCTTAATTCATCACAAATTGTCCTGTCGCTACCCCTTGGATAGACTCGAACTCAGTCATTCATAACTTTTTATTGTGATCGAATTTATTCGATCGCTCCGGTCAAAATCGGCACAACTTGGCCCTCTCCAACATATTTAAATTTCAGTCCAATCCATTGGTTCATTTAGAAGATATGGCCGTTGTACTGAGACTATTTTATTCAAGAACAAATATTTCTCCATTTCTCATAACCAAGAGTTCTTTATGCTTTAACTTTATAAAAATAATATATCAAAGCATGAAATGAATTAAAGATATTATTGTAATATTTTCTTGTTAGAATCTTATTAATATGCATTAGTTTTATATGATTTATTATCTAATCTAATAAAATCAAATTTAATTAAGATTAGTTAATACTAGAAGAAGTGTAATTAATTATTAGTCAATTTAAGTAAATGGATTTTTAAGTGAGAAAAAATTAAAAGAAAAGAGATTTTAATATAGTTTATATAGTGGACTTTTTATAATGTATATTGAATACTATTAAACAATTTTAGAGTTGTTTAATGAAGATGATAATGCTAAGAATTTGAAAATTATTCATGTTAAAATCTACAATGAGTCTTATTGGTTTGTGATAGGGATTTTTTCCAAACAACTTTTATATAGACAAAATATTATTAGAACAATTAGAAAATGGAGCCTAATGGATGATTTTAATATTGATTAAATAATTGTAAGATGATAATTTATATTATGTTAATTTAAATTTAGAAACTCTAAATGATATTGGATTAAGATTGAATTATTATGTTATTGGTTAATACGTTTGAATACTTTAATGGAGTTAAGAGTTAGCCAAATATTAACTAATGAGTTTATGGAAGGATTCTATAGATCGAGTATGTATAGTTTGAGGAGTTTATTATTTATTAATGTTTGTAAGGACTAGCAAACTATTAATAAATAATGGTTTAAATAGATATGAACAAATTTGATTAGAGTTAATCTAGTGGAGGTTATTTATTGATTGAAGTTTGGTAAAAGATAATAATTTTTGGAGATGGATTATAATTGATTTTTAATCAATTGATATTCATTGAGTTGATATTATAACTATGATATTAATAATTAAGTTGTGCGATAGAGTCTTATTTGAAAAGATTAATGATAATACGAATTTGTTAAGGGAATGTTGGTATTCTTTGAAAGATGACGAATATGATCATTTAAGATTTTCAATAATTATTATTGAATTATTAATATGATCTTTTGAGTATTGAATTATAGTTGACTTTTATCATACATAATTATAGTTAGTTATTAGTCAATTGATATTAATTGGAACGTTCTTATGATTATGTAACTATTAATTAAATCAATCAATGAGAGTTAATTAGATTTAATTAACAATTAAGTTAAGTGATGAAGATTTAATTGATATAATTCTTTTAATAAGATTGTAGAAATATTGATATCAAGTTGATAGGTCTTATTCTTATGACTTGAATGATGACCTTAGATATTTAATGGTGAAGACTTAGTAATATTTAATTGAGGACTATTAGAATATGGACCTATGTTAATTGATTGATGTAATTGATCATTTTAATAAAGTTATAATCTCTTATTCAAAGAATGATAATTGATCCTCTTATAATATAACGAATAATGATCCTAAAAAAGTTGAAAGGTTAATCAATTAGAATATGGATCATGGTTAAATATAAAAAAAAATTCAATTAAGGTCAGTGATAATCAGTTTAGTGAATATTTATCCTTAAGTTATTCTTAGAATGTAATTCTTAATAATGGAAGGATAATGCTATCGGGGAACAAATGGGTTGACGTATAGGTCAAATGATAAATCCTATACACTTGAAATATACTTGCAAACAGAAAACAGAAAACCTCTACACTTGATTCAACTATGTGAATTTAGTAAACCAAAACATGTGTTTGCATCGTGTATTCTATATGCTTCTTATTTTAGGTTTTGGGGTTGACTAGTGTTCACCAGTCCTAGGTTGTTACCAGAGGCTTGGTGGTTATGAGATGTGATGGCATGTTGATTTTATTTGGTCTCGATCTTTATAAGCTCAACCATGGTAATGTGATCATATGCTCTATAAAATATTTGTATTTACTGATTGTTATTGTTCATCAGTCTTCATGTGTGAAGCTGAGATGTATGCGTATGAGACACTTGAGCTAATCATTTTTGAGTCATCGATCAGTTATCCTTGGATTTTTTTCTAGTCGCCATGATGGGACTGAAATGTGGATTTATTTTTTGATGATGTCATGTTGTGACATGTTTGACTCAACCATTTTGGAGTCTTCGATCAATATGATTTTGAGATATTCTTGGTTGCTTATTTAGAACCAATGGATATTGTGATTTATCTTGAGATATATTTTGGTTATTGAGAACCAATTGATACTTATGATTATCATTGATGCCTTCAGGTGCCAATAGAGAACTGTTGTGGTCATGATTTTTTATGGATGCTTTTCGGATGTTCATGGAGATTTGATGATTTTTATCTTCGAGATTTGATGATTCTTATTGTGGTTATTTGATGTTTTTATCATGGATATTTGATGATTCTTTTTATGGATTATCTTTTGGATTTTCTTTACAGTCGCTTGTACAGGACTGTAGTGATTTATGATTCCATGAGCTTAGGGTAGGTAATCTACTTGTAGTATCAGGAAGTGGCTTGCAATGGGGGCCGGGGCCCTAAGTGGCTGCCAGGGTAACTCATTGTAAGTTTTGTTAATAAGTGATAACATTTACACACTAAATGGGGATTAAATAAACCTAAAAAGATAATTATTTTGATGTTCTCGCCCATGCCTTGAGTGCTTGTACAGGCTAGGATGGGAGTAGTGAGAACGCATGGTTGCGACCGTGCATTCCGTAGTATGCCTCGTCAGTATGAGAGGATACTAGTGGCCGCATGAGATCAGTATGAACCCGTGGAGTTTAGCTAACTGCCAGGGTAACTTATACGTGATAATTGCAATGACACTTTCCCGCTTGCAGAGTAGGTTTCCTACATGTCATTGTGTGCCTCTGGGAATTAGATGTCGATTTTGTGTGATGGAACCTTTGAGTTAGTATACTTTTAAGATTCCTGGACTTATAGAGATTTGTGCTTCGTGAATTGATATCCTATTTGGGACTTGAGATTATCTCCTTAGCACGGTGGGAGTGGACCACTTAGGTTCCACGTGGTCAGGTGGTAGTGTATTTTCACTCTTATCATTTGAGATCCGTCCGAGACACCGTGGCTGGAGTATCCTTGGTTGGTATTTATTCTTCATTATTTTCTTGGAGCATTATGATAGATAATATACCTTATGATGGATGTATTTACTGGTATGTTTCTTACATTGATGATTTGCATATGTTAGATGATGATATCTTATGCTTTACTTTGCATGTTAGTAGGATGTTTTAGGAGTGACATTTCTACTATGTTTATACCGATGATCTCTTCGGTGCTTTGGAATGTTATGCACGGAGGGATGGCTAGGATCCACGATGGTCTAATGATGCTATTTACGGTTGGGAGGAACCACACACTTAGTTATTTATATTTGTGATATATGGTTATCTTTTGTGATGGATGTTTATATCTTTTGTGATGATGTATCATGTATGATATGTAGTTTCGTTTATGTTATTGCATCATGGATTAATATTAGATGATGATGATGTACTTTATTTACTTGGATGTTTATTCTTTTAAGCTTTTCATACCCTGTGATATGTACAGTGGATGATTGAGTTAAACTAAAATATAATTACAAAAGGACACTTGTCTATTGTTTAAGTACATTGGATGTATCATTGTTATTTCATAAGGATGGGATGTTAGATGAATAGTTAATTTAGATGTGATACAATGTTAAGGGATCTTTAAAGAATGTAGCCTGTTATGTATATATGTTATGTTTATTTTTATTTGAATTGTTGCTATTGCTTCCACAAATGTTATTAATAGTTTTATCTTTCATGTTTAAAAAAAAAATTGTTTGGCAAACTTAGTAAAATTCTTTGGATCCCTTGGCGGGGCATTACATAATGGTTGATACAAATTTGTAGTTTGCTTCTCTCTTTTAACCATTTGACATACACTCCAACTTTGTCCAAAATTATTGACATCTTTCTATAATGATTACCAATAATAATTCTTAGTAACTAGAACAATGATTTTATTTCTACCAAAATGTCCACTCAATCCTCCACAATGTTTCTCCTTGATGAGATTTCCCCTCATAGAACTCTTTAGAATACATAATTGACTTCCTCTAAAAATTCTACCCTAGATGATAAAATCCAACTACTATGTTTTGTCAAGTGTAATAGTTTTTGTACAAGCTTTCTAAGCTTCACCAAAATTAGGATCCTCTGGATACAAACTCTTGAGTTCCTTGAACTCAACCACCTCAATCTACATTTCTATTAGCCAAAGTTATCTTCATCTAAGAGAATATGCAACCTTGTTATACTTCCCACTCCTACATTTCAAAATAAATATATAACTATTCAAAAATTAAACCCATTTCAAATGTATTTGATTCAACTTTCCTTTACTATTCTTAATGATAAAAAACTCCTTAAGAAGAAGATGTTGTCTCCACTTCTTTAATTCCTAAACTATAGCATAAAATTTCTGATCATAAACATAATATTTTATTTTGGAATTATTCAAATTCTCACTAAAATAGGAAATAGGCCCACCTTCTTGGCTCAAAAAAACTCCTATTGGAACACCACTAGTATCACAATCTACTTGAAACACCCTATGAAAATCTGGAAGTGTTAAAATGGTTGTTTTGTAACTTTTGTTTTGAAAATAAAAGTCTTATCTACTCATGTAGTACATTTAAACTATTTCTTATCCCCTTATATTATTTTAGTCAAGGGTCCACATATACTACTAAAACTCCTGATAAATTTTATAGAAAATCTAGCTAATCCATGAAAATATTTTAGCTTAGTACAACTTCTTGGAGTAGGCCATTTAAGGATATCCTTCAATTTATTTGGGTCCATTTTTATACCTTCTCTTGAAACTAAAAATCTCAGATATAATAATTCCTTCTTCACAAAATTGCATTTCTTCAAATTAATCAAAAATTTTTCTTCCCTCAACTTCTCAAATATCCTATTAATATGTGTTATATTCTCCTCCAATGTCTTACTAAAGATTAAAATATCATCTATGTAAACGATGATAAATGTGGCTAGAAATTGTTTCAGTAACTCATTAATGAGTCATACGAAAGTGCTTGGTGCATTGGTTAGCCCAAAAGGCATGATTAACCACTCATACAATCTTTCCTTTGTCTTGAAGAAATTCTTCCATTCGTCTCCTTCTCTAATATGAATTTGATAATATCCACTCTTCATATCTATCTTTGTGAAATACACAACTCCACTCGAAACATCAACAATATCATATATCCACAACAACAAAAACCTATACTTGATTATGATCTTGTTGATAGCCCTAGAATCTATACAAATCCTTCATTATTCACTCTTCTTTAGTTTTAATATTTTTAGTACAACACATGGACTCAAACTCTCTCAAATAAATCCCTTCCAAAATAATTCATGTACTTATCAATTCAACTCTTTACCTTTTGGTGGTGTCATTTTGTGCACTTCCTCACTTGACAAAATGGATCCTAGAATCAAGTCTATATGATGATTGATCTTACTTAGTTGTGGTAATCCATTAGATGCATTATTAGATACAATATATAGAAAAGCATCCAACAAATATACAACTTTTTCATGTACCTCTTCTACTTATTATTTACCATCTTTTAGAATTGTAGAAAAACACATACTTTCATGCCTCATAGCCTCTAGGACTCATCTTCCATCAAAAAAACTTATTTTGGTGGTACTACGTGTCTTTTCTTCTATTTCCTTGAATGGATTTAGCTTATCTCTCACTCCATCCTTGGTCAAGGAATAGGTATTCACACAACCATCCTATACACCATGCTTAACAAACTACTATGGCCTACCTAGAAACTGTGACACTCATCCATGGATATGATATCACATAGTACCTCATCATTTTAGCTTCAAATATTGAAGTTCACTATGTGCTATTCATTGACCATGATCTTTTGGTCATCTTGCACCCAGGCAATATGGTTTGGGTATGGGTGTTTCTACCTCTTGAGCTTTGAATTTGTGACCATTGTAGACACCTAAATCTAATTACATCATTAAGTAATCTTATTTAGTCATCTTCTAGGAAATTATTGATTAAGTATTTAATATTTAATTAATTATTCATCATCCCCTAGTTAATTGATTAATTTAATTAATTATAGCTCAATTGAGAAAATCAAATGACAACCCAAAGTCATATTATAGATTAAATCCCTATTATTCTATTAAATAGAATAATTGCACTATACCTATTTAATTTAATCCCACATCCCCTTTTATTAAATAAATCATTTAATAAATCAACCCTCAAACCCCAAACTATTCCTAAACCTTATCATTAGCCAAATCCAACCCCTTCACCCATGATAACCTTACTTATCTAGTTAATTAACCTATCTCATTAATTCTAGCCCATTTGCATCCTAATCCCCTCCTAAGGTAAGCCTAATACCCTTCCTAAACACATGCACATCTTTAACCAAGGATTAAGACTTCCTAACCCAAACCAAAGTCAAACTCCCATCCCATCCCTCTTACATTCCTATCCAAAGACTTTAATGATCTTTCAAAGTATTAATGGCTCTTTAAATAATCTTACATCCCTCTTCCACACTCCTTCTCTTTTATAAATCTCTTTGACCATCTCCTCACATCCAATCCCCTTGTGACACTTGTCACAAGGCTATGGATTTAAAGAAGCACAATCCATATCCTCCCCTTTGCTTTCATCCTAGCCCTCCCTCATCCTTGCTTCATCCTTGCATCCTAGTCATCCATCTCACCACCCCTTGGCCTATAAATCGGACCCCTTCTCTCTCATAATTATCTTCAAATCATATACAAAATTACCATTGAATCACACCATTACCATGTAGGAATCCTCACTCACCCTCTATACTATGTTTTACCCTTTTGAAGGCTCCCATCCATCTTGAAGCTTAAGTATATTTGAGCACACATCCAACCACCATTGTGGACATATCTAAGCATAAAGGTCACACTTGGGGAGCTTATCATACTTGGTTTGCATTCCTCTTATGTGTCTCCTTTTTCCTCTCATATATATTGTCATATTATTTTAGTTTGTGAATGTTAGACTAATTTTAATGTTCTTTACACACTATGATTTTACAACATACATTTTGGCACACCCGGTGGGAGCCCACATTCAGGTCATTCTCAATCAAAAATAACATTTTTTGCCTCTTGCTTTGCGTTTTAGGTTTTTAACCTTGTTTGTAGGTTTATCAATCCCATAATAGGCAACATGCTCCCAACCATCTCATCCAATTTTGCATAGCAAAACCTAAAAAACATTTTATTTTTATGAACCTGTGACCACAAATTTGAAGGAGAATCTTTTCAAGATCGCTAACCTGCAAAGGTGGGATCATTTACAAAACTATTATTATCTAGCATGTGATCATTTGAGCTCTTTTGATTTATTCTTGCCTTCTTTCTCTCCTCAGGATCACTTGTACATGCTAGTGGGTTCACTTACAATACATGTGAGATTGTTCTACACAAACGTCTAATCACAGAAAGCCCTACTAAAGTTTTGCCATCAAACCTATAGTTAACCTATCGATGAGAATGCTTACAATATTCATGGGATCGCTCTCTAGCGAGATCTCTCTATAACTATTTTTTTATGGCCTACATTTTTAATATCTTTTCACTAGTTTTTGGACAATGATCTCACTAGTTTGAACTTGTTCTTGAGTTGTGGGATCACAGGTTGACTCATGTGGGTTCAATGGTGCTTTTAATTGTTTATGTTGAATTCTTATAGGTGGAACAATGTGTAGGTGTTGCTTTAATTTTTATTCCCTCACTAGTTTGTTTAAAGATTTTACTTCAATTTTAAAAATAAATAAATTCAATCTTGAGTGCCATAAGGAAACTTACAAAATTTCAATGGAATGAATGGTTAGATAGCAAATGCTAAGGGTAAGAAAGAAATGAATGCGATGAACATTTGATTTTGGCTATTAAAGAAAATTTCAAATAAAAACACCTCAAATTAGTGCTTAAAAAGAACTCATACAATCTTGAATGACTTAAAGGAAAATCATTCTTATTCCCATTCTTTTCAAAATTTTCACACACCTAATCTCTTATGTTGGCTTGATTTCTTATCTTGACAATCAATGTCAAGTTGGAATGAACCTTTCATGCTAATCGCAAGTGTTTTGAAGTCATTAATAGAAAGAAAGAAAAACTAAAAGTGTCAAAAATAGAATGAACCAAGTTCCTTACATGTATTAAGATTATTCCTTTTAGCACATCTTTGAGTTCTCTTTTTATTGCAAAATAGAACCATTTAAATACATGATGCATGTACCAAAAGTTGTTAGCAAGATCATCCACAACAACCTAGGAGTGCTTCTAGTAAGTTCATCATCCTCTAGGAAGCACTTCTCCTTTGGATAGAAGCTCAAAGTGGAAAAATCTTGTAGCCAGTATATAAAGGAGAAAAAGAGGTAATTTTTTTTCTCCATCAAGCAAGTTCAGGCACTACGTTTATGGGGGTAGCCTAAGGTGGGAAAAATTTTCCACAATTTTAGCATGTCTAGAATAGATTCTTATGTGAATCATGTATGTAACAACCAATTGGTTTACTCCACAAATCTAATCATGAACTAGCTTAGTAACTTCCTTTTTTATCTTTGGTGTGTTACTAATGGTGCAAGAGAATATAAGGCTTCTTTGAAGCTACCTGACATATGCATTTTCCTTGTTAGAGGATAAGGCTTCTTGGGTTTCATCTCCAAGAGTCATTATCCACACAGAAGGGGGGCTTCTATGTGTCATACCTTGAAGGATCATTGATGTGTAAGTTTGTCGATCAACTCTTGTATCACTCACCTCTTCGATTAGAGGTAAATACCACACTAGATCTTAAAAAACATCAAGATGGACTCTTCTTGGTAGGCCTAATGAATAACACATTGAAACCAAATTAACCTTAGGGATAAAAGTGTGCTTGAATTGTCTTATTTGTGAAAAGACCTCATGAAAAACATTTGTAAAACATGCACAGTAGTTACTATCAAATCCTTTTGCTAAAGAGATCACTTGTTTGTCTCTCTCAAAGTTGCTTTGTCCTTTGAGAGATTGTTTTATCATAATATGCCATATTCATTATAAAAGAATCATATCCTTATTCTTTTAAAATGGTTGTTAGCAAGTTTATTTGCAACAACTAGTTGGTTTTACTTCACCTATTTAATTTTTTTAAACAAAATTTGTTATATCATCCTTTGATGAAAACCATTTCTTATATAGTTAGACCCATTTATTATCTATAAGATTCATGTTTTCCAACATAAAGTAAAAGGTACACTTAGTGTAGTGATTATCTTAACCTTTAGTTGAGATAAACCTAATGGAAACCTTATGTCAGACCAACCAAAATCCAAGTTCAAAAAAGTTAAACTTCCACAACTAGCAGTTTATAGAGAAATAGAAGTAGAACGCAAGAAGAACACACCTAATCCAAGACTTTCTAAACTAGATCAAATTGAGAAAGAAGGTATTAATTTTTCTCTACAAACTAAGTGGGACTATAAAGTTCAGAACTTGACCATATGATGCGGAGTCAATTAAACCCTCATTGATTACACTAGCTGTACACAATTTGATTAGGTTCCTCTTCTTCCACACACACTTTGAACTTATCATATCATAGATTCATCCTTTTAGGTTATCATATAGGTTATTTATCCTCCTTAGGCATTTTTGTAGATTCATCATCTTTAGGTCATGCTTTTGAAATCTGACCTCATCTAAATCAAAATCATAGATCAAAAGCCTCTATCATCTTCATAATACTTGAGTAGTTGGTTTCACTTTGTTGAGAATTGTCTATCCTACATCCTACATGCATCACACCATCACAATTATTCCTTTAGACTAAGAATTGTCTAGGATAATCTATCTTTGTCATTTTTTTTATCACCTTGAGCAAAAGATTGGGTTCCACACTTGATCATCACTTTTCTTCCAAAAGGTCACAAGTCTATCTTAGAGTTGACATCACCATCACATCTTGAGCTTACACATAGGGAAACCATCTCCTCTTTTCACTTTTACATCATATCACTCATCCTTTAGGCCTCCTAGGTACCATATCATTAGGAGTAAGATCCTCCATACACATCTATCATACATATTTTACATCCTAGAAGATCCCTACATCACAGTTGTTATATCCTTAGAACATTTAGTAAAACCATTCATCCAAATATACTTCCACTCATTGTCCTACCATCTTGCATTTCATCCTTAGGAACATTATCATTTCATGCCACCTACCACACGTCTTGTTAAGAGAAAAAGGAAGAAGAAAGATATGAATCCTAATCTTAGTGGTAGTTTAGCTATTACATAGCCATATCCAAAGATATCTACAATCATACATGATCCACCACCACAAAATCTAGAGGACTTGGTTCCTTCACTAGACATAGATGATTTTATGAACCAACCAGGACATGCAACCATCATTAATGCCATCATAGATAGGAATAGGGGAACCATTATGGAAAACTTCCTAAGAGGCAAAGTTGGTGTCTTTGGCCTTGGGAGACCATCACCTTTGGACATATTTGATCCTACCCATCCCTTATTTGGTAGACTACCATTACCCATTGGTCCATATAATCCTAATAGGGACATCAAACAATACAACTAGAACCCATGGATCCAAATATCCCATCATCCCAACTCGGTAATCCTATTCCACAAAATAAATAACCCACCATTGCACAATCACTAGTCCAAACAACACCCCAGCAACCTATCATCACACAACCCACATCTACAATGACTTCCATCATTGTTGTTTCTACCACTTCAAAACTCACATCCATTTCATTCAATAATGCAGGACCTTCTACCTCCCAAACTGTTGCTTCCACTTCATACATACCTCCAGGTGGTACACCTAACACATTCCAAACCAACACCCAGTCAACATCATATTTCACTATAGGGATACCACTAGTCAAACCTACCAATCCAATTTATTTCACCCCTAGTCCATTTACATCTATGCTAAATACCACCACTTCATTTCCACTTGGTCCTTGGATTTTTAGACAATCACAAGGGTTGACCACAACCTTCCCACTTAGTACTTCGTACATGCCAAATTTCCAAGCACATCAACCACTACCACCACCAATAAATCCATTACCACCCATCACCAACTAATTTTCTATGCCAACCTTAGGTAGTAGCCAAACAATCCCACAACAATAACAACTAGCAATACAGATAATTCTCTACACCAAATATTTTGCACACATTAACACCTAGTTTCCTTCTCAAGGAGTGCAACCAACATATGTTGGGAAGAATGTGCATCCTTAAAATGTAGCCCAAACATTTCCACCACCACCTCTTTAGAAAAAACTACTACAATAGCAGTATGTCCAATCATCTATATAGAAGAATCCATCTAGACAATAATCCCATGCCAATCCACCCCAACAACAACTACAATATCAACAGTTTACCCAATAGATACATTAGTACATCCAATAGGCACCCCAAAAAATGATAAATCCCATCCAAATATTATTTCAATCCACATTCTTGCCACCATATTCCACCCATCAAAACTATCCATATTCACCCACCCAATATGATACATACCCTACACTAGAGGCATCAGGATTAGGGGAATCGACAATAATACTTGTCAAGCCTGAGTGGGAAGAGATGAAGAGTGCCCTCAAAGCACTCAAATATGGAACTAAATCCAAGAATTTCAAATTTGAGACTATTTGCCCATATCCATTTGATAGAGAAATGCTAATGACACCCTTTCTCAAATATTGTGAGGTCCCTAAATTTGATAAATTAAGGGGAAAAGGAGATCTAGTCACACATGTCAAAGAATTTTACATGCACTACCAAAAAATATCTTAGATTGATGTGTTTCTCATGTGCCTCTTTCCTAAAATATTAGGACCCTCTCTTGAATGGTTCTATCAGATACCCTATGACACAATTAAAACCTTTGTTGAACTGGCAGAAGCCTTTATGGCCCAATATGCTCACCTAGTTGAGTTTGAGTTATTTGTGGTTGATTTAGTCCACACCAAAAAAAAAGGAGAAGAAAGCCTTGCTGATTACTTGCAAAGATGGAAAACCCTCACAACCTAGATCTCTTACACTATCCCATAATATCACCTTATCAAAATGTTTATCAATAATGCTCATCCCAGTCTCACCCATCCTATGATAATGAATTGCCTCCAAACATATAAAGATATCAAATAAAATGGCATGGGTCTTGAGAAAGGACTTATCCAAGATTGAATTATCAACATTTACAAAGAAAAAAATCAAGAATGGGGGTAATACCATGACAAATGACAGTATGGAACAAGAAAAAAAACATAGTCATTGATGGTTCCATAGACACCTAACAACACCTTGAGCACCAAATAATCCTTATCAAAAAATACCCCAACAACAAAAACAAAACTAGCAGTGAAGTGCATGCCATCAATCCTACCAATAACCTCCATCACAACACAATCAACACAATACACAAGCAGTCAATCCTCAAAATCAAACCAATGCCATTATTATTGCAACTGGACCAAGGTCATGAGTCCAAAGGTAGTCCCAAGTATACACCCCTTTAAGATAGCCACTTGATGTCATCTTTGAAAAATTGGCTAAAGGTAATCTTATCTAACATCTATGGATGCAACCATTAGATCACAATCAATCAAGGGCATCCTAGTATAGAGAAAGTAAGTTTTAAAAATTTCACTATGTTAAAGGGCATCCCACCCTCAAGTTTATGCAGCTCAAAGACTATGTACAAGACCTCATCGGCCAAAAGGAAATCATAGTGGGGGTACAAGCCTCTATGAATGTAGGATTATTAATCTACCAAAATGAATTTCCCCCACACAAAAAAAACATTGGCAAGACCCCTATAAAAAATACTGCCACCAACAACATAAACAAACCAAATAATATTCAGGCCAAACAATGTGATAACTACAATAAATCATAGAACTATACAACAAACTTAGACTATGGTAATTTGATCGGCTTCATATCTCATATAGAGCCTTCTATAAATGTGATAAATATCCAAGGCCTAGATAACCAATGTCCATTTACCACAAGAAGGACTCAACTCAACATTGTCAGGCCATCTATGCCTACCACATTAGGGTCACAATATAATATCCTAGAACACCTTGGGAACATGCCAACCCAAATCTATATCTTGGATCTTCTATGCACTAGCACACTTTACAAAGAAATCCTTGATAGTGCACTTCATGAATCTCACGTCCCTATTGATATCAATACCACATAATTTCAAAACTTTGTAGGCCATCTCTCCACATCATCTACATTGTCCTTCAAAATCTCTATCATCCCAACTATTGAGCTAGATCATATCCTTCTACTCCACATAGCCATCATGGTTTCTAACTTTATCATCAAGAGGGTCATGATAGATAATGGATCAGCCTTAAAATTTTGTACATTAAAGTTCATCAAACAACAATGATACAATGAGGTAGATAACATAAATGAAATTATCACTATCAAGGTCTATGACAACTTGAAGAGGACCACCAAAGGAACCATCTTGCTGCCAATCAAAGTTGGCCTCACTACTCAAGAAATAGTTTGTCATGTAGTTGATCTCAACCTACCTTTGAACATCCTCCTTAGTCGAGCATAGATTCATGCTATGAAGGCCATCCCCTCCACTTATCATCAGTTCATCAAATTCCTACATTATGGCATTGAGATAACCATCCATGCTGATCTCAAACCCTTTGCATATTGCAATGTAATATTGGCACCATCATGGCCAACTCTTTTGGTACTTGTCATGATCTTGACACCATCTTAGTGGTGAATACAGTTTCTCAGATGCCTTTTCTGTCAGTGCTCTACCTCTTGACCCACATACTAAGGGGTGCTCAACCTATCAGAGACCAAAGCTAGACATAACTCCCCAACTCAAATGACTCAAGCCCACCATATTTTTTCCAATAGGATCCTCAATGGAGAGAAAACAACCCCTTATATTAGTACATGATTATACAAAGAGCCACCTCCAAAAGGTAAAGAGCTCCTTCATTACTTCAAACACAAATATCCACACTCACATCACCTTGCTATAGAACAATGGGATTATCAAGGATGTGGCCTAGGATGTGAAGAGTCAAGCATTAGATAACTAGTAGAAGCATACAAATAAGAGATGAAGAAAGTACTAGGCTATGGACTTCTTGTAATTGGGGGTACTACTAAAGACAATAATGCCATTTTAAATATCCAAATCAATCTTGTAGAAGTTGAAGACATCCCTAAGGAAGTTGAAAGGAAATCCTACGATGATATTTTCCTTGATGAACTTATCTTTGAAGCTTCTATGCTCTGTGAACTATCCATCAACCTTATAGACCTTCCCCTCACTCATCCCGAACTCATTAATTGGGGCCAACCAAGTGTTATCCATGTTGACAAGTTTTCTATGGAGCATGTTCTCCTCAGACTCATTGGAGCTAAAATACAACACAAAAAGCCACCACCACAATCAACTTATGTCTAAAACCTAGACCAAAAGGGGTAGTTTGGGGAGGATAAAATCTCTAGTAATAAAAATTATCAAAATAAAGAAAATAAAATAAAAGAAGAAAATCAAAGGTATGCCCTAGTAAAAACTCTTCTAGAGAACCATCAAATCATTCAAAAAATGAAATGAAAATAAAGGACATATCTAATGGTGAAAACCTCTCTAAGGTGCCTAAGGATGGATATTTCATCCTTCCTCCACAAGATCATAGGCCTACAATATTTTCAATCTTAACTAAGGACACTAGACCAGTTAACATCAGTTTAACAGAGACACCAATGATCACATACATTACAACATGCTTACCATGAAAACAAGAAGACCTTCTCATTGAGGTACTTTGAGAAAATATTGGTTGATTTACATGGTCTTATCAAGACATGCCAAGACTGGATCCTAAGTTAATGGTACACAATTTTGTAGTCGATCCAAAGGTCAAACTACTCAAAAAAAAACTCCAAAAGATGCATCCCAAGGTCACTCTACTACTCAAAGCAGAGTTAGAAAAGATGCTAGATGTGAAGATCATTCACCAAATTATTTAGATTGGATCTCTAACATACTGTTCACCAAGCCTTCTAGTGATATCAGAATCCACACCAATTTTAGGGACCTCAATAAGGCTTATCCCAAAGATGATTTATTTTTACCAAATATAGACATAATTTTCAACCTCACAACATGTCATGAACTATTATTTCTCATGGATGGTTTCTTCAGGTATAATCAGATACAAATAGTAGAAGAAGATCAACATAAGAAAACATTCACCACCCCTTGGGGAACCTTTTGTTATAATATGATTCCATTTGGGTTAAAGAATGTAGGGGCAACCTATCAGCAAGCTATGCCATAAAACCCTTGAAGACTATGTGGATGACAGCTGGGTGAAATCTATTAATGCCTTAGATCACCCATCTCACTTTGAAGAAGTATTTGATTAGCTAAAAAAGTATCACCTTAGGCTTAACCCCAAGAAGTGTGTCTTTGGTGTCACATCTAACAAGCTCTTAGGTTTTATTGTATCAAGGCATGGTATTGAGGTTGATCCCTTGAAGGTCGAAGCCATAATGGATATGCCTCCTAAAACATTGTGACAACTTCACTCCCTCCAAGGAAAGTTGTAATCAGTAATACAATTCGTCTCATAGCTAGCAGATAAATGCCAATCATTACACATTTTCTCAAAAAGGATCAGAGTTTGAGATGGGATCATATATGTTAGCACAACTTTGAGTAGATCAAACAATACTTGGCCAACCCGCTTATCTTGGTTCCACCAATTGTTGGGAGACCATTGATATTGTATATAAAAGCTACCCCAATAGCATTAGGCACAATTCTAAGAAAACTTAATGAAAAAGGGAAAGAATGATCCATCTACTATATCAGTCGCACTCTAGTTGGTTATGAGCTTAATTAAATACATATGGAAAAAGATTGTTTAGCTATAGTTTTTTCTACTCAAAAGATCTGCCATTAGAGGCTGAGTCATATTGTTCAACTCATCTCCATGATCAATCCTTTGAAATACATGTTATCACGCATATAGTTTGCCTAGAAAAATGGGTCATGCTTCTTAGTGAATTTGACATCCAATATGGGAATAGAAAGGAAATTAAAGGACAAGCTATAATAGATCACTTGGCTAATGCACCCTTAGTCACTGATCACCCTCTAGTTATGGAGTTTCTAGATGAACATCTCTGAATGATAGAAGAACAAATATCATGGAAGATATACTTTGATGGATCTTATAATTCCCATGGCTTTGGAGTAGGAATATTTTGTTCACCCATCAAGGCAATTACATTCCTAAGTATTTCAAACTACAATTCTAGTGCACAAACAACATATTAGAGTATAAAGCTCTTATTGCAAGGCTCAAGATAATAGTTGAATGAAACATCACAGAGCGACAAGTCTTTAAAGACTCACAACTGATTATCAAGCAATTCCTTGATTATTAACAACAAAGGATTATAATCTCCAACCTTACAAATAATTGGTTAATCAATTAAAGAAACATTTTACTCAAATCCAATTCACATAGGTGCCAACATTATAAAACAAGGCTACAGATGCCATGGCCACTATCAGTTCACTCTTGGAGATCCCTTAGGAAGCTACATAGTACAAATTCTTAGTTGAGTAGGTACACGAGCCTGTATATGAGAACACTAAATCAACATGGGCATGCATCTTGGTTGGTTCCCAATCCCTGTATTACCAAAAAATTCATGCCTATCTAAAAAATTGTATCATATCTTCTCATATCACATGAACCCAATGCCAAAACCTCATTCACATAGCATCCCACTACACTATTGTAGCAAACACCCTATATTTTCAAGGTTGTCATGATACCCTCTTAGTGTTTTGACCAAATAGAGGCTGCAATGGCTCTCAAAGAGGTACATTAGGCTTTATGGTGCTCACATGAGTGGTATAGTCCTAGCTAAAAAATACTTAAAGCTGGTTACTATTGGCCTACCATTGAACATGATGCTTGTGAGTTTTTCAAATGGTGTCTACCTTGTTAGCAGCATGCAAATTTAATACAAGCTCCAACTCAAAATCTTATACCCATTGCATCATCAGGGCCATTTTCATGTTGGGGGTTTGACCTTGTTGGTGATATAGCATTTTTATCTTCAGAAGGCCATAAATGGATAATCACCACAATAGATTATTTCACCAAATAGGTGGAGGTAGTCCCACTTGTCACTACCACAGGCATTCAAGGTTCCAAATTTATTCTCTATTACATTATATACCACTTCAATATCCCTTCTACATTTCTACAAACCATGAAGGTAACTTTGAAAACCTTTATATGGAAGAGTTGTGCACCTCCCTACATATTCATCACCATTTTTCTAGCCCATACTTTCCACAAGCTAATGATCAGGCCGAGGAAACCAACAAAATCCTACTCAAAATCCTTTAAAAAGTTGTCAATGATTTTGACCATGATTGGAATCTCTAAATTAACCTAGCCCTATGGGCTTATCGAACCTCATTTTGTACATCTACATTCACAAATCCATACTCCCTAGTCTATGGCGCTGAGGCTCTTTATGAGGACAAATATCAGATGAGCATTATAGAGTCGCCAAACTCACACTACTAGATCTACTTGATGAAAAAAGATAGTAGGCCTATGACCATCTCATGGTCTATCAAAATTGCCTCAAGCGCAACTTCAAAAAGAAGGTTAACACATGGAAATTTCAAGTAGGTTACATGGTCCTCAAAGAAAACATGAAATTCCAAGTAGACTAAGAAAATAATGGAAAATTTTAGCCAGCGTGGCTTTGTCCATATGTTGTTACAACATCTTTTGGCTCAAGAGCATATTAGATGTCAACACTTAAAGGTGAACCACTAAATTATCCTGCCAAAATCATTCACCTCAAGAAGTTCTATGCTTAAAGCCCCTCATTGTATCTTGCTAATCCTACAAAAAGAACCCAAAAATTACAATATCCAAAAAAGAAAAAGAAAATACTGAAGAAAAATAAGCATCCAATGGTGAAAACTTGGCAATTCAAGCACCTTGGATAGGTACCTTGGTGAAAACTTAGTAAATAAGTACCATGTGTACTTGGCCTTTCTATTCTCCCACTATCTCTCCCCACGTCTCATTTTCCATCTTCTCATTTTCCCAATGTGTTCCAAAGAACCCATCATCATACTATCACTATCACTATCACTATCCCAATCCTTGAGCTTGGAAATTGGGTCAAAGCATTGTGTAATACCATCACTATCTCCCATATATATCATATCCATGTATCATATCACATGTATCTTATTGCATGTATCATATCACATTTATCATATCTCTAGCGTCATATGTGTATATCATCAGTGCAAGGAGGTATGAAGAACTAGGGCCAACAATTCACCCAGCTTTCCAAACCATCTTGCCAAAGTTAACACAACAGAAACAAAACACAAAGAATAACCACTAAAGGAGGAATAAGAGCAATCACTTTTATTGATTCATCAAATAATGAACACACATGCCCATTTGTAAGGCCTTTTGGGTTATGGGCAGATACAAATAAATTCAAGATCCATGATCCAACTTCAAATTTAGATTTTCAAACACATATGCTTCCAACTTTCAAAAATCCTCTAAGTTCTACACTAAAACTCAATCCTAGACCTCCTTAAATACTTGTGTGGCCACAAGTCAGCCTATCACAAAATTAAACCTTACATTAAATGCATGCACAGCCACAATTCAACTCACATCAAATATTAACTACCAATATTGAAATTAAATATGTGCAAGGTCAACCCAAACTAGAACCAAACATAGACAACTCAATCAAAGAAGGACCAAGAAAAAATGCTAACACTTGACATTTCTTGGCACATATAGGAACACTCAACACCAAGACGAACACTTAGCACTAATAGATTCACTTAGCACATGAAAGAACACTTAGTCAACACTAGATTGCTACAATAACTTGACATCCATTAGAGCTACAATGACTCAACATCCACTAGAGCTATAGTAACTTGACATCCACTAGAGCTATAGTAACTCAACATCCATTGAATAACTCGGTAGCAACAAAAAATTGGAAACCACTGGCACTTGACTCCAACATGCAGAATGAACAAAGATGAGTAGGAAAATAAGGCAACCTAGGATGCTCCTACATTAAACAATAGGGGTTGAAAGAAATGATTCTCCTGAATCATTAAGATGTCACAACCTGAGCTAAATCCAACTTAGATTGAGAAATCCATGAAGCATCTTCAATAAGTTTTTTCTTCCACTTCACCAAATATTCATAGTAATCTTTTCCTCTTGTGCTCTTGCTAACTCTCTGATCCAATATCTATTCAACTTCTTCCATATGCTTCTTAGGATAATCTTCTAATACAACAACTTCATCATATGACTCATGATACTTATATAAATCAACAATATTGAATATAGGAGATATATCCATGTCACTAGGTAACTCAACTTTATAAGAATTACCATTATCAAACTTCTTCAAGATCTTACAAGGTCCAAACTTCTTCATCTTCAACTTACTGTATGTTCCAATAGTAAATCTTCCTTTCTTCAAATGAACCATCACCTCATCACCAACTTCAAAATCATGATGTCTTCTAGACTTATCGACATTCTCCGTATACTTCTGATTAATTTGTAAGAATCTCCTCACCTCATCACCATTTCCTCATCACCAACAAATTGAATATGCCTCTAGGCTGCATTCTAGTAACAATCTCAAAATGTGTTTGCCCTGTGCTCCGAATCACAAAATTATTATATGCAAACTCAACTTGTGCCAACACTACTTCCCAATTACTTGGCTTATCTCCAACTAAACATCTCAGCAAATTACCCAGGATTCTATTCACAACCTCTATCTATCCATCTATTTGTGGATGGAATGTCAAATTAAACTTCAACTTAGTACCCATCTTCTTCCACAAAGTCTTCCAAAAATATCCAACAAACTTACCGTCTCTATTAGAAATAATACTTCTTGGTAATCCATCCAATCTCACAATCTCTTTAAAAAAAAGTTTAGCAACATGCTCAGCATTTGATGTCTTCTTACATGGTATGAAATGACCCATCTAAGAAAATCTATCCACCACAACAAATATAGAATCACACCCCTTCACTATCTTAGGTAATCCAAGAACAAAATCCATATTGAGGTCACTCCAAGGTTTCTTAGGAATAGTAATAGGTGTATAAAAACTACTATTCTAACTTACTCCTTTTACAACTTGACAAACTCCACAACTCTTCACAAATTTTTGAACATCCTTATAAATTTGTGGCCAATAATACTTATCCTTTAGAAAACTCAATGTCTTATCAATTGTAAAATGTCTAGCCACTCCACCACTATGCTTTTCCTTAATCAAATTCAACCTCATAGAACTTCTAGGAATACACAACTGAATATCTTTGAACAACATACTTTCTTGAATAAAATACTTAACATACTTACTTATGTGATTTATTAGATTTGGTGCTTTGAACTCTCTCCACACCTCAAAAAAATTAGGGTCAATATCATACAACTCTTTACTGTCATCAAAACCAAGAACTTCAACCTTCATCTCAGTCAATAAATAATGCCTTCTACTCAATGCATCAACAACTTTGTTAGTAACTCCACTCTTATGCTTAGTGACAATGTGAAACTCTGCAAGTACTCAACCCACTTCATATGTCTCTAATTCAATTTGTGTTTACTTCCCAAGTATTCAAAAGCTTTATGACCAGTATACAACACAAACTCCTTAGGAATCAAATAATGTCTCCACTTCTTCAATGCTTGAACAATAGCATAAAACTCTTGGTCATACATATAATACTTCCTTTTAATAAACTAAAGAAAGCAATAGGTTTACCTTCTTGACTCAATACAAATCCTATTGCACTACCACTTGCATCACATTGAACTTGAAATACCTTATTGAAATTAGGAAAATCCAATATAGATAACTCAACAACCTTTTGTTTCAAAGTCTCAAAACTCTTATCAGCTCCATGTGTCCACTTAAATTCCTTTTTATCTTGTCATTGTCTCAGTCATACCATTACAAATAGAACTAAAATTCCTTATAAACTTTCTGTAAAAACTAGCCAAACCATGAAATGATCTTACCTTATGCATATCCTCAGGTGTAGGCCATTCAAAAATTGCTTTAACCTTCTTAGGATCCATTCAAAAACCATTAGTTGAAGTCACAAATCCCAAATACACAATCTCCTCTTGGATAAAAGAACACTTCTTCAAGTTAATCACTAGCTTCTCCTCCAATTTTTGCAATACTTGTCTAACATGCTCAAGATGTTTTTCCTTACTCTTACTAAAAATCAAAATGCCATCCAAATAAACAATCACAAACTTACCCAAAAATATTTTCAGAATTTCATTTATCAACCTCATGAAAGTACTAGGCGCATTAGTCAAACCAAAAGGCATAATCGACCATTCATACAAACCATCTTTTTTCTTGAATCAGTCTTCCACTTATCACCTTCTCTAATTCTCATATGATGATAAGCACTCTTGAAATCAATCTTGGTAAAATACTTTGCCCCACTCAAACAATCCATTATGTCATCCATCCTTGGCATAGGAAACTTATATTTCATTGTGATCTTGTTAATAGCTCTGGAATCAATACACATTCTTCATTCTCCATTCTCATTAGGTGTTAATAAAATAGATACAACACATGAACTCAAAATTTCTTTGATCAAACCTTTCTACAATAATTTATACACTTTTCTATTAAGTTCTTCATTCTCTATAGGTGTCAATCTATATGGTGCTTTGCTCAGAAAACTAGCTCTAGGAATTAGATCCATACAATGACTTATACTTTTCATTGGAGGAAAACCATCAAGTATATCTTCTGCAACAATATACTTGTATTCATTAAGTAAATTTTCAATTTTTGTTGGTACTTGACTTCTCTCAATTTTTGTTGCTTAGTCACCACTATTTTCTATCACTCAGCTACTACTGACAACTCTGCTTCCTAGAAATTATAGAAAAATACTTGATTCTTCTTTTCCTTTTCAAATTGCTTTCTATTAACATGCATATTCTTATAGTAGTACAATTAACCTCATCTAGACTTTCAATTAAAGACAATAATATTTTCTTTCTCCCATTCACCCAAATAATATATTGATTCAATCTTCCATCATGTACAACATATCTATCATATTGCCAAGGTCTACCCAATAGAATATGACAACAACCCATGGGCATAATATCACACAAAACTTCATCAAAGTAATGTCCAATCTTGAACTTCACAAGGCATTTCTCACTTACCAATATCTTATTCTCATCTTTGATCCATGAAACATGATAGGGTTTAGGATGCTTTAGTCTCTACAACTGCAACTTTGTAACTAATTCTTCTAATGCCAAATTTGTATAACTTCCACTATCAATGATCACTTGGCAACATTTTCTAGCCATCTTACATCTGGTCTTGAAAAAACTTCTCCTTAAAATAGGTTTCTCATCACTTCTCTTATTACATAAGGTTCCTCAAACCATCAGATTTTCTCCAACCTCAGGTCCACTTATTGAACCCTCATCATCTCCTTGAATCACAACATTTATGTTACCTTTTCCACTTTTAGATGATCTACACTCAAAAGATATATTTCCCTCTTTACCACATCTAAAACAATTACCATTAAAACCACCTATAGAATAAGTATTACCTCTTCCTCGGTAAGAATTAGTACCTTTCCATTTAGTCTTGCATTTGTCATCATTCTTCCATTCAAATTTTCCCTTATATTGTATAGAATTATCATATTTTCCACCTTCACCATAAGATTTTCCTCTGCCTCTTTGGAATCTACCACCTCTACCTTTTTGTCTTTGTTCATACTTCTTTGTCAAGATCTTCCTAGCTTTCAAGGCATATTATATGCTTCTTCCACACTTTCCAATTTTACAAACCTTATCTCATCTTGAATTCTAGATCTTAATCCAATATATACCTTAAAATTTTCTCAACATCATCATCCACATGTCCAAATTTGATGTCCAACCTATAGAATTCCTCAATATGCTCCTTCATGCCCATGTCTCTTTACCTCAAATTTTGCATCTTTCTCAATAATATAACTAGGTAATTTGTAGGAAGGAATTTTTTCTTCACTTTGTTTACCATCTTTGGCCAAGTCTTGATCTTCTCCTTTCCTCTCCTTTGTCTATCAGTTTGCAAATGCTTCCACCACAGTGATGCATGACTCTTTAACCTAGTAACTACAATTTTCACTATTCTATTATCAAGAGTGTTTTCATACTCAAAGAGCTTCTCCATATCAAAGATCCAATACAACATAGAATTGGTATCCAATTTTCCATCATAAGGAGCAACTTCTACAGTAGGCTTTGAATTTTCCTAAGACAATGCTCTCAACAACCTTGCTTCATCTTGGTCTTCTTTAGGTTCTAGATTAGGGTTTGGTGATACTTCTTCATCATCACTTACATAATCAAGATGTGATCCTCTCCTATGGACTATCTCTACAACATCTAATATGGTTGCAAGGTAAAAGCACAAACCTATGTCACCCTTTTACAAAGGAAAAGGCTAACATAAGTATAATTGTTCACTTTCAATGACATAAAACTGGTATTATTATTTAAAATTTGAAAATGATGTAAACTAATGAAATGTGTAGAAATGGATGAAGTTTAGGATTATATTTTTTAATAATTATTTGGAATAAGAAATCATATATTTTCTTATTTTTAAAAGATAACTTTTTAGTTGCTGAAAAATGTTGGAAATTAGAGGTCTAGTTCCCACCACAAAACTACATGGAAATAAACTTATTTCCCTTTGATCTCTGGTTATGTTATAGATAACATATGTAGCTAGAACAATCAAAAATAAAAATGGGCTTTAGACTTATATTTTCTCTTTTATAATGCTTCAACTTTTAACTCACCTCAAACTGATAGTTTTCATCTCCCACCACAATTTTCAAAATAAATCTATTCCAACTAGAAGAAAAATTATATATTCTAGAAGTGGACTCTCTCCTCTAGAACGTCATATAAATTTTAGATTTTTTTATATGATTTAATATTTTTTTCTTTCTCAAAATTGACATCTTGCCGAGTGTTAAAATACCTACTTGTAGAATTTTTTAATTACAATATACTATATCTAGTTAAAACACTATGAAATCTATATGAGAATATTCTTGACTTTGAGCTCTATAAAATGTTGTTTATATGTTATTAAAAACATATCATAAAAAATAGTAAGAATTATTGAAATGTCACTTTTCTAAAATAATTTAATTTCATTAGTAATTGGATACTAACTAGTATAAAACATGCATTTAATAGACACTTCTAATTGGAAAAGTGTGAAACCATATATGACTTAGCTAGAATAAATTTATCAAGATCACATGTTTGAACAAAATTGATTTTTAGATAGAAATACTCAAATTTAGTTGTTCTAATGAGTTATCCTGAAAGGTGACATAGCTTTGTACTTTTACCTTGTAATTTGTCTTAATGTATCTAATATTGCATTATCAACATTTCATCTACCTCAAACCATCTTTACAAATCAGGTTCCTGCAAGATCGTAACACTCTACAAGCTATAGGTCAAATCCACAGATTTGCAACCCTACAAAAAAATTCACTTAGGGTGCTATACAATCCAAACTTCATAAGGACATAAAGAACTAGGGCCAACAACACACCTAACTATCCAAACCACCTTGCAAGAGTTAACACAGTGGAAACACAACACAAAGAATAATAACCAAAGGAGGAAGAAGAGCAATCACTTTTATTGATTCATCAAATAATCAACATACATGCCCAGCTATAAGGCCTTCTAGGTTATGTATAGATACAAATACATTCAAGATCCATGATCCAGCTTCAAATTTGGATTTCCAGACACATATGGTTCCAACTTTAAAAAATCCTCTAAGTTTTGCCCTAAAACTCAATCCTAGACCTCCTTAAATACTTACGCAACCACTAGTCAGCCTATAAAAAAATTAAACCTTACATTAAATGCATGCACAATCACAAGTCATCTCACATTAGATATTAACTACCAACAATAAAATTAAATACGCTCAAGGTCGGCCCAAATTGGAACCAGACATAGACAACTTAATCAAAGAAGGACCAAGAAAAAATGCTGACACTTGGCATTGTTTGACACATATAGGAACACTCGGTACCAACAAATTCACTCAACACATGAAGGAACACTTGGTATATACTAGACTGATACAGTAACTTGGCATCCACTAGAGTTACAGTAACTCAACATCCACTAGAGCTATAGTAACTTGACATCCACTAGAGCTATAGTAACTCAACATCCACAAGAGCTATAGTAACTCAACATCTACTAAAAAACTTGACAACAATATAAATTGGAAACCACTGACACTCGGCTCCAACATGAAGAATGAACAAATATGAGCAGGAAAACAAGGCAACCTAGGATGCTCCTCCATCAATCATACCCCCTATTTTGTCAAAATAGTGTAACATATCTTGTTCTCCACTATCTCCTCATCCTAAGCTTTTTTTGTTGTTGTAAATATAACCACTAACCCATCATACTAAGTGTCCCATCACTCTGAGCTTTTTAGAGGGATTCTTGTAAATGTCTTAGTCAATTTGTTGTATATCCTAGTTTTAATTCTTTCTTTTCTGGTCTCCTTGTACACACCTCATTTTCTCTTTCAAGTCAATTTGTATATGGTCATCAACCACATTTCTCTTTAGAAGATCCTTTTTTGAACCCTCTAGCAAGATTCTTTGTCATGAAAGAGTTGTATTCAAAAGTTATGTTTGCCAAAATTTGTTGTCATCCCAAATAATACTGATAGGTCTTTGCTGGATGCATCCTTCCTCATGTATGACTTGAGTCTATCATTATCTAATCATACCAATCTCTTTGGAAAAAGGTTACATTTTATGGATTTAATCTTTGTTTCGATATTGGATTTCAAACATTGGTTCTTATGGGTATCTTTTCCAAGAAATTTGGTAGTTCTCTCCCCAAGGTCACCACACTCTTCTATATCATAGTGTGCTACAAATGGAGCAATTTGAGAGTAAGATCTTGATGATGTCTTGTTTTTCTTATGATTTAGTTAGATGTGACCCTTGCATGTTCCAAATATATGATCATCATTGATCACATGATGCATTTGGGAAACATCATTTGCTTATGGATTCCACAGTATCATTTCCACTCTGATTCCTCTAAGATTCATGTGTGATGCTAGGGAAATTCTTGTGTGTTTGTTTTGAGTCATTCCTATGTAATATTAGTGAACAATCCTTGATGTTCTTGGTAACCTTGGCATATCCACTGTATTCCTATATCAAACTAAGTACTCAAACTACATGGTTGTCCTTCTTTATGAAACAAACCACTCTCAAGCTTCAAGAAAAAAGTCATCTCCCCACTACATTTATTTTCATAAAAGAGATCTATCCCATTTCACCTTATCAAATTAGTCTTACTAATCCTATAAAATCCTATCTTATCCTATACATCAGTCCTATCATTCCTATAAGATCCTTTCTTATCGTACACATATGTCCTACCAATCTTACAGTTCCTACCCCTAAAGAATTCAAAGTTCTTGTTTTTCCTACCCCCACATTCCACCCAACTGCAAGGGTCCAATTTAAAACCATTGCCTCTTCCTTCTACCTAATCCTCTATCTCAACCTATGTTCAAAGTTGTGCACATTATTTAGCCTTGCCATCCAAAGTTATGGTCAATCAGTGATATGCTACATGTCCATCCTACCCACCCCCCTACTTTGGCTCCCATTTTTCTACCATTATACTTGCATTTATGTCATCCTCATTCATTTTTATCATCATTTGCATCATCATAGTATTTTTAGGTTCTTTTTTATTATCATTTTCATCATCATAGTCTTTTTAGGTTCATTTTAATTATCATTGACATCATCATAGTTTATTTAGATTCCTTTTAATTATCATTTGCATCACATCATAGTCTTTTTAGGTTCATTTTAATTATCATTTACATCACCATAGTTTATTTAGATTCCTTTCAATTATCATTTTGCATCATCATAGTCTTTTTAGGATCATTTAATTATCATTTGCATCATCATAGTCTTTTTAGGTTCATTTTAATGATCATTTACATGATCAAAGTTTTTTTAGATTCCTATTAATTATCATTTGCATCATCATAGTCTTTTTAGGTTCATTTTAATTATCATTTACATTATAGTTTATTTAGATTCCTTTCTATTGTCATTTTGCAACATCATAGTCTTCTTAGGTTCATTGCAATTATCATTTGCATCATCATAGTCTTTTTGGGTTCATTTTAATTATCATTTAAATCATCATAGTTTATTTAGATTCCTTTCAGTTGTCATTTCGCATCATCATAGTCTTCTTAGGTTCATTTTTCTTATCATTTTCATTATCATAGTTTTTTTAGGTTCATTTTTGTTATCGTTTGCATTAACATAGTCTTTTTAGATTCCTTTCAGTTACCATTTGTAGTATCATTATCTTCTTACATTCATTTTTATCACATGCATTATCATCATATACATTTTTCATTACCTCTTTAAACCAATCATTTCATTGTCCATTACATCTATTATTTATAGTACATTTTAGGTGTCCTTTGCATTATTTCAATTTATTATCAGTTTTTGTGTTTTATATCTCATATAACACATCACATTATGCACCAAACACATCAGTAAAATCATGTGTATCATTATACATCCATATAAAAGATCACATCCTACATCAAACATGTTAGTACCATCATACATCTCATCCATCTCATATAAACAACATCAAATCCTACATAAAACACATCAATACTATCATCCATCTCATATAAACAATATCACATCCTACATAACACATGTTAATCCACCTCATACATATATAATATGCATCTCATGAATACATATAGTACAATAAAATCATAGGGGCATAGTACTCATTACACACATATCCCACCCCAAAGAATGCTCATCATATATATCCACCCCAAAGAATGCTCATCATATATATCATATCCTCCAAAGAATGCTCATCATATATATCATATCCTCCAAAGAATAAAGAATACATCACCCACCCCTAAAAGAATACAAAAATGTCCATCATAGTCCAAATCCATATAGTACAAATATCAATACAAGTACATACAAGTTTGTGCTTGCAAAAATACAAAAAAAAACCCTATAAATAAAAATTTGCAGTATATCACTACTCATATATCCCCTTGTCAATCACCTCCTCTCTATGGGACTTGTAAGAGTCCCTCCTTGGATCCTGCATCATTGGTGGTGGTGGTGGCCTTATCCTCTATCCATCCCCTCCTCCTCCTATCCCAGAGATCTCCCCCTCATCTCTCCTTGCTAATGTCCCCCTATCCCTCCTCTGGCTCTACCCTTATCTATAGCTCTGCCCCATCCTCTAAGACATGAAAGTCCTCTGCGATCCCCCAGTGCTCCACCCACTCTCCCCACCACTCTCCATCCATGTGTGTGTTTTGACTATCCTTGACC
The DNA here is from genome assembly GCA_028749045.1 of Cupressus sempervirens. NCBI lineage: Eukaryota > Viridiplantae > Streptophyta > Pinopsida > Cupressales > Cupressaceae > Cupressus > Cupressus sempervirens. Next base: position 611,973,904 of record CM053784.1, on the reverse strand, counting down.
ATGTCAAATGCCTATAATGCCCAATCTACTCTACCAACATGGTTACATGGTATCTACCCTTATAAAAATCTGCCCTCTCCCATAGATCCTCCACCTTCTTCTTAGTCATCTCAACCCCTCCAAACCTCCACCTACCACCATCTATGCCCTAAGGGTCACCACCTCCACCATCATCCTATCTCTCTCTATCTGTAATAGATCCACTCTACCCTAGAGTCTCTCTCACTATGCCTCAATCACTCCTAACCTCCCCTCCAACCACTCTGACTCCAACAATAGTCCCCCCAGCTCAATCTTAGTTTTGTCTAGTTGTCCCTAGGTAGCATCCCAGTCCCTCCATAATTGATCTCTCTCATCTCTCAATTGATCCCTCTCTTGCTGGGTGTCCTAAAGTAGTTGTCTCATAGCATCATGTGCCTACTATAAGGAGGCATATCTCCCCACTATTCCACCATCCTCCCCTCCACCTAATGACCATCCTTCTCCTCCAATTAACCCCTAGGACCCCTCTCCTACCTCTTGTTGTGGCCTCTCCACATCTTGCCTCCCCTCCTCTTACCCCCTCTCCTCTTCCTCTCCCTCCCTCTATCTCCTCCTTTGTGGAACCTCACCTTCCACCATAGCCTCCACACACTACCTCAGTTCCCTCACCTCATGCCTCCCCCTCCTTGCTACTTGAGAAATCTCCCCTATCACCATCATCACCCTTGTAACCTACACCATCCCCACAGGCCTTAGATGTTAAAATTGGTCTTTGTAGCCCTATGTGGACCCAAGATCTACTAGTCCATCGAAAAAATCCCAATCCTATGGTGCCATGTCCTATCATGCCTAAAATATCCCCTCTCTCTAAAGTGGTGGCCCAAAAAGAGTCAATGACTTTGGTCACCTGTGTATACAAAACTAGATCTCCTAGGACATCTTGTGGCTAGCTGAACTGTCATAGCACCCTATCTAGCCAATACTATTTGGTAATATAATCTCATCACTCAAACATTAAGCATGGTGATATCATGTATGGAAGTTTCTCCCTTGCCTCTTCCCATGGCCTAAGACCTATGTATGGTCTCCATGTTATTGCCCTGATCTCATCTATTTGGATACTTTAGTAGTCCACCTCCTCCATGTGGTGATATGTCAATAGATCTCCCTAGCTATACACAACAAGCTCCTCTAGCTACCTATCCCTCCATCTGAATGGTCTGAACATAATAATGTGCTCCCATGTTCACACCTATAACAGGGTCAAGAAGCCCATGCTCCTCCCCTGATGGTGCCATGCTCCCTTATATACAATCTGATGTAAGTCTCTATGTAGCTCCACACACATTAGTGAGCCCCATGTAGTTGGGACTCCCTTATATATGTCCTAGATGATCATCAAGATCAACACTAAGGTAACTCATGCCCCACCCATATCTGGGGCAATGTACCTCAACACTAATCCACACACATAGAAGTATATCTGCCTATCTAGTGCCGCTTAATCTAGGTTCTCATATAATGTGAACTAGCCCCCCTAGATCCAAAATTGGACCCTAAGCCCCACTAGTCACTGCACTACCCTCTCACCTATAACTCCTTTCGCTACCATCACAGGTGTGACTAAAAATGGGAGCTTGAAGATACTATAGACATTCTCTAGAGTGACAATCATCTCACCTATTGATAGATGGAACGTCTTAGCCTTGCTATGCCAGTGCTTGCACAATGTCATCACCATTGTCATATATGCCTGAGCATGTGGCATCCTTTCCAGACACTCCTAGTCAGCTGGTGTGAACTACTTTCCCACATGTAGCATCGTGACACACTGCTCCCATGATAGTGTATCTAGTGAACACTACACTCAAAACACCAACAACCCATATCAGTTCAATATTCCACTAAACCCCTTCTTCCTATGTTTTGTTATCCCCCTTTACTCATCTAGCTTACCCTATGATTGCATTCCCACAACCCATTTATGACCTCACATTCCTGCAACTATAGATTACAGTGGGAATGCATCTAGCCTTTTACCCCCATGGTCAAACCCAACCATCACTCTTGTGTTGACCTTCTCCCTAACATTTCCTTAACCCACAAGACTACAATCTTGCTAACAGGAATACTTTCCCACTACCAAAACTGTCATCCCTCATAAAATATAATCTAGACTCACTTTCCTATGAAACCTTCTTAAGATGTCCCTTTTCACCTCTTACCCTCGACCCTTTTATGGGATTGCATCCTTGTTGATCCCTCAAGAAATCCTGTTGGACCCTTGTCTACAAGAACACACTTTTGACATTTTGGGAATGCTATAAAATAAACATGTAAAATCAAAAAAGAAAATTTTTAGTGTATACCAAACAGTCTAGTGTCTATCATTTCCACACATGTCATACCATGTCTACCTAATGCTCTGGTCATCCTTGTGCTGCCATCGCATTGTCTAATCCAAAGCTCACAAAGGATAATATCTCGCCATGAATATGAGAGAAGTTACTCCTTTCTAGCCCTCTTAGACCCTCTTATGGGCCCCCTATGGTGCCTACTTCCCTCTCTTCTACCTCTAATGACCCCTTTCACTTTGAACCTATTATTTTTGCAATTTTATTGTAATTTTAACCTTCTTTTAGTTAATCTACATCCTGCTACTCACTGCAACTTGTTGTATCTTTTTAAGAACTCATTGAGCCTCATCTTCTCTCCCTATTGCCTTGAGGCGGTTTCACACAATCCAATCTCTTCTCTTTCATTCAAGACTAGGGAAACTTTTTTTCTTTAAAAATCTTCTTCGTGTTGGTTACGTTCAAATTTTATTTGAAATAGTGTTGTCCCAACACTATCTCAAAGAGGGGAAAAATGTAGAAACCTAGATCTGATTACATCATTAAGCAATCTTATTTAGTCATCTTCTAGGACATTATTGATTAAGTATTTAATAATTAATTAATTAATCATCATCTCCTAGTTAATTTATTTTTTCAATTAACTATAGCCCAATTGATAACATTAAATGATAACCCAAAGTCAAATTATCAATTAAATTCCTATTCTTCTATTAAATCAAATAGTTACATTATACCTATTTAATTTAATCTTACATCTCCTTTTATTAGATAAATTATTTAATACATCAACCCACAAACCCTTGACTATTTCTAAACCCTATCATTAGTCAAATCCAATCCCTTCATCCATGCTAACTTCACTTAGCCAGATAATTAACCTATCTCATTAATTCCAAAGCATTTAGATCCTAACTCCTTCCTAAGCTAAGCCTAATCCCCTTCCTAAACATGTGCACAACTTTAACCAAGGATTAAGACTTCCTAACCCAAACCAAAGTCAAAGTCCCATCTCATCCCTCTTACATTCCTATCCAAGAGACTTTAATGCTCTTACAAAGCATTAATGGCTCTTTAAAGCCTCTTACATCCCTCTTCCACACTTCTTCCCCCTCATAACTCCCTTTGACCTATGGATTTAAAAGAAGCATAATCCATGTGCTCCCTTTGCTTGTATCCTATCCCTCCCCCATCCTTCCTTCATTCTTGCATCCTAGCCATCCATCTCACCACTACTTGGCCTATAAATTGGACCCTTTACCTAGATCACAATTATCATCAACTCATATACAAACTTATAATGCCCTTTTGGAGAAAAAACCACTGAATCACACCATTACCATTCAAGAATCCTTACTCACCCTATATACCATGTTTTATCCTTTTGAAGGCTCCTATCTATCTTGAAGCTTGAGCATATCTAAGAATACACCCAACCATCATTGTGGGCATATCTAAGCATCAAGGTTGCACTTGGGGAGCTTACCATACTTGGTTTGAATTCCTCTTTTGTGTCTCATTTGTCCTCTCATTAGTATTGTCATACTATTTTAGTTTGTGAATGTTAGACTAATTTTGATTTTCTTTACACATTAGAATTTTACAACATACAATCATTTCTTCTGAAACAAAATTATCAATTCTTCTACCATCAACAATCACATCACAACACTTATCCTCACACTTGCACCTAATGCAAAACAAGATCCTCCTTTGATTAGGTTCATTCTCACCACTTAGTAGGACTCTTCTTTTAACTAGGACTTTTCTACTTTTAGCATCTTCACAATTTGATGATTTGGCATCTTCATCTACTTGTATGAGTTTTGCCTAGCCTTCAGTTCTACTGTATGTCTTTCCTTTGTGTTGAGGACATTCAAATTTTCCATGGCCTTGTTCACCATAGTAAAAACATGTCCTGTCAAATCCTCCTCTTCCAAATCCTTTTCCTCTTCCTTTTTTACTTTGATCCCTATTATTCTGATCATGGAAATGACTAAAATTATTTCCCCTCTAATTCTGACTTCTATTACAAGCCTCATCCTTCTTCTTCTAATGTTCCTTTTGGCCTCCATAAGATCATCCACTAGATCTCTCACTAGGACCTCATCCACTCTATCTAGTCTCAAATTTTGTGTTCAACTTTTCCTCTAGCCTTTGGACAAATTGGTAAGCCTCTTCAAAAGTGATCATTCTGACTAGACTCAACTCCTCTTGAATGCTTGGCCACAACCCATTAAGGTAACATGATACTTTCTCCTTGTCAACTTCTATATGACTTATTCTGATGAGGACTCAATATAACTCTTTTGTATACTCTTGAAAAAATCTTTCTGCTTGCTTTAGCCCTTGCATTTTATTTAGAAGATCAAGATCATAATCAATGAGAATAAATTATGACTTCATTTATCTATCATTTGATCCCATCTTTTGATTTTCTACTTTCCTCTTCTATTTTTCTCCAATTGAATCTCCTATCACTGGATCTTCACATGTCCCTTTTGTTTGGCCTTCACAAACTTGACCCCATTAGGATCATCAATGTCTTCATACTGAAAATATTCTTCTAACTCATTGATCTAATAAATAAATTCCTTCTCGTTAAGATTTCCTAAAAATATGAGAACTTCAATCTTAGGTCTCTTCCCAAGCTTGGAAATGGCCTTGAAAATCCTTTCTTCCTATTGGTTCAAAACTTTGCCTTCTTCTACCTAATCAAAATTTCCTTCTTCTTCTTTTATCCTCACTTTCATCTCTTATGGAAAGATTCATATCCTTGTGAATCTATCTTGTAATGCTTACAATTGTCTTTGGAGGGTTCTAACCTCAAGATGCACAATGTTGGCTCTTCTGCTATGCTCCCCTCATAGAGGTATTTTCTTTCTCATCACTAAAACCCTATGCAAACTTCCTCATAATCAATGATCTATCTACACACTCAGATCAATCCATGATCCTAGTGTAAGCTACTTCATAGTTCACAATTTGTCTACACACTTAGAAACTCTTTCTCTGATACCACTTAATGAAGGGTGTTCCCCTTAATACTACAAACACACAAAATAAAATTGAGAAACAACAATAATTTTGCAAGAACTAGAAATGAGCTTCTTATTATATCAAAAAATATGGAATTACAACATTCATGAATATAATATGCAAAGCCACATGGCCACCTTCCTTACAATATTCTATAAGATAGATTTGTGAACCACCACCCAAAACTACCTTAGACAGCCTACAAGCCTTCCTTATATAGGCATTTTCTACTACTTGGGAAGGTTATAAACACTTAGCCCTAAATACTGAGGCCAACCAGCCTAAAATTATATTATTTTGTTACACTTTATTGCATAGAATTAACTCAAGACAATTCATATGTTATATTTTTAGATACCATAACTTACAAACTAGGATACCCAAGTACAAGACATCACCTTGTTCCCTCCATAATTATCTTGAATTTGGATTACAAGTTGGTAAAGTTCTTTGGTTTTCATTTAAACTAGTTAGAGGTTGCTTACTATTTTCCATCATCTTGTATTTTCTTGAAACTAGTAGCATTTCCTAATTTAGACTTATATTTCATATTATCACATAAAATCCTCTTAAATGCAATCATTCCATTTTTTAATACATTATCAACTAAAGACCATTGACTCTTTTAGCACTTAACTACCACTTGAGATTATTAGGTCATCTTCCTTCCAATTTTTACATCTACAAATTAGATCTACTCTTTACATCCATTTTCTCATGTACTCTATCTAAAGGAAATTTGGGAGACTAACTTACCTATTGAGGAATCCTATAAAGAGTGTGTATATACATACATACATACATATAAATATATACCAAATAGTAATTATCAATTCATTATTTGCAAAGAGTAATTGTAGTTGAATAGAGTTATTCTAATGAAATTTGTGAAGTCAATTAACAAAAACCATACTTAAGAGTGGACCATAAATTGTTATACAACAACTTGGAAGAAAGAGATTTCTTGTGCTATAACTAATCAGATAATATTGTAATGAGTACAAAGAATGATATATGAAATGATTAGAAGGAAAGTTTGAGCAAATATATGTTGTAAGGTGGGAAAGGAACATACTATGCTAATAATGAAGCATTTCTCACTATAAAAGGGTTTACTCATTCAACATTAAGACTTTTAGTTGGTGATTAGTTTGAGAGAAACTACTAGATATATGAGATGGAAAAGCGTAAGAATTAAATTATGGTAGGTTTAGTAATACTCATGTTTCCTAATAAAAATTTAATGGTAAGTGCATAACATTTTGTCATTAATATATGTGGTGTGAATTTTATGCATTTTTACAACCATATATTTGGAGGGAAGTGTGTATACATATGGTCTTTGCTTGTGAAAAAACAACCATTATCCAATTATTAAAGAAGATGAAACTTTATATCATGGAGATGTCTAAATAAAATAAAGAGACAATCTTTAAAAGTTTCTTAACAATAGGGAATGATAAATGGCCTCCCAAAGTTGCTAACCACCCTTCCATATTAATATAAATTTTATATAAAGATTCAATATATTTATAATATTTAATATTGAAACAAAGTGGGAGGTATGCTCCCAATAAAATCTCCTTCTTTAATCTAATCAATATAGAGGAATTGAAGGCTAACAAGAAAGATAATGTTCATCTTCTATGATTATTGTCATGTAGTCTTAAGTTGGTTTTCATTCTTGTAATTAGTTCCTAGTTTTTAGCTTTGACAAAAGGAGGACTTTTAAAAGTGTAAACTTTATTTTTTTAAATCAAGTTGTAATAAGAAGTGGCTAGTGTTAATCATCCAAGTCAAATTGTCACTACCACTTTATTTTAAGTTGCTTTGGATAAGGGACTATAAAATATGTAGTAGGGGATCTCTTTAAAGAAATAGAAAAGCATTCAAAAACAAATATTTTCTTTAATCTCTTTTTTTTTTCCCTTAAGAAATTGATATAAGACATTGTTTATTGGAACAATTAAAATTGTTTCGTGTGTTTAATTATTTTCTTCAAGAAATATTAATTTTAGGCATAACTTTTTTATGTTTTTATATCTTGCTATATGATTGTGTTTATATTCATGGAATATTGTAATTTTCCTTGGTTTTTATTCATTTTAACAAGGAATATTTTATGCATAACACATTGAGTAACTAATTTTACAAAACAAAATTAAAAGGAGTTTGAACTATTTTCATTAGGTAGAATCCAATAAATATGTCTTATATGAAAAAAACATGACTATTAGCTTATATAAATATAGCTTTGAATAACATTGTTATTTTCATGTTTAGCACTTGTCTGTCTTCATAGAACAGGTACACATCTTAGCATTTTCCCATCACCTACTCTACCTTTTGAAACAAATATTGTTTTTGATAAGAAAATGAGTTTTATAGGGATCCTAAAACCCCAAGTTAATACATAACAAAGGGCTAAAAATAAGCATCGAAAGCCCAGCCACAGTACTACGGCCAACCAAAAGGCCAGAATGATAGATAGGCAAAAAGCCAAAAACCAAAAACTACAAAATCCAAATAGTCCAAAAGACAAGTAATGAAAAACCTCTATTACTCCTCTATCTTTCTTTCCAGCTCCTGCATCATTTCCACTACTTCATAAGCTTTCTGAATCTCCTCAGCCATATGCTCCTGCTTCTTTTGACCTGTCTAATCCAAGTTGCTAAAAGTAATGTTCATAGTCATGTCCTCATTCATTCTATCTCCAACTCTATCCTTTTCCTCATTATCCTCCAAGAAACCCCTAGCTTTCAGCTTTCCGGCAAGAGAAGAGATGTTATCATTTAGAGAAGTCAGAATTGAAATCATCTAGTTTGCCATATTATGATTGTAATTCTCCAAAATTTGAATTCTTTTTTCAACCAACCTAAGGCCATCCCCCTGATCTATCAAATTTCCATGTTCTAACTTCTTGCCTTGGTTTTCTATATGACCCATTCTTTCTTTAACCTCCTCCAGTTCATGGTAGAGCCATTTAATGGACCTAAAATTGTCAATCATACTATTTCTAGCATTATTAATCAAATTCATGCCAACTTCCCTTACATTATCTATTATAGCCACCATCGTCAGATTAATGAGTTCCTCCATCTGGAGCTTTCCTTCTTTATCTTGGAGGATTTGGGGGTTCATGGCTTCTCTCACATTACGCATTTTTGAGATTCTAACATTGAAATTTTTCTAGGATATGCACTTGTCTTTTATAACCACCTCTCCACTCTCATTCTTCTATTTTCTCCTTATTATGTTCCCGAGTGCGAATTGGGGAAAGAGGAATGATAGTGATCTTTGGCCCAGAATCCATTTTCCCCCCTAGGGTCATGTCCTCCTCTTTAGACCTCTTCTATTTTTTAGCAATCGACTCCTCCCTCTTAACATCGTCCTTCTCCTTATTCTCTTCCTCAGTATCCATATCATCCCCTTCCTCATTATACTATTCATCTCCCTAACTAGTAATTTTAAACCCAAGCCCCTTGGGACTTTTCCTGCATGGGGCATTAGTTGATGAGGGTGATTTCTTCTCAAATACCTTAGCCTTCTTTCAAGCCAAAAAATTATCATCTTCCTCCAAACTTATACTCTAAACATCATCTGTATCAGATGAGAAATTTGAACTCCCCATATCCTCGGATGCATCCACTATCGGTTTTGCTTCTAGATTGAGCCTTTTTGAAACAAATATTGTTATGGAAGCAATTTATACAAGTTAAACATCCAAAATGAATGTTAAATATGTTGGAATTACTTTAGAATAACTGAGTTGGGGGGGGGGGGGGGGGGGTGGTGGTGTGAATTAGTTATACAAGTTCCAAATGTATAAATAAAACTTTTCACAATTCAGTGAACCCATAAAACATTCATACGCATGCATGCATCCATTGTGTCTTTACTAAAACTTGTATGTTACTATCAAATCAAATCATAGAAGTGTAAAGCATGAAATACAACACATTCATTATCACACTTGACACAATGATTTACGTGGAAACCCAATTTGGGAAAAACCACCAGTAACATGCTACTCCTTTTTCACTCTTTTGAAGTGATGCCCTATGAAAGGCCAACCTTATTAAAGTTTACAATACATGCTGTTAAATGTGACCCAGTTAAGGGATTTCAATCACCCTATTAAAAGTAAGCCTTGTTAGAGGACTTTAGGCCATTCACTTGGAAAGCCACCCTATTAAAGGATTTTCTAATGACTGTTAGGTCAACCTTACTCCAAAGGATTTACGCTAGACTGATACAATTGTTAGAGAGTAATAGTAGAGCTTTGATCTAATACAACTTACAAATTCTCTTACAGATTAAAAATATCTATTCAGTCCTCAATTTTTCTTGTCTTTCATACTTTGCAACTCTAATAGCTTGTTCACCCTTGAAGTTTTCATCTCCTTAAGCCTTCTTGCTTAACATGCCATTGCAAACTCTTCTCTTTGGTCACTTGATGAAGAAAAACCCCTAATTCTTTCTCCTCATTAGGTTCTTGCACATGACACCAACCTATTTTTCTTCATCACCAGACATCCTTATAAATGGGAAATTATAATATTTCCCCACTCATGATCAATCATCCAAATTAGGGCTTTTGATGGATTAGGTAGGATACAATGTATCTACCCCATATCTTGTCTTTTCTAAAAACTTCTCCTGGAATCCATTTGAATTTTCCTACAGATGATTTACATCAAATTCTGTGCCACTAGCTCATCAATCCTATCTTCCTCTTGGTTTACAAGTTTCAAGAAAAAAAACTTTTTGTCTTAGATTCGACGAAGCTTTGATCTTTATCATAATGCAACAGCTCAACATTATTAACCTTCTAATGCTCAGCACATACTACGTTTCCCACCATCAACTATAAAATCACTCAGCATCAACTAAAGTTTGTTGGTGCTCGACATCAACTGTCTTGCTTGGCATCCACTAGATTTTCCTTTAACTTGGTTCTACCTAACCTTTTTCTTAGCTTGCACTAACTTTTCTTAGCACCTACTATCTACTCAGTCAAGACAAACTTTGTTTAACTTATTCTTCTAAACTTTCTAAGTGTAACTAGCCATTTTGTAACCTTAAGTAGATCATCAATACATCATGTCATCACTATCTTAATTGATCCTTGTACTTCATTTCATAATCATGACTCAACCTTTTCTCTAGGTTCTTTTGTTACATCTTATTGATCAAATACTCCTCATCAATCAACTAAGTGATAGTACTTGAATCTTATAAGCAATTGTCTTACCAACAAATAGTATTTTTGACAACAGTGACAAAACAATGATTGAAACACAATCTTCTTCAACAATTTCCTTCTTAATAATCTCTTTTTCAATGATCTTTTCAATCAGATTTCAATAATCTCCCTCTTTGGCATTGATGGCAAACCAAACTGATCAACCAAGTCAATAAAATGATGAACATCTTGTTCAACCAATCTGACTAGGTTAAAAATAATAAGGCAATACCAAAGAGAGAACTTGTATTCCTCCCTCTATCAACAACTTCCATCTTTTGATTAGGTTATCCCTCTATCAACAACTTCCATCTTCTAATTAGGTTACAAAACTCTTTCTTAAAACTCCCTTTGACTTCCTTCTTGTATCTCCCTCTTACTAGGTAGATTAGGATTTGTCCCTCTTTCTTTTATACTAGATTGATCAGTAGAGTATCTCCCTTTGATGTGATATTTTTGGCTCTCTAATTAATGTCTCTCTCTTTGTTCTAACTCGATTCTTGATATCTTTCTCCCTCTCTAATCAACAGATTATTTAGGTTATTTCTCTCTCTTATCTCTTGTATTTGATCAATAAAGCTCTTCTTCTGATGATGATCAATTTAATGTACTTTCTCCCTCTTTAACAATAATGCCAAAGACCTATACCAAAAAAATTTCATCTTAAGTAATGCATATATAAGCATTTATAGTTTCTTTAGTTTCTCCCTCTGTCTCCTTGCTTGTGACTATTTTGAATTTTCAGCTCTATAATTACTTTAAGTAGTTCCTAAAGTAAAATCCATTGCATCAATTTGTATTATATGAACATCCACTTGTTTGATGTAGGGAACTCTTTATATTTCTTCAATAGCCTTTGATAGGGGTATCACCCCTAGTTTACCTCTTAGATACTCATGAGCATCCTTAGGTAATGGTTTTGTGAAGATATCAGCAATTTTCTCCTTTGAGTTAATATATTCCATCTTCACCTCTTTGTCTTGAACTAATTCTCTTACATAATGGTACTTGATTGCAATGTGCTTTGTCTTTGTGTGCGTCACTAGATTCTTTGATATATTGATAGCACTCGTATTATCACAATAAAGTATCACTAGTTCTATGATTTCTTCATTCATTCCTTTGAGTAGCTGTTTGATCCATAAAATGTTTGTGTAGTTCATAGAAGCAACAACATATTGTACTCTAGCAGTAGATTGTGAAGTACAACTTTGTTTCTTGCCTGTCCATGTAACTAGTCTCTTGCCTAAGAAAAATGCTCCTCCACTGCTGCTCTTTCTGTCATCAATGTTTCCAGCCCAATCAACATCAATGTAGGCTCTTAAGTCAAACCTTTCATTCATCTTGTAGTATAGACCAAATTATCCTCTCCACAACCATTAAGTGATTCTCCCTAAGATTAGCAAAGAATCTTGCAACTATCCCTACAGATAATGTAATATCAGGTCTGCTATGTACTACATATTGTAATTTGCCAATCATAGACCTGTACAATGTTTGATTCACCTCAGTTGAATCATCAACAATGTTTGATTCACCTCAGCTGAATAATCATTTTTTGACAACTTGTGTCTTGTCACCATAGGTGTACTTAATGGTTTGGAATCCTCTAGTCCAAATGTCTTCAATATCTCTTTGACATATTTTGATTGAGTGATGTATATACCATACTTCATCTTATATGCTTGCAATCCCACAAAAAAATTGATTTCTTCGAACATAGATCTATTTCAAATTCTTGCTTCATCTGATTTACAAAATCCTTACATAAAGCATCTTGTCCTCCAAATATAATATCATCAACAAATATTTTAGATAGAAAAATATCTTTTCCTTTTTTTGTTTTTATGTATAGATTGTTGTTATCATCAGTCCTTTCAAATCCAATCTTCACAAGATAAGTATGAAGTCTCTCATACCATGCTTTTGGTGCTTGCTTCAATCCATATAGGGCTTTGTGCAGTCTACATACCATGTTCTTATTGTCATCATCAACAAATCCTTCTAGCTATTCTATGTAGACTTCCTCTTCTAGTATGCCATTTAGAATTCCATATTTAACATCCATTCGATAAACTTTGAAACCTTTGTATGTAGCATAAGCAAGTAGAGTTCTTACTCCTTCCATTCTTGCAACAAGAGAAAATGTCTCTCCATAGTCAATTCCTTCTTTTTGTGCATATCCCTTGCAAACTGATTTTGCTTTGTTTCTTGTGACTTCACCATTCTCATCTAACATACCCACTTGGTACCAATCACATTCTTGTCTTCTGGTCTAGGAACTAGACTCCATGTTTTGTTCTTCTCTATTTGTTGAATCTCTTCTTCCATGGCCTTGTACCAGTCATCATCTTCTAATGCATCTTTTACTATTTTGGGCTCCTTCATGCTTAACAAACATGATTCACTTCTCAATCTATTTCTTTTCATTGGCCTAGCATCTTTGTTTCCTATGATTTGATCAGTAGGATGATGTATGTTGACATGTTTAGACAATCTTGGCTCAGCTCTTGGTTCTACACTTTTTCTTTCAGCTTTAGAGTCATTGTGTACATCTCTGTTAGGTATCTCAACATCTCTTTCATGTGTACTAATCTCAAAATCAGAATGTGCATCTTTTTCATTTTGCAACTTGGCATCTGAATGTAGCTTGGTTCTTGAATGCAACTCGGCATTCACAGGGTGTGACGCAATAGTCACTGATACTTATTGTTGATTTGTAAATTGATTTGCAACATCTTCTTCAAAATGCATTTCTTCATAAAAGTATACAAAAGATTTGTATTCTTCTAGTTCTTTTATAGGCTCAGCCATATGTACTTTTGTAAATTGATCAAAATTCACGTTTGTACTTTCCATAAATTTTTTAGTATTAGTATTTAAACACTTATAAGCTTTTCTTCTTGTGGAGTATCTAAGGAATATAGCTTCTTCACTTTTTGCATCAAAATTTCCATTCCTAACATCTTTAAGAATATAACACTTACTTCCAAATACCTCAAAGTATTTTATATTGGGTGGATATCCATACCATAGTTCAAAAGGTGTTTAATGAGTACCTTTCTTGATTTGCACACGATTTAGGGTATATACAACACTACCTACAACTTTTCTCTAGTATTTCAGAGAAACATTCTTCTCCATCATAAGTGTTCTAACATAGTCTATTATATACCTATTTCTCCTTTCAGAAATCCCATTTTGTGGAGGGGTCCTAGGTGTAGATGTCTTTCTTTTGATTCCTTTATCATTAAAGAACGTCTCAAACTCATTTGAAGTGAACTCCTCCCCTATCTGATCTTATGAATTTCAAACTCTTACTTGTCTCTTTCTCAACTCTTTCCAAATACCACTTGAACATTTGAAAAGCATCAGATTTCTATTTCAGAAACATGATTTTCATCATTCTAGAGTAATCATCAACAAATAGCATTATGTACTTATCTCCTCTATAGCTTTGCACTTCAATTGGTCCACATAAGTTAGTATGAACAATCTCTAGTATTTCTTTAGAGGTATAAACTTTACTCTTAAAGCTTGACTTTGACATTTTGCCTAGCTGACATTGTTTGCACAATTTATTATCAAGTTTCTTCAACTTAGGAAATCCTCTAACTTTCTTCATGTTACTGATATTAACCAAATTATCAAAATTAACATGACATAATCTCTTGTGCCAAAGCCATACATCATCAAATTTTGCAACAAAAAAAGTATCATCCTCTATATCTAGATAGAATAGATTGCTTCTAGTTTGATCACCTTTTCCAATCAGTTTCCCATTTGTGTCATATATCTTGGTAGTTTTGTTCTAAATTCAACCTTGCATTCCATATTATTCAATTGTGACACACTTAACAAGTTATAATTTAGTCCTTCAACATAGTAAGCATTGTCACATGAAATCTTGCTTGGGAGTTTGATAAAGCCTTATCCTTTTATCAAGCATGGTGTATCATTACCAAATCTTACACTATTTGCATCATAATAAGTTAAGGTAATGAACTTACTTTTGTCTCTAGTCATGTGATGTGAGCATCCATTGTCAATGATCCTCTATCATTCTTTTTCACACAACTCACAAGTGTAGTTGCCTCATCTTCATTAGATTCATCCTTCATTGCAACATATACAACTTCATCATCATGTTCATCAGAATCATCCTTGCTTTCTTCTTTGGCAATGTAACATGACTTCTTGCCTTTGTCTTTGTAATCTCTGTTGTCATCTTCTCTTCTATTTTTATACTTGTTTCCTTCTCTATAGTTCTTCTTCTATATACATCTTGTAGCAATATGACCAACTTCATTGCAATTGAAACAAATGATGGGTAATTTACTTTTGAACTTGCCTTTACCTCTATGAAATCTTCTTGCTAGTAATGCTTCCAATTGTTCAACATCTTCCTCATCTTTATCACTGTCACTGGATACATACTTTATCTTTCCTTTCTTCTTCTTTTACTTCACCTCATTAGAATCCTTCAATAACAACTTAGCTTTGAAAGTAGACTCAAGACTCTTTGGTTTGTAATTGTCAAAGTTAGATAGCTCAAAAGCAGTGAGTCTACCTACCAGACCTTAAAGAGTTAGATTATTTCTTGGAATACATCTCAATCCTTGGATTATAAAAACTTTAATAGCATAAACATCTAATATTGTTCTCAAGACTTTACTTAACATTGTATCATCATTTATGTGGCCAATAGCTCCTCTTATTGCACTAACAACTTCTTTTATCCTAGCAATATATTGAGCAATATTTCCACCTTCTTCCATTCTCATATGATCAAACTTACCTCTAAGACTCTCAGATTTGGCTCTTTGAACTTTTTTTTCTCCTTCATAGATGGTGTTCAGGGCATCCCACATTTTCTTTGTAGTGTCACAGCCTTTGGTATCATCAAATTTGGCATAGCTTAGGGCAGAGGTAATCTCCAATATCGCTTGATTGTGTTCTTTCTTTTTCTTTATATCTTCAGCAGTTAAGGCTCTTGCTAGATCAAAATGTTCCACTATAATGGTATATTGGTGATGATCTCCAAGTCCTCCAAGGTGTAGCTTCATCAAAATTTTCCATGTAGGAAAGTTATCTCTGTTGAGCTTGGGTACTTCTCTTTTAGACATCTTGATCTTTGTGCTTTTAGTACTTTAAAACTAGTCCTCTTAAGTAGATGGCTCTAATACCAATTGTTAGAATCACTTTAGAATAACTGGGGGGGAGGGGTGAATCAATTATGCAAGGTCCAGATGTATAAATAAAATTTTTCACAATTTAGTGGACCCATAAAATATTCATACCTATGCATGCATCCATTGTATATTTACTAAAACTTGTATGTTACTATCAAATTAAATCACAGAAGTGTAAATCATGAAACACAACACATTCATCAACACACTTGGCACAATGATTTACATGGAAACCCAATTTGAGAAAAACACCAATAACATGATACTCCTTTTTCACTCTTCTGAAGTGATGCCCTGTGAAAAGCCAACCCTGTTAAAGGTTACAATACATACTATTAAATGTGACCCGATTAAGGGATTTTAATCACCCTTATTGAAAGTGAGCCTTGTTAGAGGACTTTAGGCCATTCACTTGGAATGCCACCCTATTAAAGGATTTTCTAATGATTTTTAGGTCAACCTTACTCCAAAGGATTTACCCTAAATTGATACAATTGTTAGAGAGTAACAATAGACCTTTGATCTGATACAACTTACAACTTCTCTTATAAATTACAGATCTCTATTCAGTCCTCAATTATGTATGGCTTTCATACTTTACAACTCTTACAACTTGTTCAGCCTTCAAGCATTCATCTCCTTAAGTGTTTTTTCTTAACATGCCATTGTAGACTCTTCTCTTGGGTCAATTGATGAAGAAAAACCCCTAATTCCTTCTCCTCCTTAGGTTCTTGCACATGACACCAACCTCTTTTACTTCATGACTAGACATTCCTATAAATGGGAAATTAGAATATTTTTCTGCTCATTATCCATCATCCAAATTAGGGCTTTCGATGGATTAGGCAGGATACAATGTGTCTACCCCATATCTTGTCTTTTCTAGAAACTTCTCCTAGAATCCATTTGAATTTGCCTAGAAATAGTTTACATCAAATTCTATGCCATCAAATCATTAATCTTATCTTCCTCCTAGTTTACAAGTTTCAAGAAAACAAACTTGTTTGCTTAGATTTGGTGAATCTTCAATCTTTATCATAATGCAGTAGCTTGACATTATCAACCTTTTGATGCTTGACACATACTACATTGCTCAGCATCAATTATAAAATCACTCGGCATCAACTAAAGTTTGCTGGTGCTCAGCATCAAATAAACTTTACTCGGCATCAAGTATCTTGCTTTGCATCCACTAGATTTTTCTTTTACTTAGCTCCAACTGACTTTCTGCTTAGCTTGCACTAACGTCGCTCGGCACCTACTATCTACTCGGTCAAGATTGGTAGACAAACTTTAGCTTATTCTTCTAAAATTTCTAAGTGTAACCAACCATTTTTTAACCTCGAGTATATTATCAATACATCATGTCATCACTATCTTAACTGATCCTTGTACTTCATTTCATAATCATAACTCAACCTTTTCTCTAGGTGCTTTTGTTACATCTTATTGATCAAATCCTCCTCATCAATCAACTAAGTGATAATACTTGAATCTTATAAGAAATTGTCTTACAAACAAATAATAGGTTTGACATCAGTGACAAAATAATGGTTGAAACACATAATCTTCTTCTACAATATCCTTCTTAACAATCTCTTTTTTAAGGATCTTTTCAATCAGATTTCAACAAACTATTATCATATTTTACTAAATATTTAATACCCTACTCATAAATAAGTATATTTTATATTTTTTAACTTAAAAGTTAAGAAAAATAAGAGTTGAATTGGGCTATTATTGTGTAAAAAGGGACCAGTTCATCTACTATATGGTTTTAGAATAATTGATCTAATTAGATGATCATGAGTATTTAAACATTTTGAAAAGAATTAGAAATCAATTTATCTTTTGAAGGATCTAACAGAGAACACCCTCTAAGTTTCACAAAGCTCAAAGTAGAAGAACTAGTTCCCTCTCATGTACTACTCCTATTATTATTCCATTTGATCATGGATTTTGTGTTTTCTACTTTGAAAGATGAAATACCCTAAAAATTGCATTAGTAAGAAAAAACCCTAGAAGTTTTACATACACAAATAGTGAAAAGGAAAATTAGTTGATGTCAATATTCATTGAAAACAAGAAATGAAAGGTGTTATTTGAATGATAGGACTTATAAAATTTGTCTTTTATAACTCTTCATGTTTGACCAAAGTACATCTAAAGAATCCTAAATTATTTTAGAATATATTTTAACAACACTTTCTTTATTATGTTTTCATTCTAGAGCTAAAGTTTGTATATGATTCTTCATTCATCTAATGATGTCAAATGGATTCTCACAAATGCAAGGACACTTACATGACTACAAGGAGAGGACAATTACGACATTAATGTTGTCTTTCCAAATGAAAAAAATGATTTTATCTTAGAATTTTATATAAAAAAATAGATATATCTTAATATAAAATATGGAAGTGAATAAAAGAAATACACATTAGGGGAAGAGTACTAGTAGTTGTTATAGCTCGTTAGATAATTGAGAGGGGTGGGGGGGAATTAGTTATAACCAGTTATCTTATAGGCTTTTAATTTTTTTTTCTCAAATTTAAACACTTTAAACTTTCATATGACTAGCATGGAAAACATATCAAACATTCAACTTAATCTTCTAGGAAACTATTAACTCCAAATACTAAGTATCAGAGTAAACTTTGTGTGTATACCAAGTTGCAATAATAAATAGTAAACATGAAATAAACATACAATACAACAAGAATCCACACAATCTGACACAAGTATTTAATGTGGAAACCCTATTAAGGGAAAAACCATTTGGGAAGGGAAACCCAAAAATTTCACTCTTTTGAAGTGAGCTCTATTAGGAGCCAACCTTGTTAAAGGTTACAAACACATTGTTAATGTGACCTTGTTAGAGGGTTTTCACCAAAGATCATCTAGATCTTATCACTCTTGGATATCTATAGAGTGGCATGTTTTAGAGGACCTACAAAAGATTCAATAGAATATCACCATAAAATGGTTGTCTAAATAAGATTGTTAGGTACACTTGGTTAACAAAATTTTTTCCACAATGGTTAGATAGTAAAAGTGAAATGATATGTTTAGTTTAGCATTATCTTAGCTTATTCAGATATTAGTTTTTCTCTATCTCTTTCCTTTTTTTATCCTTTTTCTCTCTTATGGATGATCCACTCGCTCAAACATCAACTTAACATTTCTCTTGTTTGATCTTCACAATGCAATTTTGCTTGCTTATCCTCTAGCTATCAATCATCTTCTCCAACTTGATCAACAACATTAAATAATATTTTCATCCCGTAAATAGAAAACTTTTTTCCTCTTAATTGGATTCTTACATATTTTTCCACTTACACTCGCCTAATCTTCATCCAACTTTGATTCATTGAACACAGATACTCAGGTATCAATCCTTCATCTTGAACTTTGTACTTTACTTAAAATCATCAATTCTCCTTCATTAGATCTTTGAATTTATCCAACGATTGATCTTATAACTAACTTCATCCTTATCTTAAAAACTTCTCAAACAATCTTTATTTTCATCAAATGTCAGCCTTTGATTATATCTTTTCCAAATTCTTCTTCTTTTCATGCTCAGTTCATGCTACACTTAGCTTGACTAGTACTACACTCAGTTAGCAGTTATCTTGCTTAGTTAATATTGCATATTTTTCACTTCATCATTAGGTTCTTGGTGATAACTATATTAGCTTGGTTAATATTGAGATTCTTCATTGATCGACCAATTTGCCTTTCTTATACATGATCTCAACACTTAATTAAATCACATAAAACAATCAAATCGACAATATACTATCAAAGTCTATCTCATTCTAGTGCCCATTGAATACCATACACTTATCAACACTTACATCATTGTTATACTTTCTTCAAATCCTCTTCATTAATCAAATGATATGTCACTCTACTAAATTAGCATAATGTGTCACTAATTAAGGCTTGACATCAATGATAGAATAACAACTGATATGACTCTTCACATACATTAACAACATTATCTATTGGGACTAACATAACTAACTTTGCATACCCATAGATCATGAATGGTAACTCAAAATTAGATTTATTTTTTTGTTTTTGTCTTTATGTGTTGCTTAACTTCGTATAGCTATTGTTTTGTATTTTGGGTAGTAAAGAAAAATGTATAGGATATGTTATGTGTGCAAGGTTTAAAAAGTGGTCATTTTAATATGTGATTCAATGCAGTTCCTTATTTTCCTATTACTCATTTTCTTTGACATCCAAAAAATTTCACAATTGAACCAATACTTTTGGAAAATTATCCCAATAATTGTGCAAATTGGTACCAATAAACTCGAACAATTGATATTATTACTAACCTTTTTACCAAAATATGGCCATCTATTAGCACATAGATAATTTTTAGTAGGTTTTTAATTTACAAAATCTAGTGTGCGAAAATTGAAATATGGGCAATAGTTGGTGCTCTTCCCCTAATTTGTGATTTAAACAAATATACTAAATGATGAATTGTTTTGAGAATTCTTCCTTTATAATTTTCACTTTCACATCTATATCCAAATATAACTTTAGCCTTTGATCTTCAAACAACATTCTTGAGTAAATTTAATTGAAATTGCCTATGTGCTTTTATAATTTACTTAATAAAATATTCACTTTTTTGTATATATTTGTTATGACCTTGTGAAAATAGGGTTAGTACTATTCTTTGTCATATTGTAAAATTATGTATTATATGTTCATCTTAATAGAGAATATTTTATGTTTAACATCTCGAGTAATTAATGTTTCAATGGATCATTAAATAGAGTTTCAATTATTTTTACTAGAGACCATTTTATAAACCTAACTCTTATATGAAAATTAACCTAAACACAAATATAATGAATATGTTGATTATATTATTTATTTTATATTGCAACACATTATTTTTTTCATCGAATAAAGAACAACAAAGTGTTTTTTTTTACATGCTATACCTTTTAAAATGAATGTTGTAATGAAAGTAAATTAATATAAGTTAATCATCCAAAATCAAGATAATAGTACAAAAGATTGTCACATATCTACTATATTGTTTCATCTCGTGCTTTTAAAATTGTGAATTTTGATTTTTTGTTTTTGAAAACTTCTTCATTTATCTTGTTAGTTGTCAACATAATTAAGATAATGATAATTGAAATTGAGTTTTTTATTATGTCAAAATGGTTGAGTTAATTTAGTGTATAGTTATTAAAGAGTTTATTAAATTAGATCATCATGACTATTTTGTTTCTTGTAAAGAAAAATTAAATTGACTTATCCTTTGAGGGATCTAGAAGGGATATTTCTTGAGTTTTACAAAGCTCAAAGTTGAAGAGGTGAGTGCCCTCTTATGTGTTGGTCCTACGTATATTCTATTTGATCATGCATTTTGTGCATGCTACCTTAAAAATTGACATATCATTGACAAAGTTATCAAAGGAAAAAATCTTGTTTGACATTTACAAACATTAAAGGCAAACTTCTCAAACTTCAATATTCATAATAAATGAGAGATGAAATAATGTTATTTGGATGATGGGACTTCCAAAATCATTCTTAATAAATCTCAAGATTTATTCTAAACAAATACCATGAATCTTAATTTATTTTACCATCACTTGCTCTATTCAGTTTACATTCTGTAATTAAAGTTAATTTGTGATCTTAATTCAATTAATTGTGGCAAACAAAACCTCACAAGAATGACATCAATTACACAAATACAAAGAAATGATATCACAATGAAGGATGTCTTTCGAAATCAAACTTTGACATTATTTCACATTTAATATAGAACACAACTAACTCCATAATAAATGTCAAAGAAAATAAAAAGGCATCGTCTCAATCAATTATCTTTACAAATCTACTAGACAATGACTTATTCCAACCCTTCTCAAACAAATCTTCCAAAGTAAAAATTACATCAACTACAATCACTGATATATAATTAAGAAAACAAAATCAACCTATAAAAATAAGTACATTACCATAGCTTACAAAATGGTAAATGAACATATGAAATAATATAAACTTCATAGATCTATGCATTCTAAACATTGACTAATTAGACAAAATGTAGACCCCTCAGTTCTTGAATCTTAGTCAGCACAATAATCCCAACTTAAGACTCGTACTCTTGTATCATAGAATAGTAAGTAAGATTTTATAGTGGCTGTGGTGAGTTCATAGAGTCTGGCAGATGGGATTGACGTCATTTCTTACCTCCTCTGTGTATGGAAGAAAACAAAGCAAACTTGATATCCTCAAGAAAGAGAAGCAGAAAAACAGTAATGGTTGATGGTTGATGACTAATGGTGACGTTTGCTTTGTGCTGAATAAAGAAGACCAGAGGCCCACAATGTTATGACAGTCGCTTAGTCTTCCAACTATCATATATCGACATCTAACTATTTGAAACTTGGAAATATCTCATCCAACTATTTGAAACTTGGAAATCTCTCATGCATTCTGACAGCTCTGATACATTATTCCAAACATGTGAGAATGAATACAAAGAACTCTTACCACAACGAACGGTCAGAGTTGTTCATGTCTTAGTCTTACAAGTGTTGGACTGTGTGACATGAGTTGTTCATGTCGACTAAATTGTCAACAACATTAAGAGGCCTGTTTTGAAATGTTTATCTTGAGATGTGGGTGTGTCAATTTTGTTATGAAATCCAATTCAAACTATGTATAGGATGATTCAATTTGATAAATATGTTAAACAAATTAATTTATGAGTTTTATAAACTTTTAGCAATTAATATGTTTTATTTTGGATTAGATCATATAGATATTCTACAATTTGATAATATGTTAAACAAATTAATGTAAGGGTTTTATAAAGTTTTTAATAATTAATATGTTTTATTTTGGATTAGATCATATAGATATTCTATTGCTAATGTTTTAGATCAAATATTATGAATTTTATTTTCTCCATATCTATCATCATATATGATCTAATCTACGAGCCATATTGAAAATGATTTCATCATTTTTGTTATAATTTTTTTTATCATTCATATTCAAAATTCTCTTATGTTGCTAATATAGTATTTGATATTTAAAAACTATTTTACAATTTTTTAATAAAATTATTATTATATCTAAAATGTATACAAATTAACATAGAGATTTTTTCCCTTCTAATGTAGATTTTATTTTACCATGAAAATTAATGTAGTTAACCAAGATTTGTTAAGATTTTACATAACACTTTAGGAGACATATTCTAAAAATTATATCTTGTAGAATTTCTAACAATACTTGATTTTATGGGTAACATGGTATAGACAATGATGGTTGGAGGACTTCAAATTATGCTAAAGAAAAAAATACGTTGTAAATCTCATGCCTTGAAGCTCAAAAAAAACAAGGGTGCAAGTTCACTTTAGACTCTAGGGATACTCATAAAATGTCCTAGGAGGGTAGTGTTGTTAGAGTAAAGTGTTAATTTCATTTCATTTATTAAATTCTCTTTATTCCCTTCTTAAGATTTTACTTTATGCACCTTTTTGCATCTCTATTTAATAATTAATTAGTAATTATTAAATAGTTTTTCCTTTTTAGGTTACCCTTTTAGGTTTTGATCTCCTTTTATAAGGATTGATCTTTTGTAATTATTTTTTTATCTCTTCCCTTTTTTGAGAATACATTAGCATAATTTTTAGAGCAAAACCTTTTCCATGTCTTGTCTTTTTCTTCTATGATAGGATTTTTGCATGCAGGTGTTCGAAGGCTTTGTAGATTTGTATTGATCAAATCCTTCATGGTATCAAAGTCATTTCTGCTGCAGCTTGTTCATTATTTGGAGGAAAAGGAGAATGAGGGTTTGATAGAACATATCTAGAGTTTTTTGAATATTTCCTGAGAAAATAGGGGGGTCACTGATTTTCAGAGTAGTTTGAGGCCAAAAAAACTTCATGGATGGATGTAGAAGGCGTCACAACCCCTATTTTCATATAAAATTTGTCCATTTTGGACAACGTTGATCCAGGAGGCAAAATCTTTTTGTACAGTAGGACTGTACGACCTCTGCATGTAGTTCAAGATGCAAAAAAATTAAAAAATTGAAAAAATAGCAAATCTTTGTCGTCGTGGTTTGTAGAATCTAGCTAGCAATCACAGTAACCGCTAGCAGTCATAGTAACTACCAGTGGTTCCACTGACCGCTGTGGTCTTGGCACTACCAGCAATTGGCGACCCACCCTTCCACTGCCATAGTGCCTCGCCTCTACCAAACCTCCGCTTTTATCAACCACCCTCACCAGCGGCTCAACCTAGGCTCTGCTCTACCTAGTGGTTGATTTTTTTTTAATTTTTTAATTTTTTTTTTTAAATAAAATTCTTTTTTATGCTTTCGGGGGCCTTGTTATTTTTTTGTGATAACTCGAGCATACGAGGGTCTTTTTTTGATCTAAAAGAAGTGTCAAAAATTGGTTCTAAGATGGAGATGATGAAGAAGAAATTTTTGGATTTTTTTTCTAGATTGATACTTGTTTTGGCACTTGAAGTCTGTTGATGACTTCTATCTTCCAAGGGGCATAACTTCTTTGTTATAGCTCTGTTTTTCGTTCTAAAAAAAGTGCAAAAAAGATCTTCTCAATAACTTTCCAGATTCTCAGTCTTTTCACCAATATTTTGTACCAAGTATTTTTGATTCATATCTAAAGCTTTTTTTCTCTTCTCTCATTTACACAACCAATTTGTAAGTTGGGGTTCATTTTATTGCATTGTGGGGGGCGTTTTTATCTTATTTTTTTGCTATAAACAAACTCTTTCTAAAACAATGGCCGACACCAGTTCTTCTCTAAAACTTCTAATCCCTCATAATTATAATACTTAGAAGACCTCGATGACTCGGCTTTTCTGGTCAAAAGGGTTGTGGTCATGTTTAGATGTTGTGCAAACTATTTTTCAGAGGCTTTTTAAGATCATGCAACATCGAAACAAAATGGATGAGGTAATTAGATTGATTGTATTATAGGTATCAGATAGTTTACAATTTTATTTGGACAGATGCAATACTCCTCTAGATATGTGGACCAAGCTTCATGGCTTGTTCGGTACAATGAATGAGTTTAGGGCACTTCCAAAAGAGACAAAACTTACATCAATTGTGCCAAATTCCTTACCTACTATTGATGACTTCTTGATGAAGTTTATCTAACAAAGATCCTTGTTGTAGGGTTGTAGAAAGACAAAGACTAATATTAAGTGCATCTATTTGGTTTTCTCTAAGCTTTGAGGGAATTTTCAGATATTTGCTTCCACATTCTATTCCACCAAAGATGTTTTGGGGAATAGATTTGTTATGCCTTCTTTTGAGGTCTTTTGTGATCGCTTGACTAGAGAGTAGTCAAAGCTCACATAGTTGGATGCTATTACTAGTTCTAAGACAAAGGCACTAGTAGCTCAGATATCTATAGGAAAGTCAAAGCAAAAATTGAAGCATAAGATAGATTTAGTAGGCAGTGAGAGTTTTGATTATGTAAAAATAGGTTTTAAAGGACCTGAAACCTTACATTAGAAAAGTATTAAGAAAGTATCATGAAAAGAGAACAAACAAACAACATGAAATAGACCTCAGAAAACAAAAAGAGGTCACAGACAACATTACTAGAAAAGATAGCAAAAGACTAGCAAAGGAACATCAACCGACAAGTTAAGGAGTATTAATCAGATGCACAGCCTAGTCCACCAAAGAATGCATAGTCTCAATAGCAGCATTCACCTCGTCCTTCTTAGTGGTTTCCTCCATCTTCTTTGAATTGGCCCGAGTACACTTGCTAGGACCTTGAGAGTCTGCCCCCTAGGGAGAAACCTGACCTTTATCTGCCTCATTCTTTTTTAGGGAGCTGGTCATGTTATCCCTCAATTATCTGAGTTGTTTATCCATCTTACCTAGCCTAGTTTCAAATTTAGACACCTTCCCCTGGATACTACTAATGTCCTTGTCCATCACCTTCTACTTGGCTTCCAACACAAGGATCTTACGCATCAAATTTTTCACTTCTTCTACATTACCTATGACCTCTGAGAGTTTTTCGATATGCTGACCTAATGTTCTTTCCCCTCTAGCCATCTTGCTAAGATGCTCCATTTCTTTGTTCAACAACACCATTTTATGTTTAAGAATGTCAATGTCCTTTATAGAACCAGGGTTACCAAATTAACCTTTAGAGGGCCTGATTCCACCACCAACACAATCACCTCTGTCAGATTTGGACCCCTATTCACCATCATCAGTAAAGTTGGAAGCCTCAATCCTTATTTTCACATTTTTTTTTCTTGTCACCGTAAAGACTTTCTTTTTCTTTCCAAACATTTAGCAAGGGGCTCATCATCCGACAGAGGAGAAGCCCTCTCATCAATATGACCTTTGCCCTTCCCTTTACTACATCTCCTATTTTTTGCATGTTCTCTAACAATTTCATCAACAAAATCACTTTCCCTCTCCCGATCAGAATCATCCTTCTCAACACTTTGTTTTTTCTTTTTAGTGCTACCACCTGAACCTCTTTTAGGACTAACCAGACCCCCTTCCACCTCATCTTGTGTCTCAGAGTCATATCCCTTTTCCTGAATACTTCCTTCAGTATCTTGATCTTCCCCTTTAAAAATTCTAGGTTTCGAGATTTTTTTAGATTTCAGCACATTCATAATCAAAACCATTAATCCTTCATGAAAAACATGTTCACCAGTCGGGTCACATTGAATAGCTAGGGTAGAATTGAAGAGAGATTGCAACAAGTATGAAGGAAAACTTACCCTAATGTCATGCCAAAAATGATTTTCCAACACAAAATGGTAACCATACAATTTTGTATATCTTCCATCCAAAGTCAGATATTCCATAATAACATAGAACACAAATCGCCATGGACGAGACACAGAAGCTGAATTAAAATAAGTACCTATTTTAACCAATCAATTTCTTTCCTATTCGGTCTCGACAAATTCATCAATCGCCTTATCCGAGAACTTCCTTTCACTGTAGAAATTCATCCCATCCAACTCCAAACCCATAGCCTTCGTAATGATTTCTTCCGTAACCTCCAGCCTCGAGTTCCTGACCATAACAGAACCATCCTTCCAAGATTTCACAAACTGGTGCGTAATAGCTAGGTTGTTACCTTTGAGTCTCTCAATGTAACCAATAAAATTTCCATGCCCAAGGATATCCCACACCTCAATTTTCTTCTTCCAATCCACGCAGCTAGGCAGTTCGACCCGTTTCCTCTTAACTCCCATGATCTCTACAACAAAAGCACTAGTTTGCACGCACTGAAATCCCCCAAAAACTCTATGAATACCACTACCTGAGCATGGATAGAAAGAGGCAACCCATAAATCATGCATTCTACCCACATTTCTAAAAATAATTGCCCACCTCACTCCAAAGGAGTTAAATCCATAATTCTCCGACAACATCATAATTAAAGGATTTTTGCTAGGATTTCCATTTGTCCTCCTTAACATGCTCGTGGCCATCGATAGGTAAAGTGTCATATGAATCCCATATGATTTTTTGATCATTACAACATGTCACATTTGAAGCCCAATCATCTAAACCATTAGCTTCCCTATAATTATGGGATATAATGCAATTTTGAAAGGAGTTAATAATATAACTAGCCTTAGACATAATATTACTAATGGTCCATGAAGGTGGATACATTTTTTTAAAGAAATTTATAATATTGAGGGAATCACCTTCAATCCAAATGTTCTTCAAGTTCAGATCTTTAGCATAAATAAGACCATAAAGTGCAGCAGAAGCTTTAGCAACATGATTGGTTTGACGACCCAAAGGTATTGCCATAGCACCAACAAAGTCCCTATTAGAATTTCTAATCATCACTCCATAACCAGCAATTCTTGGGTTCCCTTTCGAGGCCCCATCAAAGTTGATTTTGAACCAATTAGTCGAAGGGCAGTCCCATCTAGCACTTTCCCTAGGGTTGGGATCTTTAGTATTCAAAATCATATTCCTAATATTCCAGTGATTCATCACCCCAACATCCCATTCATTAAAAGGTTGATGTCCCTTACCACAATTTTTGATATTTTCATGCAAAAGGACCTTGATTTTATGGAAAACCTGAGTAGGATTGGATTCCACCCCTCTAAAGATTCTATCATTACGTTCCTTCGATATACCCTAGCAAAGATAAGGAAGAATAAGTTCCCACAATTTGATAATTAAAGTATTCTTGGAAGGAGCTCTCCAAGAAGAAAATAACAGTTGGATGGTAGCATGGGATACCTAGTCCATGTTCATAAAAATCCAAATAAAATCCCACACCTGCTTAGTAAAGGAGCAATGGAGCATAATATGGTCCACCAACTCCCCATCATTTTTGTAGAGGACACATCGATTGACAATGAAAATCCCCCTCTTCTTAAGATTGCCAAGAGTTAAAATTTTGTTTTGCAAAAGAATCTAAAATATATATATTAACTTTAGGATTCATACCTTTCACCCAAGCCGTATCCCAGCAAGGTACATCATGACCCTCAAAAGATTTTGTGGAGGCAGAGGAAATGGAGTATTCTCCACTAGGATCATCTTTCCAAATCAGAACATCCTCTTCATGATTCAAACAACAAGCATTCAGGCATTTAGCAAGCTCCACTAGATTCAGGTCCACCCTAAGAAGATTGACCCACATATCATTATTCCAGTAATCACTAACCAAAGTACCAAACTAATTCTTGCACTGCACCATAAACCCATTCCATCTAGGGTCATCACAAAGGGGGTGATCCAAAATCCAAATGTCTTCCCAAAAAAGGACTTTCAATCCATTACCAACCTTCCATTTAACTCCTTTCCTTAATATATGTTTAAATTTTTTAGCATTCTTCCATATCTGAGATCCCCCTTGATCAGCATTAGAGAAAAGGAAATGTTGAAAATCAAATTTATCCGAGTTGTATTTATTCGCCCAAATGTTCCTCCATTCCCCCTCTTCCTTATGCCACCTCCAAAGAATTTTAGCTAGTAAAAGTTTGTTCATAGTAGAAATCCTTCGTAGCCCAAGCCCACCTTTCCCCTTAGGAATAAAAACATTCTCACAAGCAATAAGAGGGAGTCTCTTTTTAGACTCCGTACGAGTCCACAAAAAGGTCTTCTAAATTTTCTCAATAGCAAGAGAAAAATTTCTTGGAATCTTAAAGACACTGAAGGCATAAAGTGGAGCACTTTGAAGAATAGATTTCAAAACAATCACCTTCCCAGCCTGACTAAGGAGAGAACCCTTCCAGCCAGCAAGTTTGACATGAATCTTATCAATCAAATAATTCCAAAAGTTGTTAGGAGGGGATAAACCTATAGGTAACCCCAGATAAGTGCCTGGAAAAGAACCACTCTCACACCCAATAATCCTTTTAATCTTTAATTGTCTAGCTTCACTAACATTGATAAAGTAAATCACACTTTTGTTCCAATTAATGATCTGGCCAGTAGCATCTCCATAGTCAATCAAAGCCCTCTTAATATTCCTTGCATTATGCACTGAGGCCTCCCCCATGACAATAGAATCATCCACAAATTGCTGATTGACCCACATATCATTATTCCAGTAATCACTAACCAAAGTAGGTTGTGAGAGTTCCTCCAAGCCTCCTCCCAAATTGGATGCTCAAAAGTCCTTGTAGAAGGGTAATACTTCTAATTTTGGTGAGTCTTCTTCCAAGAATAAGAAGTATTTAGGTGAACCTTGCAGTTTTTGTGGCAAGGAAGGACATCCAATTTTCAAGTGTTGGAAACATCTTGAGGCATTAAAGGAGGCCATGCAACATTCTAGTATTGCTTCTTTGAAGCCTTTACCTCCACCTACTAGGAAAGGAAATGCTCTTTCTACACGAGCATTGTCTTCTCTAGCTCCTTGGATTCTTGATTCTAGAGATTCCCATCATATGAAACACCTGCCTAATTTGGTTACCTCAATTGCTTAGAGTGTTACTACATAGATTGCAATTGGTGATTCTTCTTAGCTTCTAGTCATAGGGTCAGGAACTATCTCTTTAGAAGGTGGTTCAATGCAAGATGTTCTCTTGGTTCCATCTATTTCTATCAACCTCCTATCTATCTTTAAGATTTTTCATTTAGGCTCTGGAAAGATAGTTGAGTTCTCACCATATGATGTGGTTATTCAAGACCTCCATGATCTTGATTTGGTTATTACTATAGGGAGTGTTGATCTTAAGTCTCACTTATATTAGTTTGATGGCTTTGATAGCTCTGATTCTACAGATGTTTCTCTCATTGTTCATGCAGACACAGTGAGAAAGCTTTGGCATGAGTGTTTTTTCCATGTCAACTATAGATATCTACAGCAGATGAGTACATAGGAGCTAGTGATTGGATTACCTTAGATCTCTTGTACTTACAGTGTGTGTCAAGGTTGTGCACTTGGCAAACATCACAGAGATCCCTTTCCGTCAAGTAGATCCACACGTGATAAGGCACCATTGGAGTTGATACATAGTGATCTTATGTCATTTCCCACTCCATCTTTTTTAGGTGCTAGATATGTGCTCACCTTCATTGATGACTTCACCAGACGCACATTGGTGTACTTTTTGAAGTACAAATCTGATGTCTTTGATCATTTTGAATCTTTAACACTTTTTTGGAGAGGCAGTCTGGTCTTTCAATTAGGTGTATACACACTAAAAATAGGGGGGAACATGTGAATTAGTCTTTTAAATATTTTTTCACTGAGCATGGTGTATAGCATCAATTCTTCATTCCCCATACAACTTAGCAGAATGGGGTTGCAGAGAGAAAGAACAAGACATTACAAGAGATGGCCAATTGTATGATCTAGTCTCGTGCTATGAGTTCTTCATTTTGGGCTGAGGCTATCAATTGTGCCAACTATATTCAAAATTGGATGCCTCATAAGACATTGTGACACTTGACTCTTGAGGAGGCTTGGACTCATGTCAAGCATGATGTTTCTACTTTCTGCATTTTTGGTAGTAAGGCTTGGGCATTTATTCTAGATGCTCAATAAAAATCCAAGGAGAAGAAGAGATGATCACTCATTTTTGTTGGCTACTATGAGGATGTGAAGGCATACAGGTTGTTTTATCCTGATTCCAAAGATGTCTTAGTTCAGCGAGATGTTCGGTTTGATGAGCGTTATCCTCCAGTGGATCCTCCATCTTTAGCTTCTTCTTCCCTACCTAGTACTTCCTCTACTCCTCTACATGATTATGCATCCTCTAAGGAAGATCTTGATATTGATCCCCCTTCACCACCTCCACCAGATGTTCTTCTAGTGTTAAAGTGGGCTTGTGATACTGTTGATGTAGTTGGACATTTGGCAGGTGATCCTATAGATGCTCGTCATACTCATTCTCAGACTATAGGTAGCGGCCTTTTCAATCATGCCATTTCAGATGATGCTCAAAAATTTTCACAAGTGATAGGACACTCAGAGTGGGATAGGGCTATGGATGAGGAGTATTCTTCTTTGATGAAGAACCACACATGGGATCTTTGTCCTCTTCCACAAGGAAGAAAGTTGTTTTGGTGTCATTGGGTGTACCATACTAAGTATGCTGCAGATAGTTCTATTGATAGGTACGAGGCACGTCTTGTTGCAAAGGGTTTTTCACAGGTTGAGGGTATTGATTACTCTAAGACCTTTGCCCCTATTTCTAAGATGAATTTTATTTTCCTTGTACTCTCTCTAGTAGTTTCATAGGGATGGACAATTTTTTAGATGGATGTGAAGAGTGCTTTTTTGCATGGAGACCTTCACAAGGAGATCTATATAGAGCAGCCTCATGGTTTTGTGCAGGACTCTTCAATGCTATGCTGGCTTCAGAGGTCTTTGTATGATCTCAAAAAGGCCCCTAGGGCTTGGTATGAGAAGATGGATTCCTTCTTGCTTACTTCATAGTTCACTCGATGTCATTCTGACCCTACAATTTACATTCAATGTCATGGAGGTGACTTATTGATACTCGTGCTTTATGTTGATGACCTCATCATCATAGGAAGCTTAGTCTCCTTGATATAGGGTGTTCAAAAAGCATTGAGAGAGTAGTTTGAGATGATAGATCTTGGACTTGTACACTATTTTTTGGGCCTATAGTTTGTTCAGTCTTTAGATGGGATAGTCATACTCCAGCAGAAGTATGCTCTTGATATGATTTAGAGATGCGGCACACTTGATTGAAAACCTACCTTGACACCTTTTTAGTCAGGTGTTGTTTTATCTAACACTTGTTCTACTACAATAGTGGATTACACTCTATACAGATAGCTTGTGAGTAGTTTGTTGTACTTGACATACATAAGTCCTAATATTTCCTTTACGGTTGGACTTGTCATTTGATTCTCCCATGATCCTCATGAGATTCATTGGCAAGCATCCAAATGTATCTTAAGGTATATTTGAGGTACAACATGTTATGGAATTCACTACACATTAGGAGATCCTCACATTGTTGATTTCACAGATTTAGATTGGGCTAGTGATATTGATGATCACAAGTCTACTTCTAGTTTTGCATTTTGTCTTGGTTCTAGTCCTATCACATGGTCTTGCAAGAAGTATCATACTCACACATTATCATCTATAGAGGTATAATATAGGGAAACTATATTGGCTAGTCAAGAGGTTTTTTGGCTTTGACAATTGATGACAGAGTTTGGATTTCCCCTAATAGTCCCACCTTTTTGTGGTGTGACAATCAGAGTGCTATACATATTTCATGCAACCCAGTTGAGCATCAGCAAACCAAGCACATTGAGCTTCACATGCACTTCATTAGGCAACTCATTTAGGATGGTGCCTTGAGCTTGGAGTACATTCCTATTGCTAAGCAGGTTGCAAAAATCTTCACTAAACCTTTTGCATCCCCGTAGTATCTTCAACTGCATTCTATGCTTGGGGTGAAGGAATTTGTCCTTGGGGGGTCTTAGTAATGAGTCCTTCCTTCCTTATTTTTATTGTTATCTCTTTTTGGAGTAGAGTTTTTCCTACTAGGTTTTCTATATTTCTCCATTTCATAGAGATTTAGTTGTGATTGGGTACCTCATTTGGCCTTGTTGTCAGGACCCAAGTTTACTTTCAGCATTGCATTGTAGTTTCCTTGCTCTTTTTGCATTGTTTCTCATCTTAAGGGAGGTGTTAGAGTAAAGAATTAATTTAATTTAATTTATAAAATTTTCTTTATTCCCTTCTTAAGATTTTACTTTATGCACCTTTTTGCATCTCTATTTAATAATTAATTAGTAATTAGTAAATAGCTTTTCCTTTTTAGGTTACCCTTTTAGGTTTTGATCTCCTTTTATAAGGATTGATCTTTTGTAATTGTTTTCTATCTCTTCCATTTTCTAAGAATACATTAGCATAATTTTCAGAGCAAAACCCTTTCCTCCTCTTTTCTTTTTCTGTTGTGATAGCTTTTTTGCATGCAGGTGGTCGAAGGCTTTGTGGATTTGTATTGATCAAATCCTTCAAGTTTTGTCTACTAGTTTGGAAAAGTTGATGATAATAATATGGATATAGCACATCCAAGGTTTCAAGCATTATGTTATAAGGGTGGATTTTGTATCAATGCATCATATAATCTTAAAAGGAAATAAAGTTGAGTTTTTTTCTTGAGTGTACTTTTGCATTGTTAAAATTAATCGACAAACCAATATTCATAGGTTACAAGTATAATTTAACATCAATTATAAAATATTAAATTTATTTGAAAATGTGTTAAGTAGTAATATAGTCATGCAATATAATTCAAAGAAAGGTGACATGTGTAGTATGAATGGTCCTTTTATTATTATTTAAGAGTATTTCTCCATTAGTAAATATTTTCTATACAAGATTGTACAAAGGTTAGATTGTTCAATTTTGACCACAATAAAGTGAATTTTGATGAGGGGACACAAGATATCCCTATTTCTAAGGGGTTATTGATGTTTTCAAATGTCATCAAAGACCCAACATTCTAGCATGTCCTCACTATTACTAGGGATGCCAAGGCCCATTCTCTTCATATTTAATACCAACTTTGATAAGAGTGGTTCTAATGTTGTTGTAAGATTAATATACACCCAAAAGTGTGGGACATACATTTCCCATGAGAAAAAGCATTAGAATTTATAAAATTGTTGATAATGGAGGTAAATAAGGGATCTTTGAAGGTAATATAAAATATACTTAATAGAATATGACATTTGAGCAATACTATTGAGTAGAGTTCATAATACATTTAGGATTTAATTTAGTGGATATGGAATGATGCATAACCATTATAGATTATGATTTTTTTCTAATGATAACATTACAAATAGAAGAGAACAAATGGGATAGAATTCCAAAGCCTTTAACTATTTTGGCGGCAATGTAAGACTAGAGCTTGAAGTGGATATAAGTATTAGGAAGAAAAGTAGTAACTTTAGGATTTCATATGGTAATATGTATGAACTAACCAACTAACTAGCTAGTTAGTACATATAACAAGTTAGTTTGTACATATACCATATCTAACTAACTTTAGGAAGAGATTATTTTAGGTGAGACATGCTTAATAAAGCATATAGTACATATGGTTTTATAACCTTATATTATAACAAGATATAAATGTTATAAGGTTGTAACATTGATAACATTATGTTCTAACATGTTGGTTCTAATAGGTGTTCATAGATTTAGAGAGAAAAGGGTGAAGTTGGAGTTCTCTTGTGATAAGTGACATGTGTTGAGATGGTTACACTTGATGAGATTCTACTAGGGAGTCTGAGTGGCCTACATCTAGTTAGACATGATTTAAACATGCACCCTTAAGAAGAGTGTTCTTTTTTGACTCATGATGACTTAGATATCTTGAAGGAACATTTTCATTCCTCACTCTTGATCTACCCAATGGTTTGTTACTTGAGAGGTATTATCCATTGTTTCTTTTGAGTTCTTTATGTTTTATGCTTATATTTTGTAATTGTGAATATCTAGTTATTTCTAGAGTACTCATTTAAGGGATAAATAGCAGGATTACCTTCTTATGCTTTATGGTTAATTTATGATTGCATTCATTGATGTTGACTCTAAAGGGTGATTTATTGGATTATTTACCATATTTTGAGAATGGTTACTTTAATTTTGATCTTCATTCTTTGGCTTTGGTCCATGTTGATTACATGATATGTATGTTGTATTTAATCTATGAGATTGAATACTTGAGTCTTATTATGACTCTTCTCTTCAATTTGTTGTGGAAATTGTACTTAACACAATTTAGTATGCCTGGGTTTGTGTGCTAGGACATGACTTGGTTGTCAACCTAGATTTTTGGTTTTACATGACATTTAATTTGAGGATTGGTCATGTGTATGTTAGTCATCAAGATAGGTTTGCACATTGTTCTTATGTTTTCCATTTATGGGCTCTATATGCTAATGGCATATCTTTTGTATGTCTTGTATACCATTGAGGTATATATAGTTGGATGTATTAGCATTTTGTGGATGTTATTTCAGATATGGATATTGTATCTTGATAGCCACTAGTGTATACATTTGTAAATTTGGATTAGATGTTTATGTTTGGGATATCAATTAAGGTAGGATTATGCTTCATTGTGATAGGGTGTGTGGCCTCTATTAATATGGATTCTTATCTTTGTGTAGTGGTAGTGGCATGATGAAGGATGAAAGTGTTCATGTTTGGGATGGTAGAAATATAATTTCCTATTGTAGGTATCTTTCTAGAGCACATAGAGCACTTGGATTAATTCCTTGATGGTATATGTGGCTAAAGATATTTTTAGCTTGTTCATGTTTGATTTTACTTGCTTCCTCTTATGCAATTCATACAACAAGTGGGAGAATGTTAGGAGTTAGGTGTTGTACACATTGCAATGTGTTTATAATTTCTAATTTATTATTATATGTGTGGTGCACCTAGTGGACCTAAATTAACGTACATCATTAAAACTTTACATTCATATGGCCACTTTGTGTGTTGTAACATTGGGCAATATATTTAATATAGGTCACACATTGGAGAAAGATATTTAATATTGGCAAAATATTAATAAAGTAAAAACCTAAAACCTAATATTAAAAGTGGGGTTAATGGTTTTGTAATCCCATTCTATTAGTCACACAGTTTTTTGTATTACCACTTGGTGATTTTGGGTGACCTTTTTTTTATAAAAGAAAACACAAGAGTAGTTGTCTAATGTTGGCTTGTTAGCATTTTGAGTCTTTGAAAGAGTGCATGTGTAAAGAAATTCATGGGATGTATGGTTATATGCTTTGAAAAATGGAGGATATATTGGAGAGGTTTGATGTTTTAGATATATTCATGGAGGCTCTAAAGATTTGATGAAGGGTGATCCACTTAATACCAAAAACACATAACAAAAACAAAGAAACAACAATAATTTGCAAGAACAAAATCTGGTCTTTTTATTATTGTTGCAAATGTGGAATTATAGAATTTTGAAACACAATATGAAAACCTACATGGGCACCTTCCTTACAATAATCTACAAGGTAGAGCTATGAACTATCGCCCAGAGTTGTCCTTGACAATCTATGAGCCTTCCTTATATAGGAAATTTTACATCACTCAATAAATTGCAAGACATCAAACCTTAACACACAAGGTCAACCAACCCTAAAATTACATATAGAATTGGCTCAAATTAATTATGATATTTATTTAGAAATTTTGGTTGGCCCAACTTTGGAAGACCATAAATTGTGAATCATTGACTCGATGGGCTATTATAAACCCACTTTGAAATCCCCAACTTTTGATCTATACTGCTCAACATGCACAAGCTTTAGTAGGCCTCATTTTGGAGCCCATCTAGAGCCTCTAAGGAATTCAAAATTGAGCCAGTAGTTTTTCTACCAAAATTACTAACCAAAAATATGTAATAGCTTTACAAATACTCATAATATGACATTGAGCCTCAACTGGCAGACTAATATATCCAAGATGTGTTGAAAAAGAAGATTGTTGAAGTATATAAATGAAGGAGATTGTAGAAACATATCATGGAACAATCATTATTTTGTCACTGATGTCAAACCCATTACTTGTTGGTAAGACAATTGCTAACTTTGGTCTGAATGTTATCATTGATTGATGAAGAGGATTTGAAAAGAATGGATAACAAGAGTACCTAGAGAAAGGTTGAGTTATATGGTTTATAAAAGGAGCACTAAGACCAAGTAATACTTTGATGATATAGTATATTTTTTATCTACTTAAGGCTACAATGGATGCATATTTGAGTGAAGACAAGAAGAAGACCAAGCAAAGAAATGTGTCTACCAAGCCTGACCAAGAAAATAATGGAAGCCAAGAAACTTAGTTTAGGCTGAGCAAAAAATTTAGTATGTGCTAAGCAAAGAGAAATCTAGTATGTGTTGAGTGAAGGAAGTCTAGTATGTGTCAAGAAAATGAAGTTTAGTATGTGTCAAGCACCAGTAAGACTTAGTTTATGTTAAGAAACCTAGTAGTTATTGCCAAGAAAACAACATGTTATTGCCGAGTGATAGTATAAAGAGTTTGATCAAAGATTTGATGAATTTGAGCCAACAAAGTTGATTTCTTGAATTATGTGAAGTGTGTTGAAGATAAGTATGATGAGTTGGTGGCACAAAATTCAAGATAAACTATTTGATGATGAATTTGAAGAGGATTGTAAGAAAAGTTTTTAGAGGGAGAAAAATGGAAAAGAGGGTAGATTCGATTAATTTGACCTAACCCTAGAATGGATGATTGTGGTGAAGCAGCAAAAGATCAAAATTCTCTATATAAGGAGATAATAGGGTAGAAGAAAAGTGTCAGAGTGTGAACTAGAGATCAAGGAGTTTGGATGTGTTGCTTCATGTGGCAGCCAAAGGAATCAATCTGTAATTGGCATACTAAGCATGAAGGATTAAAGAGGTGAAGAATTGAAGGGTGAACAAGCTATCAGATATGAAGGGGAATGAATGCCAAGTAGTATGGAGAGCTGAATGAGAGATCTATGATCTGCAAGTGAGTTGTTTTGTTATCAGATCAAGTCCTACTATTACTTTCTAGCAATTGTATCAGTCTAGATAAATACTTTGGATTAAGGTTGACCTAAAACTCATAAGTAAATCCTTTAAATGGGTGACGTTCTAATGGAATGTTCTAAAGTCCTCTAAAAAGGCTCACCCCTAACAGAGTGATTGAAATCCTTTAAGCAAGGTCACATTTAACAATGTGCATTGTAACCTTTAACAGGGTTGGCTCCTCATAGGGCTTACTTTAGAAGAGTGCAAATTGGTAGCATGTTATTGGTGGTTTTTACCAAATTGGGTTTCTACATTAAATCCTTGCATCAAATTGTGTGATTGAATTTGTGGTATTTCATGTTTACATTTCTACAAAGTTCATTTGACCTAGGATAGTAATAAACTATGGTTTGAGATATTAGATGGTCAATGTATGCATATGTATTTGTTAAATTTTGAAGAGTTTAATCTAT
Source organism: Cupressus sempervirens (assembly GCA_028749045.1). Taxonomy (NCBI): domain Eukaryota; kingdom Viridiplantae; phylum Streptophyta; class Pinopsida; order Cupressales; family Cupressaceae; genus Cupressus; species Cupressus sempervirens. The sequence continues at coordinate 611,935,568 of CM053784.1, read as the reverse complement.
ATATTTGGACCTTGGATAACTAATTCATTCCTCTCTCAATTATTCTAAAGCATTCCAACAGTTTATTGCTCCATCAATCAACAATTGGTATAAGAGCGTTGGTTCTCTGAAAGAAGCTGAAAGGCTTGGGGATTAGATCTTGGAGATGGAGGCTTTCAAACTAGACAAGGCTATTGATAATCTAGTGATTGACATTCAACTTACATAGTAGAAACTTGAGAAGCAAAGACAAGATCTAGAGGATTCCCTAAAAAGGAGAAAGGAAATTGTCATTTAGATAAACAAATGCTCTAATCAATGCATGCACATGCATTTGTTGAGCACTAAAAAGTTTTATCTCTACATTTGAACCTTGGATAACTGATTCACCTCCCTCTCAATTATTCTAAATTATTCCAACAATTGGTATCAAAGCATTGGTGCTTGTGAGGGGAATTTTTTGAAGGTACTTGAAGTTAAAGATCAAGATGTATAGAAAGGAGGTGCCCAAGTTTAACAAGGAAATTTTTCCTACATTAAATTTTTTGATGAAGTTGTATCTAGGAGGACTTGGAGATTATGAACAGTCAATTATCACCATTGAACATGTTGAAGTAGTTGGAACCCTAACTACTAAACAACTTAAACAAAAGAAAGAACACAATCAAGCAATGTTGGAGATTGCATCTTCCCTAAGCTATTCAGATTTTGAAGACATCAAAACATGTACCACTTCTAAAGGAATGTGGGATGCCCTACAAAATATCTATGGAGGAGACAAGAATGTGCTAAGAGCCAATGTAGAAAGTCTAAGAGGAAAATTTGATGAAATAAGAATGCAAGAAGGTGAGAATATAGTACAGTATTTTGCAAGAATCAAAGATGTTGTAAATGTAGTCAGAGGAGAAAATGAAATTATTGAAGACAAGACTATGATTAGGAAAGTTTTGGGAACCCTTCTACATATCTATGCTATTAGACTCTTTGCTATACAAGAACTGAGGTGTACTAGTATTGATCTGACCCTTGAAGGACTAGTTGGTAGACTCACTATTGAACTTTCAAATTTTGATAATTTCAAATCTGAAAATATTGATTCTTCTTTCAAAGCTGAATTGACACTCAAAGAACCTAAAGGAAAGAAAAAGGTCAAGCATATTGCTAGTGACAGTGATATAGATGATGAAGATATAGAAGAACTTGAAGCACTGTTGGATAGGAGATTTCATAGAGACAAAGGAAAAAGCAAAGATAAGTTACCCATCACATGTTTTAATTGTAATGAAGTTGGTCATATTGCAGCAAGATGTCCTGAGAAGTCAAATAGAAATGAAGACAAATTCAGAAGTAGAAACGATGAGAGTAACAAAGGTTATAAAGATAAGGGAAGGAAATCTTTTTACATTGCGGAAGAAGAATCTAAAGATGAATTAGATGATCATGATGATGAAGTTGTTTATGCTACTATGAAAGATGATATAGATGAAGATGAGGCAACTACATTAGTATCTTATGTAACCAAAAGTGAAAGATGGATTATTGATAGTGGATGTTCTCATCACATGACTAGTGACAAAAGTAAGTTCATTACCCTTGAGCATTATAATGAAAATAGTGTTAGATTTGGTAATGATGCACCATGTCCAGTAAAAGGTAAAGGATCAATGAGATTGACAAACAAGATCATGTGTGAGAATGCTTACTATGTTGAAGGACTTAACTATAATTTGTTGAGTGTGTCACAGTTGAATAGTTTAGGGTGCAAAGTTGAATTTGAACACAAGAAGGTTAAGATCTATGATGTTGATGGAGAACTCATTAGAAGTGGAGATCAGACAAGAGGTAATCTATTTTATCTTGGCATGAATGAAGAAACTTATCTTCTTGTACAATATGATGATGTGTGCTTATGTCATGTAATTTTTGACAAGTTGGTTAGTATTAGTAAGATGAAAAGAGTCAGAGGTTTGCCAAAACTAAAGAAACCTAACAATGTGATTTGCAAACAATGTTAGTTAGGCAAGATGACAAAGTCTAGTTTTAAGAGTAAGATGCATACTTTAAAATAAATTTTACAATTAGTTCATATTGATCTATGTGGACCAATTGATGTGCAAAGAGATAAATGTGATAAGTATTTTATTCTATTTTTTGATGATTACTCTAGAATGAAGGCAATGATGTTTTTAAGAGAAAAATATTATGCTTTTCAAATGTTTAAGTGGTATCTAGCAAAAGTTGAAAATGAAACTAGTAAAGGCTTGAAATGTATGAGATTTGATAGTGGTGGAGAGTTTACATAAAATGAATTCAACTCTTTCTACAATGGAAGAGGAATCAAAAGACAAACTTATGCACCTAGGACCCCTCCACAAAATGGAATAGCTAAAAGGAGGAACACATATGTTATGAATTGTGCTAGAACATTGATGATGGAGAAGAATTTTTCTTTGACATACTAGAGAGAAGTTGTCAATACAATTTTCTATACCTTGAACCAAGTACAAGTTAAGAAATGTACAAATTTCACACCTTATGAATCATGGTATGGATACTCACCCACTGTCAAATATTTTAAGGTATTTCGAAGAAGTGTTACATTCTTAAGGATGATAGAAATGGTAAAATTGATGTTAAAAAGTGAAGAAGGTATATTCCTAAGATATTCCACAAGAAGTAAAGGTTATAAGTGTTTAAATACTAACATTAACAAAGTTGTGGAAAATGCAAATGTAAAAATTGATGAATATATAAAAATACATGAAGATGAACAAAAGAAGGAACCTGAGAATTACAAAACCTTTATGCACTACTATGAAGGCATGTCTACTAATGTTACTGATATTGTGAACCAAGCTGCTAATTAATTAGAATTAGTAATTGTAGAGTCTCATACAATGGATGTCAAGTTGCATTTAGGAGCAGAGTTACAATCAGAAGTTGAGGTACATTCTGATGTCAAGATCATTATATAGGAAAGGAATGTTGAGTTACTTGACAGAGAAGTGCACAATAAACCTAAGATTGAACTTCATGAACAACCTATTGTTAAAGAAATAAGAATAGAGCCAAGATTATCAAAATATGTTAGAAGACATCATCCTGTTGAAGAAATCATTGGAAAAAAAGAGGATGGACCAATGACAAGGAATAGATTAAGGAATGAAACATGTTTGTTAAGCATACATGAACCTAAATTAGTCAAGGATGCATTAGAGAATGAAGATTGGAGTCAAGCCATGAAAGAAGAAATTGATCATATTGAGAAGAAAAAAACCTAGACACTAGTACCTAGACTAGAGAACAAGAATGTTATTGGAACAAATTGGGTGTATAGAAATGAATTGGATGGGAATGGTAAAGTAACAAGGAATAAGGAAAGGTTAGTCTACAAATGTTATGCACAAGAAGAGGTAATTTCCTATGGAGTGACATTTTCCCCAATTGCAAGATTGAAAGGAGTAAGAACTCTACTTATAAAGGATTCAAAGTTTATCAAATAGATGTTAAGTCAACATTTCTGAATGGTATACTAGAAGAGGAGGTTTACGTTGAACAACCTAAAGGATTTTTTTTATCCAAACAATAAAAACATGGTGTGTAGATTACACAAAGCTTTATATGGTTTTAAGCAAGCTCCCAGTGCATGGCATGAAAGATTGCACAATTATCTTGTAAAGATTCATTTTGAGAAGACTAATGACAACAACAATTTGTACTTGAAGACAGAATGAGGTAAATGAATTTTACTAGCTGAAATATTTTTTGGTGATATCATATTTGAAGGACAAAATGCATTGTATAAGACATTTGCAAATGAAATGATGAAAGAATTTGAGATGTCTATGTTTGGATAAATAAAGCTCTTTGTTGGAGTATAAGATTATGAAATGAAATATGGTATTTACATTACTTAGTCCAAGTATGTAAAGGAAATCTTGAAGACTTTTTCTATGGAAGATTCAAGACTAGTTAGTACTCCCTTGGTGATAGGACAAAAATTATCCAAAACTAGCAATTATGCTAAAGTAAATCAAACATTGTACATGTCTATGATTGGAAAATTACAATATGTAGTTCATAGAAGATCTGATATTGCACTAATTGTTGGGATTGTTGTGATATTTTTTGAAAATCCTAAGGATAATCATTTAATGGTTGTTAAAAGGATTATGATATACTTAAAAGGTACATAAGACTATGTTCTATACTACAAGAAGATTGACAAGTTTGAATTGAGAGCCTATACAGATGTTGATTGGGCTGAAAAAATTGATGACTAGAAAAGTACAAGTGGTAGAGCATTTTTTTAAGGAAAAAGATTGGTTTCCTGGACTAGCAAGAAACAAAATTGTATTTCAAAATCTACTATTGAAGTTAAATATGTGGCTACTACTATGAATTGTAAAAATGTGGTATGGATCAAATAGTTACTCGAAGGACTTAAGGAAGAAATCACTAAACTTGTGGTAATCTACTATGAAAATGCAAGTTTTATAAACATATCTAAGAATCTTGTGATGCACACAAAGACAAACCACATATCAATCAAGTATCATTACTTGAGAGAGTTGGTTCAAGACAAAGAAGTGAGGATGGACTATGTGAATACAAAAGAAAAGATAGCTAATATATTCACAAAGGCTTTACCTAAGGAGGCACATTAATATATTATAGGTAAGATAAGGGTGATACCCCTATCCAAAGCTACCTAAGAAGCAAGATTAATGCCCTACATCAACAGAGTTGAATGAAATACTTTACAGTTTGATGCATTAGTTCTTACTTTAGGAACTGCCTAAAGTAAGGAAGGAGCTGAAACAGAAGACTTATAGTCACATGCAAGGTGACAAAGGGAGAACTTGAATAGTTGATGTCTACATGAGAAGATGATACTTTACAGTTTGATGCATTAGTTCTTACTTTAGGAACTACCTAAAGTAAGGAAGGAGCTGAAACAGAAGACTTATAGTCACATGCAAGGTGACAGAGGGAGAACTTGAATAGTTGATGTCTACATGAGAAGATGACAAGTCTTTAGAAAATCAAAAAGAGGGAGAAAGTTTGTTCACAGGGTGAAAGAGAAAGAAGAAGAGTTTATATTGAATATCTAAAGAAGAAGAGAGACTATATCCTATACAGAAGAAAGACAAATATTGATAGAGGGAAAGATTTCAATACAAGGTATTAAGTTTCTTTTTTGTATTATTGTTGGTATTGGTTCAAGCCATCAATGCCAAAGAGGGAGATTGTTGAAAAAGAAGATTGTTGAAGTATAGAAATGAAGGAGATTGTAGAAACCTGTCATTATTTTTTCACTAATGTCAAACCTACTACTTGTTGGTAAGACAATTTTTAACTTTGATCTAAATTCTATCTTTGATTGATGACGAGGATTTGAAAAGAAAGGATAACAAGCGTACCTAGAGAAAGGTTGAGTTATATGGTGTATAAAAGGAGCACTAAGACCAAGTAAGATTTTGATGATATAGTATATTATTTGTCTACTTAAGATTACAATGGAAGGATACTTGAGTGAAGACAACAAGAATATTGTGCAAAGAAATGTGTTTACTAAGCCTGACCAAGAAAATAGTGGAAGCTGAGAAACTTTGTTCAAGCCGAGCAGAAAATTTAATATGTGTCAAGCAAAGAGAAATCTAGTATGTGTTGAGCAAAGGAAGTTTAGTATGTGCCGAGAAAATGAAGTTTAGTATGTGCTAAGCACCAATAAGACTTAGTTTCTGCCGAGCAACCTAGTGTTGACCGAGCATCAGAAAATAGTTATTGTTGAGAAAACAACATGTTATTGTTGAGTGAAAGTATAAATATTTTGATCGAAGATTTGACAATTCTAAGCTGATAGAGTTAATTTCTTGAATTATGTGAAGTTTTTTGAAGATAAGTATGATGAGCTGGTGGCATAGAATTCAAGATGAACCATTTGAAGATGAATTTGGAGAGGATTTTAAGAGAAGTTTCTAAAAGGAACAAAATTGAAAAGAGGATAGATTCAATGAATCTGACCTAACCCTAAAATGGACGATTATGGTGAAGTAGAAAAATATTTAAATTCTCCATGTAAGGAGATAATAGGCCAGAAGAAAGGTGTCAGAGTGCTAACCAAAGATAGATAAGGAGTATAGAGGTGTTGCTTCATGTGGTGGCCAAAGGAATGAATCCACAGTTGGCATACTAAGAATGAAGGCTTAAAGAGGTGAAGGTTTGAAGGTTGAACAAGCTATTAGAGATAAAGCAAAATGAATGTCAAGTAGTATGTTGAGATGAATGATAGATCTATAATATTCAAGTGAGTTGTTTTGTTATCAGATCAAGTCCTACTATTACTTACAAACAATTGTATAGTCAAGATAAATCCTTTGGATTAAGGTTGAACTAACAATCATAAGTAAATCCTTTTACCAGGTGACATTCTAATGGAATGTTCTAAATTCCTCTAGCAAGGATCACTCCTTGCAGGATGATTGAAATCCTTTAATCAAGGTTACATTTAACAATGTGTATTATAACCTTTAACAAGGTTGGTTCCTCACAGGGATCACTTCAAACGAGTGAAAATTTGTAGCATGTTATTGGTGGTTTTTCCCAAATTGGGTTTCCATGTTAAATCCTTGTGTAAAATTGTGTGATTGAATTTTTGGCATTTCATGTTTACATTTATGAAAAGTTCATTTTACGTAGGACAATAATATACTAAGGTTTGAGATATTGGACGATCTAATCAATGCATGCACATGTATTTGTTGAAAACTAAAATGTTTTATCTGTACAATTGGACCTTGGGTAACTGATTCACTCTCCCCCTAGTTATTCTAAATTATTCCAACAAGATGAACATCCACCTCTAAAATTAGGACATTTTGAACTCGTATAACCAACTTACTAAGTTCATTAGGAACTCGGGGAAATTTGAGAAGTGACATCATCACACCTCAGGTAATCAAAGGAAAATCAAGATGGTCAACCTTCTCCCTTGCTAGCCATGATGAATCTTCTACTAGTCTCCCTTTCCATTTGACTAGATACTCTTCATAACTTCTATTTGTTTACAATGGGCTAGCATCCCTTATAGGATTCACGACATGGCTTAACAACCTTTGATACATAATTTCAAACATATGAGAATGAATACATAGAACTCTTACAACAATGAACAGTTAGAGTATACAAGTGTTGGATTGGCTGACATGAGTTCTTCATGTCGACTAAATTAAACAAATTGAGGCCTCTTTTAGAATTGTCAACGACATTAAGATGCATGTATTAAAGTGTTAATCTTGAGATGTGGGTTTGTCAAAAAAAAAATTATGATATCCAATTGAACCTATGTGTAGGATATTCAATTTAATAATATGTTAAGAAAATTAATTTATGGGTTTTATAAAGTTTTTTACAATTAATATATTTTATTTTGCATTAGATCATATAGATATTCTACAATTTGATAATATGTTAAGAAAATTAATGTATGGGTTTTATAATTTTTTTAATAATTAATATGCTTTAGGAGATATATTCTAAAAATGATATCTAGTGGGATTTCTAAAAATACTCTATTCTATGGGTAACATAATATAGAAAATAATGGTTGGAGGACCTTAAATTATGCTAAATAAAAAATATGTTTGTTTTAAATATCATACCTTGAAGCTCAAAAAATAGGTTGCAAATTCACTTTAGACTCTAGGGGTACTCATAAAATGTCAAATGGGGTGATCTAACTACTTCTTAAGAGATCTTATAGCTCTCCATAAGACCTATCCTTAGGCATTACTAGGGAACTTTCCTTACCCTACTCAGAGATCACTTCTAGGATCACTATCCCTTTTAAAACTCTCCACCAACTTCAAACTTTAACTATACCTCAACTTCAACCTATCCACTCATGGGCTTAGTTAGTCATTTTGCTTTCCAATTTTTTCTTGGGATAGAAATAGGTTTTCCATCTATTCCTTATTTGTTTTCAATCCTTCTTGATCCATTTTTTTGGCTCCTTAGGTTTCTTATAGATTTCTCACTTTCCTAGTTTTAGGCCTTGTAGCCCCTTTTGCCCCAATTAAGCCTCCTAGAAACTAGGTTTCTTGGATTGTTCACAAATTCCCTTAAAAACCCCCTAAATAAACTATGGATTATTTATACCATCAACCAAGACTTAAATATTTCTTGGGTCTTCTGCTCTAACATTGTTTGTACACTAGCTTTCTTGGAAACCCCTATTTTCAAGGGTTTTAGGAACATGTAGGCCAGTCTGTCTTCTAAGTTTCCATTGGTTACTCAAAAAAAATCCTCCACTCCTCTCATTGAATCCACATAACAAGTAAATATCCCTATGTATTCTCCCACCATATATTATTTCAATCCAATCCATTTAGCAAGTCATCTTGCTACTGTTATGCACCAACATCTAGCTAGAATGTTGCTGCACTCACCTAGGGCTTGGTAGTAAAAATAGTTCCCTTGAAATATATTACTCCAAACTCAATATATACACTATTTACATAGTCTCCTACTTTTTACCTTGAGGCCACATAAGTTCAACGACGGGAACTCAATTAGGAGGCATATTTACAAAGCTAGCTCTAAACTAGGTAGTGAATCAACAAGACACAAAAAATTTAACAAAATGATAACCTATCTATAAAAAAAAGAAAAAAAAAATCTAAAAAAGGTAAGAAAACAACATATATTGAAGTCTCAACGCATTTTTTTCCCCTCTCTATCCGTTTATTACTAGATGAAAGTTTTGACACACAATTATAGTCCTTTCTTGCTCTTTCCAATCCTCAATCTGTATAATCTATTCACTAAAGGTCATATTAGGGTTATATTGGTCTTATATATCCTATTATTGCATTTTTGGACCTTGAGGTCAAGATTTTGGAACCACTAAATCCCTTTCCTAGGTTTTAGGAAATGTTGTCATGAGCAACTTTTACTACTTTTGCAATTTTGGAAAACCACTAACATCAATGGTTCAAAATGACTTCAAACCATTACATATGACCTTAAAACTAATAAAAACATAAAATTCTCAAAAACCACTCCATTTTGAGGTCTTGATTAAATTTTGACCCTTTATTGACTTTCTAGGACTTAAACACCTAGGTCCTAAATGACCACTTAAAATGCTTGACCCAACACAACCCTATAGCTATCCACACACAAAAAAAACTTGGTACTTTATAACTTAGTCCTTATTATTTGGTGGTTGGCTAAACCAAGCTACAAGCCAAAATAAAGGTGCTCCTACAACAAACAAGATAGGGAACTTGTGGTGTTAAGAACTCTTCACTGATGTCATGCTTCTTGAAGTCACTTTCAACTATCCAACTAGCCTCTAACCTTGGTTAGTGTCTCCATTTCACTAAGTGTTCCATTTATATCTTATGTCTAGTCTTCTTCTTCACCCTTGAATCTAGAATCTTTTCAACTTGTGGTTTGATCTGATCAGGTATCTTGAGTTCTTCCACATCCCTATTTACCTCAGTATTGTATTGTTTATCATCCATCTTTGGTCCTTTGTAATTCCTTGGATAATTCCACCTTGTAGAATTTTTTTCCATATTTAGCCAATACTTTACATGGTCGAATAATTTTTATTTTTAGCTTACTTGGTATGCCCTTCTATAATTGAGCCTTGTTCAAGAATACTCTCACCAAATATCCTACCTCAAATTGTAGATCTCTTCTCCCTTCATCACTGTTAGCTTTCAACTTTTGGTTTGCCTCCATTAGGGTCTTCTTTACTTACTCCTATACCTCTTTCATTGACTGGAAAAAATCATCAACATGACCATTTGATTCCTTCATAACCCTTCAAGTCACTGAGCTCAAGAACTCCTCTTGGATGTAACCCATATACCACTTCAAATGGACTTCTACCAGTAGTCTTGTTTGTATTGTCATTATAAGAAAAATCTTCTTGAGGAATGACTTGTTCCTATTGTTTTCCATACTCCTTTTTCAAACACCTCAACAAGTTACCAAGTACCCTATTGACTACATATGTCTAACCAACTATTTGGGGATGATATGAAGAGATACGAGACAAGTTGGAACTTCCTAATATCTTCCAAAGTGTCTTCTAGAAATGGCCCATGAACTTCACATCTCTATTTGTCATTGTGATCATGGGTAAGCCATGTATTTTAACTATCTCCTTGAAGAAAAGGTGGGCAATGTGATTGGCATCATGTGCTATTTTGCATGAAATAGATTGACCCATCTTACTAAGCCTATACACCACCACAAACACACTATCCAAACTAGTTGGTGTTCTAGGTATCCCTACTACAAAGTCCATGATAATGCACTCCCAAGGCCTATTTGAGATGAGTAATGGCTGGTAGAGACCTGCATTTGATGATTTCCCCTTTTCCTTTTGACACACTCCACACTGCTCCACATATCTCCTTACATCTTTTTGCATCTTAGGCCAATAGTAGAACCTTTATACTAATTCTAGGCTCTTGTTCAACCCAAAGTATCCACTCAAACTCCCATTGTGTTTTTTTTGAATAATATTCTCCCTCATAGAGCCTCTTGGAGCACACAATTTCTTGCCCTTGAATAGTAACCCATTGTACAATGTGTAGTTATCATATTCACTATGAAAATGATTATCAAATTGAGTGCATACCTTGTGGATCTATGAGAAGTTTGCATCTCCTTTGTAGAGGTCTTTGAATTCCTCAACTCCAATGCTCTATAGCCTCTGACTATGGGCATGTGCAACCTTATTATTAACTCCTTTCTTGTGCTTGATGGTGAAGGTGTAGGACTACAATAGTTTCATCCACTTGATATGCCTCAAATAAGTTTGTCTTGGTGTTGATGTAACTTGGGGAGTGGTTATTAGTATAAACCACAAGCTCCTTAGGCAATAGGTAATGCCTCCACTTGTTAATGGCTTGTACAAAAGCATATAGTTCTAAGTCATAGGATGAATACCTAGACTTGGCCTCATTTAACCTTTCACTAAAGAATTCCACTGGCCTTCCCTCTTGGCTTAGGATTGCACCCACTTAAATGTTACTTGCATAACATTCTACTATGAATGACTTATCAAAACTTTGAAACAACAGTATAGGTTGGGTAGCTACTTACTTCTTCAATCTGTCAAAGCCTACATTTTCTTCCTTAGTCTACACAAACTTTTTCTTAAGTCCTCCTTGAACTTTTTCTTAAGTCCTCCTTTTATGGTGTCAAGGACTGGTGCACAAATTTCACTGAATCTCCTTATAAACTTCCTATAAAACTGAACCAAACCATGAAATTTTTTGATTTCAAGCACTATCTTAGGAGTAGGCCAACTTAAAATGGCTTCAACCTTTCTCTTTTCCATCTTCAAGTTTCCTTGTGATACTAAAAATCCCAAGTAGACTAGTTCTTGTTTCATGAACTCACCCTTTTCAAGGTTTATGGTGAGCTTTTCCTCTTGGAGTTTATTCAACACAAGTTCTAGGTGTGTTATGTGTTCTTCTTTGGTTTTACTAAGATGAGGATATCATCTAAGTAGACTACTACAAAGACTCCTATGTAGTTCTTTAGAACCTCATTCATTACCCCCATAAAGGTACTACGTGCATTTGTAAGCCCAAATGCCATTACTAGCCACTCATATAACCCTTGTATAGTCTTAAAGGTTGACTTCCATTCATCACCCTCTTTCATTCTAATTTGATAGTAGCCACTTTTTAGATCAATCCTAGAGAAGTATTTAGCACTCCCTAAGCAATCCATCAAATCTTCTATTCTAGGGATAGGAAACCTATATCTAATAGTTATCCTATTTATTGCCCTAGAATCAGTACACATTCTCCACTTACCTCCTTTCTTAGGAACCAACACCACTGGAACAAAACATGGGCTTTTATTCCTCCTAAATAGACCTTGATCCAAAAGTTCTTGGACTTGCTTCGCTATATCCTTATTTTATTCTGGTTCCATCTTGTATGCAGCCTTGTTAGGAAATGATGCTCCTATCATAAAATTGATTTGATGGATGATTTCTCTCTTTGGTGTTAATGTAGCTAGTGTACCTTCATAGATGATGTCCTTAAACTAATATAGTAGTTGTTTTACCTCTTCTGGCATAGGTGATTGTTTAGATATCTCCTCCTCCCTTGGTTTCACCAGTATGGCATAGCCAATTGCTCCTTCCTTCTTTATGTCCTTTGGGAATTCCTTCCCATTCATCAGTAATGAATTAGATTTTTCCTTCTCCACTATGTGTTCCACTATCAAAGGCTTAATCTTATAAGTTACTCCATTCTTCTTGAATGAGTACTTATTCTCCTTGCCATGGTGTACTACCTCCATGTCATATTGACATGGTCTTCCAAGAAACAAATGGCATGCATCCATTAGTAGTACATCACAAAGTATCCTATCTTGATACTTACCTATAGAAAACTCAAACCATGCTCATTATCCAGTATGTTCTACCCCTTATTCAAGTAGGTGACTTGTTAGGGACATTAACAAGGTATCTTGGTGAGATTCAACTTTTGTACTACCTCTTCTTATATAACATTGTCAGTGGATCCTGAATAAATGATGACTTTACACACTTTTCCCAATATCTTGCACTTGACTCTAAAAAGAGCCCTTCTCTATTTATGTGCATCTTGAGTGAGTGTCTTCATCAAGATTCTCCTTAACATAAGATTCTCTCCTTTCTCTAAATCTAGGCTCACCTTTGATTATTTTGAGTAGACCTCTTCTTGGACATAGGCAATTGTTTTCTCACCTTTTGAGGATGTTGGTTTATCCAGACACCTATAAGCCAAGTGATCCAACTGTCCACAGTTATAGAACTTCATGGAAGAAAAGTGGGAACTCCTTCCAAAACCCCTGGATCTACCTCTACCATTGTTGTAAGAACTTTTGCCTCTACCATATCCACCTTTGTTATGTGGCTCATGTCGTTGCTCTAAAATATTAGAGTCACCTTGGCTCCTATTGTCATTATCTCTTCCACTTGAGCCACCTCTATGACAACCTCTAGTGCCTATGTCTCTCCCTCAACCCCTAGTATTAGAGTCTTGTTTCTTCTTGAGTGTTTCTTCCACTTTAATAGCCATTTGATAACAACTATGAAGGTTAGTAAGTGTAAAGAGACTCAAATCTTCAAGAATATTCCATGTAAGTCCATTTAGGTACCTTGCCACTTTAATGATTTCAAGTTCTTAGACTCTAGACCTTAGGCTTAGTTTTTGGAACTATTCTATGTTGGAAACCACATCTAGGTCTCTCTATCTGATATTTTGCCTCTTCTTGTGTAATTGGATGTCATAATCCTTTGGTAAATAGTTCTCCTTTTACTTTAGCCACCATTTTCTTCCAATTTGTTATTGGCTTCTTGCCTTCCTTCTCTCTTTCTTCCTGCAAGAATTTTCACTAGGTTAGGGCTTGTCCTCTTAGCCTTCATTTACCTATTTTCACCTTTTGGGCATTTTTTACTCCATCACATTCAAAGTGATTTTCCATGCCTTCAATCCACTCCATAACCAACTTTGCATCCATTCTTCCAAAAAAGATAGGGATGTCTTTTAGTGATTTGCCATTTATTTCCTTTAAAGATTTGAGGAAAGGTTCCTCTACCATTGGAGGGTCTGGTTCAAGTTCCATTTCCTCTTCTGCCTAACTCTTTCCTTTTTCTTTATCCACTTCCAACTATTCTTTAACCTTTCCTACAATCTCAACAACTTCTTCTATTTTTTTCTTCATCTCTTCCACAACTTCCTCAAGAAGCATGTTCTTCTCTCTTTTTTCATTCAAGTCTCTTTCCAACTCTGTATTGGTTAGCATGATGCTTTCTCCTATGGACTCACTTACCTCTAACATGCACTCTACACTACCCAAGCCTTTTAATGGCTTTGATACCACTTTCATGGGAAGATCTAACTACTTCTCAATATTTCTTCTAGCTCTCCCTAAGACCTATCCTAGGGCTTTACTAGTTTACTTTCATTTCCCTACTTAGAGATCACTTCTAGGATCCCTATCCCTTTTAGATCTCTCCACTAACTTCAAACTTCAACTATACCTCCCCTTCAACCTATACATTCATGGGCTTAGTTAGTCATTCTTCTTGCCAATTTTTTCTTGGGATAGGAATAAGTTTTCCCTCTATTCCTTATTTTTTTTCAATCCTTCTTGATCCATTATGATGGATCCTTACTTAGGTTTCTTATCGATTTCTCGTTTTCCTAGTTTTAGGCCTTATAGCCCTTTTTGCCCCAATTAGGCCTCCTAGAAACTGGGTTTCTTGGATTTCTCACAAATTCCCTTAAAAAATCCTTGAATCAAATATGGACTATTTCTACCATCAAACATGACTTAAATATTTCTTGGGTCTTTATCTCTAATAGTTTCTTTATGTTGGCTTTCTTGGAAACCCCTATTTTTAAGGGTTTTAGGAACACGTAGGCCAATCTGCCTTCTAAGATTCCATTGTTTACTCACAAAAAAATCCTCCATTCCTCTCCTAGAATCCAGACAACAAGGGTGCATCCCTCTTCATTCTCCCACCATTTATTGGTTCAATCTAATCCATTTAGCAAGTCCTCTTGCTACTGTTCTACACCAACCTCTAGCTAGAATGTTGTTGCACTCACGCACCTAGGGATTGGTAGTAAAAATAGTTCCCCTACAAGAGGTTACTCCACAATCCATTTATATACTATTTACATATTCTCCTACTTGTTTCCAAGAGGTTAAAGAAGTTCAACTATGGGAACTCAAGTAGGAGGCATATTTACACAACTAGCTCCGAACCAGGTAGTGAATCAACAAGACACAAAAATTTAACAAAATGATAACCAGTCTGTAAAAAAAAAAAAACCAATTCTATAGAAGGTAAGAACACAACATATAATTAAGTCTCAATGCATTATTTTTTTCCTCTCAATCCATATATGACTGGATGAAAGCTATGACACATAATTATAATCCTTTCTTGCTCTTCCCAATCCTCAATCCATACAATCTATTCACTAATTGTCAAATTAGGGTTTTATTGGTCTTATATATCTTATTCCCACATGTTTGGACCCTTATGTCATGATTTGGGAACCATTAAATCCCTTTCCTAGGTTTTAGGAAATGTTGTCATGACAAATTTGCAAAATTGCAAAGTTGTCATGAGCAACTTTTAACCCTTTTGCAATTTTTTCAAACCACTAAGATAAATGGTTCAAGTTGACTTCAAACTATCACATATTATCTTAAAACTACTAAAAACATAAAAAAATAAAAAACCACTCCATTTTGGAGCCTTGATCAAAGTTTGACCCTTTATTGACTTTCTAGGACTTAAACACCTAGATCCTAAATGACCACTTAAAACACTTGACCCAACACAACCCTATAGCTATCCACACACAAAAACAACTTGGGACTTCATAACTTAGTCCTTATTATTTTTTGGTTGGCTAAACCAACCTACAAGATAAAATGAAGGTGCTCTTGCACCAATATCCTATGAGGGTAGTTTTGTCAACGTGTTTGGCAAAGTCATTGATAATAATGTGGATATAGAACATATAAGGTTGCAAACATTATGTTAAAAGAGTGGATTTTGTAGAAATTCATCACATAATCTTGCAAGGAAATAGATTTTAGCTTTTTTCTTAAGTGTGTTTTTGCATTCTTAAAAGTAATCAACAAGCCAGTATTCATAGGTTTGTATAATTTAACAAAAATTAGAAAATACTAAATTTTATTGAGAATGTGTCAAGTAGTAACATAACTCAAAGAAAGGTGGCATGTTTAATATGAATGATCCATTTATTATTATTTAAGAGTATTTCTCTAGTAGTAAATATTTTCTATACAAGATTGTATAAAGGTTAGATAGTCCAATTTTGACCACAATAAAGTGATGTTTGATGAGGAGACACAAGATATCCCTATTTCTAAGGGGGTATTGATTTTTTAAAATTCATCAAAGTCACAACATTCTAGCATGTCCTTACTATTACTAGGTATGTCAAGGCCCTTTCTCTTCATACTAAATACCAATTTTGATAAGAATGTTTCTAATGTTGTTGGAAGAGTAATATACACTCAAAAAAGTCAGACATATCCTTTCCCATGAGAAAAAGAATTACAGTTTACAAAAGTGTTGATAATGGAGGTAAATAAGGGATCTATGAGGGTAATATTAATATACTTAATAGAATATGACATTTGAGCATGAACTATTGAGTAGAGTTCATAATATAGTTACGATTTGATTAAGTGGATATGGAATGATGCATAACCATTGTAGATTGTGATTTTTTTCAATTGCTAACATTCCAAATAGAAGAGAACATATGGGATAGAAATCCAAAGCCTTTAACCTTTGTGGCAGCAATGTAAGACTAGAGCTTAAAGTAGATAGAATTATTATGAAGAGACATGGTAACCTTAGGATTTGATATGGTAATATGTACTAACTAACTAAATAACTAACTAGTTAGTACATATACTAGGTGATGGCCTAATTTTTCACCTAGTAAAAAAATTATGTGATACCTTGTGAAAATCAGGAGGAAGGTCTATTTTAGTTGCTTAGGGCTTCTAAAAATATGTTTTTCCTCATGAAAAAACCCTAGGGCAATAGTCATATCTTGTATTTTGTTGAAATTTCTCATAATTTGAGATGCAAGCATAGAAAGTGATACATGAAATCTTTGGTTATACATTATTTTTTATATCCCTAAGTCATTTTCATCTTTTATCACATTATTTTCATGCCTCTTAGTTGTTTTAAGTTGCAATGTTACGTAATTATTTCAATTGCAACATTGCTCCTTTATGATCATTAACTATTGAAAAGGATGTGAAGATGTGAAATAGTCATCAATGCAGTCAGCACGGCTTCGTAGTTGTTAAGGTTAAATGTCAAGTTTGGGTTGTGAAGAGGTGATAAGCTATTGATCACAAGGTCACAACTTGTATCAAGCTTATGATATTTTAAATTTCGAAGGAGTGACTAAGAACCATGCAATCAAAATTTGAACATTCACTCCATCGCAAGAAATCAGATAAACTCTAAAATCTAAGCTGCAAAGGTGTGAAAGATAGCAACACCAGTTAACTTTTAAGGTTATCGCATCCTCACAAGTGATTAAGAGTAACCCAAGTTTAATATTGTGAAGCAGTAAAAACATGTAATCTTGGCTTCACAGGGTTAAAAGATGTGTTAATATTTCAAGTTGTGAGGTTGCGATGGAAGGAAATAGTTAATCTCAAATAGTTATCTCAATGTCATAGGTTAGAAGGAATTGAAGATATTTCAAGTTGTGAAGTAGTGATAAAGATCCAAAACAAAAAAAGTTAAAAAATCATAGCATCGCACGATTAAGCCATGAATAGGGATTGTGATTTGTGAAGCTACAAAAGGCATTTGATAGTTAAAGAAATAAGGTATCGCACCATCGCAAGTGTCTGAGTTGTAGTGAAAATATGAGTTGTGAACCAATGGAAAGCTCATAAGCATGACTTTGATGAAGAGGTGACAAGATTAACATCTAAGCCATCGTAGCATCACAAGTGAAAGAAATCTTAAGTCTTAAACCACCATGAAGATGCGAGGTAGTCAATTTGATCATCATCACTAGATCGCATGACTAAATAAATTGAAGTGATAAACAATTGTGAAGTGGAGATTAAAGGGAAGCATAATGTTGCAAGCTTGACATAGAAGTTAGAGATTTAAGTGATGAAGTTGTAAAATAGCTTAAGATACTCCTCATCACATGATCATAGCTAGAGATAAAGAAAGAAATAAAATCATGGCGAAGCAGTGACAAAGAGGTCATCTCATAATCATAACTCTCAGTTTTAAAGGGATAAAATAGATTTTAAAAAGACCATATCTGAGCTGGAAGAAGATAAATGAGTTGGAAGCATGGATAATGAAAAAGTGAAGATGCCACCAACTTTTCAAGCATTTCAAGCATGTGGGTTTTTTAAAACCATTAATGCCACACTCCCTTTTGTAGGGATAGATAAATTCTAATAAGAATAGATATTTTCATTACCAGTTATGAAAGTGTTTGAGTTTTCAGAGTAGAGTTAGAGTTGCAGAGTGAAGTTGAGCAAATTTCTAGCATCCTACAGTCAAAATTGTTGAGATTATTTTTTTGAAATGGCATAGAAGGAACAAGAACTGATAACTCAAGTTGTAATTGAAGAGTCCACTTCAAAAGGGAAAGGCCCTAGCCCATTCATGGATGAATGGATGCATATTCTACCTAGTTTTTCAAATGCACAATATACAAATGACCATGCCTTCAGGGATCCCTACACATTCTGCAGACATGTAGAGGTGCTTGATAGAAATGGCAGTGAACTATTCTAGTAATTTTATAAGAATATGATAGAGAAAATCCCAATTTGTATCCCTTAGACTAGAAACTTGGGAAAGTTGATTATGCCAGAGGCCTTTGTGGATGTTGACCTAGAGAAGGAATTAATAAAATATTATGATCCAATCAACAAGTCTTTCCAAAGGAAAGATAGAAGTATATTCTTGGCACTAGATAAGGAGACTTTTATAGAAGCATTCAATTTGGGAGGCCTTGTGTCATTGCCAATTGACATTGAAAAACTTAATGAAATTTTTAAAAGTCATAAGAATTTCTCCATGAGCAGGGTTATGCCTAGGCACATCCCTATGGCAAGAAAAGAGGAGGTAGAAATTACAAAGAAAAATGAAGTGGATGAATCCATGCCTCTTGATTTATTTTAGAGGTATATGAAGAAATATATTTTTTCTTTGAACATGTAAGAAATGAATAATGTTGAGCAAGGAACGAGAAACAATCCAAGTAAGTTAAGTGTGAAACAATGTTACCATAAGATAAGCAACTCCAAGAGCATACACCAAGATGGTTCAACAATGGATACAAGGATTTATAAGGGGAAAGCAAAGAAAACCCCTTGTGAGTTATTATGAATGAAGGCAAATGCCTAAAGAAGAGAGAGAGAGAGTGTTGGAGCAAAGGTAGCTCAATACAATAACATCAAGTGCTTAGAGTGGTGTGTAGTTGTGAAGAAAGAAGGAGGAGCATCTCTTATATAGAGATGAGAGAGGAGTTGCATTTGTAACTCCCATTTCTATGAATGCCACATTCATAATAGGTGTGTGCAAAGTGTCACAATCCTCTTAAGGAGGATAAACTAAATAAAGAAATAAACAAGAGTTGTCCTTACATGTGGAATAAAGGACAAATAATGACATGTCCTCCACATGTGTACAAGTGGACAAATTACATGTAGGGACCCTTGGAATATCCCAATTAAAATATATCCAAGGAAAGATTAACCTTTCTAACAGAACAAAACCCTAGGTTTAGATGGAACCATGTATGCTACTAGTGCACACTACATCATGGCATTAAACATTCAGGATCCCAACACAAATGTGGGATATGATTTTGTCAAGTACACCATCACCAAAATTCATGATGAAATTTTTGTTTCACAGGAGGGAAGATTGGAGAATTTTAGGTTCTATCACTACTCCTTGATCATGCATCTAATCCTATTAAAAAATGTTGATCTCTTTGATCAAAGTTTTTTCAAATGTCCAGAGAAATGGGGAGAGAGATTACATGTGCAAAGATGGACAAGGGTATGGAAAAGATTCTACCCATACTCTATTACTATTTCTTTTTATAACGATGTATATGCTTAAAATCATCCCAAATGCTATATTAATTTATTTAATATTTCCTATGACATTATAATTAGTTATTTATTAGTTAATTTTATTTGTCATATTCTTCTACTTATTTTATTAATTTTATTTAATTAAATAGGTTCATTTCCTAATATATTCAAATTTAATTTAAATACTTCCCCTCTAATGTATTAAATTCATTTAATGCATAGTGCTCCATAAATCCCCTTTTAAATATATTCTAATTTATTTAATCCCCTCCACTTTATTAAATTCTTTAATCGTATGATTAAGTTAAATCATATTTAATTTAATCCTAATCCCATCCTAAAACCTAGTCTACACCCATCACTCTCATCCTTCTAAGCCTACCCACTACTTAATCCCACTTATTTATCTTAAACACCTTTCTAAACACCTTTTAGCTCCTAAATATTTTCTCACACATGTGTGAGAAGCTCATGATCCAATAAAACTTCCACTTCATTTACACCTCTTACATCTTTGTCCTCCACTCCTTTCCCCAAGGTTGCTCACACATGTGTGAGCACACCTTGAGCCTCTCAACCATAAAGGCTCTTTTTGACTTTTGCATGGCTTGTCCTTTAGCCCATGTGTCTCCCTTGTGGCACCTATGTGGCTGCCACATAGATGCCACCTCCCCAAGGCCTCTCTCAAACCTATAAATAGAGCCCTTGTCTCAAGCATTTTCCATCTCCCTCATTTGTATTGTTATCATGCTAGCTTAGAATTAGAGCTTTGTAGTGATCTTGGTGATTTTATGCATTGTTACTAACCCTTTTATAATTTCTAGATTTCATGTCATTTACATTGTTAATCTAGTTTGATTTATTGCATCCACATTATATCCTTTGAGTGCTTTTAAGCATGGTTGCTTCTATAGCCATTGTTTGAAGTATTCTCCATTCATCTTAGTATAGTCTCATTATCATTGCATATTATTTATCAATCATTGGGATTCATAGCTATGTTTGGGAGAACACATCCACATCCCCCACACTTAAGCACACCAACAAGGCCTCTTATGGGTACCCTTGTTGAACTATTTTGAGGTTGTGTGGGAACTCTTACTTTTTGGTTGTTTAAGTTATAAAACTCAAGTCTAACATTACTTGTTTTTTATTTGTTTTAATCTTTGATATGCACATGCTACTAATATTTGATTGTTTATGTGTGCTCCTAATAGGGTAGGTTTTCATGCATACAAATGACTTTATACAATCTATGTTAAAAATGATAAGAGTTGTTAATGAAAGAATACCACATAATATGAAGAAGATAGTTAAGCCCAATTTATGCTATGATGGGGGAAAATAAATAGGACATAATTGAGGTAGTGTTTTTCTTTTTGAAGACTATAATGTTATTAAGGTTTTTGGATGCTCTCATCCCCCCCATATTCTTCCAAAGTTTGTGCCAAAGAGGTTAGGAATTGTAGAGATATTTTGGCGATTAATTTCATTGAATAGAGAATACTTAGGTAAAAATGTCAAGAAGGGAATTTTCCTATGTAGGTGTACCAAAGTAGGAAATTTTGAGATAGGGAAGAATGAAATGGAGGAAACTAATACTTTCCTTAGAGACTACACATTTCTAATGGCCCCTGCTAGAATCTATGACCCCTGCAATGTAGTCAGGAATGCCTTAAAGAACATGAGGGGATATACCTTACCTCGAACAAAATGTCTATGGGACGAGGATGCCATTGCTGATAGATTGAATGAGGATACCTGTAGAGAAAGAGTGATCAAATTTAGAGATGTAGTAAGTTTTGAGCAAGGGATGAAGAAGGTAGATCTATCTTTTAAGGGGTTTTATCCTAAGATGGAGTACTGGGCTAGATTGGATAAATGCATTGAGAATTTTGGTGAAATTTCATCTCAAGTGCCAAAAGAGATCAGAAAGAGAGTGGATCTTAAGTCCTCTAATTAGGACATTATGGTAGAGGTTAGTGATGATGAAGAAGACCAAGTAGAAAGTTTTGATTGGACACAACAGAGGAACAAGAAACAAAAAATGGTGGAGATTCCACAAAAGGATACACAAAAGGCCTTATAGGTCCTTCCAAGAGGTAGTCAATATTTTGATACTATAAGAAGAAATTTTATGATCACCCAAGCCACTAAGGATGAGAAAAGGGCCAAAATGTTGGAGCTTAATCTCAAATGCCTTATGATAGGATTATTGAGGCCAATGAATTCATGGGTAATGATAATTTCATCAAAACAAATGAATTCAAGAGCTTTCTATTCAAATTGAAGAAGAATGAATTATCCCTACAAATGAAACTAGACAACTTGGATAAAGTAGTTGCTGAGATGGTTTAGAAATTACAAGAGTATGACCTTGCCAGTGAAACCCTCATTGTGGAAGAAGCCAAAGAATTGGTAAAGAGGAGTGGGATGGTGGTTTTACTAGGATGGGATATTAGTTCTTCATTTTTAGTAGATCAAATGAGAAGAGAAGAAAGGAAAAATATCTTTTGAGGGTGAAAATCAGATGGGAGAGTTGAGAAGCTGTGAGTATAACATTGATGCCCAAACTATGGCAATATGGAGTTTAGCTCCAGAAAACTAGAAGCCTTCTCTTGTGGAAATTAAAGAGTCCTCTAGGGGGAATTTTTTTATTTTGGAATGTGCAATGTACTTCTAGTAGCCAGATTCTTGGATTGCAAAATTCAGCAGCAATGTTGGGAAAAAATAGGATTAATGTGTTGGAGGAACTACTAGGAGGCATTCTAAAGAGGAAATGAAAAAGAGCTATATCTTAGAATGGAGAAACCTCTAATTGTAAAATGAAATAGTGGTTTTAAAGAGCACTACCATATCCACTGCTGAAATTCAAGACCAAGGTATATAAATAGATGAATATGCACCTAAAGTAGAAAAGGTCATAAGCCAAGCTATGGCAGTTGATGAAGAATATTTGGAGTCTAGTAAGGAGATTGAAATTAGAACTATCAAGAACTTTTTTATTCACAAGATAAATGCATTAAAACTTGTTTCACAAAATGTGCATAGCAATTATCTTATTTTGCAAGGGGCTAGATACAAATGTTTTGAGATAGTTTCTCTATTGTCTCCCCTTTTTACTACATCGGGTCCTTACACCCAATTTTTTGATAATATTGTACCTACTTGACACAAAAGAAATATTTTCCAAAGGTAATGATTATCAATGTCACAAAAATGATAAACAAGGTAAAATATTTGAATGGTTTCTTTGCTGGAAAGTTGCAATTAATTTAGAATAAAATGAAAGAAATTGCCATAGGAACATCTTATTTTGTGCCCACCATTTGAGACAATGGTGGAGGAGTTAAGAATTGGATGGAATGATCATCTTCTTTTGACAGTATTTTGAATCATCCTAGATTTTTGGCATATTGTAATGATGAGGCAAGTGTGGTAGTAGTATATGATTTGATAGATATGCTATATAAGTTAGAAGCTGAGATGTCAAAGATAACTACCAAGGTTAAGGCTATAACAAATGAAAAGTGGAGCAAACACCTTGAAAAATTAAATGGAGTTAGGGATGCCATCTAGCTTGATGTAGATATCAATATTGCTAACTGGGAAATTATATCAAATATAAAGGCCCTACCATCTGGGGAAAGTGATTAGGCAGTTCAAAAATGCAGTTAAAAGTAGAAGCAACAAAAAGATAAATACAAGGTAGGGAAAGTGACAGGACATCATAGTACAAACAATTTCAAGCTAAAGATACCTGAAGAAAGTGCCACCTGCCAACTTTGCAACTGCATTCCCAATTTTGATCAAAGTACAAAAAAGTTTGAAAAGTAACAACATAAAATATCTTTGTATTTTCTTTCTAGTAGATTTTTAACATCTATCCTGCCCTCTGAAGCTTGTTGCAATCCTTCTATAAAAGGATTTCCAAGATGTGGAGTGAGGGTCTGAGATCTATAGAATTTTAGTGTTTTTTGCTATTGCAGTCAGTCCAGTTTTTGTGTCAATGTGTGTTGTATTCAATTTTGTAAATCCAAGAATACATTGAACATTGAATGGCTAATATTATCAAGTGTTGAGTTATATTCTGAGTCTTATATCAGTAATGTATGATTTTCAAGGAAAATTAATACAAAAAGGGGAGTTCTAAATATTTATGTCTCTAAATTATGGCTCTATTTTCATATGTTTTCTATTTTGAGATTGAGATTGATTAAATAAAATTATTTCAATTTAATGTAGCTAGGATAGGTTGTATATCATTTTATTATTTCTTTTATTCAAATAATTAAGTAATTTCTTTTATCGATTGATATGATTTCTAGGCATATGGGAGAGATATCATAAGAATGGGATTTAGGGTTAACAAAAGATAATTTTAATTGTAATTCAATTAAATAGGTCAAGATTCTACTGGTTTAACTCTACATAAAAAATGGATAAGGAACTAGTCATAAATTTGTGATGCAAATTGATGAGTTCATATGGTTACACAATACCCATTTAAATCAATTTTTCATTTCAATAACGAAGAACTAAATTGTTGGCCATTACTTATTTGTAATAGCTTTCCTATGAGTTGTAGTTGGCTACTGTAATCAAGAAGTTAATTGCAAGTCCAAGAAGATTTTTGACCATTTTCTACTATAGGGGATAGATCTGGAAAGAAGAGTATGAGTGAATAAGTTTTGAAGAAGAATATCAGAGAATAAATCATTTAAATCCTTAAGGTGCACCTGCCTTGGTCTTGCAAAGCCTAAAGTGTAGAGAGTCTTTGTGCTCTATTGAAGTTGGTCCAAATCTAAGATTAATTTGGTTGAATATGGGAATTAGCTAATCCTTAGACTAAGTTGTACCTTTTGTGTCCTAGTATTGGGGTTTTTGCAACCTAGTAGTTTTAAAACACCAACACTAGGTTAGTTGGTACATATACCATATCTAACTAACTTTAGGAAGTTATTATTTTAGGTGAGATATTCTTAATAAATCATATAGTACATATGATTTTATAACCTTATATTAGAACACCATATAAATAATATAAGGGTGTGACCCTTGATAATGTTATGTTCTAACATGTTGGCTATTATATGTGTTTGTGGATTCAAAGGGAAAAGGGTGAAGTTGGAGTTCTCTTGTGATAAGGGACGTGTGTTGAGATGGTTACACTTGATGAGATTTCACTAGGAAATCTGAGTGGCCTACACTTGGTTAGATGTGAGTTAAACATGCATCTATAAGAAGAGTGATCTTATATGACTCATGATGACTTAGATATCATAAAGGAACATTTTCATTCCTCACTCTTGATCTACTAGATGGTTGTTATTTGAGAGGTATTGTCCATTGTTTCTTTCAAGTTCTTTATGTTTTATGCTTATCTTTTGTAGATTTAGATTTTGAGCTATGAATATCTAGTTATTTCTAGAGTATTTATTTGAGGGATAAATAGTATGATTACCTTCTTATGTATTATGGTTAATTTATGATCGCATTCATTGATGTTGACTCTAAAGGGTGATTTATTGGATTATTTTCTGATTTTGATAAGGGTTACTTTGAGTTTGATGTTCATTCTTTGAGAGGCTCTGGTCCATGTTAATTACATCATACATATATTTTGTATTCAAGATATGAGATTGAATACTTGAGTTATAATATTATTATAAATTTTCTCTTCAGATTGTTCTAGAAATTGTACTTGATACAATTTGGTATGTCGAGGTTTGTGTCCTAGGATATGACTTGGTTGTCAACCTAGATTTTTTGTTTTACATGACTTCAAATTTGAGGATTGGTTTGAACTATGGTTATCATTAGTTTTTGGTCATCTATTGTTACTTTTTCTTTGTGTGATGACATAGAGGTTCATTTATTCCTTTTACTTTTATAGTGTGAACTTGGGAGAGCTAGGGAGACTTGTGGTGAGAGTTGTAATCGTGAGTTATTGGGTTACAAATTACAAATTTTGTTTTGGATGTTCCTTACTACTACATGATATTATTTATAATTTCTCTGTGATGCTATTGGTAGACTTGGTATACCTTGATCTCTTCTATATTTTCATTTACCATGTAGTGGTAGTTATTATATGTGTATGTTAGTCATCAAGATAAGTTTGCATATTGTGCATATGTTTGTAGTTTATGGGCTCTATATGCTAAGGGTATAATTTTTGTATGTTTTGTATACCATTGAGGTATATATAGTTGGATGTGTTAGAATTTTGTGGGAGTTATTTAAGATGTGAACATTGTATCTTGATAGCTACTAGTGTATATTGGTAACTTTGGATTAGATGTTTGTGTTTGGGATATCAATTGAGATAGGCTTATGCTTCATTGTGGCAAGGTGTGTGGCTTCTCTTAGGATGGATTATTGTCTTTGTGTAGTGTTAGTGGCATGATGGAGGATGAGATTTTTCATGTTTGGGATAGAAGACACTTCATTTCCTATTATAGGTATCTTGATAGAGCACATAGAGCACTTGGATTAATACATTGATTGTATTTGTGGCCAAAGATATTTTTACCTTGTTCATGTTTGAGTTTACTTGTTGCCTCTTATGCAATGCATACAAAAAATAGGAGAATGGTAGGAATAAGGTGTTGTACACATTGCAATGTGTTTATAATTTATAATTTATTCTTATATGTGTGGTGCACCTAGGGGACCTAAATGAACATGCATCATTAAGGCTTAACATTCTTATGGCCAATTTGTGTATTGTAAAATTAGGGAATATATTTAATATAGTTCACACATCAGAGAAATCTATTTAATCTTTGGGAAATATTAAGCAAGTGAAAACCTAAAATCTTATATTAAAAATGGGATTAATGGATTTGTAATCCCATTGTATTAATCACACAGTTTTTTGTATTACCACTTGGTGATTTTGGGTGACCTTGTTTTTTATTAAAGAAAACACAAGAGTAGTTGTCTAACATTGGCTTGTTAGTCTTTTGAGTCTTTGAAAGAGTGCATGTGTAAAGAAATCCATGGGATGAATAGTTACATGCTTTGAAAAATGGAGAACATATTGGAGAGGTTTGATGTTTTATATCTATTCATGGAGGCTCTAAAGATGTGATGAAGAGTGATTACCTTAATACTACAAACACATAACAGAAACAAAGAAGCAACAACAATTTGTGAGAATAAAATATGGGATTTTTATTATCACCACAAATGTGGAATTATAGAATTTTGAAAGACAATATGCAAACCCACATGGGCACCTTCTTTATAATAATATGCAAAAAATAGTTGTGAACCATCACTCAAATTTGTCCTAGACAATTGAAGAGCCTTCTTATATAGGAAATTTTACACCACCTGGGAAGTTTCAAGACATCAAAGCCTAACACTTGAGGTTAACCAACCATAAAATTACATATAGAGTCTAATCAAATCAATTATGACATTTATTTTAGAAATTTTAGTCAGCCCAAGTTCAAAAGACCATAACTTGCAAACCATTGACTCAATTGGCTATTGTAACCCCATTCCAGAATCCCTAGCTTTTGATCTGTAGGGATTAACTTAGGAAAGCTTCAATAAACCTCATTTTGGAGCCCATCCAAAGCATCTTAACCCTTCAAAACTAAGGCTAAATATTTTCTACCAAAATTCCACAATTACTTCATGAATACACATGATATGGCATTTTGCCTCAATTTGAAGACTTATATATCCAAGATGAACATCCACCTTTGAAATGAGGACATTCTAAACTCGTATGATAAACTTACTAAGTAGCAAGACTCTACAAAAAATAATTTTGCACTAAGACAACCCTTATTCAAGAAACATAAAGGAAATATGTTTTGGGTGATGCCAGATCATCCTTATGTTAGAATATATATAGTCCACCAATATAACTGGGGGGGTGGGTCAATTATCCAACTAATACCACAATTATAATCCTTATTAAACTCTAACCATATGAGCAATATAATCAGAAACCATAACAAGATACTCATACAGTATAACACCAGATATGTTAACTAGGGAAACCCTTGTCAGAGGGAAAACTCTGGTGGGGATTGTACCCACAAGATGATGTACTAATATAAATGTTCCTTGTTAGAGGATGAAATCTATTAGGATTCAATGAATATATTCAGTACATATGAGTCCCTATTAGGAGACTTTGAATTCTTGTTAGGAGATTCCAAGCCTATTAGGTGTTGTGGAAGATAGCTGGACCCATTATTCAAACAACTTCAAGGGCAAGACCAATGAACTCACTGTCCAAATGATCTCTGTATTATTCCTTGTAGAATAATAGAAATAAAATGTACTTTCTTCCTCTTCTTCTATCCTATCAACCAGATCTCTGCTCCTTCTAATCTTGTAACCAAATCACAAAACTCACATCCAATAATACCTAGGATCACTTACACGAATTCCTCAAACACTTTGTACATTTTTGCACTTCACACTTGATACAATGATCACACACACTCTTCAAACAAAGAAAACATCTTTCTTTTATACCATATATTCAAAATAATTCCTTGAGTCAGCCTTGAGGCTTTCCTAATTAATTATAATAAGACAATTAATTAATTATAATTATAATAGCACCGTCTAATCATAGTCTATACAAAATTTCACACGTGCTACTAGGGCTTGTGCACTTGCTAACATCACCAACAAATTGTCCTCTATCACTACCTAACTACGTATCTTCTTATTGTATCTCAGATGTAAGATAGTGAAAAAATACCAAGAACTACTCTCCCAATACTCTGTCTCTAAACTGCTCTCTATAAATCAGGTACAACTTTTGTATGTCTTCAACTTAGCTATGCACTTGACCACATCATCAGAACACTGTATCAAACATGTCCATAATTGCACATCATGAAACAATCAAACCATTGTTCGTACCATAAAAATCTATGTTTTCTACTTAGCTAGTCTTTACAAAAACCATACTATGTTGACATAAATGATAAATAAAGTCATAAATGCAACATGTCAATACTATCCAATGCTTAGGATACTCCCCCAAAGTAGTATCATTAGCATTCATGCTAACATCTTACACCCAAGATGCTTCTGCATCAAACACCCGAGGTAATTTGAGAAATGACCCCATCACATCTTGGGTAGTCTAAGGAAAACAAAGACGATCAAATTTGTCCCTTGCTAGCCATGATGAATCTTCTACTAGTCTCCATTTCTTTTTTACTAGACACTCTTCACATGTTCTATTCTGTGTGCTCCTTCCAACACAATTGTCTAGTATCTCCTCAATCTCCTTCATAGCTAAAGTAGCTACTAAAATAGTCCACTGTGCTTCTACAACTTCATCTCCATCACCTCCTTCATGGTACTTTATCATATCTTAAATATTAAATACTAGTAAAATATTCAATTCAACGCACAACTATACTTCATAGGCATTTCTAGAATCATTTTTTTCAATATCTTGCATAGTCCAAGCTTCTTCATTTTTAGTTTGTTAGATGTACCACTAGAAATTGCTCCTTCTTCAAATGAACCATGACTTCATCTCCAATCTAAATTTCCTTATACCTCCTTTTCACATCTACCTTAGTCTTTTACTGCGTATTCATCTTTGTAATGTGCTTCCTTACCTCCTCATGGATGTTCTTCAAATGTTCAACAAAATCCTCTACTTCAGCACTACTTATTTCTCCTTTCTCCAACTGCCTCACTTCAGAAACATTTCAAGAATTGGTCCCATATACAATATGTAATGGTGATTTACTAGTACTCCCATTGATAGAATTATTATATGAAAATTTTTCCTATGGTGAAATTAGATCCCATCCTTTTTCTTATTTCCAACCAAACATCTCAGCAAGTTTCCTAAGCTCTAATTCGTGACCTTTATATGTCCATCAGTCTGTGGATGATGTGATGAGTTAAACATCAAATTTGTCTTCAACTTCTTCCACAATGTACACCATATATACCCATCAAACTTGGTATCTCGATTTGAAACTATGCTCTTTGGTAGACCATTCAATCTCACCACTTCTCTGAAAAATAACTCCACCACATGAACAACATCACTAGTATTCTCACAAGGAATGAAATGTGTCATCTTTGAAAACTTGTCAACCACTATGAAAATTGAATCATGCCCTTACTAATTCCTTGGTAAACCAAGAAAAAAATCTATGATGACATCATCCCATAACTTCTCTGGTATAGGTAATGATTGATAAATTCTTGTAATATACTTCACTCCTTTCACCATCTAATATGCTCTGCAACTCTATAAAAAATTATTGACATATTTTAGCAATTGTAGCTATTAATAATTATTTGCATCCAAAGAAATGGTTTTATCTCTACCAAAATGTCTACCCAATCCTCCACTATGCTTCTTCTTGATGAGATTATCTCTCATAGATTTTCCTGGAATGCACAATTGGCTTCCTTTGAACAACATACCATCCTTGATAATGAAACCCAACCACTTTTTCATGTCAAGTGTAATAGGTTATGCACAATATTTCAAAGCTTCACTAAAATAAGGATCCTACATATACAAATTCTTGAGTTCCTTGAACCCAACCACCTCAATCTGCATCTATGTCAGTAAAAGTTGTCTTCTTCTAAGAGCATGTATAACTTTGTTAGACTTCCCACTCCCCTGTTTCAAAATAAATGTATAACTCTGTAAAAACTCAACTCATTTCAAATGCCTTTGGGTTCAACTTTTCTTGACTATTTTAAATATTGCAAAGTTTGATGATCAGTATACAAAAAAACTCCTTAGAAAGAAGATTGTGTCTCCACTTATTCAATGCCTGAACTATAGCATAAAATTTATAATCATAAATAGAATACTTTATTTTGGCATCATTCACCTTCTCACTAAAATAAGAAATAGTTCTACCTTCTTGACTCAAAACAACTCCTATTGCAGTACCACTAGTATCGTAGTTTAAAATATGGAAGTCCTAAAATAAGTTGTTCTATAATTATATTTTTATAAATTGAAACTCTTAACTACTTATAAAGTCCACTTAAATTATCTCCTATCACCCCTTATTATTTTAATCAAGGGTCCACAAATATTGATAAACTTTCTATAAAAACTAGCTAGTCCATGAAAAGATCTTACCTCCGTAGCACTCTATGGAGTAGGCCATTCAAGGATAACCTTCACTTTCTCAAGGTCCATCTTTAGACCTTCTACTAAAACTACAAATCCTAGGTACACCAACTCCTTCTTCACAAAACTACACTTCTTCATATTTGTCAGAAGCTTTTCTTCCCTCAACTTCTCAAACACCTTAGGAATATGCATTACATACTCCTCATATGTCTTACTAATGATCAACATATAATCCAAGCAAAAAATGAAAAACTTACCCATAAATTCCTTAATTCAGTACCTCATTCATGATTTGCATAAAAGTGCTCAATTCATTGGTTAGCCCAAAAGGCATGATTAACCACTCATAAAATTCTTCCATTGACTTGAAAGCAGTCTTCCATTCATCTCCTTCTTTGATTCAAATCTAATGGTACCCTCTCTTCAGATCTATCTTTGTGAAATACACAACCCTACTCAAACAATCCATTATATCATCTATCCTCATAAATAAATAAAAATCTATACTTGATTGTGATCTTGTTGATAGCATGAGAATCTACACACATCTTTCATTATCCATTCTTCTTTAGTGCTAATATTGCTAGTACAACACATGGATTTAGACTCTCTCAAATCAACCCTTTTTGTAACAACTCATGCACTTATCTTTTCAATTCTTTACTTTTTGCTTATGTTATTATGGGCATTTCCTTGTTTGAAAAATTGCCTCCTCAAATCAAATCCATCTGGTGACTAATCTTCCTTACTGGTGGTAATCCATCATGCACGTTATTAGATACAATATCTAGAAACTCTTCCAACAAATATGCAACTTTTGCATGTACCTCTTCTACTTCTTCTTTACCATCTTTTGTAATTATAGAAGAACACATGTTTTCATGCCTCATACCCTCTAGGAAAATCTTTCCATCAACAAAACATACTCTAGTAGTAGTACATACCTTTTCATCAACATCCTTCAATGGCTTTAGCTTATGTTTCAATCTATCCTTTGTTAGTGTGTAGATTATTCACATGGTCATCATATGTAGGTTGCATGTCAAACTGCCACAACCTTCCCAACAACATATGACATATGTCCATAGGTATAATATCACAAATTACCTCATCCGGTAGCTTCAAATCTTGAACTACACTAGGCACTGCTCATTGACCACGACCTTGTGGTCATCTTGCACCCATGCAATATGGTATGAATGTGGGTATTTCTGTCTCTTGGGCTTTAACTTTGTGACCATCTTTTCTAACACCAAATTGTCATTTCTTCCACCATCAATGATCACATCACAACACTTATCTTCACATTTGTATATTTTACTAAACAAGCTCCTCCTTTGATCAGGTTCATTCTCACTACTCAACAAGATTCTTATGTTAGCTAGGAGTTCTCTTTTGGCATCTTTAAAATGTGATGATTTGGCATCCTCATCAACATGCACAACTTTGGCTTGACCTTTGATTCTCCTATTTGTCCTTCCTTGGAATTTAGGACACTCAAATGCCCAATGAACTTCTTCTCTATAGTGAAAAAAAGGTTCCATGAAAACCTCCTCTACTAGATCCTTTCCCTCTTACTCTTCATCTTTGATCACTATTATTATAATCATGGAAACAATTGGAATTGTTTCCCTTATGGTTCTAACTACTACTATTTGCCTCATCCTTCTTTTTGGATCTTCATTTCAACCTCCATAAGACTATCTGCTAGATCTTCCACTATGACCTCTACTATTGTTCTTGTTATCAAACTTCTTCTTCAAAATTTCCTTAACTCTTAAGGAAAACTAGTATGCCTCTTCAATATTTATTATTCAAACCAAACTCAATTCCTCCTGAATGTTAGGCATAAACCCATTAAGATAATGAGAAACTTTCTCCTTGTCAACTTTAGCACAACTTGTTTAGATGAGAACTCAATAGAATTCTTTTCTATACTCTTGAACAAATCTTCCTACTTTCTTAAACTCTTGCATTTTGTTTAGCAAATCAAGCTCATAATCCATGTGAATGAATTGTTTCTTGAATTTAGCTATCATCTAATCCCATCTTGTATTTTTGTTTCATCTTCTATTTTTCTCTAATTGAATCTCCTACAACTAGATATTCACATAACCCTTTAGTTTGGCCTTCACAAACTTGACCCTATCAAGATCCTTAATCTCTTCATACTCAAAGTATTCTTCTAATTCATTGATTCAATTGATCAATTCCTTCAAGTTAAGATTTCCCAAACTTAGTTGTAACACTTGTGGCTCTTCCACTACACTCTCTTCATGGAGGCATTTTTGCACTTATGTTGAAACCATAGTGTGACCTACCTCACAATTGATGATTTGTCAATACACACAACCCAAAACACGATCGTAGTGAAAATTTTCTCATAGATGGTGATTTCTCTACACACTTAGGAACTCCTACTCTTATACAACTTGATGAAAGGTGCTACCCTTAATACCACAAACACATAACAAAAATAAAGAAATAGAAAAAATTGTGAGAAAAAAATATGGGCCTTTTATTATCACCGCAAATGCATAATTATAGAATTTTGAAATACAATATGCAAACCCACATGGGCACCTTCCTTACACTAATCTTCAAGACAAAATTGTGAACTATCACCCAAATTTGTCCTAGACAATCTACGGGTCTTTCTTATATAAGCAATTTTACATTGTCCAAGAAGTTTCTAGATATCAAACCCTAACTCTTGAGGCCGACCAACCCTAAAATTACATATAGAGTTGGCTCAAATCAATTATGACATTTAGTTTGGAAATTTTGGTTGGCCCAACTTTGAAAGACCATAACTTTTGAATCATTTACCTGATTGACTATTATAACCCCATTCTAAAATCCGTAACTTTTGATCTATAGAGCTCAACTCACGCAAGCTCCAATCAGCTTCATTTTGGAGCCTATCTGGACCCTCTAAGGTCTTCAAAATATAGATTAAAGTTTTTTTACCAAAATTACACCAAAAATATGCAATAACTCCATGAATACTCTTGATATGGCACTGAGCCTCAAGTGGTAGACTCTTATATCCAAGATGAACATCCACCTCTAAAATTAGGATATTCTGAGCTTGTGTGATCGACTTACGAAGTAGCAAGCCTCCACAAACAACACCTCTACATTGAGAAAACCCTTATTCAAGAAACATAAAGGAAATATTTTTTGGGTGATGTAAGATTGTTCTTACACCCAAGACGCTCCTACATCAAGATGTATGTAATATTTTTTGTTGGACAATACATGAGTGATAGAACTTTTTAGAGGCTAAGTTTTTCTTTCTAGATGATTTCCTCAAAATATATTATCATTTTTTTTGTTATGCCATTCATTTTCTTCCACACGGATTCTAAACACTTATTTGTATAGATTTCTCTTTTTGTTTATGTGCAAAGTTTCATTATGTGGTTGCAAGTTTCCTTTCAAGATTAACATAGATGTAGTAGATAATTGGTTAGGTCAATTAGAATCTTATTTTTCCATGAATATTTTTTTTACTAAAGAGAAGATTAATATTTCACTTCCAAAAATTATATTTTCTTGTCAAGAAGTGATAATAAACACATTGTGGATGAAAGACCCAAAAAAAGAACAATTTGAACCAAACTTAGAGCGATTTCTATAAGTGTTAAAGGATAAATACAATCTAAAGATTTTGTGATGACCAGTATATGTTAATGGCCACAATTGTAGAAAGGACACGACCTATCAATCTAATCCAAAGTTGATTCCTTCCACAACCTTCATAAAAATTTGGACTCATTCTAGTTACTATAACATCAAGTCTTCAAGTATTATAGCAACCTATGATCATCCATTCAAGAGAAAGTTAAAGTTAGGATGGGAAACACCCATTTCTATGTTGTAACCATTAAGAGTTTTTTATGGGAAGTGGAAGCAACCTCAATGCCAAGAAACACACTACCTTCGAACAAGAGTAATCCAGTAAGCTAGGTGAATAGTGGAACAAAAAAAAGGAAGTAGTAACTCTAATGTTGAGTGTCATGGCCAAAATTATTTTCTCACACAAGTGATAATAAATAAAAAATATGTTAGAAAATTAGATGGAATCATTAACATAACATGTTATTTAGCATTCCATAAGAAGCTCCTATAACATGAGATGTTGAAGTAAAGAATGTATTCCATTAATAAATGTTGAAATAGTGTAACCATTGGACTTCCTGATCAAAAAGCATAGAATGAAGCATTTAGGTTTTATAAAAACCATTAACTGATTAATTTTTCCAACCATACCCTTCTTATAGCCTTCAAAATTGGGATGCCTCAACACTAACAACAACCAAGGTATATGTGTTACTCTGTAGTGCCATTTTTATAT
Source organism: Cupressus sempervirens (assembly GCA_028749045.1). Classification (NCBI taxonomy): domain Eukaryota; kingdom Viridiplantae; phylum Streptophyta; class Pinopsida; order Cupressales; family Cupressaceae; genus Cupressus; species Cupressus sempervirens. The sequence continues at coordinate 611,900,430 of CM053784.1, read as the reverse complement.
GGTATTCATCCTTTTTAAGAAGAGATAGTTTGGAATGTGGTGTCAATGGATATTTATAATGTACTCCTTAGCATCTCCACATACATAACCTCAAGTGTACATCCAACACACATCCTCATAGAATAATTGTAATACTTAGTAGTAATAGGTATTAGTTTCCTAGGGTAAATTCATGCTCAATATTTGTATCATCACCCAAAAATATCGTGTTTGACAACTATGAATATTCAAATTTCTACACTTTAACTGTAATTGACACAAGACATGTTGAAATAGAAAATAACTTTGTAAATCCTATTTATATTGAATTGTTCCCTAACTGTGTAGAAAATAACTTGAGATAGTAAGATCTCTCAACAAACAAATGGTTCATTGTGCAATAGTTATAAGTTGAGACTTTAGATTTGCTTCTTAGAAAACACAATTAGGACTCTTTCTTCACAAGGTAGGGTGGCTAATCCAATAGGATGTAGCAAGAAAAGTCCCTATGGTAATGAAAAAACCATTCATATGGTTTCTAGTACATGTAGTAAGACTTGTGTGGTTTTTAATACAAAAATGTATCTCTCTAATGCTTGTTGGAATACACATATCATCAGCCCATCTCCAACAAGTGCAACAATTACAATAGTAATAATATAGAGCTCTAGGCATAGGTCAAAAATTACTTCAATAATCATACTTATTACAAATTTTCTCTGAATTCTACCACAAATTTAGCAAGGTCTAATCTACACACCAAACCACAATGTATAATTCATACTTATAATTGTATTTTTCTAAATATCTCATTTCATAAATTGTACAATCTAACCATTGCAATAGTTTGAGTGACAAATTCTATGTCTTGCCTTTTGTATGTTCAATTCACAAATGCATCTTAGGACTACCAACCACACCATAATTATTGAGAGATCCACAATTAATAAGGGATTGTGAATTACACATGGAAACAATTCCATGTCCATGAAAACACTTCAACATCCAAAATGACTATTTGTCATCCATGACATGTAATAGAACATAATTTAGCATATAGAACAAAGTAGATTAAAAAATATAGCAATCATGCATCTTTCTCAAGAGATTTCAATATATAGGATGAAAAAATAATTAAGAATGCATCTAGTATTTTGTTTCATTTCTCTTTCCACGCTATTTTGTCTCAAAAAAAGTTTTGGTACTCGCAACAACTTGCAAGTATCTACTATGGGTTACATAATGACCTACATCATGTCAAAGTCTTTGATCATAAGCTTCACAAGGTTTCTTGGTGCCAAGACTGATGTGTTGTTGAACATTGTCGAGATTGTATTGTGAAGTGATATGATTGGTAATAAGGTCAATGGAATTAATACTTGTGGATTTCTCTTCAAAATGATAAATAAATATTCCTTCAAGGGTCATGCAAAAATGGCCACTCCTCTATCTCATACATGATAGGTGATGTTAGAAGGCAAGTTTAAGTTAAAAGAAAATAGAGATCCATTGTAATTTCAATATTCATCATTCCTTAATAAAATATGATTTTTTATTTTTCTTTCTCGACATGGCTCATGCAGGTTCTCTCATTTCAAAATCTACAAATTTTGCATGTCATAATCCAACACTTATTGCTCTCAAGCCTTCATCGTTAAATATGATTGGTTCTAATGCTAAGAAGATTGTAGGGCTTGTGACAATTCCCAGTGTAGTTACTGATTAGTTTTTCCATGTTGGCTTCTCCTTTTCTATAGGCAACGACTTAGGTGGAGGGGATCAAGATGTACCATGTGCTCCTTCGGGCAGGGATGGTGCTTCCCTTATAGTGGTTGCATCTCCCACTTGGATTTTTTCTTGTAGTGGAGGTTTGGCTCAAGGTGTTCATCATCTTGAGGCTCTCAAAAATTCTATTGGAAGGTTCAAAAAGGTGGGTGACTCTATTCCTATTACTAAGGGCATCGTCATTGAGTTGTGTGTTGATGAGGAGGTTGAGATTAACCAAAATGTCTTTGTTCTTTCCTCCCATGTTTTCTAGCATGGCTTCCCTCCACTACATAATTGGATCTCTCAACATTTGGAGCCTCTTGTCTCTGGTATAGTGCACATCTTTCCCATGTTTTTTTTATTGTAAAATTTGACATTTTTAATGATAAAAATAAGATGGTATGTCATAAAAACTACTAATTATTAAGCCATGGCACCCAAATTATAATTTGTCTTTTGAAAAATTTAACAAGATCATGGTATGCATTCTTCTCCACTATCTCCCCCTTCATCTTTAGGTGTACTTCCTTCTTGATACTGTCAGTGATTCTTTAGGGGACTTTCTCATGATTTATAATTATTCTTCTTATATTTTTCATTCCACTTATATGCATATTTATCTTACTTAGATGTTTCTAAGGGTTTACCTCTTGAATCCTTATAATTTCCTTGAAGGGAAGTTGGATTCAAACTCTAGACTATGAAGGGATCCCATCTTGATGTAGAAGTCATTTTAAGACATGTCACTCAGTTGCTCATTATGAATTTGAGACAAATATTGTTTTTGTTTCTTAGTGTAAAGGTGCTTTAATCCTGCATTATATCGTAACAAATAATTTTGAGACTTGGTGAAGCTTTTCATAAGTGGTAGCTATAGATTCTCAAGTTTTGGCTTCTTCTCAACCCACTTTGGTTTCTTTTGAAGAGCTTGAGAGAAAATCCTCTTGCTTTAACTATGGTTGTTTGTGGGAACTCATCTTGGATTCATTCTTTTAGTGAGATGTTTTTTGTTGGAGATTGTGTTGTTGTAGTATCTCCTTCAATTGCTAGCCATGTCCCCCAAGTGGTTGATAGGTCTTCTATTGGACTTTTAGAAGCTATTTTTTGTTTTCCAACTTAGGATGCTAGAATTCTAGAATTGGATTCACTAGATTGATAGGAAGAGGTTACTAAGGTGGAAGAGGGTTAGACAATTGTGAAAGGGAAAATATTTAAAAGTATTCACCCTCTTTTGATATGAAATTTTGTTCTCACAAGGATAAGAAAAAAGGTAAATCCTTATAGTGCTCATTCATGGGTGTTTGGGTTGGGGCCTTCCTTGGCCCCTTCTTTTTCTTTTTATTGAATGTTAGTTTTTATATGCAATATTTGTTTTAGGTTGTGGGAACCTGGTGTAAAACCCTTGTCTTGGCCTTAGATCCATTTTTATTGAGTGCTTTTAGCTATATCTTTGGTGATCATTTTGCAAAAGGGTTTTGGGGCCCTTCAAACCCTATTTTTTCTTTATTCAAATTTTTTTTATCATTCCTATGAAGTTTTAGGATCTAAATTTTATGACCTAAAGGAACTATGGGTAATTTGATCTAGAGGGATTGATTGCATTTTTAAATAAATTTGTAGCTTTTCACCATATATGTACCAATGTCCCATAATCAAGTGACCTTAGAGGTTTCTAGTGTGTATGTCTTTGGTTGTTGCCAAGTCATCGAAAGTAATGAAATGCATTGAGATTATTTATGGTATTAAAATTAAAGTTCTTCATAGTTCTATGAACAATGAGATGACAACCAAGAAAGTTGTCGTCAATGTATAGATGGACAAGATGCAAAATGAAGAAGTGATTTTTGGTTTTGTAGATGGCACAAGTGGATGGAACATTGTACAACCCTTGTCAATCTCCTATAGCCATTTGCATGTTGTTTTGTTTAGCTTTATTTTTATACTAAAAGTTTCTAAAAATAGGGGGTTGTCACTACTAACCATTAGAGTATCAACAACATATTAACAATTGTTAGAAAAATGATAGTCACCTAAACTTTCCTCTATCAAAAATCATAAACATATTAACCATATTAAAACTATAAGAATTTAATCTTGCAAAGTTTATTAGAGTCTTAATAAAAACCATATCATGTGACACAAGGCTATAGTAAGTAGAGTATGGAAAAAAAAGCTAAAACTAAACATATAAAAAGAACTACTAAGGCCATGAAGGCCACCAGGAACCCTAAAAAACACCATCCACCAACAATTATTAATTCTTTTTGCTATTGCTAGGCTTGGAAAGCATCATCCTTCCCTAATCTTTGGTGAAGAACTTAAAGAGGTCTCTATAATCATCTAGTTCACTCAACTTACCTTTGTTGACCTCCTACAATAGACAAAAGGTAGTGGCCAAACTATGCATGACCTTTAATGCAAAGCCAATGATTTCTTGAATCCTCTAGTCCATGATCTTTGCATTGTTGACAATCTCTTTCACTTTCCCTTCCAAAGCATCCAAATTCTTCTCCATGTAAACCAATTTGTTGTTAGTTTTATCCTTGATGCTACTAGGTTCTTCCGCAACAAAAATATTTTCTAACCTCAAGATAGCAGCGGGTGAATTGGCATAGGGCTCGAGGCAAGATTAATAGACATAATAGGGCTTTATGAGATGAGGGTGGATTGTTAGAAATGGGTGAAGGGGTGGTTTGTTTTTCTCTGAGGTATCTTCTTCTTCATCCCCACTCTCTGTGTGCTTAGTATTAGCAAAAGAGGAAGGCTCCATGAGAGTTTATTTCCTTTTTAGCAAGTTTGGTAGGGAGTCTGACAAAATGATAGGGAGTGTTGGCCTCATTAGTGACTTCAACATTTGTGTCAATATTTTGGAAGTTAAACTTGTCTTTTTTAAGTTCATTTTGTTTGGAATCCTCCATGGGACTGGCTCTTTTCTTACCCTTATGTTTGTCAATAGTCTCATGCATAGGGTTAGTTTAGGAGGAATCAAACTTGAGTTTAAGATTAGGGTTCTTTAGCTCCAATTTTTTAGGGTGTTCACTATTGGGGATGACACTAGTTGTTAGAGGAGACTAGGAACCAATAGCATTTTCGATAGAGATGGTACAAGGACAAAGGGCCAAATGACTATTATACAAACTATAAATTAAACCTTGATAAAGTATGGTATACTTCTTACCCTAGGTTTTATACCTAGCAACATCTTTAACTTAGCATCCAAAAATATAGAAGGGAAAAAGGGATGGAAATAAGGTCCCTATTCCTAAGATGATTAAGAAATGGAAGATGATCGTCAAGGGTAAAATATTTCATAATCTCCTCCTACACTTTAGTTGAACACCAAATTATTTAATGTCTAGAGAAGCATTGATAACTTTACACCTCATTCATATGTAAAAGTGACAAGTAGTTGTCCTATTATTATGGCACAACCATTTACTTTTGACTATTGACTATTTGGTAGTTAGTAATAGTCTCTATGTTATATCCCAACAAGCTACAATACAATGATGAGTTTTCATGTTGTATATTTCATAAAAAAAAAAGAATAATCCAAGTTTGGGATAAGTTGAACTAAATATTGATTATTTTACAATGTCATTAAGAAAATAAATCATAGAAGTGTATCATGTAAAGATTTCAAACTTGGAACAATCTTAGTTGTCATGGGTGGGTATTGTTGTGAGGGTTCACACCATCACCCTAATGCAAATGGGGACCCCCTCTTTTTTCGTTAGTAGCAGTAGTGGTCTTAATTTTTTTTAGGTGGCTTTAAGTGTTAGTAGTTTTAAATATCTCCGAGACAAAGTGGTGAATTTGGGCAACTTTGGCTTGTTGGGTAGTCAAGTTTGTTAAGGATGTGTGTGAGAGTTGAGCTAAGCTAGTCCGTGAAATGGAGTTGAAACCAAGTGATTTTTTATTAAATGAGTTAAAACCTTTTGAAAATACTTGTTCCAGTTTCAATTTCATTTTACAAAATTTAGGAAAGGTCGTACAAGGTAACATTATTGAAGGCATAATGATTCCTGAAATTTAGTAAAGTCTAATATTTTTGAAAATTCCCAAAATCTAGAATCATTATTATAACACCTATAAATATTTAACCTATCTCAAATATCCTAATAATATTTATATAAAATATAACTTAAAGTACAAGTACTTATGTGTTATATATTATATAAATCCTCTCATGCTCTGAGCTGAAGAAAAATACTTCAAGAATTAGGGTGTTAACTTGCAAATCAAAAATCCCAACACTAGGTCAGAATTTGACCATGTCTTAGGATTTACAATCCCAACGACTCCCAAAATTTCACCCCTATTTACAAGAAAGCTTCAAGTCTGAGTTGACGAGAAAAGTGAGGGGAAATGCAAAATGATGATTTATGGATGAAATTTTGCCAAGTTAAAATAATCTTGAGGGAAGGGCATAATTCACTCCCTCCTTGGGATTCTTAATCCCAATAGCTATGAAATTACTGCCTCTCAAACATGAACAATTCAAGCCCGAATTTAGGATCATGATTCAAAACAAATGCAATTGAAAGATTATAAAATGGTCAAGGCTTGAAAAGGTAAGTTTGAAGCCAAATAAAGGGTGACAACTAATGAAGAATCCTAGTGGAGAAAAATCAATTTTCTTTTTGGGATTGATAATGTCATGAGAGGTGAAACTTTTGTCTTTTGTTGATAAAAAAAATAAGAGGCATGTGGGGGCTGAAGTCAAGTTATTGATCGGAAAAGAATTATGAAAGTAAACAAAATTTGCAAATGCATGATAAACTAAATTCAAAATAGAGGCAGAGAAGGTGTATTCAAGCCAAAGTTTGATAGCATTAAATGAAAAGGGATGAAAAGGAAATTCCAAGAAGAAGATGGATTCCTCTCTCTACTTAGGAATCACAATCCTTAAGAGATTCCAAAAAAATTTCTCTAGAAATAACTCTCCCAACCTCCATCAATTCTAAGACCAAAAGAAAAATGAAGATAAGGCACCTGATCAAAACACAAAATTGATGAAAATATAAAGGTGAAGTGGTAATCCTAAGAGGGTGGCACAATTCTCCTACCTCTTAGGATGCTTAATACTAAGAAGAGGTCAAAATGTGATGCAGAGTATAAGAATGTCCCTTAAGAATCCTTAGGGTTTGTATTCTTAGGTTTTTTTTTAGGCACCAAACTTGGTCCTATTTACTCCAACCCTTCCAAAGTTGATTCTTCCTTCACCCTTTCTCCTAGGAGCCCCTCTAGGGTCCTCCCTTCACTGGAGCACTTTTCTCTTCTACTTGGGTTCAAGACCCCTTATAAAAAATCCTTTTCCCCTAAGACCTTCTAAGACAACTCTCTTTATTTGCAGCCTAGGATATTTTCAACAATTATGTAGGGTGTCCCTCATACATCCCCTAAACCATTCTCCTCTTTTTGGTTCACTTGGAAACATACACAAAAGTATCAACAAAGTTTTAATGCAATTAGGCCTAAAAGAGACCTAAAGTAATTATCCCTTTGAATCAAATAAACATACCCTTTTGATGGACTACACAATTTCACAATTTGGTATTTGGGTTATACCGTTTACTGTGTTAGCCCAAAAAAGGGTTGTAAACCCTTGAGTGGTGAAAGTTTCACCAAACGCTAACCCAATGGATTAATCAATGCAAGAGGGCACATGATTCAATTTTCTCCTCATCTAAGGACAACAAGTAAACATTAACTTAGCACTCAAACACCTTCTATAGTTTAGCAACATCAATTTAACTTCAAGTTTGGCTTGTCACATCTAAATACCAAGCTCACAACATCATGGAAAAAATTAGGGTTTGAAGGTAATGACCTAAAACTAGGGGGAAATTATAGTACATAGGGTGACCTCACATTCCCCCAAGAATCACAATAGTTCCATGGTGGAATGTTATAGAGATCCCATTTGTTTGTGAACACCTCGTTATATGTGTTTCCTCATACCAATCTGTGTCAAATTGCTTATGATTTCTTCTATAGGAAACCAAATGGGTTCAAACCAATTTGAAAGGAAGGCTAACTCATGTGACTATCATTCATGATAAGACTTTATGGAAATCAATGCATACCAGTCTATACAAACGCATTCAACAACAAGAAAATAGTGAAACCATCATTAACCAACACCAAATCTTCCTCAATTGTACTCAAACTTCAAGTTACATCATCTAATCAATCCCAAGGCTTAAAACATGCCTTGATCAACCATTCAAACCATAAATTGAACCAATTGATCATTGAAGCTTCAACTAATGAGTATTTTGCAAAAGTTGTAAAAGTTGCACTTTGACATCTTTGCAACATAATTACAACATTTTGCATTTTAAACTAACTTGTGCAAATTTTCCTCCTAATCAACTTAAACCTTTACATATCGACCAAGAATGTCTCCCTAGCATCCTAGAAACCTTCTAGGCATGGTTTGACCATAGTTGACCACCATTGCTCAATTGGGCATTATGGGGCCATTACAAGAATTTGGTCACAAACAAGTTACAATTTTTCACAAAATATCTTATTACAAAGCAAAGAAGAGAAAATTGGGTTGATCCTTGATCAACCATGGTATAGAGAAGGTGCTCCTGCACCATACTCCCTGGAAAAAAAAAACTCAAGTCCCATGACTTGCTAGTTGTTGTAAAGAGTTACCATGCTTGAGTATAGATGCTTTATTCATCCAAATTGCCTCGGACTTTAGAAGACCTGCCCATTTCACCAAGTATTCCTTGTAGGTACCCCTCATGGTTTGCTTGATGACTTTAGTGTCAAGAATGCTCTCCAATTGAAATGGCTTGATGGGTGGAAGGTCCTTGACCCATTCCAGATCCTCTTCTACCTTCTCTAATTGAACCTCTCCATTTGTACCTTTTGATGGCATGTAATGGAACAATTCTAACACATTGAAGATGGGAGAAATTCCCAATCTTGTGGATAGTTTAATTTGATAGGCATTAGGCCGAAATTTATGAATTATCTTGGAAGGCCATATCTTCTTCATAAGTAACCACTCTTTCTTGAGGAATTCCATGACCAAATCTCTTTTTTAAAATTGGATGTCTCTCCTCTTTCGATCAACTATGTTCTTGTATTTTAAAGTGTTCTCCTCTAAAGTTCTTCTTACATATTCATGTACTTCCTTGATGGTAGTAGAAAAGTCTTTACCTTGGGAACTTCTCTTTTCAATGCCCTACAAATATGTACACTTCAAGACTCCCCTATGACGATAGCCATAAACTACTTCAAAAGGACTCTCTTCCTTGTGCTCCTACTGATAGAATTATTGAAAGAACACTTTGCTTGACTGATAACCAAGTCCCAAGCCATGTCATGTTCTTTGGTTAGGCATCTTAACAAATTTCCTAGTGATTTATTAACCACCTCGGTGTGACTATTAGTACAAGGATGGAAGAAAGATGAGAAGGATGAATGTGTGCCAAGTTTTCTCCATAATGTGCACCAAAAATGGCCAACAAACTTCAAGTCTATGTCAATGACAATGGATAAGGGAAAACCATGTATTCAAACAACTCCTTGAAGATTAGTCCTAATAGATGAGATGTATCATTAGTGCTTTTACAAGGCATAAGGTGGACCATCTTGCTAAACTTGTCCACTATGACAAATTATTGTCAATTCCCCTAGGAGTCCTTGGAAGGCCAAGTACAAAATGCATGCTCACACTCTCCCAAGGCCTGGAAGGTATTGACAGTGGTTGGTACAACCCTGCATTACAAGATACACCTTTTTCTCTTTGATAGATTTGGCAACTTGCTACAACATTGATGGCATCCACCTATAAGTTAGGCCAATAGTAATGCATGTTGACCCTTTGCAAGGTCTTATCATATCCAAAATGTCCTCATAGAGTTCCATTGTGCTTCTTCCTGATAATTGTCTCCCTCATGGAACATTTGGGAACACATAACTGATTTCGATGAACAAAAGCCCATCCTGCAACACATAATCAGAATATCCTACATGAAACAAGTTAGAAAAATTTTCACAAATTTGATATGCATTTTCGAAATTGGGATCATCCCTATATATTTCCTTAAGTGCTTATACCTTGATGTTTTTTTAATTTTATCTCCTGGACAATAAGCATCTTCCTACTCAATGCATATGCAACCTTATTTTGAACCCGTTTCTTATGCTTTATTGTGAAGGTGAATGCTTGCAAGTGTTCAACCCACTCAAGGTATCTTTGATTGAGTTTCTCCTAGCAATTTAAGAAGTTCAAGGCATGATTGTCTATATACATTATGAAATCTTTTGGTAATAGATAATGTCTCTACTTCTTTAGGGCTTGTATCATAGCATAAAGCTCCAGATCATAGCTTGAGTACCTATATTTTGCATCATTCAACTTTTTAGAGAAGAAAACAATGGGATGGCCTTCTTGGCTAAGGACTACTTCCTTGCATCACATTTGACAGTAAAAACCTTATTTAAATAAGGAAGAACTAGAGTAGGAAACCCTGCAACCTTTCTCTTTAATAACTAAAAACTTTAATCTACTTGTGTAGTCCAAGAGAATCTACATTTTATTCCCCCATTTATGGTGTTTAGTATAGGAGCAACAATGTGACTAAACTCTATGATAAACTTCCTATAACAAGTGGCAAGAACATGAAAGCTTCTTACATTATCCATTGACTTGGGAGTGGGCCAATTTAGGATTGCCTCAACTTTGGAGGGCTCCATTTTTTAAAACCTTTTACAATGGCAAAGCATAAATATACCAATTCAATCTTGAGGAATTCACACTTTTCTAAATTGATCATGATTTTCTCTTAATGCAACTTACCAAACACTTTCTCAAGGTGCTTCAAATGCTCCTCCTTGGTCCTATTAAAGACAAGAATGTCATCAAGAAACATAATAACAAATTTACCAATGATCACAAGCATTGCCGCATTCATTAGCCTCATAAAGGTGCTTGGACCATTGTGCAAGACAAATGGCATCACGAGTCATTCATATAAGCCTTCATTTATTTTAAAGGAAATTTTCCATTCATACCTTTACCTGATCCTTATTTGTTAATAACCCAATTTCAAGTCTTTTTTTGAGAAGTAACATGATTCCCCAAGATAGGACTCCATAAGGTCTTCTATCCTTGGTATTCAAAATCTATACCTTATGGTGATCTTATTTATTGCCCTTGAGTATGCACACAACCTCCATTTACCATCCTTCTTAAGAGAAAGGATGGTAGGCATTGCACATGGACTTAGACTCTTCCTAATTAGACCCTTATCAAGTAGTTCTTAAACTTTCTTGGATATCTCCTCATTCTATGATGGGGTCATCTTGTAAGCAAGCTTGTTAGGCAAGGTTGCTCCTAGGACCAATTCTATATGATGGCTTATGTCCCTTACAAATGACAAATAGTTTGAAGTTTTGTTCAACAGTTTCAAGACTTAAGATGGTATCTCTTGGTTTTCTTTGAACTACGAGTTATGACCTTACACTGGCTTCACCATGAGGGCATAACCCTAACACTTCTCTTATGTCATCAAACCCATAAACAATTTTCCACTGACGACCAATACATTATACTCTCTCTTTTTCCCCTAAGTGCTTTGATAAGGGATCCATTCTAAAATTCCTCCCATTTTTTGTTATGAGGTAGGAATTCTTCTCCTCGTCATGTTGGGCTTTCACATAAAATTGCCAAGGACACCTTAACAAAAGATGGAAAGAATTCATAGGCATTATTTCACACAACGCCTTATCCTTATATTCACCTACTTCAAACTCAACCCATGTTTATTCATCTACTAAGAAACTATTACTTTTACTCAAGTATGAAATCTTATGACAATTAGCATGGGGTAACCTTTTCAGTTTGAGTTTATCTCCCATCTCTATAGACACTAAATTTTTAGTGGATCCAAAATCAACAATAATCTTACAAAGTTTCACATAAGCCTTACCTTGAGTTTTGAAAATTGTTTTCCTTTGTGGTGGCTCTTGCTTCAAGGGCCTCTTGAACAGGGTCTTTCTAATCATCAAGCTTCCCTCTTCTAGCACTAGAGCAACACTTCCAATGGATGAGTTGTAACTTTGGTAGTCATCATCTTGAATGAGTAGTTCCTCCTATCTCCATATTACAAGGTTGTAGACTTCTCAAGGCATTAGCACATAGTGTGACAAACTTGATTGTAGTTAAAACATTTACTAGTGAACATACCTGGTCCCCTTCCTTGTCCTCCAAATCTACCTCTGTCATTTGGTCTCCTTCCTCCTTTGTATCATGCTTCTTTGTTATACTCTTGAGTACTAGACTCTTCATTTCTTCCATATGTTTGGCACCTTCCTCCAAAGCCTCCTCTATTATTGTTCTTGAAGTCTCTACCAACTTTTCCTCTATTTTTTTGCTCATTCCTCCTCTTCAGTTTCTCTTCTACTTTGAGAGCCAATTAGAAGCATATGTGTATTGTCTTTGGGGCCAAGAGATTGATTTCTTCTTGAATTTTCAGCCTTAAGCCATTCAGGTATCTAGCTACATTTTCTGCCTCATCTTCCTATTTCTTGGACCTTGGACTTAGTTTATGGAGTTCTCTAGTATATGTACCAACATTCATATCCTTTTGCCTAATATTTTGGAGTCTTCTATCCATTTCCACTTCGTAGCCTAAGGGTAGGAATGTGTTTTAATTCTTGCCTTCATTCTTTGCCAAGATGTTATCATATTCTTACCTTCCCTTACTCTCTCTCCCTGCACATAGTCCCACCATGACAAGGCAAAACCCTTGAACTTTCCTTTTGCCAACCTAACCCTCTCTACTTCAGGAACATCATGATACTCAAAGTGGTTACTCAATGCTTATATCCATTCAATCACCTCATTAGCATTCATACTACCTCCATATACCGGTAGTTTGTTTGTCATGTCCCCTTTTACTAATTTTTGGGCATCTACAAAGGCTCTTTGATCTATAGGAAGTTCCACCACTTGCCTTAGTGCTCCCTATCCTCCCTCTTCTTTCCTATTTGTGTTGTCTCCACAACCTTCGTCTTTTCCCTTGGACTACTTGAATTCACCAAGTTCTGCTTCAAGCATCTCTTTTACCAATTTCTTGATGCCTTATGGATTCATTCCCTTTGGAGGCATGATGTTAGCCTCTACTTCATCTCCTTATGACATACACTAAAATTAGACACCAACCTTGGCTTTCATACCAATATGATGCAGAGTGCAAGAATGTCCCTCAAGAATCCTTAGGGTTTGTATTTTTAGGTTTGTTTTTTAGGCACCAAAGTTGGTCCTATTTCTCCAACCCTTTCAAGGTTGAGTCTTCCTTTAGCCTTGCTCCTAAGCACCCCTCTAGGTTCCTCCCTTCACTAGAGCAATATGTTCTTCTACTTGGGTTCAAACCCCCTTATAAGAAACCCTTTCTGCCTAAGACCTTATAAGGAAACTCTCCTCACTTGCAAACTAGGATCTTTTCAACAAGCATGTAGGGTGTGTTGGTGTCCCTCATACTTCCCCTAAACCATTCTCCTTTTTTCTAGCTCACTTGGAAACATACACAAAAGTACACAACAAAGCTTTAATGCACTTAAGCCTAAAAGATACCTAGAAAAATTATCCCTCAAAATTGGGAAAACTAGATTTTTCTCCCAATCCTCCTTATGAACCCCAAACAAATTTGAGATTCAAATACTCTTTTATGGACTATGAAATTTCACAATTTGGTATTTGGGTTCTACCATTTATTTTGTTACCCCAAAATGACCTAAAAAGACTTATAAACCTTAAGTGGTGAGGGTTTAGCCAAACACCTACCCAATGAATTGATCGATGCAAGAGGGCACTTGATTTAGTCTTCTCCTTGTCTAAGGACATTAGATAAATATTAACTTGGCACCCACACACCTTCTACAATTCTACAAATTGATTTCCCTTCAAATTTGGCTTGTCACATCCAAATGCCAAGCCTAAGGCATTATGACAAAATTCACCATTTGAAGGTACTAACCTAAAACCAAGGGCATTTTATAGTACATAGGGTGACCTAACATTCTCCCAAGCATGACATGATTTCCATGATAGAATGTCATGGAAATCCTATTTGTTTGTAAAAGCCCAATTATATGTGTTTCCTTAGACCAATTTGTGCCAAATTCCTTATAACTTCCTCTTTAGGTAACCAAATGAGTTCAAACCAATTAGAAAGGAAGGCTAGCTCATGTGACTAACATTTCATGATCAGAAATTATGGAAATCAAAGAATACCAGTCTACACAAACACATTCAACAACAAGAAAATAATGAAATCCTCATTGATTAACACCAAATATTCCTTCAACTGGACTCAAACTTCAAGTTACATCATCCAGTCAATCCCAAGGATTAAAACATGCCTTAATCGACTTTTCCAACCATAATTTGAACTAACCTAGGAACTTCAACTAATGAGAATTTTACAAAAGTTGCCAAATTTTCACAACATAATTAAAATATTTTGCATTTTGGACCAACTTGTTTAACTTTTCCTCCTTCTCAACTTAAGCCATTTACATATCAACCAAAAATTACCCTTTAACATCCTAGAACCGTTATAGGTATGGTTTGACCATAGTTGACCACCACTGCTCAATTAGACATTATGGGGCCACCGCAAGAATTTTGTCACAACCAAGTAAATTTTTTTGGCAAAATGCCTTATTACAAAGCAAAGAAGACAAAAATGGGTTGATCCTTGATTAACCAAGGTGTAGAGAAGGTGCTCCTACGCTAAAATTCCACCCACAATCAAAGACAAAATCCTTGTTGGACTAACCACCAATGTTTCCATTTAGGATTCATGGCATGGCTTAGTTGTCTCTTGTGTTCTATAAGTCTAATGGTTGTATCAGGTATTAATAAGTTGAGCTTTTGGTGCAACAACCACCCTAGCTTGTAACAAGTGGTATCAAACCTTGGTCACAGGTTCAAATCTCCTCAAATAACGTTGGGGGTGGGCGGGGGGGAGGGGATTATTTGACTAACCCTTCGAAATTTGTGGCATGGCTTAACCACGTCGTGTTATATAAGTGTAGTGGTTACGTTGGGCATTAATAGCTCAATCTTTTAGTGCAATGACAACCCTAGCTTGTAACAATCCGAACACCACCTTCATTTTCGCTATGAATTGGAGGTTTTCAAGGTATCTTCTAGGCCCCAAATTTGCACAATGAAGGAAGAAAACAAAAGATAAGAACATAAGGAAGGATATTTTGGGGAAAGACAAAAAATCACACTAACAAAGCACTTAAACACTCCTAATTCATTTCCTTTTGATCGATAAACCAAGATGTAAAGTGGGGAAACAAAGTGGAGAGAGGAAGGGTAGTCTGGATGCATTAGTAAAACATCAATCTAATCCCAACTAAGGGGGTTGGGATTGACAATCCTTGTAACACCCTAAATCATGCCCAAACTTAAACCCCCTCAAAATCAAAAGTAAGGTTGTGATCGCATGATGATTTGATGAAAAAAACTTGCATTTACCTCCTTCATTCAAGTCAGCCAATATAGGGGGTGGGAATAAAAAGATCATTTTTTGATGTTTTCTTTGGCCTACAAGGGTCCAAGTTGGCCTTCTTAAGGAGCATATTTGTTCAATACAACCATCACCTATATAAGGGAGGCAAAGTTAATTCATTGTAGCATCAAATCAAAACATTTTTGCTTCTGCCATAAGGTAGTGAAATTCATCCTAAAAAGGCAACAATCTCGAAGCAAAAAGAGCAAATTTATTTCAAATAAATCAAATATTGGAGGGCAAGATAACTAAAATCTAGGTATACAACATCATTAAATTCATTTATTTTCCCATATTTTAGAATGATTCTATTTCAAAATTTGCAAGATAGGGAAATTTGGTTGAATTTAGATGCAATTTTATTTCAAATTTCATCCATCTTGTTTATTTCCTACCAATTTTGTGAGCTTAATGAAACCTTTCCTTTCTTTTGCAAGATAAATTGCTCGAAGAGAATCTAGGAGTGTAAGGAGATGATGGTGAGGCCAAATTCAAGACTTCAAGATAGATGCTACAAGATCAAGCTCAAGGACTCCAAATGAGAATGAGGTTCAAATCATATTATCAAAGTGTAAATTCAAGGCAACATCAAGATGGAGTTCAAGAAGATCAAGAAAAAGGAGAGAAAAATCAAAATTTACAAGGAGAAAATTATCGTTAACTTAGAATTTCCTTCAAAAATCCAAGTTTACCATGAAGGATCCAACTACATTAAAACTTTATCACTTCCAGAAGTTCAAGATTCAATTTTGCAAGTACAATCAAGTTCAAATCATGGCAATGAGAAAATCTCCAAGAACAAAGATGGAGAAAATTTGAGATGGAGCAATTTGAGAAAATGTCATCACAATTCAAGGTTTGGCAATGTTGAGCATCAAGAGATACTTTCTCATCGCTAAGAAATTGATAAAGTATGCAAGATAAGGATGTTGAGAGGATATCCATTTCTCTTCTATTAATCAAAATTTTCAATAACACATGTACAAGCACACTCAATCATATTATGTCAAGTGTACAATTTTCTTATTGACTTTCAAAATCATTCTAATTTCTTATTGGCCCACAAAGTGGTGTCTTCATGTAATGGGTTGATACAATGACAACCCTTATTAGGGTTTATAGGGATGAATCTTGGCCCTTGATCTTGAATTGGTCTTGGCCCTTCATTGTAATTGAACTATAAAAGGACAAAGCCTCCTCAATTTTAAAGAGTAGGACATTACAAGCTAGTAGTAGAAGTCAAATAGGAGAGGAGACTTGATGAAATTGTTGTCATAATGCTATCGAAGTAATTGATCAGAAACCTCAAGGCTGTGATGCAATGGCCCACCCGGAGATCTTTGGAACAAGGATTCAATACAAGCCAAGATATTCTTTTTTTTTACAAGTATGAATGCACATGACAACATCATACAGGGATCACAAAGATTGCAACAGAAGACTTAACCACAATCTTGACAACCAATGAATCTCCAAACGCCACTACCAAACTGACACACAAACTCAAGAACAAAAACCAAAGATGACATCAGAACACAAAATCTTCGATCTATCGAATCATGGAACCACTAGCATCCTAAAGGGTACTCAAAAGTCCAAATTACATTCTCTGAAAAACAACGAAGATACTCCCTGTTTTTTGCACGAGAGAATAACAACTGCAGTCTCGCGTGAGGAAGTACCTCTTTGTGCAAGAAAGTAAATCCAGCCACGCGAGAAAACACCATCTTGCGCGAGGACATGCTGGCCAAAACACCCAAATTGGTGTGGGGTCTCGTGCAAGAATTCACCTAAGTTACGCGAGGAAACCCAACACACCACATGAACATTTGCATTCTCGCACGAGAAAGTAAAATTTTGCACAAAGATACAAATCAGTAAGCTAGAAAACATAAAGGTAAAAAGAAAGGAAATAAATTTCCTCCACACCGGGGAGTACCAGATCCACATAAGTCGAGGAACAAACACTCAAGAACAATAGCTACTAGATGGATCTGCATCTAACCATCTAACATAGCAGTGAAGGGAAATAACTGAAAGCAACATCGCAATGTACAAAAGCAACATCGCAGTGTACAAAAATAACATCGCAATAACTGAACAACCAAACTAAGTACACAATTCCTCCCAATTGTTAATAGCATCATAAGACCATCGTGGGTCCTAGCCATCCCCCGTGCATAACATCCCAAACTACCGACTATATCGCCGATGCTATCTTATGAAGACGTCACTACTAAAATGTGCTACAACATAAGAATAAAGAAATCTAACATGCTAGAAGTAAAGCATAAGATAATCCAATAAATCATCCACATCATCTATCATATGTTCAACATCATACAAATAAGAAATCTAACATGTTAAACCAATAAGCAATAGATACACCAACAAAACAATTCACATAATCTAATCATATGTTAAACATCATAATATAGAAATGCGTCAAATAAACTAGCATCACCTAAACATGATATCCAAGCATCCCAATGAAAGCATAAATCACAAGAAAGCATACTGCAGCACCCGAAGTATCAAGTGAAAACATCTAGCAACAGTCGCACTATGATAAAAAATTGTTTCTATACACCGGTCCCCAGCAATGGTATAGGTAGCTACACCTCCCAACTACGTGAAACTCGTAGGTCCATACCTGTCATGATGATGGAGATAATGATCCAACCACAAACATACGTAAAGCACGTCCATGGCTAACACACACCAAATAGTAATGATGACTGAAACCAAGGACATAGACTGCATAAACGACAAGTCCCAATCAAACACTCAATGGGCTACTATGTAGGGGCTGACATCATGGAGAGTTGCTTGGCATCAGAACGCCCAAGCTCAAATCATGTGTCCTTAAACTTAATCGGGTGCTCACACATTTTATCATCTTAAGTTTTATTACCACTCACACATTTTATTTAGTTATCACTTAATAAAAGCTCCCTCTGCCAACTTATGGCACCATGATTGCCAAGCTGTGAGATGGAAGCCCCCTCCATATGCTACCCTACCCTACCAATGCTCATCCAACGATAAGTGCTCGTAGGCATGCATATTCCCAACCCAACCCCAATGATCGTAACTCCTAAAAGTACTACGAAAGATCAGCCCTCACAAGTCACTCGACAAATGTATGCGCACGTACTCGTGTGTGGCACACCACCATCACGAAGATCATAACACAAGGATTAAATAAGAACACAAAATAAGATATCACTCAACCGAAAACAATCTCGAGAGGACATAATCTACATGAATCCCAAAAACAATTAAACCATACATCATGAAATCACTCAACCGACCTCAATCTAAGAGTATGGATTCTACACGAATCTCAATGATGCAACAAAATCAAACATCATGAACTCACTCAACCAGCCTTAATCCAGGAGTATGGATTCTACACGAATCCTAGTGTCCACAAAACAATAACAAGAGTCCAAGAGAAACCATAACACTAGGTATAAACTCACTCAACCGAACACAAAGTCGAGAGTACAGATGTGACACGCATCCCAATGCAACATAAAAAGTGCAACAATGGTCTGACTAGTATCCAAACAGATGATCCAGGTCCACAACCAAACTCATGCCAAGAAAACTCAAAAAAATAGGGTGGCATGCAAAACGAGGTAAAAACCCCAAAAATTGAAAAAACTTCCAAATTAAAACCCATTTGGTCTTTGGGCACAAAACCCCCCGAAAATCTAATAAATTTTGGGTTCAGACACCGTATGCAAAAATGGTCAACATAACGACGTGAAACCCCAAACCCCCATCCCGAAAACAACGAAAATGTTCATACCTGACCAACCAGGGAAAACTAGCAAATAGAAACGGAGTGGAACACTAGTTCTCAACCTCCTAACAAACAACTACCAAAAATAGAAGCTAAAACGAAGCAGAAACAATAAAACGGGAGAGCCCTACCTCACAGCCAAAAGGGCAAAACAAGAATCTGAACTATAAAATAAAAATCCTGTAGAAGTAGCTGAAAATCATGGCAATCCAAGATCTTCCCGAGCTGGATCCAACGAGATCAATCCCGTGACAATTTCACGCCCATAGCTCGCACAATGAACAAAACAGTAAATCCTAATGAAGAGGATTTTGGATTTTATTCTTAAACTTTCTAATTCAAAAGTGACAAGTGAAGAATTAAATTCCTTTTTGGATATTCACTTTTTGAGTAAATAATCGATTAGGAAAAATAACCAACCCACCTAGTTAAACCCCGAATCGACCCAAACGAAAACAAACTATTCCTCGAAATAGGAATTCATCCATGGAAAAGTTGTCAGAAATTAAATTCAAAACAAATAAAAGCCCAAAAACACAGAAATTTTCTTAACAACTTTCGCGACGATGTGAACTTCTAAATGCACAGACACACTCACTGGTTAAATCACATAATACAAATGAGTTCAAATTTAATAGCCATCAAAAGGATTAATTAAACAATTAAAATAAGGTTACGTCGACCATATAGGAACGACATTGGTAAAATATGAATGGATGAATCACTAACTCCATGTGCCACTGCCAAGGATATAAATCCTACACACTAAACACATGATCAAGTGCAATTGCATATAATAACATAGTCGAAGCAATAAATGCATTAAATACCTAATTTAACCATTTATTTGATTATACTGAAATAATCCATTTACATCACTCACATTCACATATTGCATAATGAAGCAAGAATAAAGTAAATAACCATAGCATTAAATCCATCACATAACATAATAAGAGATATGTCCAAATACCGATTAACTAGATATCATCATAAAACACACTGTCATCTCAAAATGACATCATCGTGCAATATGATCAACTGAACAGCATAGTAGTCTAACATCTATGATACTGAAATCAAAGTATAACATTTGACTCTCAAGTCATCTCAAATGTAAAAAATAACATGAGTATCAAGTATCTCTCATATCAAAATATAACAAGGTAAATATCCACAACACATAACCAATGAATCCAACATGGACAATCCATTTCCAATTATTTAAGCATTTAATAATGGTTGTTTAAACAACATTAAGAAGGAACTTTAAAAACATAAATGAACACAATCATAAACATGAGTAACCACTACTACAGGAACCTAGTCCACTATAGTAGGGTAATAGTACATAGTGCAATCTTTGCACACATCTATGAATAATCACGAAACAACATCATGATACCTCATCGATCCTGATAACCACTGGCACAAACCTCAGTGAACCATAAATCACATCATAATCTCATAAATCAGCCATAAGCATAAACAAAGCAACTGATACAGTAACATAAATCCAATCACCTCAACGATGTAGACCACTCATGGTCCCAATCACAATCCCTTCTCAAGGAGAGATCAACAAGGTTGCATCCATCAAAATGACTTACAGAAATCAAATGGGAGAGACACTACATGTGATTCAAGACCAAAGTAGGTCCTAAACGCTACAAACATTTATTTGGTGGCAGCGCTTTTGGTCCTAAACCCTGTTGGTTGGGAGTCAAGATCGAAGTAGGTCCTAAATGCTACAAACATTTATTTGGTGACAGCGCTTTTGTCGTTCTCTCTCTTTCTTTAAGCTTGGATCCCTACTCCTTGTCGAGGTGGTTCTCGCTCGCTTCTTCTTTTGGTTTTTGTTCTTTTTCTTTCTCAAACACCGTTTGGTGTTCTGTTTGTTGCTTTCATGGTTGTAAGTTCTCAGTCCCATAGACCTCTAGTGGTCTTTCATTGGACATCAATACATTTATCTTATCTTATCTTATTTTGGTCTTTATAGTAGATTACTTAATGTTGCTTTCAAATATTGCATGGTTTCTTCAATTATCCATTTAGGATTCCATTTCATGTTAAGTAGAAGTAGATGAATGAAGATATTGTTGAATAGTGATTACTGGTAAAACTAGTGTCCATTCAATTTGATACTTGTTGATTGTAAGTAACAGTACAAAGTTAGTTTGCACCTAAATTGCAAGTGTTTAACTTCTATTGGAGATATTCATTTACATTGTACCTTTAGGATATTTGGATAAATATTGGCAATAAGGAAATCATTCATGAATCCATTGAAGATGGCATCCTCCTGTGTCTAGTTGATATAGCGAAACAAAGATTGATTAGAGGCTCACCCCATCATCAACATTGTATTACATTTATAGAGTTAGAATTTTGCTTTGCAGATTATTTGGTTGGAAGTAATTGAAGTTATAGTCAAGTTGGTATCCGTTGAATGAATAGCATAATTCTCTTTGTGATAACCAACATATCACATCATTATAACTAAGTGAAAGTCCACGATTAAGAAAGAACCTTGAGGTTGTCCCATTTGATCACAAATTTTATCAACATTCTTTAGCATATGAGCATCCTTATTGAAGAAAGAGATGGAGATTCGGTGTATTTTCCTAGAATACTAAATATTCAGTTCTGCATGTTGTAGTGGAACAAAACTCACATCAACATGTATTTGATGTTGCCTTGTGAAAGATGCTGAATTATTTCATGTTTCCAGCCTTTATAATACACTATTTCTTGATTGTTAAAATATTAAAAAATCTCTCAATATAAATAGGTAAAAGATCTGATTTCAATTCCATAGACTAAACACCCTACAGGTTAGTTCCAATGATAAAAATTAGTAGGTAAAAATAAAATCCTGTAATAAGAGAACACAGAAATCCTTTAAATGCTATTAATAAATTTTTTGACCAAACACTCAAGTCTTTAATCACAATGATTGAACTCCCATGCCTGTAGACAATCAGAATGAGTTGAAAGCTAACATGAATTATGACCCTTTGTTTTCCTTAGCATTTTCTTCTAGCAATTTGCGCAATGATGGAGGTGGTCTGACAACAACACTACGTTTCCATTGACGGTTCAGCTTTCTTGATTGTTTTTTATTAATTCCCTGATCAAGCTCTCTTTCTCTTCTCACTGTTAGCAGCCGTGCTATCTGTTCAACATCGATAAGTTAGACGGTTAATATAAACAAAACTGAAACAAACATAAAAACTTGGGAGTACCAACATCCCAGTTGAATATAACTATTTACAAAAATAAAGATTGTTCAACAAGCATAATCTAATATCGATATAGAGCAAGTTGAGCAAACAACTTGGTGCAGAACGATACATTTTAATGATATCAAAGAATTTTCACATTAATACTCTACACTACAAAGAGACTTTCAAAGTCAACCAAGTCTTGCAATAAATTATATAGCTAGGTTGCAGAAGTATTTTATAAAAGAAGATAAATGAAATGGCTGACAGTAAGAACTTCAGAATTGACATAGCACTAGATCAGTACCATGGTCCTGGCTTTGTAAACAAATCAGTATGGAATCTCTGGGTCATCATCATAAATTACTGATCTAGGAAATTGAAAGATTTAACACCTCTTCTGTTGTTTGTTATATCAAATTGGAGAAAGCATCCTAAAACACCAAAGGTTGATCTGAATACTAGTAAAAGAAGACATTTGTTTCACACGTGCTTTGCTTTACCAACTAAATTGATTTCATACATATGCAACACCAGCAGTAATAGACATGAATCTTATCAAATGTACGCAATTGTAAAGCTAGCTTTTATAATCTCACTGCAACAGTTAAATCAGATGTAGAGGTGCTCCACAGCTTCATTTAACTTTAGAGTGCTAAGAGGAACCTCATGCAAGTGTCTTGGCTTCTTGTCATCAGAATAAAATTGCTCACCTCATTATTGAGAACAAGACCAATGCATATCAATGGCTGTCCCATCATTGTCAGAACAAATTTTCGAAGACCTGAATGAGATGAAAGTCATAGGCATGGTACACCTAGAAAACATAAGAACTAGAAGTAGTGATCGTAATACATGGCATTTCTTATGAACATAATAGGCATGGTACATCTAGAAAACATAAAAAGTGCAGTTTCAGAAGCATGGATTGGCAAGTATATACAAGCATCAGGCATAGAAGAACTGAGAGATCAGATTCATTTTCCTTCTACAAATGCATTTTCCCCAGTGAGCCCCAGAAAATAAATAGACAAGAACACAACAAATTATCAATTCAGTGACATAGGGGCAGTGCCCTTGTTGAGAAAGAGTTCAAAGAAATGTGGATGGTCATCTTTCTCTGTACTAAACATTATCCACTCAACAAAACAATGAAATTCAAAAAATTCACCACAGTAAAATTTCCTCGTTACATTCAGCAATCTAGAGATGAATACCCAGACCAGGCAGACAGTTTTGGCCAAAAATCCAGATATCTAGGATTTTACCTTGAATATGTGAGGATGGCAATTGAAATAGATCTTAACATTGAACAGTACGCTTTAGAAGAAATAATCAATGGTGGAGGAAAATATGGAATGCATTCTTTGAACAAATGCCAAGATGATGCCTTGCATGGATTGAGAAGACATGCAAAGGCTAAAATCATCAAGTTCCTGATATTTTGATGGACTTTGGCAAATAAAATAAAATCTAAGATTAGATATTTGATGCATCATTCAGGGCATAATTTGCAAACTCTCCAGGTACTCCCCAAGTTACTGAGTACTCTCTATTTATTGCTGGGCAAGTACGCACAAGTCTAACTCTTGCATTTTTATAGACACTAAAAACCATGAGTAAAAATGTTAATGCAGGTGAAATGCTAGTTAAACTAGGTCTTTCACATGCTGTTTTTGCTATAAAACCAAGTGTTTTCTCTTTCAAGATGTCAGTTTTAAACTAAATACATTTTAGAATTGAATTTTACAAAACAAATCTGTTTCTTTAAGAGATTTTAACTTTTAGTTCTTTATAAGTTATCGAGTTTTTGTCAAGTTTTCTCCGAGTTTTTGCATAGTTGACAATTTTGGGCTTGCCAACTACTCTCAAGTCCGAGTCTACAAACTATGATTCACGGAAATTGATACCTTAGAGAGGCAAGGTTAATAACTCATGTACACTTGAACAAGTCAAAATACCTTCCTATTTCAGATTTTTATAATTTCATTTTACATGCTCAATGTATCAGTAATTTTCTAGATCCTTTTGCTTCTTCAGTCAAAAGCATTTCAGCTTTATTAAACCAAAAATGGTTCAATGAGCAGCCTTTGCATTGTCAAAGTGCGGGACAAACTCTTAAAAGCTACTAATGAAAAAAGATCTTTACATAGAAACAAAATCTCAAGTTAATGACTAAGGAAAAGGACAGGAACACCTCCTTTGTCACTGTTCAGCACTTCAATACTGTTAAATTCCTTTATTACAAATTGCCCGGTACAGGCATCTTATGATCCATAATCAACATGGATAGTGCATTGTGTGATTCATTAAAACAGATCCATTCATCCGTTAATGCTCAAACCATGTCACCATATATATGAATGCATAATAGATCCACAAAACCATAGTGCAACCAAAAGTATGTGATGAATAACAGTTAACATACTTATGAGTTAAAAAACAACTTTGATCAAACTCGTTTACAGCTTAATCTTATCTATTTGTGCTTTAAGATGTTAGAATCTTCCAAGGCAACAACATTAGCAACTAATAGAAAAGAACATCACACTAGATGAACACCAACACAAGTGATTTATCTTTGAAAAATCCAGCTAGGAAAAACAATGCTCCAGAAAATAATCTAATACCAATAAAATATACAATCTTGCTCCTTCACTTAGAACCACTAAGAACACCAACAACATAAAATCCTCTCACTTGCACAGTAAGAACTCAATGATTGCATACAGAAACTAACTCTAGAACCGTGACAATGGAATGGAACTTTTACTAGGCAAAAATCTAAGGTAGATTTGTAGCATAATTTAAGTTTCTCAAAGAGCTTCACCACCTGGGCAGATCTTCCAGAAGATGCTTTTGTGCCCAAGGATGAGCACAAGAGTTGACACGGGGAACTGTAACGACTCCCGCATGAAGAGATGGAAGTCAAACCAAATAAAAAATCTCATAGAAGGCTTTGCCCTGCTCTTTTATCATACATGTTTTGGCTACATTTGAAATGGTAAGTTGTGGTCCATCCATGAAAAAAAATCTCACCTGCTGCCAAGATGATAAGACCCTTTTAGCCCCACCGAGCTCTATCACTGATAAATCATCCTTTCCCTCCCTGTTTCCCTGTTATGATTTTGAATCGGCAAATCTACTTTGATGACTGATACGTTCATACCAATTGGAACTGAATGTTTGATACATTTTGGATCAATCTGAAGACCATACTAGATTAGAAGTGGCAGAGCACAAAAGGATCCTTTCTCATACTCCTTTGATATTTTAAAGTTTAAACTCAATCTTAAGATGTGCACTCCTTAGATCTGTCTCATAGAGGTACACTCTATTGTGGAGACATTTTGGGCCTGGATGGATTTCAATTCAGTTTATGTAACATTTTGGAATTTGATAGAGCTGGACCTGCCGGAGGTGGTTGAAAAGTCTTGGACCTCTTAGCCGATGTTCTGTGCCATCAATAATGCTTCCCTTGCTCTCATTCCAAAGAACTTAAATGCCTCAGAGCTTGGAATTTTATGACCAAATTGTATCTTCCGTTTTGTCTAAAAAAAATAGTAAAGCTGATTGGCTGAAATACCTGAGAATTTCCTTGAAACCATCATATCCCTGGGTCAAGCAGACTGTCAAATGACAACAAATTTAATATGTAGTATGACAAACAAGGAAGCAACCGCTTGAAGGAAGTTTAAAAGCTAAAGAACCTGCTCGTCAACCTAGACATGGAAAATACTTATTAGAATGATGGACTTTTCTAAAAGAAATGATGTTGGCCTTTGATTTAAGAACGAAGCCTTAAAAGAGTAGATCTCAGTACACTAAAGCCATTTTTATCATCAATGCATCATCTCCAAAAACACCAATTTTCAGTGTGGCCTTAGGCATGCTGACTACTACCTCTTTCAAATACTATTAGAGGGGTTGGATAGATACTGGAAGTAAGCTAAATCCTAAGGTTGTTTCAAGGGATAAAGATTGTAAACTTAGAAAAGAGAATAACACAAATGCAATTTGATGGACCTTGATCAGTAGGGCATAAGAGAACCTTGACCTCCTTGATTGCAACACTCCCCCTCCTCCATTGTCTCTCCTCTCTCCACACCCCCCTCTATCCTAATATTGTAAGCTTACGTTTTGGTGCTTGATTTTGCCAGGGTGTCATTTAAACTTAAAAGTTATATTGACGTTTAGGGTAGCAAACATTGAGGAAATTTAGACACTTAAGATATGTCTAGATGTGTATGATCAAACTTCAGGGTAAGATATCTATCAAAGAAAACCTCGTATTTTCTTTATCAATGCACATTAAAGAGTCTGGCTCTTGATTGCCGGAATGTAAGATAAGGATAGCTCCCCTTGGCATTTAAGAATTAGACACATCACTTTGGTCATAGTCTTGATAAAGTATCTTGCAAGCCTTGGCACTTAGGCAATGTCTACAGGTATATCTTCAGGCTTTAGGAATGGAGATCTATCAAACTAAAACTCAGGTTTTCTTCTTAGAGAAAGGCAGAGAATCTAGCTCAAGATTGCTCGAATATTAAGATTTAGTCTCGCTTCCCTTCCTACCAGGTACTTTTTTATATTACTTTGTATCCCAAATTGAAGAATCATCACATGAGCAGGGCCTGAGTAACTAGAATAGTCTGTGATTTGATTTTGGCAGGTCTGATTACTCTAACACACCTGTCTCCAAACTATTCCTATTGATTGTTTTCTCACAGTTGTGGCTCCCAAATCTGTTGTCCAAGCCATTATAAAGTCAAGAATGTACACTCTAACTTGCTATGGCTGCTGAGTTCACGGCAAGAAATGACCTCTTATGAACTCTTAAGTTTACATTGATTGGGAAATAACACCTGTTCTTAATTAGAAACATGTGTTCTGATAAAGTTATATTGAGACAACAATCAATGGCCATTTTGTTATCATGTATTCAAGGAATCAAAAGGAAGAAGATATAAGATACGAAAAACAATGATATATGATGAGACAGTCACCAGAGAAGAACATTTCTTCTCGGGTGTGATCTGCGGATATCTTAGGTAAACAAATGAATATTAAGATCCATTATGAAGGTTTGGAAAAGACAATAAACTGAAAAAATATAGATAGAGAGAAGCAGAAGATGAAGAGATGTCAAAACCAAAAAGTTGAATTGAAACAGAAAGTTACATAACATGCAGAAAATGCCAAAATGCATGTCCAACAGCATGGATTGAGACCCAAAACAGATGATCCAGAAGTAACCCATTACTAACAAATGGAAAAACATGTTTTACTCATAACATAGTAGAGAGAAGGTACTATTATTGATACTTATTTTACAAACTAACTTCTTACAGAAACTACAGGATAGCCTCTCATGTTGTGCAATGAAGCTTAAATCCAAACAAAATGCAAACTTTTTATGCATATGTACACAACTCTTCAAATTAATTGTCTTCTTGTTTGTTATTACAAACTAATTCTCACTACACAGCAAAAGAAAAATGACAATCAAAATCAATAAGGTTAAATGCAAAGCCAAGTGACTGTAATGGGATTAGACATCCTAAAATTCTAGAGTTAAGAAAACCAGAGTTCTGGAATAAAACTTTATGACTGTGTTGTGAGGTTCTCACACCTTTGCCCCAAAATTTTGGGGACCCCCTTTTTCAGTCGCCTTGGCAATAATTTTTGAAGTTGTCCCAAAAAAATTTGATTTGATTTTTGAAAATTTTGAGTCTTGGACACCTTCAGGGCAGAAGGGAGAGGGTTAGATTTATTTTCACCCAGTTTCAACTTGATTTTCTAGAACAACCAATTTCATCTTTAGGCCGGACAAATTTCAAAGAACAACACTTGGTAGGATAAAATTGTAAATTTTGTACTTCAGAGGATTTTTTTTTTTTTTGAAAATTTGGATATAATTGTATAAATTTGAATAATTTTCAAAAAATGAAATTTTGTTAAATTTATATTTGTTGGAAAATCTTGAATTTTTTTGGTGAGAAAATTAATTTTGTGATGATGAAATGAAATAGAAAAATCGATTTTAGACTCTAGATAAGATAATGATATTAATGTCCAACAAAAGACCAAAAAGAGGTCTATGGGACTAGAAATGATATATTTTTGCAAAAAAATTAAAATTGCATGGCAAAATTGATTTGGATTAAATTGCAAAAATTGGCTTTAAATGGATTAAATTTGCTTTGACGATTTTAAAATATTTAAAAAAATTAGTAATTTAAAATTGAAAAAATTAATTTTGGCTAGCCAAAATCTGTTTTTTAATGATATATTAATTACTAAATCATCGTTAAATGGAAACACTTAACATCTACAAGGCTTTATTTGTTTATTTTTTGTAATCTTGGTCTAACTGGCAATTTAAAAAAGTAAATTTCATTTTGGCAAATTTAATTTTTAGCTAAGCATTTAATTGGGGCCAGATTTGTGTTCTAATTATTTTTTTTTTGCTCCCAGGGACCCAGTTGGCCAGCTAAGGAGGGCAAGCAAATGAGGTATAAGAGGAAGCCCTTTCCCCTTATCTCTTCATTCCTCATTCCTCCTCTTCATGGTATTTGGCAATTTTGACTTGGAGCAGATTTCCTTGTGTTTGGGTGGTTTTAGAAAGGGTAGATTGGCATTATTTTTGGCGATTTTCTTCATGATAGAGATCTCCCATGCTTGGTGATTTTCTTTGTAGGGCAGATCTGCACTCTATATTGGCGATTTTGGCAATTTTCTCTAGAGCAGATCAGACTTTTTATTCTTGGCAATTTATTTTGATAAAGAAGAACATTTTCAGAATTGCAAAGTTGGAGGGCAGATTTGTTATTGTTTAAGTTTGACCTTGCATTTTCTAGAGGGCTCCGATTTTCTCCTTGCCCTATCTGATTTTTGGTGGAGGTTTGTTGTTTTTCTAGGGGCTGCGTTTATTCTCCTAAAGTTGGACGGTTTTTTTTGTGGTGAAGAAAACAAGTGATAAAGTCTGATTCTTTTGGTGCATGCATCGGCAATTTCAAGTGGACAAAATTCTGATTTCTTCATCTAGGGCATCAATATTTGCAAGGGGCTCGAAATTCTTAGGTCTGATCCTAAATTTCAAAAGAAGACCCGGCCATTGGTAAAGGTAAATTCAATTTATTTGGAGTTGAAAGGGGTCCTTAAGCGGATTTCACTCTTTTGTTCTTGTCTAGTTTTGTTTCCCTTGATTCTTCTTGCATTCATCATCCACCACTTCATCATCCCATCATAGGTTGAAGATTGGAGATTGATAAGTGTAGAATCCATGATAGGACATTTGAAGAGGCAGAAATAAGCTAGACCACCCTAGATTGAAGTTGGGAGATATAAGTGTAGTCCATCCTAAGGTAACGGCGAGGCAAAAATAAGTGTTAGTCCCACCACTAGGTTGAAGATTGGAGATTGATAAGTGTAGTGATAGGACTTGGCGAGGTAGAAATAAGTGTAGAATCCATCGATAGAAAGAAAGTTGGAGATCGATAAGGGTAGTCCATATCACTTAGAACGAAGGGGCAGAAATAAGTATTTAGAATGGTAGATGTTAGTGCAAGCAAGAACCCTAAGGGAACAAATACTAAGAAAGACAGAGAATATGATGCCCAAAACAACTTTCTTATCGAAAATGAGGCGAATAACCGATACCAATGTTGGTACAATAAATATGATACAGGATAAGGACAGACTAAAGAAAGGACAATCCCCCTTGGCAAAGAAGATATACAAAAGTGGGATTATACAGGCAGCAACTTTTCCTCTCACCTTGACTTGTCCAGAATTGGTTATGGAGTGCGCATCCAGGTTTGATCTAATCAGTAAATCCATCATTTTTGATGAAGGGAAGAGGGTGTTGGCCAACATTGACGGACAGGCAATCGAAGAAGCATTTAACATTCCCTAGTACAAGAGTGTTAGAGCTTGTAATCTTGGCCTCACCCTAACAGGTTTTGGTCCCAAGTCTTCCCATTGAAGTTGAACTTGAAGTAGTAATTTACTTCAACTTCAGGTTCAAAGTCTTGTTGGTTTGCCATGTGATAAGCGCACTAGTTTTATCGAGTCGACCTTTGTAAACTTGAAGTCCAAGTTGATGTTGAAGCCCGATCTCTCAAAACTTCAACTTCAATTTCAGTGTTATTTTTGTCCGCTAACGATTTTTGTATGCAGATTAAAGATTGTCGAGCCATTCCAAGGTGGGTCCTAGCATAATATTTTCCCAAAGCATCTGAAGTCATATGCAAAGAAATTTAAGGCAGCACGTGTTCGGTTTGGGCAATACTTAATGGAGTATTAACAATGTCATTTCATGATTACTTGTTATGGGAAGATACGTGCGGATTTGACAGGGTATTTAAAACAAGAACACCCGCAGCGCCTTTTCCGATGAATGTCACACGAATGAGTAATGATGGTTTTTACTTGCTAA
Organism: Cupressus sempervirens; assembly: GCA_028749045.1. Classification (NCBI taxonomy): domain Eukaryota; kingdom Viridiplantae; phylum Streptophyta; class Pinopsida; order Cupressales; family Cupressaceae; genus Cupressus; species Cupressus sempervirens. The sequence goes on along the minus strand of CM053784.1, from coordinate 611,869,653 downwards.
ATCTGTCCCGCGATTCTCTGTCCAAGTCATTCCTTAAATGCATGTAGTTACCCTTTCCCACCCATCTCATTTTCTCTAGAAAAATCTTGGCGCTTCTGGGTAAGAAAGGCGAATTTCGGGCTGTGTCTTTGTCAAACTGTAAGTGCATCTTCATTCCCCTTCATTTTGGTTGTGCTTTGCTTCATTTTGAAAGTATTTAAAACCTGGTCCTGTAGACTTGTTGTCATAACAATCATGACGCTTTTTCGGCCAAAAATGCCCAAATTAGACAAGCTGCCATTACTCAGTTCCTTACCTGAAATTCGTGATACGTTTTTGGTTAATAGAAATTTATCTGAAGTTGTTGAAAGAACCAAAACTACTCAGTCAAGTCCCATTTACCAGAGGCTAGTTGATAGTGGTTTACTAGAAGCCGCCGCTTTTCCCGCTGCAATCCCATGCCCAGAGCTCATCCTCGAATGTGCAAACCATTATGACCCTGTTTCAAGATGCATTAAGAAAACCTCGGGGGAAGTAGTTGTCAAAATTAACAGGACCAGTGTCAATTCCGCCCTCAGGATTCCTTATAAAGAACCATATGAGCCATGGACGTTCGAAGAAGCTGAACACCTGTATGCCGCAAACAAAACCAGCTATGACACCAAGATTGCTCAGTCCTGGCTCTTGAAGCCTGCAGAGGGAGGTTCTAGGTTGCCTAAATCGTTGACCATCGAACACTTCATCAAGGAGATTGCAGATATTGTATTCCTGCTGAATAGAATTAAGGGAAATGAACATGCTTTCCATTGGGAGTCTTGGATGTACTTCTTCATACAGAAGATAGTTGAAGGTGTCAAATTCATTGATTGGTCAGACCTAATGGCAGAAAACTTGCATAAGGGCTTGATAGATGTTACCAATTGCGGTCCATTTTTCTTGTCCTCTTATCTGATTTACACCCTAGCCGCATCCAAAGATTGGGACTATCTTCCACATATACCTTGGGTAGATGACATGCCTATCTACCAATATTACAGAGATCTCCAGGAAGATATAGCATGCAAAGAGTTTAAGAAGGTCAATGATGTTTTTTTAGGGAAACTGGTTTTTGAACTACAAGGTCGAGAAAACGATAGGATGTCAGAAGAAGCCATGCAGGTTGTGCAAACTTATGGTTGTTATTTCATTCAATTTCAGATTTACATATATCAGAGTAGGTGGTTTTCCTGGTGAACCTTTGATATTACCACGCTATTGTTCAGATTCTATATTGTTGTCAGAAATGTGTAGGCAGTTTGCTTCTATTGTTGAGTCCTTTCAAATTTCCAAAAAATCCTCTTCAGTATTCTTCCCGATTGAAATTGGACATTATAGATGCCCCAGTTTGAAAGAAGCCATATTATCAGCCAAATCTTTAACCCGCTTATGTCTTAAATCTTTCACCTTTCGGTTACATTTTGACTACACCGGCTTTATTAGAAACAATGTCAAAAATGCAGCTCTCTCTTTCATTCCCCGCAATTAGAGGATTTCTGGGCGAACTGTCATAATGAATTTGAAGTGAGGAAGAGGCTATGGTCACGTTTGACCATTAAACAAGTCATCATGTTCAATGTGGAGTTAGATACCTGTGGGCTGAAAGATGATGATTTTGAAGGTGTGCTTGATCAATTTTACATGGATCAAATTGAATGCATGCCTATCCCTGAAATCGATTGGGAGAAAAGGGAAGAAAATGATGTATATGCCCGTACCAAGGATGTAATAGTAAGAACTGCCAAATGGATAAAATCAAAAGCAGTGGCTACTCCAAGCTTTTTTGAGAAGTCTTCAAGAAGCAAGGGTAAAAGGACTACTCATAAGCAAACTAATCGAAGTGTCCCTGATTCTGTTGTAGGTCCACTTGAAGTTGAACTTGAAGCAGTTCCGGAAACACTTCAACTTCAAGTTCAAGAAGAAACTCCAAAAGGAAGGAGTAACCCACTCAAGCACGAAGAAGGCATTAGCCGTCAAAAGCAAAAGCACCATAACAGTGGACTTGGAGACAGCAGAAGACCTATCTATGGCGGATAATGTACCTGAATCCCAGAATTCTCCAATGGATACCGGAAATCAGGAAAGTAATCTCCCCTTAGTTAAATGTTCCCCTGCTGCCGTGAAGGATCAAACAACTCCTAAATGGCTGGAGAAATCAATGGAGAAGAAGAGAAGTATGGTCCCAATATCTATGCCTATTGACGACCTGGTCAGCAAGTGCCTTGGTAAGGCACCTAAAGTAAAAAAAGCAAGGACTGAAGCAAGAATTAATTTTGACAAAAGTTCAGGTAGATGGGCAGCAGAGATAGCTACACCACCTGATGGGAGCTCTCGTGATTCTGTAGTGCCTCAAGATTTCCAAATAACAAAGGTTGATTTGGGAAAAGGAAACCGTGAAGTAGATATGAGATTCTTTGAGGTATCCAATAAGAAGATTGCGGAAAGAGTGTGGAAAGACGAGCAAGATAAGCAAGAAATGAAGGAGACAATAAAGAACATGGCGCAGTACATTAACGCTATCCTGCATCCTGAAGCAAAGCCAATCCGTGAGATGTCAGCCATTATTGATGTATCCTTTGCAACCAATCAGCAATCATTGGAGAACCTGCATAAGTGCAAAGCAGTAGCCAAAGTAGCAAGTGAATGGGTCCAAGATGTTCTGCTTAACACCGTAAAACACATTGGACATTTAGATCATGCCTCAAAGGAGATATCAAACATTACCAAAAAAGTGGAAGTAAGTAATGAAGGATATGAAAAAGAGAAGAATAAATGGGCAAAAGTGGTAATATCGCTAGAAGATGTGCAAGAATTTGGCTTGCAGAAATTTCAAGCCGAATGCCCTCTAGCCGGTCTTGATGAAAAAGCCCTGTACATCATAAAAGATTGCATTGAATGGTGGAATGAAGCACTGGCACAAGGGGTATCTGAAATCAAAGAAGCATTACAAGAACTTAAGGTTATACATTAGATTATTCAGAATGACCTTAAGTGGTTTGTAAAACAGTTCATGGAAAAAGAAGACTCCGTTGCCCAATCAGACGAGATAATCAAAGAGGTCCAAAAGAAATTTCAAGAATGGTAGGACAAGAGGACACCAGCCAAGCAAGATTTCTCCAACGTGGCGCACATTGAAGCTATGTTGATTATCAATCTGAAGCACTTGGAGATGCACGAGGAAAAGGCTGCTGAACTGAAGAAGATGAAGGAAATTTGGAAGCAACAGCTCGCCTACATTGGTCTTCCACATCAATCCGTTATTTCCGCCTTTTCAACTGCCTACAAAACGTGGAAGATGGCGAGAGGTATGGTTGGTGGAGACAGTGCAACCTGATCAAGAATCGCTTAGCTACAATTTCTTTGCCGTTTTGTTTTCTTGCAAGTTCAGTTATCAATTATTTTCAAAAGACAATTAACTCCTGGCGAGGTAATTTTGGCTTGAGTCCAGCACCATGCCTATAAATGTAATAATTAGTATTGTTTAGGGGGTTCGAATTTCTCCAGTAGATCGGTAGACAGAACTACTTTTGTTTATGGTTTTATTTCCAGTTTAGAAGTAACATTTCAGAACTTCGGCAAACACATGAAACTCTATAGTTTGATTTTGGGTTGAAAGCTTTGTAAGTGGATACTATTATCTGCTTATTTTTTTGGTATTTCTATAGATACTATTTAAGCTTTTAGCTGCACCTGTTATTGATTTTGAAATTGTGAACTCTGAATTTGGAAATTTTGTGGGAAATTGGTTCATGAAACTTGCCTGCTCGATAATTTAATTTTCAGCTATGTGGATCATTTTGATAATTAAAATCGAGTGGTTCTTTTGCATTAAAGTTTGTTTCATATTGATGAGATAAAATAAGTTGTTTCAACACCTCCAGCAGATTACATTCTTGGAAAGTTATTCTGTTGAGTTCATTTGGTTAAAACTTTCAATGCAATAAAGGTAGCTGCACCTGTTTCAATTGAAGAAATTTTAAGCAGAGAATTCATAAGTTCTTCGAATATGAATTCATTTGTTAGTTTACATTCTTTTCTCTGTTTTGATATATGAACATTCATGGGAAAAACTGTTCACTAATAGTTTTTGGCGACTCCGCTGGGGACTAATAAAATGGTGTTACCGCATCATGAAGTTTTCCCAATACTTTAACCAGGCTTAGGGTTTGATAACACACAAGAAGATATCATTTCCAATTTAAGTGCACTAGCTTGGAAGCTCAGAACAAGCCTAGAGCAATTTACACAAGTTAATCAAGTGCTTGAAAGGGAAGAAAAATGGGCCAAACTCATTAGGGGCGTACCTATTGTTAATGAAGAAGCAATGGTGGATAGACTGGTCCCAAGGCCATTCTGAGTATTGCCTATTAATCTATATAGTGATAAGTTGGCTAGCAAAAGGTATACTCGAAGTGAAGAAAGGAAGGGATTCATTGATGAATCTTATGAGTTTGTAAAAAGCCTCAATTTTGCCCCTGATCTCTCCTAGAAGCGAAAGAAGTCTGTCAAGAGTAAAAGTAGGCCAACTTCTCCTAAGAAATCTACCCCTATAGCTGTAAACCTTCAAGCCTTAATTCTACCAGGGACATTAATACCTTCTCATTTAAACATCCAGCCTTTGAACCTCATTTTCCCTACGATGGCTGCTAACCCTTGGGGCGCACAAGTGGGCCCCTTGGCTCTTGGAGGTAATCTACATCCACTTCCTAAAGGTGCGAAAGATGTATTGCCTAAATTTTATGGTGATGGAAAGAAATCAACTGATGAGCACCTTAATGCCTTTAATACCTCGTATGCTGTCCTTGCTGTGGCTCATGAAGATGTAGCTGTGAGATTATTTGTGTAGACTCTGATTGATGATGCAGCAGACTGGTTTCATCATCTACCTCAAGGTTCTATTACTGACTGAAATCATATGCGTACTGCTTTCGAAGATAGATTTAAATCCTCTGAAGATGAACACACCTTGCTACTTCAGCTAACTCAATTGAAAAAGGAGGTGCAAGAACCCATGAGAGATTTTGTAGCAAAATTCAATAAGATAATTCATAAAATTCCTGCTACCAAGAGACCCAATGATGAAAACCGTAAAGGATTCTTTGTTAATGCAATGCCTCTGGACATCAGTTTCCATTTGAGGAGAAACAGAGTAGCAGATGTTGAGGCAGCTCAAAGATTAGCTGTTGAACTAGAAGATGATCTTTTAGCTGCAGGAAAATGGAAGAAAGAAATGCAAGGTTCTAAAACTCAATCACCTTCCTCAGAAAAGTCAGACCCATTAGTTCAAAAGTTAATCAATGATGTGATGACTCTCAAGAAACAACTTCCTAAAATGAACACCCCATACCAAGATATCCCAAGAAAATATCCAGGCCAAAGTAGTTTTCAGGGAAAACAACTTACTTTACCCTCAAGTCAACAAAGATTACAGATTGAAGCTCCACCTAGCAAAAATAACATGTGTGTTTTTCATCTTACAAATGATCACGAGGGAACTTCTTGTCCTGAAAATATTAGATATCAGCAGCTTGAAGCAGAAAAAGTGGCTTCCACCAATGTAATAATAGAAGAAGAATCTTCTGAGGAACCTGGTGACTCTGTAAATTATTACCTTGAGTATGAATCTGATTCTGACAGAGGTAATGACATCTTATTAACCTTAGAAGAAGCTTCCTGTTCAGTCTTAACCCAAGGGCAAAGGACTGGAGCAGCTGAAACTCATGATAAGAACAAATCAAATCCAACACTGGCCAAGGATCAAAGGGAGAAAAGAGAAAGTGAAAGTGAGTCATCACCTGTTGTAACTACTGTTCCTCAAATCCTTAGGAAGGTTGCTGATTCAGATTCCACATTTGACATTGTTGAGTTTTGTAAGACATCCAGGATACAAATTTCTCCTGCAGAATATCTAAGAATGAATCCAGGTGAACTTAATAAGCTGATTGAATATGTCAATCAGTCCCCTCCTGACAAAGCAGCCAAACAGATCCATGAAGTTACAGTATCAGAAGGCAACGAAACAGTTGCTCAAGAAAAGAAGGAATCCTCAAAAGGAAAGAAAACAGAAACACAAAAATCTCATAGTCAGGAAGAGATAGTTCAACCAGACCCGATCAGTCCTGAACCCTCTTATAATCACAAGCTTGATCCATTTTATGTTTCTCTCTTTCTACATGGCTTTAAGTTGAGTAATTGCATCATAGATTCAGGGGCTTCTGATAATATAATGCCAGCAGCAGTAGCAAAAGCTCTAGATCTTCCTTTAACCAAAACATTTGGCAAATGTTATTCCATGGATTCAAAACAGGTACCATTGGTGGGTCAAATTAAAGATGCCCAAGTGGCATTAGCTGCTTACCCAGAGAAAAGGATTAAACTCACCATTCTAGTAGCGGATATCCCCACAAGCTATGGCATGCTTCTTAGTCGGACTTTCTGTCGAGACCTAGGAGGGCAAGTTAAGATGGATTGGTCTCAAGCTGTGGTACCTATTGGGAAAGAGAAAGTAACCCTATTACCTGAAGCAAAATCCAAATATACAGTCTTCCCATCTGATGACCCCAAATCTCAAATCCTTTATCAAGAGACAGATTTTGCTAACTATTTAATTCTGTCTAAAGATGAGAAAACAGGTGAGAAGCCATTGGGCGAAGATCTTCTATGGACTCTCGAGTTTGATGGAAGTTGTTGTTCGAATGGATCTGGAGCTGGTATAGTTCTCATATCCCCTGATGATCAGAAATTCCCTTTTTCTTATAAGCTTGCCTTTGAAAATACTAACAATACAGCTGAGTATGAAGCCCTACTTCTAGGCATAGAGGAAGCAAAAAGAATGAACATCAAGCTATTAAAGGCGAGAGGGGATGCCGAGTTGATAGTGAAACCAGTTAAAGGCATATTTTCAGTCAAAAACCTAAGGCTCAAGCATTATAGAAATCGAGTATGGGACAAAATCGAAGATTTCGATGCTTTTGGAATTGAAGCAATACCCCGGGAGCTAAATGATAGAGCAGACTCTTTAGCAGTATCAGCTTCTTTGTTGATCCCCCACCCTAATTTCATGAACAAGAAGTATTCAGTGGAAATCATTCACAGACCAAGTGTCTTTGATAATAATAATTCTTGGCAAGTATTTAAAGATGATGCTCATATTAATGCTTTCTTGCAGAGTGTTGAGAAGTTCTCTATGAACTATTTTGAAGGTTCAGATGTGGAATGCAAAGAGTTTTGTCCTGATCCACCTGATGAAGGTGATGTGTTACAATTAAAAGGGAATGTTATACCTAAAGGCTTAGTCAAACTTGAAAAGCTTTTCGATAGGAAAGATACCTTCCTAGCTCAGGATTTAACACCTAGAGAAGATCCAAATGCTGATTATGAAAAGGTGAATCTAGGTGATAAGCATAACCCCAAAATCATTAATCTGGGAACCTATTGTGATGAAGGTGAGAAAGCTAGATTCATAAAGCTCCTATCAGAATATATAGATATCTTTGCTTGGTCTTATGATGATTTGAAAACTTTTAGAAATGGTAAATACAAGCACCATATTACTCTGAAACCAAGAACTTCCCCTTTTAGGCAAAAATTGAGAACGTATAATCCAAAGGTTTCTGATGCAATATTCAGAGAAATAGACAAGATGCTTAAAGCTCGAATTATTTTTCCAATCCACCATTCCACGTGGGTGGCAAACATAGTGCCAGTCAGAAAGAAAAACGGAGAAATAAGGATTTGTGTTGATCTCAGAAACCTTAATCAAGCCAGTTTGAAAGATAACTTCGCTTTACCAATAATGGATCAAATCCTTCAAATAGTTGCTGGTTCAGAAATGATGTCTTTCCTAGATGGCTTCTCAGGTTATAATCAGATAGAAGTTGCAGAAGAAGATCAACACAAAACAGTGTTTACAACACCATGGGGAACCTTTGCTTACAAAAGAATGCCTTTTGGCTTAATAAATGCTGGTGCCACTTTCCAACGAGCTATGAGTTCAACCTTTGGTAATTTATTGGACAGATGTATCACAGTATATCTTGATGATATGACAGTGTTTTCTAAGAGACGGAAGAAACACCTAAAAGACTTGAGGAAAGTGCTCCAGAAATGCAGAGATCATGGAATCTCATTAAATCCCAAGAAATCAATTTTTGCTATGACTGAAGGGAAGTTACTTGGACACATGGTCTCAAAAGAAGGAATCAAAATCGACCCAAAGAGAGTGAAAGCCATTTAGCAATTATGCCTCCCTGTCAATAGAAATGTTGTAAAATCCTTCTTCGGACAGATCAATTTTCTGAGAAAATTCGTGCCGGATTTTGCAGAAGTTGTCAAACCTATGGCTAAGTTACTCAGTGAGAAGCAAAATTTCAAATGGGATGAACCAGCATCAAAAGCATTCAAAGAGGTAAAAGAAGCTATTGCTAAAGCTCCATCCTTATTCCATCTTGATTTCAAAAAAGACTTCATAATGTATTGCTATGCATCTGAGCATACCATGTCAGGCATATTGCTTCAAAAGAATGACCAAGGGGAAGAGATGCCTATCTCTTTTATGAGTGTACCTATGAAGAAGCATGAGCTCAACTATTCTCTATCTAAAAAACAAGCTTTCGCTGTTGTAAAAGCAGTAAAATACTTCAGGTACTATATTTTGCACTCTCATTCTATAGTGTATGTACGATCCACTGCTGTCAAGAGTATTCTCACGCAACAAGATGTGGCAGTCAACAATCGAGCAACGTGGGTGGCAAAAGTTCAAGAATTTGACTTAGACATCCAACCGACTAAATTGATTCGAGGGCAAGGCCTGTGTAAGCTTATTGCAGAAGGCGAAAAAGAAGAGTCAAATCCCTCTTGCTTGTTTGTAGGTCTCCAAGATGAATGGTATTCAAATATGGCTTATTTCCTAACTTACGGAAGATGTCTTGATCACCTGAAAGGAAAGGACCGGCGAACGCTCCAACTCAGAGCAGCTAAGTTTGTTATAATCGATGATATCTTGTACAAAAGAGGCCTAGATGGTATGTTTTTGAGGTGCGTTGATACCGATCAGCAAGATAAGTTATTGAGAACCTTCCATGATGGAGCTTGCAAGGGTCACTTTTCATCAACAATGACAGCATTTAAAATCCTGAGAAGTGGTTACTATTGGCCAGGTATGTTTAAGGCTGCTTACCATTGGGTTAGAAATTGTGAAAAGTGTCAATTGTTTACTGGGAAACCACAGTTAGCTGCCCTGCCTTTGAAACCAGTAATCATAGAAGAACCATTTCAACAGTGGGGGTTGGATTTTATAGGACCCATTAATCCAGTTTCAAGTGCTGGACATACACACATACTCACTGCTACAAATTATTTTACTAAATGGGTAGAAGCAGTTCCTGTTAAAGTAACAACCTCGCAAGAAGTGTGCAGATTCTTGACAGAAAACATTTTGACCCATTTTGGTACTCCAAGTAAAATAGTGACAGATAATGCACAGAATTTTTCATCCAAGGAAATTCAATTGTATTGTTACGATCATGGTGTACACTTGTCTCACTCTTCAAATTACTTCCCTCAAGGCAATGGGCAGGCAAAATCCACGAATAAAAACTTGGTTAATATTATAAAAAAATTGTTGGATGAAAAAGGAAGGGATTGGTACAAGAGATTGTATGAAGCTGTGTGGGCCGACAGAACTTCTTCCAAAAGAGCCATAGGTATGACACCTTTCGAGTTGGTATATGGAGTTGAGGCACAATTGTCTTTACCCTTAGAATTGGCGACATTGAATTTGCAAAAGGCAATTGAAGATGAAGTGTTTCAATCTTCCATTGAAAAGAGAATATTGTATATTCAAAGAATTGAGGAAGAAAGAAGGGAGTTAGTGGACAACATCACCCACCATCAGGCAAGAGTTAAAAGGATCTTTGATCAAAAAGCAAGGCCTTGGAAATTCATGAAAGGAGATCAAGTATTGTTATGGGATAAGAGGAGGGAACCCAAAGGAGCTCATTCTAAATTTGAAAGTTTATGGAAGGGTCCGTTTGTAATATCTGAAGAACTAGGTTCCAATGCCTCCAAGCTACAGTATCTTAATGGAGATGAACTTCCCCTGTCCTTCAATGGACAGGATCTCAAGCTGTACCATTTTTGAGCCTTTTCCTCGTCTCATTGTAAATACCACCCTTTTTGGCTTTTCTTTCCTTCCTTGTTTCGTTCTGTGAGTTGCGTCGTCGTCTTTTGAGTCGGTCTGCGGTCCTTAGTCACTGGGTTCATTCATGATCCTTTTAGTCCCATTCCCCAACAGGAGCCGAGTGTTAGAGCTTGTAATCTTGGCCTCACCCTAATAGGTTTCGGTTCCAAGTCTTCCCATTGAAGTTGAACTTGAAGTAGTAATTTACTTCAACTTCAGGTTCAAAGTCTTGTTGGTCTACCATGTGATAAGCGCACTAGTTTTATTGAGTCGACCTTTGTAAACTTGAAGTCCAAGTTGATGTTGAAGCTCGATCTCTCAAAACTTCAACTTCAATTTCAGTGTTGTTTTTATCCGCTAACGATTTTTGTATGCAGATTAAAGATTGCCGAGCCATTCCAAGGTGGGTCCTAGCATAATATTTTCCCAAAGCATCTGAAGTCATATGCAAAGAAATTTAAGGCAGCACGTGCTCGGTTTGGGCAATACTTAATGGAGTATTAACAATGTCATTTCATGATTACTTGTTATGGGAAGATACGTGCGGATTTGACAAGGTATTTAAAACAAGAACACCTACGGCGCCTTTTCCGATGAATGTCACACGAATGAGTAATGATGGTTTTTACTTGCTAAATCTGTCCCGCGATTCTCTGTCCAAGTCATTCCTTAAATGCATGCAGTTACCCTTTCCCACCCATCTCATTTTCTCCAGAAAAATCTCGGCGCTTCTGGGTAAGAAAGGCGAATTTCGGGCTGTGTCTTTGTCAAACTGTAAGTGCATCTCCATTCCCCTTTGCATTTTGGTTGTGCTTTGCTTCATTTTGAAAGTATTTAAAACCTGGTCTTGTAGACTTGTTGTCATAACAATCATGACGCTTTTTCGGCCAAAAATGCCCAAATTAGAGAAGCCGCCATTACACAGTTCCTTGCCTGAAATTCGTGATACATTTTTGATTAATAGAAATTTATCTGAAGTTGTTGAAAGAACCAAAACTACTCAGTCAAGTCCCATTTACCAGAGGCTAGTTGATAGTGGTTTACTAGAAGCCGCCGCTTTTCCCGCTGCAATCCCATGCCCAAAGCTCATCCTCGAATGTGCAAACCATTATGACCCTGTTTCAAGATGCATTAAGAAAACCTCGGGGGAAGTAGTTGTCAAAATTAACAGGACCAGTGTCAATTCCGCCCTCAGGATTCCTCATAAAGAACCCTATTAGCCATGGACGTTCGAAGAAGCTGAACACCTGTATGCCGCAAACAAAACCAGCTACGACACCAAGATTGCTCAGTCCTGGCTCTTGAAGCCTGCAGAGGGAGGTTCTAGGTTGCCTAAACCATTGACCATAGAACACTTCATCAAGGAGATTGAAGATATTGTATTCCTGCTGAATAGAATTAAGGGAAATAAACATGCTTTCCATTGGGAGTCTTGGATGTACTTCTTCATACAGAAGATAGTTGAAGGTGTCAAATTCATTGATTGGTCAGACCTAATGGCAGAAAACTTGCATAAGGGCTTGATAGATGTTACCAATTGCGGTCCATTTTTCTTGTCCTCTTATCTGATTTACACCCTAGCCGCATCCAAAGATTGGGACTATCTTCCACATATACCTTGGGTAGATGACATGCCTATCTACCAATATTACAGAGATCTCCAGGAAGATATAGCATGCAAAGAATTTAAGGTCAATGATGTTTTTTTAGGGAAACTGATTTTTGAACTACAAGGTCGAGAAAACGATAGGATGTTAGAAGAAGTCATGCAGGTTGTGCAAATTTATGGTTGTTATTTCATTCAATTTCCCAGATTTACATATATCAGAGTGGGTGGTTTTCCTGGTGAACCTTTGATATTACCATGCTATTGTTCAGATTCTATAGTGTTGTCAGAAATGTGTAGGCAGTTTGCTTCTCTTGTTGAGTCCTTTCAAATTTCCAAAAAATCCTCTTCAGTATTCTTCCCGATTGAAATTGGACATTATAAATGCCCCAGTTTGAAAGAAGCCATATTATCAGCCAAATCTTTAACCCGCTTATGTCTTAAATCTTTCACCTCTCGGTTAGATTTTGACTACACCGGCTTTATTAGAAACAATGTCAAAAATGCAGCTTCTCTCTTTCATTCCTCGCAATTAGAGGATTTCTGGGCGAACTGTCATAATGAATTTGAAGTGAGGAAGAGGCTATGGTCACGCTTGACCATTAAACAAGTCATCATGTTCAATGTGGAGTTAGATACTTGTGGGCTGAAAGATGATGATTATGAAGGTGTGCTTGATCAATTTTACATGGATCAAATTGAATGCATGCCTATCCCTGAAATCGATTGGGAGAAAAGGGAAGAAAATGATGTATATGCCCGTACCAAGGATGTAATGGTAAGAACCGCCAAATGGATAAAATCAAAAGCAGCAGCTACTCCAAGCTTTTCTGAGAAGTCTCCAAGAAGCAAGGTTAAAAGGACTGCTCATAAGCAAACTAATCGAAGTGTCCCTGATTCTGTTGCAGGTCCACTTGAAGTTGAACTTGAAGCAGTTCCAGAAACACTTCAACTTCAAGTTCAAGAAGAAACTCCAAAAGGAAGGAGAGTAACCCGCTCAAGCACGAAGAAAGCATTAGCCGTCAAAAGCAAAAGCACCATAACAGTGGACTTGGAGACAGCAGAAGACCTATCTATGGCGGATAATGTACCTAAATCCCAGAATTCTCCAATGGATACCAGAAATTAGGAAAGTAATCTCCCCTTAGTTAAATGTTCCCCTACTGTCGCAAAGGATCAAACAACTCCTAAATGGCTGGAGAAATCAATGGAGAAGAAGAGAAGTATGGTCCCAATATCTATGCCTATTGACGACTTGGTCAGCAAGTGCCTTGGTAAGGCACCCAAAGTAAAAAAAGCAAGGACTGAAGCAAGAATTAATTTTGACAAAAGTTCAAGTCGATGGGCAGTAGAGATAGCTACACCACCTGATGGGAGCTCTCGTGATTCTGTAGTGCCTTAAGATTTCCAAATAACAAAGGTTGATTTGGGAAAAGGAAACCGTGAAGTAGATATGAGATTCTTTGAGGTATCCAATAAGAAGATTGCAAAAAGAGTGTGGAAAGACAGGCAAGATAAGCAAGAAATGAAGGAGACAATAAAGAACATGGCACAGTACATTAACACTATCCTGCATCCTGAAGCAAAGCCAATCCGTGAGATGTCAACCATTATTGACGTATCCTCTACAACCAATCAGCAATCATTGGAGAACCTGCATAAGTGCAAAGCAATAGCCAAAGTAGTAGGTGAAAGGGTCCAAGATGCTCTGCTTAACACCATAAAGCACATTGGACATTTAGATCATGCCTCAAAGGAGATATCAAACATTACCAAAAAAGTGGAAGTAAGTAATGAAGGATATGAAAAAGAGAAGAATAACTGGGCAAAAGTGGTAATATCGCTAGAAGATGTGCAAGAATTTGGCTTGCAGAAATTTCAAGCTGAATGCCCTGTAGCCAGTCTTGATGAAAAAACCCTGTACGTCATAAAAGATTGCATTGGATGGCGAAATGAAGCACTGGCACAAGGGGTATCTGAAATCAAAGAAGCATTACAAGAACTTAAGGTTATACATCAGATTATTCAGAATGACCTTAAGTGGTTTGTAAAACAGTTCATGGAAAAAGAAGATGACTTCGTTGCCCAATCAGACGAGATAATCAAAGAGGTCCAAAAGAAATTTCAAGAATGGCAGGACAAGAGGACACCAGCCAAGCAGGATTTCTCCAACGTGGCGCACACTGAAGCTATGTTGATTATCAATCTAAAGCACTTGGAGATGCACGAGGAAAAGGCTGCTGAACTGAAGAAGATAAAGGAAATTTGGAAGCAACGGCTCGCCTACATTGGTCTTCCACATCAATCCGTTATTTCCACCTTTTCAACTGCCTACGAAACGTGGAAGATGGCGAGAGGTGCGGTTGGTGGAGACAGTGCAACTTGATCAAGAATCGCTTAGCTACAGTTTCTTTGCCGTTTTGTTTTCTTGCAATTTCAGTTATCAGTTATTTTCAAAAGACAATTAACTCCTGGCAGGGTAATTTTGGCTTGAGTCCAGCCCCATGCCTATAAATGTAATAATTAGTATTGTTTAGGGGGTTCGAATTTCTCCAGTAGACCGATAGACAGAACTACTTTTGTTTATGGTTTTATTTCCAATTTAGAAGTAACATTTTAGAACTTCGGCAGACACATGAAACTCTATAGTTTGATTTTGGGTTGAAAGCTTTGTAAGTGGATACTATTATCTGCTTATTTTTTTGGTATTTCTATAGATACTATTTAAGCTTTTAGCTGCAACTGTTATTGATTTTGAAATTGTGAACTCTGAATTTGGAAATTCTGTGGGAAATTGGTTCATGAAACTTGCCTGCTCGATAATTTAATTTTCAGCTATGTGGATCATTTTGATAATTAAAATCGAGTGGTTCTTTTGCATTAAAGTTTGTTTCATATTGATGAGATAAAATAAGTTGTTTCAACACCTCCAACAGATTACATTCTTGGAAAGTTATTCTGTTGAGTTTATTTGGTTAAAACTTTCAATGCAATAAAGGTAGCTGCACCTGTTTCAATTGAAGAAATTTTAAGCAGAGAATTCCTAAGTTCTTCGAATAGGAATTCATTTGTTAGTTTACATTCTTTTCTCTGTTTTGATATATGAACATTCATGGGAAAAACTGTTCACTAACAAAGAGCATGGCAATGGTGATGATGGATCAGGCATCCTAATCATTTCAGGATAACCAGGAAGCTTATTTCACACATTTAAAACAAGATTGGCTACACGAGGGAAAGGAGTAACTAGATCATCAAGGCTCACAGTGACAGATTTCAAATCAAAATATGGCGATCTCATTGTGCTTCTCAACCGAATCATGGGCCTAGCTCAAGGTATGCAATTCGAAAACTGGATGTACTTCTTTATTGATGAAATTGAAAAAGGGAAAAGAAGATTTGATTGGGCTAGGATCATAAGCGAAAATCTACAGTTTCAACTTAGAACCGTACAAAACCAAAAGCAATTTTACATGGGATCCTATCTGTTTTACCTAATTGCTAGATTGTATAAAAGTCCGGGACTTAAGTTCTTAGGAGAAGTTGGCAATGGGCTGGAGCAATATTTGGTGCATGAGTGCTATCCACAGCTTCATTTGTACAACAACAAAGGTTACAAAATGTTTTGTGATTCCTTTGCCATGAAGACTGTAAGCGTATTACAAGGGATACCTGCTAAGAGACTTTCATCGGAAGCAGAAGCAAAGATAAAGAAATATGGGAGTTGGTTCATTCAATTTCCACAATTTAGCTACATTAGAGTAGCAAGAAGAACAGTTTGTCCCAAGAGGCTTCCAAGATACCCACCCGACAAGGTAGTTTTGATGGAATTGGTTAGGCAACTTGAGCATTATGACAAAATAATGAGACTCGAAGGCAAGAAAGGGATCACCTTCTCATTCGGAATTGGCAATGATAGTTGCCCCAATTGTGTCGCCTTTGCAGCTGCGGAGAAGGAATTGGAATGGTATCATCTAGGATGGTACAGAGCAAGGCAAGGATTCGGTCCTAATGGTCTTTTCAAGGTATCTCATGAAAATGTGTTTAAACATGTTCCCACTATAGAAGACTTTTGGGCCAATGCCAAGGATGACTTTCATGTGAGAAAGCTAGCTTTCTCAAGATTGTCGGTGAACATGATGAGAGATATCAAATGGAAAGGCCTTGATATTCCCAATCAACTGGAAGATGATGGAAATGTGTTGAGAGAAGATTATGATACAGTAGAAGGAACAGAGTTGAATCCAATAGATTGGGATGATCGTCAGGATCCTTCCTTGGAGGCAGTTATAAGAGCAGTTGATTTACATACTGAGTCATGGTACAATGAAAGATTAAGGAAGCTACAAAGTTAAAGGATTCCCCTTACTTATGAGAAGATGAAGCCAAAAGAAGGTCTAGCGGAATCAGTTGGACAGAAGGGTGAAGGAAGTAGCCGGTAACAAGAAACAGTCAGAAGCAAAAAGAGAGCTTTGGAGGTTGAGAAAAGAAAAGAACATCCGGAACCTCTAGCAAACAGACAGCACGCAGCACCGTCAAGGGAAAGTATATTCGAGGCTAGAGTCCAAGAAGATAACACAAGTGAGCAAAGGACCGCAGTAGAAGTGAGCTCTAATTCAGAGTCAAGTGGTTACAGTAATAGCATCAAGTACTCTCCTCTCTCAGAAAATCAACGTGGAGATGACATGGCAGTTACTAGTGGAGAAGAAGATGGACCAATTGATATTGAGGAAATGAGTTAGGCACCCTAAGCCGTTGGTGATGCTTTGTTAGTCAAACCAAAACCATATTTGGGGAGATGCACCGCACCACTATGGTTAAGGCAAATGCTTATGCCAAGAGGCGAGGTAGTAATTGCCTAAACGATTGAAGACATCCAAAGACTAATAGAAAAGGGTGATAGCGAGAACCAAAAACAAATGGCAAAAACGGTGGCAAAGGTAATCAAGAGCGACAATGATGGTCATTGAAAGGTTCAGATTGCTATACCAACAATCAACAAGGCATTAGATGAGATTGTGGCCCAAGAATATGAGATAGTGGAGCATCATTAGGGAAGAAACACAGATGACATGGAATGTGAGGAGATCTAGGAAGGTATAGCTTCAATCCAAGAAAGGTTGAGGAAGGCAAATGAAAGGATCATAAAGTTGGAGGCCGAGAACAAATATTGGAGAGATTGCCAACCCATCCAACAGGTGCACCAGCAGCCCTTCCTCAAGACAGCGGGAGCAACATAGAAGAGATATCAACTCAGCTACTTGAAGTCACGGATTGGATCCATGATACAATCCAAGACAGGCGAAATTTCTTGCCTTCCTTTATCTCGACATTTCGATCATTAGTGACTGTTAGAAACAAATTCAGAGTATTTGAAGAGGAGTGGGAGGATTTCCTTCCAATCAAAGATCTAGCTATTCCCAAGCTACAAGCGTTCATTGGGCTACCGGAGGCATATTTGGAAAGGGCCAAGTTGGTTGATGAAAGAGGATTGAGTACGGTTGAATCTTGGTTTGTTGCCTTGACTACCAGATTGAGAACACTCGAGGAGATACAGAAGGCAATTGCACATCATAGCCTAGGCGTCAACACCTCCATTTCAACCATGATGAGTGACATTGGGGTGGCACTTGATTTTGAAGACATCAGAGAAGAGGACATCGAAGAGACAAGACTTGGATCAAGATTGGATGAGTTAGGAAAGGTTGCTATCAAGAAGAAACATTTGGGCACCCTTTCCTCCCTCAATGCCTTTATTGGATATGCAAAACAGTATGAGAAGGACCATGAGAAGACACTACAGGCAGCAAGCAGCATGATGAAATCGGTGAAGCTCAAGATAAAGCATACACCTTGCCCTCCCATGGAGGAAGTCAACAAAAGGCTAGCTAGGTTCATTGCCTTAGCCAAAAGAATGAAAGGAAAAAGGAGATTTATATTAGAAGATCATTTGATGTAAGCCCAAGTGGTAATTTCTCTTTCTTCTAGGATAGGACAAGTATCTAATTCTAATTGGCCACTATTTTGGTGCCTTCTCATGGTTGCTACTTTTTCTTTTTTTTCATTGGTCCATTGGCGAGGTGGCATCTTCTCATTGGCCGATGGGGTGGCAACCCTAATTAGGGTTTTTAGGATTCAATCTGGATCGTCGGTTTTGCCCCTTTATCTCTATCGTCGATTGTACATTTTGGCCTCTAATAAGGCCATTTTCTCTCATTTGTAATGGTCAGAGAAAATTGTTGCAAAGATGATACCAAAAATCGCTTTTCTTTCTCATTGTTGTGACTTGCATGGTGATTAAGAGCCTTTGGTATTGTTGCATGGTTTCTACTTCCAAATAGTTAGAGTAAAATTTCTTTTAAAGTTGTTAAAGTGGATTGCATTTCAAGTTGTTAAGTAAAGAGTAAAGTAGATGAATAGTTGCATGGTAACATTGGTGGATGTTTGATAGGGATTTATAACTAGGCCACTAGCATCCTAGCGGCTTGTTGGAAAGCCTTGTGTGGTAAACTAGTTCACTTTTCTTTGAATCATTGCATCTATGGAGGTGGAGCCGCCGGTTAACTTTCATTAGATTTGATCCCCGTCCATTTGCTAATCTTCCATTCATAGGAGGAGTAGAATAGCAAGTAGTTTAGGAGTTAGAATCTTGAAGAAGAGAGTTAGAAAGACACCAGTCATAAGAACATTCACCCTCCATCACCATCACCTTCTCCATCAACACTATCTAGCATTCACACTGAATCACCATCACCATCATTCCACCAAAGTCCAAACTGTCCTCAAACAAACAGCGTAAGGCCGCCTACATGTTTACCAGCAAATCACATCGATATACTGAGTTAGTATCCACAGGTGTAAGGAACATTGGAGTTATTCTCATATCTTCATGAGTATTAACTTTTCAAGAGAGGAATTGAGGACTTGATATTCCATATCAAGTGTTCAATTGCTAATATGTTATGTGGTATAAAAACTGACATCAACAGACTATATATTGAAAATCGCCATCAGCTAGAGGAGATCATTGTGAAAAAAATCCAATATCTGCATCAGAAGAAGACAATGCTTTTAACACCTATAAACATGTATTTTATTGTGTTTTTTAAATTTGAATTACCTTCAAGCAGGTGTTAAAATGTATTTGCTTTGGGTGGATCACTCCAATAAACTTGAACTTAGGGAATGTTCTTGTGAAAATCAGCAACACAATATAACACTAAAAAGTTGTGATGCCATTGGAGAAGCCAAAAGTATTAAAAAAATTTATTGAAGTCAATACTTGTTTTGCAGTTGAGTTTTTTGTCAACTAATTGACCTTGATACTTGTTGCACTAGTTGCAAGCAACCTGAGCTATGACAGGCTCTTTAGCCACAATGAACAGTAGCAAGGTTTTTGATATCTAGATAATAATTTTCTGGATGCTAGCATTAAAAATACATATTTTTCATTGGATCAAGGGCAAGTTTCTCTGTCTTCTGGTGTGGACAGAAAACAATGATCAAAGTGAGTGTGTAAAGATTTTAAAGCAGCCCAAAGTGCATTTAAAGGATCCGGTGGTGCATATGGAGGAGCCTACAGTAATTGTAGCAACCCATACTCCATTTGGAACAACAGATTTGAAGAGGTATGTCTTTAATCTTTTGATTTTTCTCTCTTTTTAGTTGCCATATTCCATTCTACATTTTTATTTATTCTATTATTCCCTTCATTTTCCCTCCCTTTTTCTTTTTCCACAATTCTTTTTTTTTTTCAATTTCGTTCTCATCAAAACTTAAATAATTGTCACTTGATTTTCTTTTGCGACCAACTTTCAATTTACAAGTCATTATAATGTTGGCACCAATCGGAAAGGACCTATGTTGGAAATATGCCACCCCAAGGGCTAAGGGGGTATTAGATTGCAATTATTCAGAAATAAATATTGGTAAGAAAATAATCAGCTAAAATGTCACCTTGCACATAAACTTAGCTAAGATACTTGTTGCTCCACACAAATGCTCCCTAAAATTATACCAGAGGTCCATGTCCTTCGAGGAAAAAAACCTTAGAAAAAGGCAAAAAGAAGAGATGCTAGCAATCAGTCAAGCAGATTTTTTCACTTCTATATTTCTGTCATCCCCTTCCAATTCAATCATGTATATTGGGCCTAGAGTTTGTGTGTCAGAATCATGGTTCAGGGAAATCACAATTTGGGATAAAGGTAGACATCAAGCAACAAGGAGACTAGTTGGAGATTTTGAAGTTATTATAGTTGTTTTCAAGTATGATTTTCTATTTATCTGCCTCTTGAATTTTGAGATCTAGTGTTTTCTTCAAAATTCGGATACTTGCTTTCTTGTTTTGTTTTAAATGTACTTGCTGGTAAATCTTAGTGAATGCTATGGTTATGGGAGGTTCAAAGACCTTAACGATGAAGACATAAAGGATCAATTTTAAATGAGAATGTGGTTGTAAAGACCATCATTGATGAATAGAAAAAGACATGGTAGAAGGGCTACACCATCATGTATAATGGTTGAACAAATAGGAGAAACAAGATGTTCAATTTCCTTGTTTCTTCCCCACTTGGTAGATTTTTTTTCAATTTCTCTACTGCTTCAAGGTGAAAAATATAGCTTTCCATTGTAATACTTTAGATGTAGTCATGAACAAGTCGAGTAAAATTAATCTTGTATAAACTTATAAATAATGCAACTAATTAGGTTGTTGCAAGTAGTCTAGACATGGAGAAGCACTCATCTATTACCTAAACTACTCATTCCACTTATTGCCTTGAACTTATGTTGGAGGAGCTTGGCAAACTTTCATGGATCACAGTAGTTCTGGACCATGAACTAAAACTTTGCAGATACAAATAAAACCATGTCTAGATTCTCAATGAGGAAATACACAGAAAAGGAGTTGTCTCATCCTAATGTAAACCACTTTGAAAGAAATTTTATCAGGTTACAATTTTTATTTCAATCAAAAATTACTCTAAAACAAATGTTTGTTATTAAGGAGTGCTATCAATCTTCATGTTCAAGAACTATTGTCAGAGTTGACATTGTCGAGTGAGTTTTTAATTAGCAATACATTTGGCTTCCAACAAAAAAGATTGTAGAAGTTTTTACTTTGTTTCTACTTTTCTGATTTTACTATTTTTGTGGTATTTTGAAATTGTTTGTAACTTTACTTTCTCTTTTTAATTGCTTCAATCCAAATGCTTATTTGCATTATTTTTTTAAATGTAAAATGAGCTTTAAATGCCCTATTTCATGTTGTTGCTAGGGTAAAACTGCAATAGGCTATGTTTATGAGACAATTGATAGGGCCCAGAAGGCCATTAAAGCCATCTGGGGGGGTTAAAGACAAATATCATCCCATATGAACAATTGTTGATTGGCAATGGCACCATCAACTGTGCAAGCCTTTGCATGTGTTTAGTTATTTCCTAGATCCCACATTTCAAAGCCAGTGAGGAAGTTTTTAGTGGGCTGCACAACATTGTAGATCAGATGGTTCTGAATTCTTATCTTAAAGTGATGATCTTTTGTGATATCAAGATATTCAAATTTGCACAAGAGCTCATCTTTGTACAACTGGCATGTAAAAAGCAACTTAAAAAACATTGCAGCTCAATTAAAGTTGAATAAGGTCACAGAAAATTTTTAATTTCTTATGTTGATATATTTACCAATGAGATCAAGTTCTTTTTCATTTTGTTTTCTCATTTCAAATGCATGGTTGGATCAGTTTTACGCTGAAGTGTCAAATCTTCATAATATTGTAATACATGTCTCAAGCCAACCACACAACACATTTAGATGCAAGCACAATTGGAGTATGTTGAGAAAATACACTCCAAGAAGTGCAATAATTTGACAATGCCAAGGTTGAATGACTTTCTCCGCATTCATTACAAGCTTCACCTCTATCACAAGCAAATCCTGAGCTTTGACTTATCTCCCATTCCATACAAAAGGTCCATCCACAATCAAATTGGATCAGTAAGCCAAACAGTCCTATCTTTACTAAAGATGACCACACATAGGTTGATTCTGTTCATCTTGGGATTAAGGGAGTCACCATCGCAGACAGAGTCCATGAGTAAATATCTTGAATGTTGCTAACACATGCACATATATCACCGCATCCAGGGCCTATTTGTGACACAAAAAGCAAGACGTGTTGGATCAGGTAATACAAACTCCTCTCTACCATAGCTCAAGACTCCGTGTTCTGATTTTTGTTTCTATGCCATGGATTTAATAATCCAAGAATTTCATACACCAAACACACTTGAGAATATTTGTGTATTTGTTTCCTTTGAATCAAATCCGATTGCATACTCATTTGTCAATGTATACTTGTGCATATGATCAAAGAAGCTTACAATTGATTAATATGTATTTGAAGTTGATTTAGGGAAGAGTGCACAGAATGTCATGCCCCTGCCAGGACACATACTCCATCTGTTTTCTCAAGAGAGCCAAAATGATTAAATTTGATATACATCTATGAACTAGGAAAATATCTTATTAATAAACCTCACAGTCGGGCAGTTGCATCATGTTATCTCCCTTGCTTCTCAAAAGAAACATCCACTTGGAGCTGGCAATCTGATAAGTTGATGTGAATTAGCGACAACTTTCATAAAGGGTAGTGGCCATGTTGGGAGAGACACTACCTTGGGAAGAGTAATGGCCATAGCCAAGGAGCTGACTCTTCACCCCCACTTGAAGGGTATATATTGCAGATCAGTGCTCAAAGGACATCAGCAAGGGATTCAAGGAATTCAGATCAGATCATCTCTGACATTATGTTGTCTATGCATTATAGAGTATATATGTAAGATTCTTAAATAATTAAAAAAGCGACTACCTCATTTAGAAGATAGGAAGGAATATGTAATAAGAGATGCAAATATCACGTAAGTGACATTCAAGCAAGCCGACCTTGGGTGGGGCCACAAGGCCAAATGGTGGGTATCATTTTGTGCCCTTCAGCTTAATGGGAAGGAATATGCTTGAGGTGCCTTATGTGTTTTTCTGTTTTTCCAAGGGACTCATAATGAGGATAGGTTGTTAGAGAAAGTACTATTGAATACTACATGCATATAATGTAAATAAAAATGATAATTAGATTTCTCTTTGTAACATTGCTGGTTATATGTTTCTTCATCTTTCATAATGATAATGAACCTGGTTGCAAGCTCTAAAATCAAGATATAGAGTTGGCAATTTAAATTCCTAAATATGCTCTATTACCTTATTTGGGAATTCTAGGACAAAATAGAGAAAAGTCCTGTTGATGGGTGTTTCATGACCACACCAACATAGGATAAAGTGACAACAGACATTCTATCCTCTCTTGAACAAAGACCACTTCCGTACTAAGATTGCAAAGATTGTAGAGGTGACTCCAAGGTTCCAACCACGAACATCTGACTTTGTAATGGATATGAGCTCGTTTGGCTTGATGTATGTTAATAATCCAAGGGGACTTGCGTGATTTTCCTCAAGATTCTTCAACAATACTGGTTTGAGGAGCTATTCAAATGATTTGGTAATGAAGAGTATTGCACAATGTTTCCATGAGATATGTTGAAACTAAACAAAATAAGGTCGAGAGATCCTATTCTAATCTTAAGAACTTGGAAGATAACAATTGCTTAGGTAAGATCTACCACACTTTGCTTTTTCCAAATCATCTACACAAAGGAGGTGCAATCTTCAAAGGTTGTAGAAGAAATTGTTATGCCACAAATGAATGCCATCATGAGAACAATGCACATTCAGTGATCAAAATTAAGCATCCACATAAAAGGCTCAGACCAGCCTTGCATTGTGCGTAGAAATCATCTAATTGCAAAAGGCATGAGCAAATGATTTCACCATAATAATCTTATCAATCTTGTTCATCTAACAAACTTCAAAGCAAATCTAATTTGAGGAACAAATAACCACGCAAATTGCCAAAACAATGAAGTAACCACCAGACTTCAATACGTACTATTTTATTCTAGTAGCTTAAAGGTGTTAATGTTTTAGCGTCAATAGAAGTAAAACATTGATTATTTGATATACTAATTTGTGTTTATATTTTTTAGATAAATTGTTATTGGTGATTCTTATATATATAATATATATTATTTATTATGCATTATATATATATATATATATGATATATGTAATATAATATGTATTATATATATTATGCATTATATATTATTATATGCAGCGACACAGATCGAAGGCATCATGCAGGCAGCTTTAAATATCTATAGTTATATTTAAGGAAATATCCTTCACATAGGGTAAGTAGATGCTATGAAACATCACAAACTTCAATGTTGATGCTTGTGAAAAGTCATCAAACACATCAATAGAAGCGAAAAGCAAGATAGATATCACATTAAGAGGGAGCTTGACATTTCATTTGAGGCTCTTGTAGAGCAAGGAGAAATTGTGAAGGGGAGCAGTGTGATAGAACATAGTAAATGAGCTTCATTAAGTTCTAAGAGAATTGGTCATCACACATGCTACAAAATGATGTAAAGGGTCTTCTTATGAAACACCCACGTATGGAGAAATATAATTAGTTCCATTTTTCATCATCATGAATGTAGAAAGGTAAAATCAGGTATCATTATACTTGTTTAGTATATATCATCATATTTAATTTAATTTAGAAACATAGCTTTATCGTTTATTCCTTTATGAATATATATGATGAAGAATTATATATATGTAATTAGTTAAAGGGACATATAATTGTTATTAGAATAATAACATTAATTTTGATTATTATCATTATGATCATTCATTTTAATTTGTATAGTATGGTGACATAATATAAACCTAAATATGTGATCTCTAGTAATGGATATATATGTCTTTTGATTTCATATTTATTTTAATAAGGAAATATATATATATGGAAATAAAGAAAATATATGAAAGTGAATCAAGTATTGCCTCTAAGATATTATCCTTTGATTACAAGAGAAAATTATTTTTCGATTATTATATACTGAGAAATATCTTTCTTAACTATATTTCTATACATATAAGCTATGTCCCTTGATCTTTTTTCTTCGAGAAAGTTATTTCAGAAAAAAGAGGGAGCTTGATATTTCAGGTAACTTTGAAAGAGAGGGAGCAGATAAATGATATGATTCAATCAACCTTCAGTGATATCGATCATATTGATTCAGAGGGAGTAAACAAATGTTGTGATGGAATCTTCAGTGATCGATAAATTGTAACAGTCAAAAGGACTGTAATTCATGCAACTATGTGAATGGGCCTACCCCTTATATGAAAGTTGTGACTTTAAATTAAACAATCTACAAGTCTCTCTTTGATAAATGAAACTTCACATATGAGTTGTAGAGTCATTCAAGTGGCACAATCATACTCAATCAAGATATTGGCATATTGTGGACGAGCTTGTGTTAGCTTCTACTATTAAGATTAATGAGTGTTTGGAGCTTAAATGGACGAAAAGAGCAAGTTGGAACTTAGAAAGAAGTCGTCAAATTTGATGTGATATAAAAGTGTTCAACGATATAAGAGTAGGAATTTTACATTGTGGGGGGAATAATAGGCTTGTTATTATGGTTCTTTGGGCCGGAATCTACCGGACACCATGATAACAAACAAATAGAAGGTAATCTTTGTAAGGTAACAATCTTACAAATGATAGTCATGTTATCATGGATATCTCTAGATATTATTTTCGAACAATTAGAGATCATGGGTAACAAATCTATTATGTCATCATGGACATCTCTAGACATTGCTTAAGTGCAAGTAGAGATCATATGTGTATCATGAACATCTCTAGACATTGCTTAAGTGCGAGTAGAGATCATGAGTGTGTTATGGGCATCTCTAGACATTGCTTAAGTGCAAGTAGAGATCATATGTGTATCATGAACATCTCTAGACATTGCTTAAGTGCAAGTAGAGATCATGAGTGTGTTATGGGCATCTCTAGACATTGCTTAAGTGCAAATAGAGATCATGAATGTGTATCATGAACATCTCTAGACATTGCTTAAGTGCAAGTAGAAATCATGAGTGTGTTATGGGCATCTCTAGACATTGCTTAAGTGCAAGTAGAGATCATGAGTGTGTCATGAACATCTCTAGACATTGCTTAAGTGCAAGTAGAGATCATGAACTGCAAATGTGTTATGGACATCTCTAGAAATTGCTTAAGTGCAAGTAGAGATCATGAAAATTTTAATCACTATGGACATCTCTAGACATTGCTTAAGTGCAAGTAGAGATCATAGGAAATACTTTATGTTGCTAAGAGATTTTAATATACATTGTGTTGATTACATAATGATTTTGATTCTAATCTAATGATGTTTTACTTCTCCCTTGCTAAAAAGGGAGTTTTAAGGTTTTAGCGTTAGTAGAAGTAAAACACTGATTATTTGATATACTAATCTGTGTTTATATTTTTTAGATAAATTGTTATTGGTGATTCTTATATATATAATATATATTAAATATGTAATATATATTATATATTATGCATTATATATCTTATGTATATAATATATATATGATATATGTAATATAATATGTATTATATATATTATGCATTATATATTATTATATAACAATATAATAATATAATATTATACTAAATATATGGTTAATATATTAATATTATATATATAAGATCAGTTATGCATATAGTTATTTATAAAATAAATGGTGATTAACTATAGAGAGATGTCTTTTCATGTCTCTTGAAGAGACATATCTCCTCTCATATTATACATATATGAGATCCAAATCTGCATTTGGAAATCATCAATTACAATGGCAATGAAAGTACATTTGCAGATACGATCTAAG
The DNA here is from genome assembly GCA_028749045.1 of Cupressus sempervirens. Taxonomy (NCBI): domain Eukaryota; kingdom Viridiplantae; phylum Streptophyta; class Pinopsida; order Cupressales; family Cupressaceae; genus Cupressus; species Cupressus sempervirens. The sequence goes on along the minus strand of CM053784.1, from coordinate 611,842,987 downwards.
TTATTTCAACAAAAGGAACAATCTCCAAAGTTCAAGCTCCATACATCTGAGTCAAATCCTCAACAGATTTGCATGCAATATTATGAACGTTCACCCACTCTTTTGCACCTTGTGCAATCTTCTGTATTTCTTCACTGCCATCTATCAATTCCTTTGGAAAGTTTTAGAAGAAACAAATGCCTAATCTTCTTGTTGAACAGGATTTGTTAGAGGCTACAAATATATATATAGAGCCTTGTTCTCAATTTGCAATTTCCAGTATTTCACTTCCTTTTTTCCATGTGTCCTTTAGTGCTTGGGCAGAATCATCAAATTCCTCTATCACTTCTGCCCTAGTTGCACACTCAATGTCAATTTTCTTACATCGTACTCTTTTGGGGTGATTTTCATCTTTGGCCTTGTCAACCTTTGGCACTGCTACATGTATAGCCCTTGATCCTAATTCATCCCTGGCAACCTTGGAAAACTTCTTCGTATTGCCCTTCTCTGCTGATTTGTTGATTCTGCTTAGAAACTCCTGTAATTCAAGTGTAGGATTGGTTTCTTCCTCAGGATCCTTCAACATCCTTTCCTTCAACCTTTCTGGACCATCTGAAAGCTATGCATGCACTTGTATTTTCTCTTTCTCTAGCATCATCTCTTTGTGATGATCCTCTGGGATGGGAATCTCTGGTTCAAATACTTCTTCAGCTAATATTGTCTCGAGAGATTTCTAAGATTGGAGATCAGTCTCTGTGTTGTTCTTCATTCTTTGGTTGGCTAACTTCCTTGAAAACACTGGTGCTTTGTCTATCACACACTGTGTAAGACCCTCCTCCTAGTCTGACCTTAATTTTATGTTTTGTCTCATCTGCATTACGTCAAACAGTTGGTGTGCAACATCTATTCTGAAATTTCCATGTTCTTGAGCAAAGGAGACATGCTACAAGCACAAATTTCTTGTGTAGATATTATGTCAAACATTCACAAACCTTTAACAATCTAAACGTTTATTTAAATGCAGAGATAAAACACTTACACACTGCAATTGGATATACCATCTCCTTTTCACAAAATGCATGAACAGACATTAAGATAAATATTTAGACAGCAACTACAAATTGGACCTCAATTATTCCTTATGGCAATTTCATCAAATTTGACCCGCTCTACCCTTGTGTTGTCATCAAGCATGTCCTCGGTGATAACAAAACCACTGCTTCCCTTGGTTATTTCATTATTCCCAACATCATATGCTCCATGGTTAACTTATTTAATCTTTACAGCCCTTGAAGTAACCTCTTGTACCTCTTTCCCTGCAAATGCTCTATATAACTTCCTTGCAAATGTGATGGCATGATCTCTACCTGAAAGCAATTGCAAGAAATCTGATTTTATCACTCCAAAAGCTTGTCTCGGTGTTTGCAAGCTTGATGTTGAGACTCCATCCCTATGCGTGTTTCATCCCCCATCAAAATAAACAATCCAGATGAGCTATTCAATAGATTTATCTGTGATATCAAAATGAGTTAAGGCTTGTACAACTTCCTCAATTGACAAGAGCTGCTCCAAAAGGTGTAACCTGCTGGAAATCAAATGCATTCCCTGTCAAAGTTTTTGCTCACAGTTGCAAGGTTCATGTCCTTGTGAATCCTTCTCCTCTTTCAAGAGTTCAGACTCTTGATGTTTGTTACCAACATTATTGCCAATGAGATATGAACCTTCCTCCTCCACAACTGATTTACAATCAACATCACGTCCACCTACACTAGTCTCATTGCTGCAATCTGAATCTTTATGTGCCAAGCCTCCCACCTGAAGTTCATTGACTCCTAATAAGTGTTGGTATTCCACACTTGTCATATTTGAATGTCATGTCTTAGTTGATGATGCTATAGAAGATGAGATTTCTGATTGAGTTGAAGAAGAGTGAGCAATTTTTTACCAAGCTCATCTATCTGATTTCACCTTCATGAAGTGCCACTAAGGTAGCCTCTATGGTGTCCTTGGTATTTGAGAGCTCGAAGGTAAGGGTGTCTACTTCTTTCTTCTTCCTCAATGCCTTTAAGTAAATCTCTGCAAGGTCGAGGAGATGATCACAATCTGAAAGATGTCGATAATCTGATTTCATTGTTTAGATCCCTTGACCACCTGCAAATGTGAAAATTCCTCTTTGAATTCCTCTCCAATTTTTCCTTCCAAAGGTGTTTTTCAATAATCCCATATGAATGAAAATGTGATAGAGCTCCAATTATTTTATCTTCGATGGCTTTCAATTCTCTCCAAAATATGTGAGCTATACATGAGAGAAGTCAGATCCACGTGAAGTAATTGATTGTCTTTCATTACACATACCAATGCTATTAATACTATATTTCATGCCCAATTGTGTCAAGGAAGTGGGAACAACACTAGGGTCAAAAGTTTATCCATCCCAAGAAGAACCCACACATTATGTAGGGACCATTTCACCCATACCAACATAAGCAGCACTCACATAAATGTGGAGGCATCATCATTGGTTGATTGGAAAACATCTTCATATGGGCTATCAATATGTCCTTCATATGTACTAGTGTGATCAGCCTCGTAGGATCACTCTACCTCCAAGCCTCTAGCAATAAACTTGTGCAATCAATAACATCTTTCCCATGAACATTTGTATGGTGCAAGTCACAAGTACTCGGTTCATCTTCAGTTGCTCCCTCAAGGTTCAATACTTGTTTCACAATCACTTGCTTCAATGACAACTTCAATATGCTTTTCCTTAATAGCTGGTTTGAAATTTTGTTCACCTATAGACTTATTAGTGACCGTTGAAAACTCCTCATGCAGATTTTTAAAAACTCCTTATGCAAATAGATTGTGATCTATCTTTACAATATTGTTGCTTTGCCAAATCAGTATTGTAATGCAGCCCTGCATTGAAGTCCATGCAATCAATGAAGGGTAGGTCTTTTTTAACATATGTAGGGAGAGTATCATATTCCTTAAACAAGCTCAGTATTTCTTCCCTTTTATCTTGTTGTGTATGGGCTAGATCCTTCACAAACTTTTCCAAAATTGATAGTCCACCGATTACACCCAACAAGAAGGCAAGTTCAATGGTCTGATACCACTGTAAGATCCCTTTCCTAATCGGATCTTAAATTTTCAGTTTTGTTCTCCCCAGGCCACTATCTTGCTGAGCTCGATTGGGAATGACATCGACCATCTTCTATCATACCAATTCTCTTTGGATGCTCCCGCCCACCTCCTCCCCTCACAGCAGGAGCTGAATGGATACGTCAGACTCGACATTTACAGGTAGTACATCTCTACAACTTGGATCAGCCCTCCTGGCGTTTTACACCCTTGGATGGCCTTCTACTTAGAGCACTTTCTGGAGATCCGAGATGGTATTATTGTTCGCCCCTCTTACGTGAGCCACTGTTGGTGCCATGCCCTCCGCATCGCATTAGGGTCTTTTAGAGTCAGATCCCACCAACTTTGTTGCCAAACTGATCACCACCTGACCAGAGAGGAACGGGTGTGTTGCCTTTGCACCATATCTGAGACGGAAACAGACACACATTTTATCTTCAAGTGTCCCATCTTATGAGATTAGAGGCAAATTCCACTGCTTATTCAGAGACTAGAGATGCCTCTCGGCTTTTTGCAGTTACTTGGACCAGCAGTGTTTAGTGGTCTACCTCCGAGAGACCTCCCATCTCAAAGATCACACTTTACAACTCTTGTTCCCTCAGAACCAAACCTTGGATCAGCTCATCACTGACTTCTTTCCATCCATGCCCACTTCTGAGGGTAGGAAACGACCACATCTGCCCATCTCCGGACACACCAAATCGGTCAAACCTCGACATGGATTCCTTAAATAGCAACACTCTATCCCCACTGCTACACAAAGGCAGAGACAGTTGGGCCCAAACCCTTGCTCATTCTAGACCTTATCCCTTTGTATGGGATTTCTTTGTATTGAGAAAGGACTGATGGTCCTTCTCTCTTTCTTCTAGTTGTTTTCCCTTTTTTAGTGTTTTTTTCCCTGAACGTCATTGGTTGCTCTTGCTGGTTATTTATCTTCTCTGTACGGTTGTATCTTTGAATCCTATAGACCCTTGTTGTTCGCTTGTTGGACATTAATATCATTATCTTATCTTATCCTATCTTATCTCATCTGCATTTCGTCAAACAAATGGTGTGAAAGGTATGTTCTGAAATTTCTATGTTCATGAGTCAAGAAGACACATTACAAGCACAAATTTCTTGTGTAGGTATTATGTCCAACATTTGCAAACTTTTAACAATCTAAATGCATATTTAAATGTAGAGATAAAACACTTGATACCCCAGTCTTATGTCATCTCTTCACAAAATATATGAACAGGCATTAAGACAATCATTTAATATTTGAAGGATTTCATGAGAACAAATCCACAGATCTAGTAGAACATTTGCATGCAAGAACCTGCCACAGAGAAGAAAAAGACAAGAGAAGGCAAGGGTTTGGCTCTAAAAATATGCAAGAATATATTATCAAACTAAAAGAATGAATAAAAATACAATAGATCAATCCAAATAAAGGAGATCGTAAAACCCTAAAAGGGAAACCCTAAGAGGTAAATGACATTTAATTATTAATATTTATTTAATTATTAAATGGAAACACATGTGCATAAAGTGAAATCTTAAGTAGGGAGTAAAAGTAATTTAATAAATTAAATTAAATTAATCCTTTACTCTAACACCCCCCTTAAGATGAGCAACAATGCATGAAAAAGCAAGGAAACTATAGTGCGAAAGCATAAATGGGTCCCGGCAACATGGCTTGATGAGGTACCCAGCACAACCAAATCTCTACAAAATGGAGAAATGGGGAAAACCACATGGGAAAAACCCTACTTCAAAAAGAGATAGAAAGTACAAATGATGTCTCAAGAGACTCTCTCAAAAAACATAAGTACAATGAAACCCCCATGATAAAGGCTCGAGACTCCATAGCTCCCCTAGAATGGTAGAATTCATGTGTCAATGATCAAACCAATGTGTCTCCAATATAGAAGAAACAAAGGCGGTGGACAAGGAAGATGAAACCCCTAAATGTAATGTGAAGCCAGAAGTCCTAGCTGATACTCAAAAGAGAATGCATTAGAATCCTGAAATAGAATCTCCAATGGAGGTGGGATAATAGGTGTGCTGAATTTGTCATTTGAGAGGAGATGGATGTCCTCTAATATATCCTCAACAACTACACTAGGTGGCTCAATGAATGGAGTTGCAATGTCAAGCAATGCTGAAGAGTAATCATGTGCAACAAATGAAATCTGAACAAGAGGTAGAGGTGTAGAAGTCACCACACTAGTCTTAGGATCAACACATAAGTTCAAGTAACCTGACTTCACCTCAATAGCCTCTCATGAAGAAGGAGAGTGAGTCTCCGATAGTGGAGATGGTAGGCCAAAATGAGAAGTTAGATAGCTATGCCAAACAGGTTTCAAATTTGACATCTCTCCTCAAAAGAGCAACATTGATATTCCTTCTACTTCTCACAGATCTTCTTCTTCATCATCATTTCAGTTAGATGGTAAAGACATAGGAAAAGGTCATGCATACTACTCCACATTCTTCTAGATGGTTACTGGATTCAACTACTTCACACCATATGGTATCTTCTCAAGATTTGTTCTCTTCTTTTGAGGCTTCTACTCCACACATTTTGATGGGGAACAACACTGTTATGACTGTATGTGGGAAAGGTTCTACTGCCATTGATGATGGTACATTTCATGATGTACTATGTGTTCCATCTTTGTCCTCTAACCTTCTCTCTATTTATCAGATTACACACAGTCGAACAACGGCAGTGGAGCTATAGTGGCCGCAAGGAGGGCAGGCGGCAGACGGCCGAAGTGAGGCAGGCAATGGTGCGATGCCTCCGCAGTAGTGCAAATTTTTTTAAATGCAGTGCGTAATAAAATTACGTTTTTTTAACTAAAAAATTGATAAAAAAACACATTGAAATGTGTGCCAAGAGTCTGTACAACCTTGGTCGGCAAAACAATTTTGCCTCAAAATTGACCTGACTCCAAAAGGGTTTTGATGTCCTCTAAATCCAACCGTGGGATCTATTTGGACTCAAAGTGCCCCGAAATTCAAAGACCCCCCTATTTCCACAAAAAATACCTAAAAAAAGCTAGATCTATTATGTCAAACCCTTGTTCCTCTTTTTCTCCAAATAAGAACAAGCTACAACAGATCCGGCTTTGATACCATGAAGGATTTGATGAGAACAAATCCATAGATCTAGTAGAACACCTACATGCAAGAGTCTATCATAGAGAAGAAAAAGACAAGAGAAGGCAAGGGCTTGGCTCTGAAAATATGCAACAATATATTATCGGATTGAAAGAATGAAATGAAAATACAATAGATTAATCCTAATAAAGGAGATCATAAAACCCTAAAAGGGAAATCCTAAGAGGTAAAAGACATTTAATTATTTAATGGAAATGCATGTGCATAAAGTTAAATCTTAAGTAGGGAGTAAAGGTAATTTAATAAATTAATTAAATTAATCATTTACTCTAACAATATTAGACAACAACTACAAATTGTAACTTGATTATTCATTACGGCAATTTCATCGAACACTTGACAGGTAACCAATCTATCTATATTTAGCAGTACTATTTTCAATCAGAAATTACAAGAAATAAATAGACATAGGAAGGTTCAAATACCACAATCACTTCTTAGACATAAACACTAGACCCTCTTTCCAATATATTCAATCTACACTTCTAAAGCCAAAAAGTGAAATGAAAGACATGTTGCACCTGAATATATCAGACAATTGATTTCAAAATACAAACCCAATCCATGATCAATCAATGGATCCGTAAGCTCGGGACTTTTCCAGGTGACATCCAAGTGTTGTTGTGAGTTTTTGGATGAATGTGGGACTTGAAAGCCAATTCCCAAGCTGCTGTAGACCCAACGCCTACCTTCCTAAAACCTGCAACAAGTTTAGAATTGTGAACATTCCATTATGGCAGATCAATCCACTAGCTTATGAATTACTACAAACCTTTTTGTTTGCCCAGTCAATGTCCAAACCTATCACCTTATCATGGATTGCTGAAAATGATCTCAAAGGGGCCTTGAAGATGGACGTGTGAACTAGCAGACATGTGCTTCAGCTTTCGCTTCCAAATTTATCATTGAGGGTGTGGCTGAAGTCTATGACTTGCAATCTCTTCTTGGCTTGAATAAAGATTTCCTTAAACAAAATCTTCAAACTTCTTGCATACAAATTCCGAACTTCATCATTAAAACACTGATGTTAACTGTGTATGAATTCACCAATCATGGAAGGACTGGGTTTTTACTCAAACCTTCTTGGTTCCAAGGGTTTCCATTCTTAAAACAATCTAGTCACTCTATCTTAGCAACAAGAGAAATAGCTTCAATGAAATAATCCCATTAAATCCCCAAATGAGAGAACACCCCGTTTATAAAGCCTCTTTCGGTAGGTGAAACACATCTGGAAGCAATATAGGATAAAAGTTACTATTAATTTATAAAGTCGCTTTATGAAACAAATTAAATACACTTTAATCCCCTGGATGTTGTCATCATTAAAGTTATTTAAAATAATTAATATTATTAAGCTTGTTTTAACTTTGATACTTTAACTTAAAACATTAAACCCTTAATAATTTCCAATAATAACTCATGGGAATAATCCATCCACGCTCCAAATATAGAGATGATACCAACTGATCTGGTGTCTTACTATAAATAGTAAGTATGTGCAAAACATCCAAGTGACTTAATAAAAATAGAAAGTGTAAATCAAAGTGTCCTGAATGATCTCCACAAACCACAACACATATAAAATAAAATAGTAAGCTGAATAATATTGAAATAAGCACCAAAGTTTGGGGACATTACACACTGGTAGAGGGATTTATTCTATGACCATCTTCTTTTGTTGTATCTGATCCTTTTTCCGATAAAAATATCAAATTCATGCACACCAAAGGAACTACCAAGTAATGATGGTTCTACCTTTGGCCTCTATCTTTTCCATGGAGACTACTCACTTGGCTCATTTGACCTTTTGCTAGGTTGCTTGTCCTGGATGATGCTTTTCCCTTTCCCACACTAGTTTTCCATTGGTGGTTGTTCTCCTCCTTTGTTCCAACTTTTGATGATTGTCCATCGTTGTTATCTTGTGGCTCTAGATTCCCATCAAGTTGTAAGTCAAAGGAGCATTCTTCGCCTGCAATTTCCTAACCTAACATTCAATCCACCACCATTTTAATTTTGTGACTAGCTTGGATAGCATGTCAAAATCTATTTCCTTGGGGGCCATCCACTTGTGAGGTTGGATGGTTTTATTTCTCTCCTTCTCAAAGTTAGGTTGGACCATGTTCACATCTTCCTCCACTTGATCTGGTACTGGATGAATCTTACACATTTTGATCATGCAAAGTGGTAAGTTGGAATACATCATCCTTTTGACTTCATATTCATCTTTGGTATTGGCCCAAGAGTCTTCAAGATGCATTCTATGCCTATACATCTTACCAGCCACCATTCTTATTTTATTGTAAGGACCAAAAGTTGACCTTTTTGTATGAGTTGATAAATAATAGAATTGCAACTCTACTAATTTTTCAGCCAGTGGAAAACATGGAAGTACTTCATCCAAAGTTTCCATGATGACTACGAATTCAATTCTAACTTTCCCCTTCTTTTGGATTTGTCATATGCCACCGATTGCCTCGTGGCTTCCACTATCACCATTTTAACTACTAGATATCTTGAAGTCTATAAGAATGAGAACAGAATCCCTAAGTCTAGAAATATGACAATATTGGGAACTAGATGAACCAAGAGTTGTACTTTTACACTAACTTTATTGCTTCCTATAACAACCTCATGTGAAAGCCACCTTGGAGAGATTTGACAATATGTATGAATGCATCATTGGCTCTCAAGTAATTAGGCATGCAATACAAATGCAGCTAAGGATAACATTCATGCACTTCTAACTAATTTTGATCACACCTTATGGTTCCTCTGCATCTTAGTCCTTCATATTTGGTTATCATTGCCAACAAGTATACAACATAAGAGCTCATATTAAAAGTCATGGGTTGCTCTAAATTCGTGAATAGCTCGTCCAAGTTGTCACTTATCATTCTTGACCAATCCACAACCTTGATTCCATCTGTTAGTTCTTCAATAAAATACAACATCCATGGCTTGAAATTGCAAGATTGTGGGCACCCCATTAATCCACTCAATAACATCACTAGATTGCTATATTCCTTACGATCTAGCCAAAAAATCTACTTGGGCATTTTGGAATGATGAGTCTTGGGCCTCTGCACCTATTTACAGTTGATAACTTCATCACAACTATCAATTCCAACATTATAAACTCTCAGTGCCCTCTCTTTTGTTTGTACATCATTGACTTCTACCTTTTGCAATTGTCGGTCCAGTGAGATTTGCTTGAAGCTTGTATTATCCTTGCTAACAAGTATACAAGATAAGAGCTCATATTAAAAGTCATGGGTTGCTCCAAATTTGTGAATAGCTCATCCAAGTTGTGACTTATCATTCTTGACCAATCCACAACCTTGATTTCATCTGTTAGTTCTTCAATAAAATACCACATCCATGGCTTGAAAATGCAAGATTAGAGGCATGCCATTAATCCACTCAATAACATCACCAGGTCACTATATTCCTTCTTAAGATCTAGCCAAACAATCTACATGGACATTTTGGAATGATGAGCCTTGGGCATCTGCACCTATTTACGGTTGATAACTTCATCACAACTATCAATTCCAACATTATAAACCCTCAGTGCCCTCTCTTTTATTTGTACATCATTGACTTCGACATAGGAATTCCAAAGGCCTTTTGCAATTGTCGATGTAGTGAGATTTGCCAGAAGCTTGTTATCTGAAGCCTGAATACCCTCTAATCTGAATTGTAATTCTTTGTACATTCTACGACCAAGTCGAGACACTAGATAGCAGGAAGAAGGCCAATTGTCAACACAATTCAACTTCTAATTGTTTTCTAAGACATTGGGGAATATTCATTGTGGCCACACATTATTCTATTAAACTTGTCCATGTTGAGGCCACTAACATTTGTGTCACCAATCTCCTTCGATTTCGATACAATCTTTGACTTTGGAAGAAATCTCTTCAACTCATTCTTGATCAAAGCCTACCTTGACAAGCTTCATCCTCTCGATTCTGCAATCTTCTCCTACAAGACAAGAATATTTAAAATAAACATGAAGTCTAGAAATAAAAATAAACAAAAAGTATGTCTACATCTTATTCTAGACTTGGAATATTTTAAAACTTAAAGAAGAAAACCTCTTGAAATTTAAAAAAAACACTATAAATATGTTTCTTCTTCCTCAAAACTTTCGCCCTTTATCTTCGATTCTTCAAATCAATGTGTCAAAATGAAATGAAAATCCTCTCTTACATAGGAGTTGTGCCCACCAGCCTACTAAGTTGGCAATGAGTTAATTTTAGCAACTGTATTAAATACTCTCCAAAAATCTTTCAAGTTTTTATTTTGGAAAAGACTTCTTCTCGTCATCTTACAAGTTGCCCAAAAACCTCTTACATTTAACACCATGTGTCGTCATTTCAATCATATTTGAAAAATACTTATTTGGCCATTTGACTTATCATTACACCTCTTTAATCATGAGCGCACATCAGACACAAAAGTGGATTTTTCAACACTTAGGGAAAAATTAATATTTCCAATGTTTTGCAATATAGACCTTGGGCACCAATTAGACAAATGAGGAGTTCACACTCAATCAAATTTCCAATATTTTCAACATTTGTATAATCTTGACCTTGACCGCATATTAGATAGGGACGTGGATTTTTCATATTTAAGCAAATTTCAATATTTCAAAGTCTCTTGCAATCTTGATCTTGGATTTCCCACACTTAGCCAACTTTTAATCATTCTTTGCAACTCCTCCCTTGGGTGCAAATTTTGTTAATTTTAAAAATTCCTTCCTCCTAGTTGAATAGCTCTCTTGGGTGCATATGAGATTGGGAGATGGATTTTAAACCTTGAAACACATTTCTTGATATAGGTGAATCCACACCCTAGAGTGCACTTTTAACTTAGTACAAGATTTTTGTTTGTGGAGAATTCCATGACATGTAGAATAGCGCCCTTAAGCACATTATAGGCATATGAAGGATTTTTTGAATGTTGATGAAATCCATACCCATGTCAAATCTAAGCTCTTGAGCGCTAATTAGACATGATGAAGGTTTTTTTATTTTGGGGCAATTCCTTGGCCAAGATGGATTAGCACTTCAGTGCGCTCTTGGAGGTGGGTCGAAGATTTTTCGCATTCATTTTTGCATTTCTTTCTCTCCAACATGGGTACATGGAGTTTTCCCATACTTAGCCATTTCTCAACATTTTCCACTTTTGGGCATTCATTGGATGTAAACAAGGATTTTCCTTAGACTTCATGAAAAAATCAACATTTTCCATACCCTTTCCTCTTTTAGATGCTTTTCAAGGATGTTTTCAAACTCAAGGATTTTTGGATCATTTGCTCATTTTTCCAGATTTAGAACTGGATACCTCTTTGTTTCCTCCTTTGTTAATGCTCGTTAGTTGCCAAAAATAAACTTACTAAAACTAGTAAGTTTGTTTAAAATCAAAATTAAGCTGATCTGGGATGCAGTGAAGCTTACTTAAAAAAGAAATTTCCAGAAATAGCGAGTTCATTAAAAGGCTCAAAATTTCACTAGCATTTTCTCTAAAAGATCAGTTCCCTTTTAAACTTTACCAATTTACTGTTTTTCACAAAACTTCCCTTTTCGCAACCAAAGGCAAATGATACTCCATTTCAAACTCACCATAAATTGCTCAATGCTCATTCAAAGAACAAGGAACTTCAAGGAACTAAAGAAAAACTACCAAAGACACAAAACAAACAACCGAGTGGGCAAAAATGTAGGGTCCCCATTTACAATTAGGCAATCTGTGAAAAGTTCAAAACAAGTCCTAATTGTGGACATTACATAGAAAAACCTTCAATTTCTTATTAAAATCTCTTTGTTTCATGTTATTTCAAATTTTTGAGATCAAAACTAGAGCTATGCTGATGATAATGTGTTAACCAAGCACTAATTAACAAATATACAGGGAAAATCAACTAATCAACCTTAAGATAGTCTTTCTCTATTGGTGGTAAAAGTTTCAAAATTAATTCTTCATTGTAACTAATGTTCCATGGAGTTCAATATCACAAGCTGAAGAACCCCACTTGCAAAAACAATGCAAATAATTATGGAGATTGGGGAGATATTTGATGCATGTAGAACTGACCAAGGTTCCATCTTTGCTCAATATTTTGATACCCATATATGTATATCCTGTAAGTATAAATGCTGTACTGTATATTAAGTTCTCAAACCCATCATATAGGGCGAAATGCATTTAACCTCCATTGAGAGAGCACAACACATTGTTGTGTGGTGTTCAAACTTGGCACCAAGCATAGGCATCAAACCTACCTTGACTAATCTGACTAAACATGCTAGGGATGGGACTGACTACAAGTCCTGAGCAAATTTTAGAGTAAAAGTTACTAGAAAGTTAGCTAATGAAGACTCAATAGCTTGTGGGTGTGCTTGCCACCTTAGTACCAGATGAAGTGCATTGGACCTCCATTGAGGCAACACACAACATTACCTTGAGGTGTTCAACCTTGGGATAAAACTTGAAACCAACTACCTTGACTAACATTCCTACACGCACAAGGGCTGAGATCGGGCACAAGTCCCAAGCAGATTTTGGAGGAAGTGTTAATCTTAGCAAGTTACATAACAAAGACCCAATAGCTTGTGAGTGTGTTTTCTACCTCGATAAAAGTAAAAAAATACTAAAGTACTAAAATTTGCCCCTCAAACTTTAAAGGCCCTACAAACTTGTAAAAGATTTCCATCTTCAAAAGGTAAAAAAAATATAATTAAATGTGGAATAAGTGACCTTGTAGCTTTGTTTATTGATCTGGATCCCATGTGATCTAAAGAAAACTTCCTATCTTCAGCTAATCAAAAATAGAACAATAGAAAATCTACTAGGACACATACAAGAATTAACCAATAGACATTTGAGTGCAAAAGCCTTTAGTAATTGCTTCTAATTATCTTATCTTATCTAATTCTATCCAATGAAAGAACAGATTGGATACAATCAAATAAATGCAAACAAGGATGAGAACAAAAAATACCCATGACTAAATGAGGGTGAACAGATCCAACTAAATTGGTTAAACTTATAAATCACTTTGAGGTTGTTGAGATTTAAATGACAAACCTTCAATATGCATAGCACAATGACATAGTCGTTGAAAGCAGATGGTCACAATAACATATCACATTCCATAATTGTTGGTTGGGATTCCAACAATTGATCATCCAATTTCAAGCTCTACAAACAAAGTTGTATATGTGTTGTGTGCAAAATCAAAGATGGCATGGATGGTTGTTGTGTGCAAAATGCTATGTTTAATGTTGCATGTGAGTATGCAATGGTGCAAAGGACCATGGAACCTTGCACAAGGTTGCACAAAGTATCACAATACTTTTGCAATTGCATGAAGTTCTATTAATATCAATGCAATAGCATAAAGTTATATCGGCAAAAAGTGAGTGTGCTAAAATGCACAAAGTGAGCTAACAAAGAGCTTGTTGAGAGTAACACAATTATGCATATATAATTCTGTTAGAATGTGAGGTTGACAGTTGTCATTGATGTCAACATCTTCTATCAGATTCACTTGTTTTAGTAGTTGTGTACCAACAAGATTGGTGTATCGGTTGATTGCATATTGATTATTGTACACCAATAGCATTTGTATCGGGTGTTGTATTTACCGTTGGTTGTGTCTTAAATGCTTTACAATTTTGTGTCTTGGTGGTAGATCTTCTTGGCCCTAGTTGATCTACTTGGAAAGCAACATTTGGTGGATTGTGCTTTTTGGATCAACTCTTTGTGTGGTGTGTATCATGTTTTGGGTCCCAAAGGCTCTTCATAACATATTCATCATAACTATTAGCATTCGAGTTTGTAATGTTGTTGTAGCACATTGGATTTCTGAGGGAGCATTGTATTGGTCAAGTGGTCCACATCTCATTCTCATCATGGAATGGTTTTGTGTGAACTATTTGAAATTTGTTCTAGCTATCGGGTTTGAGGAGTACATCCAGTATAAATAAAGTATCATCTCAAGTGGATGTATGTTTGTTAGTGTCCATATATGATTATGTAATTTTCTTGTACGCGAGTTATATGTGATCAAGTGCAAACTTACTCAAATAGTTGATTCGGAGAAGTGCAACTAGTAGTAGATTGTGTTATAGAGGTTCAACAACTATATTCTATGGTGGTTCTACTTTCATTTTCATATGTTGGCTATAAGCCTATTGGCAGTGAGCCTTAAGTATTGTATTTCTAGGGGTAGCAACGCTAGCAGTGGAGCCTACCTGCAGTACCCCTTGTTGCAATGAGAATTTCTGGTAGCTAGCCCTTGTGTAACATCTGGTTTTCCCAGGTCTAAATTAACATCAATCATACTCAAGGAATACAGTTATTACTTCATTTCATAGGAAGACAGTTATATCATTCAGGTTCATGTGAATAAGATTTACCGCTAAAATCAGTTAAGACAAATTTTATTTTATTTTTAAACTTAAAAACTTGAAGTACCTTCAAATGAAATTATTACAGAAATTGAAAACTACATACCTCGAAAAAACTGAGATCGAATTCAAACTAGGGATACTTCTACAACCACCTGGGTTAGTCCACAATTACACTATAACAATTTCACATGACAACTATCATCTAAAAACCGCTATCTTATAATCAAATGATAATTAAATACTTCCATTACTTTAAATTAGGGCATCACATACCACTGTATCAATTAGGGCATCATTTACCACGGTTTCAATTTAGGGCTTCCGCAACCACGGATTCAACTAGGGCTTCCAATACCACTGTATCCAGCTGTCACACAATCAATTAGGGCTTCGAATTTCTTTTCCTTCCAATTACTTCTCTGTGACAGTAACTCAAGATTAGAAAATATACTTATATTCATTATTCATATATATATATATGAAAGTAAAATGATGATAACAATGAAATACTTCAATTTAATCTTACCTCCTCATAATTAAAAATGATAATACCTATTTCCGATAAACAATTGAATGCATGGCTTATCTCTGTCTGACGCATATCCAACATCTTGAGAGAGGTGAAACATTGTTAGGGCTTAACCACCCAACCTCGGACCACAATATATCCCCACACGTTCTCTAACAATAAAGGCCCTCCCTATTCGGAATTGACAGGGAACATCTACCATCCACTGGCCATCATGATATATAACACGCCATACGACTTGGCAACAAGAGATCATCATAACAAGAATATGCATGAGCTATTAATTAATTCATATTAAACGATAAATATTGAAATGTCTTAACTGATACTGGTTCATATCATTGACAATTCCTTTCTCACACCTCATCACCCATCTTCTTGGCTACACAGTCGGGTGAGAATTCTTAGAGCGAACGGTTCTAACAATTATTCAAGAAGATTTCATACATCCATCATTTCACATTCTATGATTATGTTCTTTAAAGATCACAAAATTGACAACATCCTTGACAATCATTCAACATGAATGGAGCATATATGAGCTAAAGCGTTATTTATTTTATTACTTATTTGATTCTGATATCATCCTTGTATTTTCTTTTACAGATTCATCTACACCGCATCACCCTAATCAGACCATCCAGCCGGTGATTTCCTTGGTGCTATCAAATTATCTTTACTGATATGTTTTGTACCTTCTTCACCTTATTCTGGCTCTTAGCCTAGTGAAATTCCTTGGTACTCTGATTTATTAACTCATTTCTGATTTAAACATGATTTCAAATTTGCATGATATATGCTATCCAAGAAGATGGTCTTTTAAGATAAAAGAAAATAAGAGAAGTTGCCTATTCGAATACCATGCAGTTTAACTAATTTGAACAGAAAATATGGCTAAGTAAATCGACTGACTTCCATAAAGATATAATAAATTGAGAGAATAACTATGGACGGCTTCATCTAGGACCTTTATCATAATAAGAAATAAGGACATATTGGATAGATACAAAAAATTGGCTATATGGTCGGCTTACAAGGAAGATTGCATATTTATTATCAAAAAGAAAAAAAAGTGAAAACATTTTTCTTAAAATACAAATGATGTCTTACGTGACTTGGCCCTGTGATAATGTGACTCGGATTTTGGAAATAGTTCTCCAATCGACAGCTATATGCTCAGCCGTATACTCTGTAAATACTTGTTGCATCCTTCGCACTGGGTTTTGTAAGCTGGTTGAAGGTTTCAGATGTGCTATGGCTTGCATGACTGGGAACAGTAATGGATGCAAAAGGCTAAGAGAATATGGTCCGAGTTACGTTGAAGTGTACAGGAAAAAGGAGAATGCCGAAGGCAAAGATCAATGCCGGTTATGTTCAATGGATCATATAATAAGCTTGAGCCTGACCTTACGATTGCCATTAGTTATAAAGAACCCATATGAATTCACTCAAATCAATTTTTAAAAAATAAGGCCGAAAAATAATTATACAATTCAAATTAAAGATAAGGAAGAGAAGTTGGAAAGATAAAAAACTCAAGTTGCCAAATGTTTAAATCGATTAATTATGCCAAGTTCTATTATTAAAGAATATTAAATTAGAAATAATAGAGTTGGAAGGTTGTAATTCGAAAATAATTCAAAAATTATTAAAATCTTATAAGTACTTTAAAACATTATTTTATTAAATTATTAAAATACAAAGATGCCAAAACATTTTTATATTCAAATGCACATATATAAACTATTATTAAAAATAATATGACGAAAGATAATTTAAAATCTTTTAAGAATACGTTTATATTTAAACTTAATTAATTAAATTAAATTAATTATTAACAACTCATGCAGTTCCAAAGATGTGTCCTATTTCAAATCACTAGGTCCTCTACCTGTCTCTCCAATGATGGTGATGCCCTGCCTAATTCTTTTCTAACAATGCTTCCACCCCTTCAACATGCTCCCTACAAGGAATTTCTCTGCAATTAAATTATAAATTATATAATCTTAAATAATCATAACAGTTAACCTTTCATCTTAATTCCATGAATTCACGATTAACGATCAACTAACATGTCATCTGCACTTGAAATCATAACGACCATCTTACCATCTCACCAGATTATATTAAATTAAACTGCCAACTAACTTCATGTGAACCTCAACAGCTATATTTCAAGCTAGGTCAAAAATTGGGATGTAACACCTTGTTGTAAAAATCACCTTAACCAATGTCACCTTAATAAGTGTTTTCATTTCATGAGAATTAGCTTCTTCATGGTTTTTCCGATTTTCCATGTAAAACCCGGTGTTGATTTTATCGGTGTTTTTGTATTTTCATGTTTATCTTTGTTATGGTGGTTTATTGTGCTTTAACCAACAGACCTTAAGTATTGGTTGATGGTTGTTAAGTATTTACCTACAGTTGGAAATTTTAAATAAGTGTGTGCGAATAACTGATTCACCCCCCCTCTCAGTTATTTGGCATGTTCAACAATTGGTATCAAAGCTTGGTTCCTCAATGTAGAGCTTAACAGCTTAAGGAAGATCGGAAGGCACACAAATGGAATATCCCTATGATGGACACAACTACTGTTTTTGAAGATTGGGAAAAGATGAAAGAAATCTATGAAGGAAATGATAAGGTAAAAAGACATTATAAAAACCTAAGGATAGAAGATGGAGAAGATATTAAGAGTTACTTTCAGAGAGTTGAGAGTAATGTGAATGAGATCAAGAATCTAGGTGGCAACATTACCAATGAAGACTTTATAAAGAAGATCTTGATGACATTGCCTGACAGTTATAGTGACAAGGTCTCAGCTATAGAAGAAGTGCATGACCCAAAGAAATTTACCAAAAAGCAATTATTTGGCACTTTGGCAGCATTTGAATCGATAAAATGTGGCAAAGACAAGAGCAGAAAACTTTGAAAGTGACTAAATTTGAAGAAGATCCTGATGGTGATAATGATGAAAAAATAAAAGCTTGCTTTGAAAGGAGACTGAAGAAAGGCACAGACAAATATAAAGGTAGGTTACCACTAAAATGCTTTAGATGTGGTAAGGTTGGTCATTTGGCTACTAGATGTCCTAGGAGAAGCCTTGGGCTGAATTCAAAAGATTCAATAAAAAGGCTTACTATGTGAATGAAGACGCTAGTATTCAGATGATGAATCAGAAGGATAAGATTGTTTGTTTTATATTGAGGAAGAAGATGAAAAATCAGAATTTGATATCTCTGACATTTGTTCTAAAGTTGATGTTGAAACTGCTTTGTTTATTAAAATAAATAAGAATAAATGGTTGACCGATAGTGTTTGTTCTCATCATATGACTAGAGAAAAAAGCAGATTTGTATCACTTGATAAGTATGATGGTGGTCTTCTTAAATTTGGTGATGATAAGGAAGCATATATTGTTGGAA
This sequence comes from Cupressus sempervirens, assembly GCA_028749045.1. Taxonomy (NCBI): domain Eukaryota; kingdom Viridiplantae; phylum Streptophyta; class Pinopsida; order Cupressales; family Cupressaceae; genus Cupressus; species Cupressus sempervirens. Next base: position 611,824,319 of record CM053784.1, on the reverse strand, counting down.
AAGGATCAATTACTTTTGATGGAAAAAATTACACCGACAATGTTTATTATGAGAAAGATGTATATCATAACTTGTTGAGTATTGGATAGATGTATGTGAATGGTTATGATGTCATATTTAAGAATGAAGGTAGTGAAATCTAGAAAAGGATAGGAGCATTAATTGTGGTCGGCAAGAGGATTGGAAGAAACATGTCTCAGCTTAAAGGAGCTACAGAAGGATGTTCGATATGTCGTGTTGATGACAATTGGCTTTGGCATCAAAGGATGTGCCCCATCAATTTTGACAATTTAATTAGGACAAGTTCATCTCATGTTGTTGGAGATCTACCTAGTCAGTAAACCAAACAATGTGATATGCAAAAGATATCAAGAAGGAAAACAAAGAAGAGAGACTTTCAAAGGAAAAGATCATTCATTTATTGGTTAACTAGATTTGGTGCATATCAACACTTGTGGTTCTACCAAAGCCAAAGGTATTCAAGGTGAGAGATACTTTATTCTATTTATCGATGATCATTCAAGATATACTCGGGTTAGTTTTCTAAAAGAAAAATCAAAAGCATTTGAGAAATTCAAGATTTTCAAGGCTAGAGTAGAAAATGAATGTGGTAAAAGGATTAAATGTTTAAGATGTAATAGAGGTCATGAGCTTATTTCTGATAAATTTAAAAGATAGTGTGAGAATCATGGAACCAGGAGACAGATGCCAACAGCTAGAACACCACAAAAAGAATGAACAAAACAATTTAGGAGGCAGCAAGGACTATGATCAAGGAAGCAAATCTACCGGATAATTACTAGAGTGTTAAATTTTCCAGGTTTTTTTCAAATATGTTGTAACTTGTAATAGCATTTGTAGAATTTTATGTGTGTTTCAAGTTACCTTCTCAAAGCATATGTATATGATTTTAAGAGGCATGTCTTTGTAAGGAGGCAGCAAGGACTATGATCAAGGAAGCAAATCTACCGGAAAATTACTAGAAAGTGTTAGATTTTCCAGGTTTTTTTCAAATATGTTGTAACTTGTAATAGCATTTGTAGAATTTTATGTGTGTTTCAAGTTACCTTCTCAAAGTATATGTATATGATTTTAAGAGGCATGTCTTCGTAGAGACATGTGCCTTTAACTCTCATTAGTTATCAATAATATTGTCATGATAAAGAGTAAGATATATATATATATATATAAAATACATATCTCATATATATACAAAGATTATGGGTTAGCGTATCCAAGAGAATCAGATTTCTCATTGACAGTATGCATAGATGTTGATTGAGCAGGTTCCTTGGATAACCCAAGGAGTGCCAATGGGTGAGCCTTCTTTCTTGGCTCTCAGTTAGCGGCTTGGTCAAGCAAGAAACGTGCTTTTATAACACTTTCTACAGCTGAATCAGAATAGATTGCAGCATCCTCGTGTTGTTCAAATGTATTATATATGAAGCAGACTTCGAAGAATATAAGAATTAGTTTCTCTGAACTGGTTCCTATGTGATAATAACAATGTTATCAGTATGTCAAAGAATCTGGTAATGCATTGCAGAACAAAACTCATTGACGTCAGATTTCACTCTATGAAGGAGAGGGTTGAGGCAAGTGATGTTAAATTGGAGTATGTACCCACAAAGGAGCAAATTGCAAATATATTTACAAAACCTTTGTGAAAATATACTTTCTAGTATCTCAGGGGGAAGTTGGGTGTTTTGTACCTTCTAGGATTTAGTAAAGCGCACTTGTGTGTGCTTTGGTCCAGTGCTTTGCAAATATGTATTTTTTTGGATCAGTACTTGTAGGCTTCCTCTTAGGTGGAGCAGTTTTTGCTTCCTGGCCCTTTGTCATTGTTGTCAAAGGGGGAGAGGCTCTTGGAGTTGGATTTCTCATCTTTTTAATTGATGAATGTCAACATCCATGACAAACGGGGAGATTATTAGAATGCGAGGTTGATGGGTGTCATTGATGCCAATATCTTCTCTTAATCTCAGTTGTTTCAGTAGCTGCTTACCGACGGGATTGGTGAATCAGTTGATTGCATATTTGATTATTGTACACCGATAGCGTACATATCGGGTGTTGTGTTTACCGTTGGTTCTAAATGCTTTATCATCCCGTGCCTCAATGGCAGATCTTCTTGGCATTGGCTAATCTACTTTGTGTGCAAAATTTGATGGATCATGGTTTTTGGATTGATCCTTTGTATAGCACGTCTATATGTTTTCTGTCCCAACAACTCTTCATAGCGTGTTCATCATAACCTTTGGCACCAGAGTTTGTGATGTTGTAGCGTGTTGGATTACTCGAGGAGTGTTGTATTGGTTGAGGTGATATGTGTCTCATTCTCATCGTGGAATGGCTTGGTGTGACCCATTTCATATCTATTCTAGCCAATAGGTTTGAGGAGTACATCCAATATAAATAAAATATCATCTCAAGTGGATGGATGTCCACGAGTGTCCACATATGATTATGTAATTTGCTTGTATGAGAGCTATATGTAATGCAAATGTGAACTTAGATAGTTGATTTGAGGAGGTGCAGGTAGTAGCAAATTGTGTTGTAGAGGTTCAGCAACTGTGTTTTGTGGTGTTTCTACTTTCATTTTCATATATTGGTTATAAGCCCATTGGCAGTAAGACTTATTGTATTTCTAGGGCATAGCTACCCTGACAGTGAAGCCTATTAACAACACCCCTTGTAGGGAGCATTTTCGACCGTTAGCCCTTGTTGTAAAAATCATCTTACTATGTTCTTATTTCATGAGAATTAGCTTCTTTGTGGTTTTTCCCAAATTAGGTTTTCCATGTATATTCTAGTGTTGATTGTTGATTGGTTGATGGTTGTTAAGTATTCACCAACAGTTGAAAAGTTTTAGTAAGTGTATGGGAATAATTTATTCACTCCCCTCTGAATTATTCAGCATGTTAAACAGATTCACACTTTCTTCAAAAGTAAAATCCCCCATTATGTTTTTAATAGGTTGTGGGAACTAAACAGAAAGCAGCTAAAGAATACTCCATTTAGCTTAATCTACAAGCTTACCTACCCAAATCACTTTAAACAAATGTTGTGTGCCTTGGTGGATCAAAAAAAATAGTGTTCAATATGATTTGATCCAAACAATTGTTTGCAAATTTATAGGATTGAAGTCCAAAAGATCTTGTGTTATTGCTAGCTCAAGGACAGAAAGAAAGTATGGATTGAGGAGTTCCACTATCAATATTGGATGGACCCAAATATTGAGAGAAATCAAGAAAGATCATGTCCTCGCCAATAGCAATCACAGTAGATAGAGGCTTCAGCTTCTTGTGTGGACTCTTCAAATGTCCTTTCCAAACATGCACTCAAACTTTGTTGCTAACTTTAACTCATGAGTAGTGTACTCCACATAGTGAGACTCTAAATATTCCTATTGTTCACATGTGAGGATCTATGAACCTACAGGTGACATTCTAAATGTCTTATACATACTTGTGTTCCCTTTCCACCTGTCATTCCTATGTCCATAAATTCATGTTGGATGATGCATAGTAGTATAAGCCCAAGAGTTCCATTGGTTGTAACACAACACACGTTTGGAATAGACTTTGCCTTGTACAATTGTGCAAGGTTTTGTCATAGGTATTCCATATTTGTAGCAAGTTGCAATCCCATGTGCATGGTTGACCACCTTCATCTAGCATCTATTTACAATTGGACTAATCCAATAGTATAGCCGACTCTCCCAAAAGTACAAAGAGCTTGTGGATCACAATCAAACTCAACGGGTGTTGGTACTCCATAGTGAACCCAAACACAATAGAAGAAAAGTCTAGGAATTTTCTACATTATGATGCTCTTCTTTCATGTAACTATGATGACCTTCTTCAAAAACCTATCCACTACATTATGTGTAGTCATTCCCATTGCTTTGTCATAGGTAGTCAGCTTATTAAATCCAAGTTGATAGATTCCTAGGGACTTAATGGAATCATTCGAGGTATATAGAACCATAGCTTCTTATTCCCAAGCTCAACAACACAACAAGGAATGCGAAAATTGGTAGGTCCTCAATTTTGTGCACATGAGAGGCCAATGCAAGTGTGCTTTGGCATTCCAATAGTAACACTTAAGTGTCTTGCAATTGCACCTCCAAAATAAGTCTTAAATGAGATGTGAACACAATGATAATACATGAGCTTGCAAATAATCCTATCAAACTGAAAGAAAATAGCATGAAGTACCAAATCGGAATTAATCAAAGAACAATTGTTTGAAGGGAGGTATCACCATGAGGTTAAGAAGTCAAAACCAAGAGCAAGCACACCAAGATCCAAGGAGACACAAGATTTGAAGTGGGGAAGCAAGGAAAAAACCTTCTCTGTTATGTAGATGGCATAAAGCCTAAAGAAAATACAATGAGAGAAAGAGAGAGTCAGCTTAGCATAGAAATGTTTCCATGGAAGAAAAAGAGGCACCTCAAATATATAAAGTGAGAGAGAGAGGAGTTACAAAGTAATTCCCAAGTCTAAGGGTGTTACCTAAGCATGCAATGTGTCACAATCCATATATGGAATAAAGAAGATGAGGTGTAAGAACTGAAAAGAGGGCAAACAACTTTTACGGACTCCTTAGGGATATTCCTACAAGAGATGAGAGAACAAAATTAACTTTACCAAGTAAGGAATAATTCTTAACAAAAACAAATGGCATTCGCCAATTTGTTTACCTTGCACATGCATGGTGTAAGTTTGCACAAAGTTTGGGTCTATTGAGTAGAAATTTTACTAGTCAAAAAAATTAGAGCTATACAAGTCCAACACTACAATGAGCGCACAGGCAATGGTTGATTGAGCTGCTCTTCCATTTCATTGTCCTTCTCATTGTATAAAACTTACCATTAGATGTAATCGGAACAAAGTAACTATTATGTTAGTACTTGTTAAAGCTAGTTGAGTTGGGTAGTTAGGTGGTAAGGAAATGCGTCAGTTGGTTTCCAACGAACCGACCCTTCTATAAATGTTTGCAACATTGGTATCGTACTCGTTGGTTTTTTGGTATTAATGAAGAAATCATTTCCTTGCCTACTGGTACTTAGGTTTTACTTCATATGTATCAATTAAACTATTCTATGTGATTAGCATATCTCTGTCTTTGTGAAACTTGAGTGATATTTCCACTCTACATTTTTGGCGTCATTGCCTAAGTCCGAACTTAGAGGTTGGTAGGATGGAGTAATGGGAAGGGCATTTGTACCGCTTATCAAGTAACAAACAGTGACAGGAAGAGGAGGAAATAACCAAGGAGGATCAATTGGCACGTGATCTGGTGACAGCGTGGGAAGTTGCGGTCGATCAATACATATGAAGGGAAGCTCGTGAGAGAACGGTCCCTAAAGGTACAGTACGCGATGAACTTCTAGTGCCACTAATGGTGTATGATCTCCTGGGAGAGTTTCCTTTCCTGTTAGCAAGCAATTTGTTACGAGTATAAGAGAAAGACAATAAAACTGATTCATGCCCCTGATTCCAAACATATATCCCAGGTGGATACAAGGAGAAGAAACTGAGGAAGAAGTCGCCTTGAAGAGACTACGTCTCCAATAGCAGCAAGAGAGACGTTGTAACTTGAGGGGAGGACAAGGGTATTCCACAAGAATCCAAGAGTGGTTGATCGAGCATACAATTGAAGGTATAGAAAATTTGGTCATTTCAAAGTCACCAACAAGGAAGTTGGGATACAAAAATTCAAAGACACCCATAGGGAGAGATTTCCAACAGGAGCAAAGTCAAGGAGGAGGGGAAACTTTCAATAGTTCATCCTTGAGAACAAACTTCTGATCGGGAGGGAATGTTCCATGGAGAGGAAGTGTTCCATCGAGAAGAAGTGTTCCATCAGGAGGTGTTCCATCGGGAGGAGTTCCATCAGGAGGTGTTCCATCAGGAGTTCCATCAAGACGTGTTCCATCGGGAGGTATTCCATCGAGAGGTGTTCACATAACGGCGATAGACAAACAAAAATTACCAAGGTTTACAGGGGACAACTTGGAAGACCCCGCTCGCCACTGTAAAACATGTATAACAATATGGCAAGCGAATGGACAAAATGACACGACGAAATGGTTAAAAGCCTTTCCGACCACATTAAGGGGTATTTCCATTGATTGGTATACGGATTAGCAAAGAAAAACACATGGAGTAATATTTGCATAGCCTTTGATGAAGAATTCAGACTCTTGAGAGATGACGATGAAATAGTAACAAAGATTTATGACACAAGACAAGGGAAGAGTGCATTTGTCAAAGCTTATAGCAAAAGACTGAAAGAGCTCATAGGAAAACTGGACAACAAGCCGGCAGATGGACTGAAGAAACGATGGTTCATTGAAGGACTAAGACCGTCCCTTAGAAAAAAAAATGAAGATAGTTCCACCATCAACCTTTGGGGATGCATGTACTCACGCCATGGACATAGAAAGTGAGAGTAAAACTTCTAAGGCAAGAAGGCATGGAAGCTCCAGTGAAAGTTCGGAAGAGAGTGAAGAAGAATCCAAAACTAATCAAGCCTTAAGAAAAAATTTGAGACGATTGATGAAGTGGCCGGGAGTAAAGAAGAAAAGAAAGAAGGGAGAGAACTCTAGAGTAGTGACTGTGAAAAGGAAGGCCATACAAAAGGATCTTGCCCGAAGAAAGCATTTTGCGAGATTGGTCAGGGAATGGAGCATACAATTAAAGATTGTCCTTGCAATTTAAAAACACGGAGTGCTCAAGTATTCGTGACCCAAGCGGAACAATCCACACCACCCTCCACTCCTCAGAAGAATAGAAATACGGAAGCCTCACCAGGAGAATACAGAAACAATAGGAGAGGAAGTAACAATATTAGCAATGACAATAACAATAACAACACACCCCGGCGTCCACTTCAGTATGATTCCAAAGGGAGACCAATGATCCAGTGTAGGAGATGCAATGAATGGGGACACTTTGCACAAGATTGCCAAAGCGGAGGAGGACAAAATGGATGGATGCTCTGTAAATGGTGTGGGCCAGGCAATCATGAAGATGAAGATAGCTCAAGACAGAAGGGAGTAAATATGTAAGACATTGAAGATGTAGAAGGCGAAATTCTTGCGGTCACCAAGATGCAAGCCAGAAAATTAACCTACCCAGATGCTAGTACAAAGACAGAAAGATTTCATGAAGCAAAGAAAGACATTCAAGATAGCAAGGGGGAGGGAGGAAAGACAATGTCGGAAAAACCTACTTCCAATAGGGGTATAACAAATATTGTGAGGCAAGTATTGGAAACTGCTATCCCAGTAAAAAAGGTGATTTATTAGAAACATTACCCCAATTGCAAGTGGCACTAACACAGGGGACAAAACCGAAAGAGACAACCTCAAAGAAAGAGAAGGAAGGAGAGGTACACACAGAAGACAATACATTGTTCATCATAGGGATGGGGAGAACACCAACGGTAGTAGAGATGGAGATACTAGGGTGCAAACTCTCAAATACTATTGTGGATGGAGGTTCCAGTGTAAATATCTTATCAGAAGAAACATGGAAGGAATTAGGGAAACCTACACTCTGGCCCCCAACATTTCAACTAGTAGGAGCAGACCAACATGGAATCAAGAGTATAGGAATGCTGATGCAACAAAAAGTCATCATTGGTACGCAACAATTTTTTATTGATTTTGTGGTTATCCCCTTAGAAAAGAAAGGGTACGATGCTTTATTAGGCAGGGGATGGTTGGTTGCAGCAAAAGTTACCCATAACTAGAAACAGAACACTCTATCTATTGAGACTAAAGGAAGAAAGTACATCATAGATCTCAAAAACCAGTCAGTAAGTTAGGACTTGGCATTGGACTCCAAAGGAGAAAACTATGAAGGGATGTAACCAAATGAGGAAGGGATGCTTAGACTAGGGGAATGCTCAGACGACGACACAAGTTCCCTTAATGGATTATTCCACTGGCAAATGGGAGACTATGCAGTTTTCCACAGAGAATGTAATATGTTGCAAATACAAGGATCTCAGTCGGAAGGAAGGTACACGAAGGAGTATACTGAGTATAAAGAGAATGGAGCGATAAAGTTATCTACTTTGGATGACAAACCTATTAGAGCCCTCATTAATGGGTCTAAGTTAAAAGCGTATGAGAAAAGGAGTAAATTGGCAAGTAGCTATTTTATAAATATAAAAGAGAAAAAAGGACGAAAAGAAAAAAGAGAAAGTGACCAAGGAGGAAAAACAAAACCAAGTCCTTATAAAGAGACAAAGTCAAAAAGCATTATCACAATTGACAGAAAAGGAATCGATAGATAGGAAGATGCAGCTAAGGTAGCCGTACGAATATCCATAGAATAGGAAGGAGCAATCGAGGAGGTAGCTGTATGGACAGCCATACAAGAGGGAAGGGTGGCCGTTCAAAGGCACTTCCAGAACATACCCATATGGCAGCACAGTGAAAAAGGCATACGGCAAAACAATGTACGCAAGGTGAACACGTCCGTACGGCAGCAAGGAAGTGCAGTCGTACAGTAGCAGCAAAGAATTACATCCGTATGGTAACAAGGAAGTATGTCCGTAAGGCAACAAGGAACTACATCCGTACGCCAAGACACGCTTGTATGACAGAGACACTAGTCCATACGGCAACAGGCTTCAGAAGGAAATCCCGTATGGTAGCCACCCGTATGACAACCACCCATACAACAGTCACCTGTACGACAGTCATCCATACAGCAGGCAACAATACGACAAGTAGCAATACGACGGGCAGCAGTACGGAAGGCAGCAGTACAACAAGCAGTAGTACATGAAGCATCCGTAAGCACATGAAGCATCCATACAAGTGGTACAGAATGGAGTAAGTACGGCTTCTGTACGAGAGGCAAAGGAGAAAAAGTTAGTACAAGAAAGCGAAGCATCCGTACGCATACTACAACAGCAACCGTCCGAACAGGAGGCATTGAAAGGAAGAACAGCCGTACTTATCAGTTCCAAGACAGGAGGAAGCTCAGGGTCGTACGGTGGCTTTCTAGATACATGCTTGGTCTGTACCACATTGCCATACGTGGAAGAAGTCTGTTACAAGCAGTCATAGCACAAGAACGGTTGGTACAGGTGACACATACAAGTAGTTAAAGAAGAAGAGATAAGGGAGATGGCACTAAAAGCAAAGGAAGAGATAAGGGAGATGACAAAGGGAAAAGGTGAGATGGCAAAGGGCAGCGACAGCATTGGCAGGTTATGGCTGCCACCTCTCATTAATGGGAAGCAGAAAAAGTGGCCATGGAGGAAGCCTAGAAGATAGAGAAAGCAGATCCAAGCACAAGGATGTCCTCCCATCCCTCTTCTTGCAGTCAAAGTTCTTTTTTGTTGTTTTCATGTTCAGCAGTCGTCTGGAAGACGACTTCTTTTTTTTGGGGGGGGGGGGATAGATGTAGTCGGAATAAAGTAACTATTATGTTAGTACTTGTTAAAGCTAGTTAGGTTGGGTAGTTAGGTGGTAAGGAAATGCGTTACTTGGTTTCCAACTAACCAACCCTTCTATAAATGTCTGGAACATTGGTATTGTACTCATGTTGGTTTTTTGGTATTAATAAATAAATCATTTTGTTGCCTATTGGTACTTAGGTTTTACTTCATATGTATCAATTGAACTATTTAATGTGATTAACATATCTCTGTATCTATGAAACTTGAGTAATATTTCCACTCTACATTAGATAAAACTATTGCAACAACGCTTCCACTTTATTTGGTGTGCCTTCTCCAAGTTTTTCTATGTGCAAAAGCTAAAGTGACTTATGATCAAAATGAATGACAATATCCTTATCCAAAATATAGTGGTGTTGTTAATTAACAGCTTGAATAATAGCATACAATTCTTTTGCATTGGTGGAGTAGTAGTAAATTGTATTTCTAAAAGTATCTAAGTTACAAGAAACTAGATGTCCATGTTGTTTGAGCACTATGTTGAGTGTGTGATCAAATGCATTGATCAAAATCTCAAAGGATATGCAGAGTTGAAACTTGCCAAAAGAGGCACGCAAAGGAACTACTTAAACTTATCGAAGAAGAGTTGCTGCTCAATTGTTCACAAGAATTCTACTTTGGTGCAAATAATTTGATTGAGTAGTCGAGAAATGTGTGAGAATCATTAAACAAACTAATATAAGAATTTGGGTGTCCAAGAAATTTGAACAAATCCCTGATATTGTGTAGAGTTAGCTAGTCACAAATCACCTTGAACTTCTCTGGATCTAGTTTATGTGGCCTAAATACTAGATTTGCAAGATGCTAAAGGTGCATTTGTTGAGGATGGGCTACAACTTGTGTTGGTGTGTTGGCACAAATTTTCTAGGACATGGAAGATATGCTCCATTGCATCCTCCCAACTCTTGTTGAAGATGAGTATGTCACTTGGGTAGACAATGACAAATGAGTTGGTGAATGGTTACAAGATGTCATTCATCAAGCACATTAATATTATTAGTGCACTAATCAAGCCACAACGTGAAACTATTCATTCCTACAATCCCTCCTTGGTTTTTGAATTATGAAATCCAAGTATCCTTAACACAAATTGGCACCAAATGATATCTAAATTTGAGCTCAAGTTTGGTGAAGTATTTGCACTATAGAGCTAGTTCAAGAGATCATCAATGCGTAGAGGTGGATACATGTTCTTCACAATGACCTTGTTACATGCATGATAGTCAATACAAAGGCACCATTTTCCTTTCAATAGAAAAACCTTAACTTGCCTTGACCAATTAACTCCTTGACTTGCACCAAACTTCATTATTCTCTCAAGTAGATCAATGGTAAGTATGACTATTTGAAAGACAGTATCTAGGAAATTATATTCAATGTTGTACCAAACAATTTAGGAAGTTCTTTTCATTCAACAAAAACATCTCCATAGTGCTATTATACCTCCTTAAGTTGTTGCCATGGACTTTGTAAAACCTTGCACACCACCAATGCTCTCTTGCTTTTTAATGCAAATGCCTCTAGGTAGACCATGAGAACCATGAACTTTTGCACGAGGGAAATGATCTTGTGGCATTGTTTAGTGAATATTAGGATTACCTTGGGCTTTGATGAAGACTCTTGGAGGTTGAAGTAATGATTGGTGACATTCACTATCCATCTCTACAACTTGACCTAATAGACGATATTTTATTGCACATTTATAGTCTTCCAAGTACAACATCACAAACTTCCAACAATGTTGTGTCACAAGTGATTGTGTCCTACATGGGATTTATTACATAATTGAAATGACACAAAATTATTTTCCTTATTGCAACCATCCCAAAGAGTAAGGCTTCAAGTACACTTCAATAGACAGACCTAGCCACTTGATTGTGTCTAGAAAAATGATGTTCTTTGGCTTTTGCCAATGATGATGATATGCAACTATCATTGTCATGACCCTTCCTTAGGCCAACCCAGCTTTATCTTGATTAAAAAATAAAACAAAAAAGAGTTTATCAACACTACAGACCTATGTAAAATATTAATAAACATTTAAATGTAAAATATTAATATAAGTGAAATTTACATTTGTTTTGGGATGCCAAACTTTGGGGCCATTAGCCCTATTTCCCAGTCTTAAATAATTGCTCGTTTGTGTGCCCTTTTGGGGATATTTTTTGGGAAAAGATTTGGCTGTTGCAACTCTTACATTAAAGCAGGGGCTATTGTTGAGTTTTGTGAGGTGAGGACAAAACCCCTCCACTCACATAACCGATCAGATTGCCAACTATTTGCAGTTTGAACTTTGCAACCCTTTACAGTGCAGAGATCAGTGAACTGTGCACTGACAGGGTCTGATTTGCCACCCTTATAAGGGTTCATTGAACATTCCCAGTTGCTGGTCTCCGGTAACAGATTTAAGGGCACATAGTCTGATTTGCCACTCTTATCAGTGTTTACTTCCAGGAACTGGTCTCCATTAGCAGATTTAAAAGGGCTTGCCTGGGAAATCTTCACTCACAGTTTTCCTCACCTTCCAGGAGATTCAGATTGCAGACCAAAATAAGTCAGGGTTCATGCAAGGAAGTCCAAATCGCTGTTGCTGATCAGTACACAGGTCGCAAGGGTCAAAATCAGATCAAATCTGCAGGCCTCTAAAACATCAAAAGCACCTCTCAGAGGCACCAAATAACAGATCCCGGTCTTACAAACATTAGCAAAGGAAAGGGCCTTGACTCACATGCTTAGAACTGAGTTATCATCAGATCAGGTCAGAGACGATATTCAGATCTCTTTAACCATGGTGAAGTCAAGAGAGGCAAGGTGCAATATGTCATTTGTAATCTGCTGATGTTTACTATCTAAAAGTAAGGAGTCAAACCATCCAGCCACTCATTTGGCAAGGAGGAGCGATCTGAACAAATCTCCTAATGAGGAGATTATATCTAACTTCTAATTCATAAGATTCTGTATGCTGTTTTAGATCTAAGATACTGATGCGTGCTAGTTTTGCCCAGATGTTTGTCGAAGCGTCAGGGAGGTGGTCAAGAAGCATGGCTTCTGCCTGTGGGTTCTCACGGGATGCTTGGGAAAGTATCTGTCAAGCATCTGTCACACATCCAGCTGAATCCACAGAGCATCCAGGATTTTTAGGCGGCAAGTCACTTAAGTGACACAATATAACATGTGTTATTTTGGTTTTTTGGTTTTTTATCATATTTTGTCTCCTTTTTGCCCCAAAACCCTAAAACGGCCCTAATATAGGCCATTCATTGCTCATTCTCTCATTTTGTTTGCAGCTGGGCTCTCTTCTCATTTGGTCTCCATTTTGAAAGCAAAGTCATTATTCTTGAAGAGGATCATTCGTAGGGTGTCTACTAGCTTCTATAAAGGATGTCTAAGCATCTATGATAAGCATTTGATTTCATGAGCTTTTTAGTGAATTTTTTTTTAATGTTCGTGAATTTTTCAAGTTTTGGAAGAATTTTTCCAAATTTTGTCATTTTTTTTTTTTAAGAAATGAAAGAACAAGTTAAGCTATCTTTTTAAAGTATTTTTGTATCGTATATTTGTAATTCTATGTTTCATGTTCATAGTTTATTTAAATATTTCTAATTTAATATTTTTTTCTTATTAAATTCATAGTGTCTATTGTGCAAGAATGGCCACTACTAGTAGTCAAAGTTCAGCAACAGGGCAAACTGAACGAAGTGATAACTTCAATATTGATGTGGCATCTCCATTATGAAGACACACCACAAGATTATCACAGGTTTCAGGAGGTGGGTCATACATTTGGAAATGCAATGTATGTCATAATAGTAAACCATTCAACAACTCATATTCTGGAGTCAAGGCTCATTTTATGGGCTCTACTGGTAAAGTACTAGTATTGTGCAAGGGAAGCAAAGATGGAAAAAGGATGAGCAATGCATAGTTAGCCGGATTTATAAAAGAGCAAGAAGTTGTTGATCGTTTAGTGAGCAAATCAAAAACAAGTTTCTACAAACCTTCATCCACAAAGAGCAAAGTGAATGTGCCCACCGATCATATTGCATTCTCCAAACATCCATTCTTGGAAGTGGGAGAGGAAGATGAAGAAGTAGAAGTTTTTATCCACAAAAGAGGTTTGTTGGATCAAGCATTCAAAATGGAGGCAAGAGATATTGTTGGTGAAGCAATTGCACATTGCCTTTATGCCAATGGTCTTCCTTTCAATTTGGTAAGATCATCATATTGGAAAGAAATGGTTGCATCCATCTTAGAGCGTCAACTGATTACATGAGCCCTAGGTATGAAAAGGTGCATACTACTCTTTTGCAAAAAGAAAAGATTTCTATAGACAAAGCTCTCCAACCAATTAGAACATCTTGGAAAAACTATTGTGTCCAATGGATGGAAAGACACTGATTGCAATGTCCCCCAAAGGGCAATGTTTTGAGGACTATTGATTGTGAATGACAAGTTAAGGATTTACAATTCATTTCTAGAATTCTCATTGATGAGGTAGAGATGGTGGGCAGTGAGGATGTGGTCCAGGTGGTCATAGATAATGCCAAGAATTGTATGGGTACAAGTGCTTTGGTTGAGTCTCAATACGACCATATTTTTTTGGACACCATGCATCGTACACTCTCTCAAGTTGGCCATGCAACAAATTGGCACCCAAATAGATTGGGTGAAGCAAATATACCAAGAGGGAGAGAACATACAAATGTTTGTGACAAACCACCACATGTCACAATCTATATTCAAGTCATTCTCCAAGTTGGAGTTGTTGAAGGTAAATTTAAAATTGTAATTACTTAGTTTCATTTATTTATTTATTTTGAATAAATTTTATATTCATGTTCAATTATCAAATTGTTTCTTGTTTATAACTTTATATTTGCTGTCATATTGTCAATTTGCTTAGGTTGTTGGGACTAGATTTGCATCTCATACTGTTGTTATGAAACAACTCCTCGAGGGGTGATCAGCATTGAGCCAAATGGTTATTTGTAACCAATGGGCTATATGGAAGGCTTCAAATTGAGAGAGAGCCTTGAAGGTCAGGGGTATGGTTTTGGATGAGCATTGGTGGGCTCATGTGCAATTTGTATTGGATTTCACCAAGCCTATCATGACTATGCTACGCTTTGCCAATACAAATGCACCTTGCTTGGGGGATGTGTACGATGGCATGGACACCATGGTAGAAAAGGTAAAGCTTTCCATACAAGCACATGAGACTAACCCCACAGAATGTGAAGCCTTGTTCAAAAAGGTGGAGGCAATCATTCATCATCATTGGGAGAAGATGACTACCCCATTGCACCTCCTTGCATATGTCTTATCTCCAAGGTACTATAGCCAGGAAATACTTGCTCTACCGGATAAAATTGCACCATATGCGGATGAAGAAGTTGCTATTGGGTGCTACACTACATTTGCAAGACTCTTCCCAAATGATGAAATGCACAAAAAGGTGAGGCTAGAATTTGGCTTATTTTCTTCAGGATCAAAACTTACTCCATATGCAACAAAGGACCAAAATGACATGGGAGCTATCAAATGGTGGTACATGTATGGTCAACCATTCAAGAATCTACGACCTCTTGCAATCAAGATCCTCTCACAAGTAAGTTTTTATTTTTATTTTTTTAGCAATTGTATTCTACACTTTAGTATTTAACATTCTTTAATTTGCTTTTCATTTGTATGTTTAATTTTATGAACACTATCCAGGTTGGAAATTCTTCTGCTGCTGAACAGAATTGGAATACATACTCCTATATCCATTTAGTGAAGCGCAACAGGTTAGGCTCAAAGAAAGCTAAGGACTTGGTTTATATACATACCAACTTGCATCTTTTGTCATGTAAGGAGGATGGATACAAGGAAGGGTCAACCAAGCTTTGGGATGTAGCCCCTGAATGTGCAAACTTGTGTGCAACAATTCAGGAGCTTACTATGATGACAGAGGATGATGTTGATAACATCATAGCACGTGCATCTAGCACAATTGGAATCATGTTTCGTACAAATGAGCTTGCAAGTGTTGCAATAGAAGGAGATGATGAGAATGTGGAATTTTTTAGAATCTTTATGATTTTGATTGACTGAATTTGATTTGTGAATCTTAAGCCTTGTCTCTTGATTAATCAACATTGAACCATAAACTATGTTTTGATTTTGTAATTTGAATTGCATTGGAATCTTGAACTTGAGTAATTTACTAATTAGACATTATTGTTATTTCAATTTGAATATGCTAATTGCTACAGAATGGTTTGTTTTTTTTTTTTCTTGTATTTCTTTGTATACATAAATTAGTGTATATATATATATATATATGGATACACCCAAACACATCCAAAACCCCCAAAAAAAAAATTGCGCATCAGCAGCCCACACCTACAAAAACATCAAAACCAGCATCAGTAACTTAGTTTTAGATCTATAATGATCTCAGTCAAATTCAAAATTGAAACTCTGTTGCTCAGCTTTTGTATTGAGATCTCTACTAATATACTTTATAAAATTCTAGGGTATTTTTGAGGGTGACTATTTGTTGGGTGTTTTTTTTTCCAATGAATACTAATGATTTGTAACTACTGAAGATGAATTACTATGTTCCCCCAAATTTTTGGGACAGGGGCGGCGGGGGATGACGGGACGAGTTTCTAGGACAGCAAATTTTTTTGGCGATTTTGGGGACCAGGGGGGGACTGAAAACAGGGACGGCTATATATATATAGAGGAAAATTTTAAAATATACACTAAAGGTTGCAAATATATATGTCATTCATATGAAACTAAGCACAAAGCATGTCATTTAAACATTATAGAACCATAACATACAACATTTGAATGTCATCTAGGAAATAATAACCGATTTAAGTGCTCAATTGTCAATATGCATATCAATATGTGAACAAAAACATTTAAATATAAGTTTAACAGTGAACAATATCATAAAAATCTGAAAATCTAAATATGCCCAAGTTATAGGCCCAAAAGCTAGAGGGCTGCCATAAAATATCAATGTACCATCATTGTGTTCAAGTTCAACATAGAAAAATGAAGCAGACTATTGCTCCTATTCTGCCTCTGCCGCAATGGCATCAAAACTAGAGTCCTCCTCACTATCATCCTCCACATGAAGCGCAGTCTCATCTAATGGAACCCCAACCAATCCTAGTGTTGTGTCATCCTCATCTATCAGGGCCACTTCCTTAGGCTCAACATCCCACCACAAAGTGGTGTCTGCCTACACTCTGGAGTCTAACGATCTGCAATTCGAAGAGCATTATGCACTGTCACTAGCTTCTCTGCTCTTTTAGAGGTAAGTCTATTCCTCTTGATAAAGTGGATAAATGAATATGTGGACCAATTCCTCTCTACAATTGAGGAACTAGCAACCTTTGCAAGGAGGTGAGTGGCAAGTGTTTTTAACTCGGGTGTATCTCTCCCATGCCATATCCACCATCCAATAGGATCTCTCTATGCCAAAACAACTCTATCCAACCTTGCTTGTGGCTTACCCAAGTTTAAGCCACGAAGGTTGGTGAAGTCAAGGAACTATGCACGAAGAGTAGAGGCCTCTTGAGCTGAATACATCTTATCAATGGCTCTTGTGAAGCCATCCAATACCTCGAGATCATCACGTGGGAGGCCCCTTCCACCCAACTGTCCATACCATTTGGGATTTAGAGCAAAGGCTCCCATATGAAGCAAGGTATTCATCATGTTCCACCTCCATGTCAGAATAAGCCTAATAAGCTCCTCATAAACCCCAATTTAGGATCCTTTGTTGCAACAATTCTCTTCATCTTCCCCAACATGTTGTCAATAGTCTTATATATCTCTCCCAAACTAGAAGCATCAGTATCAACATATCTAATGACATCTACAATCGTTGCTATGACAGAGCAAATATATCTACAAGATGCAAACAAAAATTAAAATCAGAATTAGAAATTTTATGATTTTAAGACTGTTAGTATGAAAAACAGCAAGCAAAAGACTAACATTAAATTTAAAATCAGCAACTTACCTCATTGTGGACCACCAACTCTTATCAAGGATCCTTTGCTTCATCGTTTTTCCTTTGAAGGACTTAGAATTGGATCATCGTACCCACTCTGGATTCACCACTATCAATTGAAGGGCCTCATACACCTCAATCATCCTCTCCATCAAGATGAAATATGTGCAATATCTATAGAGACAATTATAAATTAAAATAAAGTTAAACATTAATGATTAAAAATATCAAATGTAAGTTTGTAACAATTATAAATAAAAATAAACTTAAAGCAAACTAAAAATAAACTATAATTAAAATTGGCATACCTTGTCTTGGCTGGTTTGAGGAACGCCTTCTTAGAGGACCTAAATAGAGCAAGTGAAGTGTGGTGGTTGCATTTAAACATTTGCACTTCTCTAGCTTCTAACACCACCTATTTCACCCATTCAATCTTCCCTATGTCCTTCAATGCATTGTTCAAAGCATGAACACAAGGGGTCCAAAAGATGTGCCTATAAGCACCATCTATCATCAAACCACCTAATTTGCATACAAGTACAGAATCTGTGATAACTAGTACTACACTAGCCGACCCAACCTCCTCTATGGCATCTCTCAGAATGGTAAACTAGAATTTTGCATCCTTCTTCTTTCCTTAGTAATCTATGGCTTTCAAAAAATAAGAGCCAGCAAGGGATGTGACAATGATATTGATGAGTGGCCGATGTCTAACATCAGTCCACCCACCCATCACAATAAAGCAGCCCATCCTAACCCAAGTGCATTTCATATCCTCAAACAACAAAGCAACCCTTGAGTACTCTTCATCTAGGATGGTGGTTCATAGCTTATGCTCACCAAGGGATACAAATGAGGCATTCATATTCAATATATCTTTCACCATTTGTTTGAAATAAGTGGAACGGGCTACATGATATGGGATACCATTAGCAACAAAGAATCTACCACTGGATGCCTCACACTTTTCCTTTGCCTGTACATTAAACATACTTTCCACCGAGCCCTTCTGACCACTACTCACCTTTATCTTCCCTCTAGACTCAATAGGGCTGCCACTAGTACCAATGGCAGATGACATATGCCTAGATGATTGTGAAAGAATAGATGGTGATGTCATTGTCAAATTTTGCCCCTCTATTTCAGCCTCCAAGTGCAATCTTTGTTCATCAATCAAGTTAGGACAAGCTTTGACTTCATGACATGCAACACCTAAAAAGTGTGACATCACCCTTGTATAGCTACCCCTAAAATCATCAAGACAAACATGGCAATCCCATAGCCTAGTCCCTCCTGAATTCCTTTTCTCTTTTGGCCTAGGTGTGACATATTGGAGAAGAGGTTTTTCCTATTGAAAGGGCCCTTTTCAAAATCCTTCATGATGGCGGAAGGGCATTTAAACAAATCAGATTTAGGATCAGCTCTTTTCCTAGTCCCACTACTAGCAACATCACCCCCAACCACATTTTCTTCCTCATCACCACTACTACTAGTACTCCCACTACTGCTCATTGCACTTTGTTTTGAGATTTAAATATGCAAGGGAAATATGAGCTGAAACAATAAAAAAAAAATTAAAATTAGACTTTTCAAGCTGCAAATCTATTTAAAAAATAAAAAATGGAAGCATAAAGAGTTTCATACTTACTTGGTGCACAAAATGGAAGCTCAAACCCCTGATCAAGCTCTTGAAAGCAAAAAAATCACCTTGTCTTCTTGCAAAATGAAACCCCCAGCTAGTTGCAACACACTCCAACTTCACTAGCAAAATTAAACAAATGACAAAACAACCAAAATGTGGTCTCCTTTAACCTTTTAGGGCTTTTGGAGGGGTGAGGCCCACCTAGGTGACCAAGTTGGAAGCCTTAAGTGTTTGTTTCTGTGTTCACTTTTTTTTTGGTTGCATGCAAAAAATTGGGGACAATCGGCCATCCCCGGTACAAAAAGGGGACATCTAGACATCCCCTTTCCGTACCAAGGACGGCAAGTTGTCCCCCCTTTTTTACCCAAGCGTCCCTAAGTACCCGAGACGTCCCCTACCAATTTGGTCATTATGAGGATGGTTGGGGGATGTCCCATACTCATCCCCATCTCGGAAACTTGGGGTTTTTTGCCAGGGACACATCCCCGAGGTAAATTAAAACCCTACAAAGCATACAAAACTGGTGAAGGTTGGTTTGTTAAAAATTTAAAACCCTAGGATATCACAATCATCCATCAAGCAAGCACAATGTATGGAACATATGCTCACATTCTTTTGAAGTACCAATAGCACAGTGCTAGCATATGAAAAAGTTGTCACTAGACCATTATCCTTGACTTACACAGCTAAGCATTGTTGTACACGACATTCAGCATCATTGTGTAAGCTAATGCGATGTGATGGCACCACTTATCACCTTGTTCTTCTTTTTACCTTTGACCTGGTTTGCTGCATCCAATGTTCAGGCTTTGAAATTCGATGCAAATGATTTGGAGATTTATGACTGCTTTTGGAGCCAAATCTTAAGAAAATCTGTTCCTGTTTGAAGAAAGCTTCTGCCAGAGCTTGGATTTGGCTTCAGCCTCGGATGCATCACAAATTGATAGCTCAAAGGTATCAAATTTCATGGACTTCAATTTGAAGAAAATATAAGGTCATAACCCACTAATGTATTTGAGCATTATATGTTGATTGGGAGTGTCCTCATGAGATGCATAAAATAGTCATGGATCACATTGTGCATTCTTCAATTGTTTGCTCCTCTACATTTTTGAAGTTATTGACAAAGAAGTAAGACTTTTAGCTTTCAAATCCAATTATCCAATGCAAAGCCATCAATCTTGCCTTCAAATGTCATCATAATTAAATTTAGTTGTAAATTGAAAGCATTGATTGAATGAGGAAATATGTTGTTTTGATGTGCATTGTGGAGTTGTATCAAGTTGAATTGTGAGTATGTAAGTAAAACTGACTGAAGCATATAGGCATTGTATCTAGAAGGCATGTTGAAAAATCTTATCCAATGCAAAGCCATCAATCTTGTTTTCAAAGACAGTTACATCTAAATTGACTTGTACTTTGAAAGCATTGGTTGAGTGGCGAAGCATGTTGGTTTTGAGGGTCATTGTGGTGTTAAGCCAAGTTGTATCATGAGTTTCCAAAACTGACTGAAGCGCTATTGGCATTGTATCTTGAAAGCATCTTGAAACATATTTTGAATATCTAGAAATATGTCAAATGAACTTTTCTGTTCACTGGCCATCTTGCTTTGCTATGTCATTCTTCTATATAATTTTAAGTTGAAGCAGGCATGCAACTTTCCTTCTTCAATTCTGTTTACATAAGCCCAGGCACATGCAATATGCTAGTCATTGATACTAATGGTCTAGACCCTAGGTGATCCAGGGGGCAATCTTATCTTTAAGCTCATGAAAGACAGAATTATATAACATGTGATGAAAAACAAATATAGGAACTCAACCAATCCACGTTTGAGCACATAAATCTATAGAAATTGGAGCCGCCTCCATGCTGAGTGTGAGAAGCTTGAGCGGCTACCCAGGGATCATTTACTATTCGTCCCACTTACCTCATTCAAACAACATTAACAACAAATGCTAGTGCCACAGTAAACACAACTAAAAATCAAGCCAAACAAATGGATCTGCAGTCCCTTTAAAGGTAATCACCTAGAACTGCACCAGTCCACCCGCAAAACTTCACATACCTTATTTCTATGAGCATTTGCACCTACAGTGTTCAAATCCCGGTACACAAAAAATCTAGACATCAATTAACAAGAGAGCTCCTAATTAATATCCTTCAGCATAGCATCTCATGGCTTGACAATTTTTAGGATTATTCCATAGATCTTATAGTAGTAAGCACGCTTAAAATATTAAGCTAAATCTTTTTAGGAAGTTAATCATATAATTTGTTTTAAAGAAACAACTAATATTAAATTATGTAGATAAAAGGGAGTTTTAGTCGCAACTAATAGTAAAATATGTAGATATATGACGTGTGACTCCTGGAGAAACTGATGCTGGAAAATTAAAAACTGAAAAATGGAGGCCTCAATCTTTAAAAACAAGAATCCAATTTATCCTGTAATTTTCATTTCCAAGCTAGTATAGAAACAGATATTGAAGCCCCCTCCAGAGGACCGCATCTTCATTATCTTATAAAAAAATATGCCAAGAATTCCAGCCCAAAAAACTTACTTAGGATGGAAGTTTAAAATAAAGAAAAAGATGGGAATAAATAGCCTACTCTTTTCCTCATTCGTTTGTAATCGCTGGCCTTGTATTCTTGTTTGCTGCTCTTCATGATTCGAAGCATGTGAATCTCTCCCTTGAGATCAATAACTTCTTCGTTTATATCCTCGGTGCTTTTTCCTCTGATTTCTTGAAGGCTCAACTCCCTCTTGCCCATCATTACTTGCAGAGGTTTAACTGGCTTATGACGGTAAATGCTCTGTCCAAAGCCTATCCTCGTGGAAGTGAAATGGGCGCTTAAGCTTCCAATTCTTCTGGAGTTGGAGAGAGTCGGAGCATGACATGGAGGCTTCCACGAGCTCATCACATTGCTCGCCATGCCAGGTGCCAACATTGAAACTGATATTGTGCTGTTCTCTTCTAACTCAAGCCTCTCGATGAAGATAATAAAATGTTCCTGCCAATCTTCTGTTAACGAATAGGACGCAATTAATATGTTTTAATTTAAATCGGGTTTACTGGTTCTCTCTTCTAGTGTAAATCAGTGTTGGTTCTCTTACCCTCTTATTGTAGTTGCCGTGGGCAAATACTATTCCATGAATTAGTAATTAGTTCTTCATCGGTGAACTAATAAAAAATAATTATTTTTCTATTTTAAAAAATTTTAATGTTTAATTTTTTTTAATAATTAAAAAATTATAAACTATTTTTTTGTCAAAATATTAGGTCATTTTGAATTTGAATTTTAATATAACTTTAATTTTGATTTGTTACATATTCTTAATTTGTTGTAAGTTGAGTTTTTAATATAAAATTGATGTATGCATCATATTATTATTAATATAGTCTAAAAAATTTCTTATGATATATTAAATAATCTAATTTAAAAATATATATGATGTTAATATGTTTATGCTTTCAAATTTTTAAATAGAAATATTTAAATTTTTTTAATAAAACTATTTAATTTTTTTAATAATGTTGAATGTTTTAATTTTAGTAGGTAATTAGTTAATTAATATTAGACTTCATTATTTTTTTTCACTTGACATATTTCTGTTTTGATATTTATTTGTACATGATTCTAAATATTTCTATACTTATACTAATAATTATTAAGAGCTATTATACCTTTCCTTTACATTAAATTTTAAATTAAATAAATTATTAAAATTAATTTATAATTATTGTTAGAGTAAAAATTATATTAGAATTAACTCCTTATACGACAAGTACATGCCACTATGTGGCACTTGTTTAGTAAACAATATTTTTAGGTAGCTTCCACTTGTATACTTCAATGATCTTTTTAATGGAATGTTTTATGAGGTAATATTTAATTGATGAAGTTGGAAACATTTTAATATGTTTTATTTTGGAAAAAAATATAGTTATTAAATTTGTAAATTTGGAATTGTAATGTTGCATGGTATTGTTCAAAATAAAATATTCATTAGTAATGGTATATTAGGTTAATAACTTTTTCAACAAATATGGAACTTTTTACTAATTTATATTGTTAAAATTTATTTTTTATATGCTAAAGTTTACTTATTTATATGATGATTCAAGTCTTGTATTATATTAATAGGTTTTCTAATGAAAAGGTATGACAAAAAATTTAGACTTCTAATTTGGAGAAATAAAATAAGTAGAAAATTACAACATACAAGATATTTCTAAGATGGTGTTAGGAAGACAAGTAGCAAAAGGTAAGTTAGGTTGATTCAAGCTAACCACAAATTATCATTAATTACCTTAAGATCATTTCCCTTCATAGGGGGAGGGGGAAGAGATAGAGGATGCAAACATATAAATGTATATATGCATGCATACATGTGTGTGTGTGTGTGCGTGCATGCGTGTGTGGGAGAGAGAGAGAGAGAGAGAGAGAGGGAGGTACCATGGCAAGATGAGAGGCAAGATATCACAAAAGGGAGAAAGAGATAGAAAATAAAGAAAGAGAACAAGTCAACAAAATGGCTATAGAAATTTAAAAGAATAAAGGGAGGGATGCCAAAGATTTGAACATATTAACATGTTTTAGCCAAATAAATAAAAGGAAACTAAAAAAATAGAAGTTGGAAGGATGCCATGAAAGGTAAAACAAAGATGTAGTGGGAAAAAAAACTTAATCTAGAGGAAGCATTAGTTGACTATGAAGTGATGTCACTCACCAATGAAACATTATCTCTAGCAATGAAGCAATAGGATGAACTATTAAAATGTTTAGAATAAATGAGAGGGGAGTGAGGGGTGAATCAATTATCCAAGGTCCAGATGTACCAATTGAACAAACAAACACTTATACAACTTTAAATCTTAATATTTAATAGCTCAGTCTCTATAGTCAACTTTCAGTAATCATAAACTAGCAGTCCATTGTCCTAAATATAGCAAACTTGCAAAATGTAAACATTAATAGTAAATCACCACAAATAACATCCACACAAGTTTGACACTAAGATTTAACAGGAAAACCCAATTTGGAAAATCTACCAATAACATGTCACCAATATTTTCACTCTTCTGAAGTCAACTCTATTAGGAGCCAACCCTATTAAAGGTTACAAAACACATTGTTTAATGTGATCTTGTAAAAGGATTTAATCACACGTGAACTTGTTAGAGAACTTTACAACATTCCATTAGAATGCCACCTTGATTAAAGTATTTACATATGACTGTTAGGTCAACCTTGATAAAAGGATTTCAAATGGATATAATGGTTAGAAAGTAACAACAGGCTTTGATCTGACAAATATAAATCACTTTGCAGAGGCTTGAATGTTGACCCAATGACAGACCTTCATTGTCATCTCAGTCTCTGATTCACTTACCAACCCTTCAAGCAATCACACTTCTCCTCTTCTCAACTCTTCTCAACCTTCTGGTAAAGTTCATCAGTTAATAGCATCAATGACTACCCCAAGCTTCAACAACCTTTTAAGGTTAGCTCATGTACTTCCTTAAATAGGTAATGTTGATCTTTTGTCGCTTAAACACCATCATAGATCTTAGGGTTATGATTGAAGATTCAACATATACAATGAATTTGTCCACCTTCTTGTTCATCCTCTTCTTTTCTATAAACTTTGTCATGAATTCTTGCATAGAAATGTGCAAACATAGTTTCCCTTGATTTAAATGTTCCTAGTCATCTATCCTTATCTTCATCACGCTTTCCATATTCCAAGAAATAAATTATTGGCTAGAAATTACAGTTTCTCTTAAACTATCAACATGTTGTCCCTCGACCAACACTATGTTCTGACACTTGATCTTCATTGGATTACTCAGTGGCTACTAGAGTTCTTGTTCGGCACATATACTATCACTTAGTCAATATTGTTTTTTAGTCAACACTATTTCTACTTGGCTCATATTGTGGCTTGGTTGACACTAGCATCACTCAACATATACTTCAAGTTCCTTAATCTTCTACTTTGTTGCTTAGTCAAGCCTATGCATTTGGTCTATCTTTGATTGCTTCTTCAAGGCTCTAGTGTAACTGTCTTCTCCACTTGCAACATGATTTAAATAATCATTTTATCTTTTCAAAGTCTAACTAATCAAGCATCCATTTGTAGTTTCCTCTTCATAACTCAACCTTTCCTCTAGGTTCATTTGTTATGACAAACTTCTCAAATCCTCTTCATCAATCATATAGATATGGCACTCATATTAGTTAGCAAATTATTTCACCAATAATGTTTGACAACATAACAATTGTTCCAATTGCAGTTTCCAACAATCTCCCTCTCTGGCATTGATGGCAACACCTCTAGCTACCATGCAATTCAAAACATGTAATGAATCGATCAAACTCCCTCTTTGTACAGTATCAAATCTTCATTAATATTCTTAGTTTCATTCTTATTCACATCTCTATGTCCAACAATCTCTTTCTTTAGTTTCATTATAATTCTCATCCATGTAGCTCTGATATGCAACACATATGCTCACTTTATCATATCAGATCATGAAATCAATCAGATTCATCTATATTGTTGACAACACCTTTTAGATTATTCAATTTCTTTCATATTCTCCCTCTTTGTTTATCAATATCTCCCTCTTTCTACATGGGTAACTAACTTTCATTTTCTCCCTCTTTGATAATAATGCCAAAGACACTTTAACACATGCATCTTTTCCATGTAGATATATTCATGTTAGTATTGAATTTTTCATCTATCATCTATGTATGACTAATACAACATGATTATATCCTTCTTGTTGATCTTAGAATGGTTTTGACTCATACACTTAAGTAATTTACTTAAGTTCATGCCGAACAAGTAACATATGTCGAGTACAACATATAAGTTAGAGCATGTCGAGTAAACAGTGAGTGCTGAATCACTCAAGTGTCGAGCAGATAGTATGTGTTGAATGATTCAGGAGTCAAGCAAGTAGTGCATGCTGAGTCATTCAGATGTCGAGTGATAGTATTGAAGTCAATATGTGTCAAGCACTAGGGACTTTAGTTTCTGAGTAACACAATTTTGTCATAGTTGTTTGTATTGCACAAACTACTATGTAAACCATTTTTTAGCCAACTTAAAGATTGCATTAAGATATGTTGGTGATAAGGATGAATCTCAAGTTGGAATCCCTATGCATTACATGCACCCAATTAGGTAAAGGGAAGGTTCAAGCGGCAATATGGATGAATCATAGTTGTTTATTCATACCTAACCTTAAGTCACCAAGGTCTACTTAAGGAAGACAAACCCTAAAATTTCTATGAGTGTGAAAGGGAATGAATGAATGATCAAGGAGAGTTTTGCATGTGCAAACCAGGACATTCATGGTGACCAAGGTATCATGATCTAAATTGTATTACAAAATCAGTTAAAGGAGAACAGAGGAAGGAAATAATGAACAATAGAGAGACATCTGATCAAGAAGGATCAAGTACACAATAGGATATAGGTGATTTGTCATCAAGCATAAGAGTGCTAATTGCAAGATCAATGCTGAGACATTCTAACAGGTGAATCAATTAAATCTCTTAACAGAGTAGTCCTAACAGGCTGTATTGAAATCCTCTAACAAAGTGCTTACTTAATTGTGAGTTGAAGTCCTTTAACAAAACACACTTCTAACAGGGTGTTGAAATCCTCTAACAAGGTAAGACCTAACAATCTTTGTAAGCCTTTAACAGGGTAGATCATGTTTCATGGTCAAATATTGTAACCTTCATTAGATACACTTTATTACTACAGTAGTGAAGATTTGTGGGTGTCATCTGCACCCCAATTTTACCTTCTCATTGAAGGGTTTCTAGGTAATCATATCTTGTGTCATATATGTGTGAATACTTACTTACATTCTTTAGATGTCTATGCTTTATATGGTATTTCAATTTTTTTTTTGAATGTATGAAATGGATGGGCAGTGAATATTTTATGGATCGAAATTTAAAGCACTAATTCACCCCCCCCCCCCCCCCCCCCAAGAAGTTTAGGTCTTTCCTATTGTAATTCCAACAATTAGTATCAGAGCCTAGTTCTCTAAAAGAGAAGCTTTGCAGCTTTGAGGAAAGATCTTGGAAGTGAAAGTCTATGAGTTGGGAAAGATTATTGAGAACCATGAGATTGAAATGCAACTCTTTCTACGTCAACTGAATGAAGCAAGAGAAGATTGTTGTTTATTTTTGCGCCCCGCCAAAGTTTAAATTTCAAAATGCCTACCCGATAATGGCTAGTTCCCAATTTTATTGATATTTTAATGCCCAAGGTATTTAATGGTTTGCCTCATCGGCCTACAACTTTCCTCGCCTTCAAATCTTCCTAGATCGACAATCATCGCATTCTCACATTATCAAGATACGAGATAGTTAAATAATGCAGGAATCCCCCTTTCTAACGCATGGACAGGTGACATCATGCAGGGTCTTCTCCAAGTTTCAACGCGCAAGTTTACGTGCACCGTCCAATGCAGGCTGATCTATGTTTCCCCGCTTCCCCACATTATCAAGATGTGAGATATTTAAATAATGCGAGAAAACCTTTTTGTGACACGTGGCAGGTGGGTCCGTGTTCCTTCTATGGGCCGCAGGTTGGACAGGTGGTGGCTGAGTTGGCAAATTGGTTGGTGCCCGCTTCCTTGCATTCTAAGCTTTGTCAAACCTTCTGACAATGCGAGAAAGTGGGTTGTTGACGTATGTCCCAAGTGATGTCATGGAGAATGGTCATGCAGGTCCAAGAAGTACAAGTGATGGGCACCGTCAGATCTAAGACGATCAAGGGTTGGTGCTTCCCCGCATTATGAAGATGCAAGGAAATTTAAAAATGCAAGGAAGCAGTTTGGCGACACCTGTCTCACTGACGTCATGGGCCCACTTCTTAGAGGATATCAACAGGTGGCTTGTCTTCCGTGGCAGCTATCAGGTAGGTCAGAGTACGAAGGTGGATCTTATTGGCCCATCTAATTGACCAGACATGCAGTTCTACAGATCTCTATGCACCGTCAGATCTTCACAGATCAAGGGTTGAGGCTTTTTTGCATTATGAAGATGCAAGGAGATTAAATAGTGCGAGAAAGCGGGTAGACACCACGTGTCTCTGCGGGACCTGTTTCTTTGTGGCTCACCAGTTGGATGCTAGGTGTTGTCCAGTGTGGTACAGATTGCTGAGGTGGCACCGGGTGTGATTAGCCCGGGGTAGGAACAAACATAGTACACAAAGGATTTTCTTAATCATTGATCTCGTGGAGATCAAAGATCGGCACTTCCCCGCATTATCAAGATGCGAAGAGATTAAAAAATGTAAGAAAGTGGGTAGAAGACATGTGTCCCGGCAGCTCAAGTAGCATCGACAGTTGAGGCACTAATAGTTAGCAGCTAGCGGTTAGTATAACGTCCTGGTTAGAGTTTGAGGAGCCAACGCGGTTAGTGAAGAAAGGCATGGTCAACCGCGTGAAGACCTACAAGGTGGAAAAATGAGATAGATTGATTGGTCCACATGGCTCATCTCAGTGCCACGGTTATATTGACTAAGTTGACTTGTTGATTCACGAACTAAGAGCAGGGGAGGTCAGGTTTTGTCTCGCAATTCAATCTCTGTAATCGATTCCAACCACCCCAGAGTGAATGCTGAACGAGGAAAGAACACTCCACCACCCCCCAGTTGATCCATCTACCTGGTCAGGGCACAGTTATGGCATCATTTCTATCTTCTCAAGGCACTTTTTTGCAACAAAGATCAGATTTTCTTCAGATCCCCATGATTGTTCCCTGCAGGACTTGATGGTGATGGTTGTAGGATAGTTTTGGAGGGAAAATCTTAGTTATGCCTGCACTATAAAGGCAAATTTTGTAGATTTTGTTAAGGTCGATCCTTCTCTAATTTTTCTCTGTTATTGCTCTGCAATTTTAGTGTAAAAAATCCCCTTTGCCTCTGAACTAAATGATATTCTACCTTACCTCCTTCAGCCATTGGTATGAAAGTGCAAGAACTTTTTGCCTCTTACTGGTGTTTTGTGGAAATCAGTAATCTGCATGACTGTATCTCTTTGGATCCATGAATGATAATATAAGTGAATATCCCTTTCCTTGTGTCATTCATCTTGGTCTTCTAATATGCATGTGATTATTTGATTAAAATAAGTCTGAATGTGTAATATCTTTAGTTTCATTCTAATTCAATAGTGCATATATGGGTAGAGATTGGTCTGAACACTCTATTTTGGTGCATCACCTCTTTAGATTAGATTAGGTAGATTTGCTTTCATGCTCTCCTTCTCCCTTTTCCTCTCCAAGATTAGTTAGGTGCATCCTGATAGTAAGAGGAAGCTGACCTTCTTTGGAGACTCGACCTCACAGTTCAAGTCCCACAGCTTGGTGGTTGTTTCCATGTTTCACTAGGTTGTCCTCATGCATAGGCTTTGGACAAGGGTGCAAACCTAAGTGACAACAAAGATCTAAAGAAATCATTGAGAAGAAAGAAGGAAATTGCTATTGAGGAAAATGACACACAATACAAAGAGATGGACACTACTAAGCTATTTTCAAATGGAGACTCTAATAAATTTGATGCAATAGTTGCAAATTTAATGGAAAAGAATAGAATTCAAGCTAAAGAAATCAGAAATCTTAAGTTAGAGCAAGAATCACAAGCCATATTACTATGTGAGGTGACTGAACAGAAAAAGAAAGCAGTGGAAGAAAAAGCCATGATTGAAGATGACAAAAGAATTTCGACTAGCAAATTGGAAGAAAGATCATCAAAGGTAACTAGGATTGCTAACATGCAATTGGAAACTTTGGGTCAAATGATGGTTGCAAATCATGAACTAAATGCCAAGGACATTGAGATAACAACACTAAAGTTGCAGAATGAATAGTTGAGCAATGATCTAAAAAGGGAAAAGGAGTTTACTAAAAGTTTCAATAAAATTAGTGAAGTCATCAAGAACTTTGAGAAATTAATGAGATCCCCTAGATCTGACAATGATACATCTGAACTGGGATACACAAGTACTAAAGAAGGAGAATCATCCAAAAGTGATGAAGAAAGTAGTAACAAAGGTAAGAATTCCAAACCTACTTGTCATTATTGTGGTAAGAAAGGACATACTGCTAATGTGTGTAGGAGCAAGATTGTAAATCAAAATGTTAAGCAAAAGAGCATGGGTCATTGCCATATGTGCAACAAACAAGGTCATCAGGCACATGAATGTAGATCCAAGACCTTGCACACTCAAAGATTTGAAAGATATTGTTATAATTATTAGAAGTATGGACATAGAGCTTTTGATTATAGATACAACCCAATGTGGTCATCAAACAAGCAAATAAAGGTAAAGAACAATGGCAACTTTTATAATTGGGATTATAATACAAGGTATAGTTGTCATTACTATCATGAGTATGGACATGTTCCTGAGAACTATATTAGAACACACTTCAAGAGTGACTACAAAAGGTGGTTGAGTCAAACCACATGTTTTAGCTATTTGAAGACTGGTCACATTAGTCAGTATTGTCCAACAAGCTCAAAGGCACCAAGTTGTGAGTTGAATGAAGGCAAAGGCAAGGCAGATATTGAAATTGTCATAAATGAAACGAATAAGACATGAAAAATAAAGGAGGATTGCAACACATTAAGAGGAGAAGGGATCACTTCACCCAATGGGTCAGGTGATTACACCTGATCAAATTAAGCAATTGAGAGGTATGTGCGACTAATATTTAAAAAGGATGCATCATACATCAGTTCCAAGGATTTAGTTCCAAAATTATTACATAAACATGAATAAAGATGCAAAGTGTTATTAGGAATCAAAGAAAAATCTTTAAGTTTTGTCAGTTTTTCATGTTATTGTCGAGCATGAAAAGTTTCCTATGTTTGTCGATTGAAATGCTAGTGGATGTCGAGCTAACAGATTTGCTAGTTGATGCCAAGCTTGTAATGACTACCATGCGAATGGAAAGACAAATGGATGTCGAGTGAGCCAGATATCAGCTGATGCCGAGCTTACAACTATGTAAGTGTAGACGCTTAAGATCGTCCCTAAACACTATATTAATTAATTTTAATATTTCTTGTGACATTGTAATTAATTAATTATATTGTTCACATTCCTCTACTTATTTAATTAAGCTAATTAATTAAATGAGTTCATTCTCTTAGGTATTTAAATTTTATTTAAATTCTTCTAGCCTTAATGTGTTAAATTAATTTAACACATGATCCTCCATCTTTCCCCCCTTTTAAAATAAATTTTATTTATTTAAATCCTCACATCCCATTAATTCCTCTAAACCCATGATTAAATTAAATTTTATTTAATTTAATCTTAAACCTAACCTAGAGCCTAATCTACACCCATCATTTTCATCCTCTTAAGCCTAATCCCACTTAATCATTCCTAATCATCTCCCTAATCCCCCTCATTAGCCTAAGAGTGTGCTCACACATGTGTGAGATGGCATGCCTACACACTCTTGTCTCCCACTCTTCTTCTCAAGTTTGCTCATACATGTGTGAACAAACTTTGAATTTTTGACCATTTGCATGGCTTGCATGTCACCTTATGTGGCACTTACTTGGATGCCACCTCGCCAAGCCCTCCCTCAAGCCTATAAATAG
This sequence comes from Cupressus sempervirens, assembly GCA_028749045.1. Classification (NCBI taxonomy): domain Eukaryota; kingdom Viridiplantae; phylum Streptophyta; class Pinopsida; order Cupressales; family Cupressaceae; genus Cupressus; species Cupressus sempervirens. The sequence continues at coordinate 611,792,513 of CM053784.1, read as the reverse complement.
AGGGCTTGTCTCAAGCATTTGCATCTCATTTTAATTGCATTGTTATCATGTTGGTTTGAGATTTGAGTTTGCATTCATAGTTTGAGCTTTCATGGTAGTTTGAGCTTGCATTGGTAGAGTCTCATAGTGATTTTGTAAGTTCATACTAATAATTTGCTAGCTGATTTAGTTTATATCATGTATTGTTAATCTAGTTTCTACATGCATTTGTAGCTTCATTTTAGCTTGCATTTTTATCATAGTTTGCATATCTAGTTAGTTCTTTCATTACATATCATCTTCATCCTTGAATGCCTTCAAGAATGGCTCTCTCCATAGCTATTTCTTGAGGTGTTCTTCATCTCATTTAGTCTAGATTCATATCTTACTTGCATACACACTTGCACTCACTCACTCAAGAGATTCATTTATTGTCGTGTTTGGGAGAGCACATCAAACATCCCCCCATCTTAACACACCAACAAAGCCTCTCATGGGTGCCTTTGTTGAGCTGTAGAGGTGGCTGGAAGGTTGGAGTTGTTGGTTGCTTAAGGTTGCAAAACCCAAGCAAGCATTAGTTGATATTTGTTCTTTTTATTTTGATGAGTCTTTGATGCACTTGAAAGCTTTTAAACTAGTGTTTTCTTGTTAACCCATGCTTCTTGCAGGTCACATTTTCTAGCACACATTTTGGCACGCCCGGTGGGACCCACGTCCCTGATTTTATTTTGAAATTTCGCAAACAACCTTGGTTCAGTTGTAAAATATTGCATTGTCATCTCCACAGGCCTCAGCGTCGTCTGCGTTTGTCATCTGTGCAAATTAGCATCTTCGCAGGCTAGCGTCTGCGCAGATCAGCATCTCCGGTGACCAGCGTTTGCGCTATTTAGCGTCTCCGTAGTAGTTCCATACAATACTCTTATTTTAGTTATGTCGTCTCCGTTTTTAGTTCTATCGTTTGTGTTTTAGTTTTGTCATTTTTGAGGTTAGTTTTGTTGTCTTCGAGGTGAGTTTTGTCGTCTTCGAGATTAGTTCTATCATCTCCGAGGTCAGTTTTGTCATCTTCGAGGTTATTTTTGTCGTCTCTGAGGTCAGTTTTGTCATCTTCGAGGTTAGTTATGTCGTCTCTGAGGTCAGTTTTCTCATCTCCAAGGTTAGTTCTGTCATCTTCGAGGTTTGTTCTATCGTCTACAACGCTAGTTTATCGTCTGCGAAGTTTGGCATCTTCGAGTTTTGGCATCTTTGCTTTTCAAATTGTCGTCTGCGTAGTTTGGCATTTGCATGTTTCGTCATCTGTGCATTTTGGCATCTGTGCCTGTATTTTGGTGTCTTCGCATTTTACCAGAATTGTTCAATTTTTAACAATACTTTCCACTAATTGATTGACTTGCAGGTTTTAACTAACGGTTTCCATGTAGAGAAGTAACCTTAACAACATAAAAAATAAAACCAATAGTGATTTTAATCACTAAAGGAGATTTGTAGTGATTTTTATTACTTAAAAACTTAAGGGCTAATGGACTTGTATGGATTAAACACTTTCATTTGAATGCATGAATGTTTAGATTAGCCAACACTTGGACTTTGGTGCTTAAAATGGACATGAATGTTTAGATTAGCCAACATTTGAACTTTGGTGCTTAAAATGGACATGAATGTTTAGATTAGCCAACATTTGAACTTTGGTGCTTAAAAAAGACATGAATGTTTAGGGTAGAAGACACTTTTGGATTTGGTGCTTAAAAAGAATTCACACCATCTTGAATGCTTTAAAAGATAATGAACATGTATGCCTAGGCTAGACAATATTTGGAATTGGTACTTAAAATGGACATGTATGCCTAGGCTAGATCATATTTGGGTTTGGTTCTTAAAATGAAGTCATACACTCTTGAATGTCCTAAGGTAAATTGACTTTATTTCTTGCATTTTTCTTTTTAGCATTTTACTTTCATGCACTCGCTTTACTTTCTTGTTGACGAACCCATGTTTTCATTTACGTTGGCGCTATTTCAAGTTGGAAAGAACCTTGCATGTTTTAATCATGTGTGTCTTCAAGTAGATAGAAAACTTAAAGCTTCATTGGGAAAGAACAAGTGTCTTTTAAACCCCAAGACCACTTACGTATTCTCTCCCCTCGCACCTTTGAGCGATCTTGGGTGCATAAGAAATAAATGGTTTTATTTTTTATTTTTAGGAGGTCTGCTTAGGGATTTCATCACCCCTTGGGATGACCTCAACTCCAGTGTTCTGGTGGAGTGTAAAAATCGAGAGGTGAATCGAAAGACACCTCTCTTGGAAGTGGAATATTGTCACTCTTGGCTAAGCCCCAAAGAACTTTATACCTTTGGGAAGTGAAGGAGGAGATTTGGGTTACCGTCTCCCCCTGGTTGTGTGGCAGTATTTCCTTTCATCTACAGATTTGGGCCTTACGTACCTTGTGCATATCGAGGAATCCCTCTAGATAAGCCTTGTTCATCTTAGAGATAACCTTATTAGGGTTGTTGGCGTGTTCAACGTGCTTGTTCAAACATTCAAAAACCAAAGCCAAAACATCAAACAAGTTCTAAAATGAGTGAAATTGTGAGGTAACCTTTCATTGAGTGAGATAGGTTAAGTGAGGTCTTCTTGACTCACGGTTACTTTTGGTAGTTTGCATTTTGAAATTGGTTGAGTCTAGTCACTCTAAACTTGGGTCTTATTTTATTCCTGCCATGACCGATAAAGTCAACCAAATCAAACATAAGAAAGTGAAATTATCCAAACCACCTATTTACAAGGAAAGGAAGAACCTAGCATACGGTGATAAACAATTTTGATATGCTATCAAAGAAATTCAAAAAGAAGAAGCTACACAAGACCGTTATGACATAATTGAATACAATGGAAAACTTTGAAACTGGTCTGTTTTCCCAGGAGTGAACCCAAGGTTTCTATTTCCAATAAACGAGGATTGAGATAGCCGCATTAGTGACCACAATCCGCTCATCTTTTCATATCTACCTCCATCTTTCCAAACTCCTAGTCTTCCACCTTCAAATTTTCTTCTAGAGAGCTTAAACCTTAAAACATCTTTTGAGAATACAACACTAGACCTTTCATCTATAAGCAAACATTTATCCTAATCACACTTACTTATTTGGGATCACAAGTCTATCTCCAAATAGTAAGCAATCAATTTGGTGTCCTATCTTGCTGACAAGATCACTTGGCTATCTTTGGTAGGAGAAAGATACTACTATCCTCTAATCAATCTTTGTTTGCTAAACCAAGGTCTTTTGTTCAAACTTGGGTAGTTGACCCTTTAATCACATAAGGTTAATAGCTCTTATCCTCATTTTCTTTTTCTTCCATAATCTTCCACCCATTGGCTTGATCACTCTTGTATGGTACACACAAGATCAGAAAGGTTCACATTTAATCCCATGTCATGTTTGTGGGAATCATTGAGGAAATCAGAGATGGAGAATCCTTTTCCTCCACTCACAACTTCATTAGGGAATACAATTCCCTCTAGTTTGAACCTTGGTATACCTAACTCAACATCCACACAAGAACCAAAAGATCCCTTCCATAATACAACTTTGGGGGATAATGATGAAGAAATATACCAAGATGAAGATCATATTGACCCTAACAATGTACCTAGTGATGTCAGGACATTCCTTGCAAACCCCTACCATGTGGAAATGATGGAAAAATCCATTAGGGCAAACAAAACTGAGATATTTCTAAACTTGGTCAAGGATGGTGTTAATGTTCCCCCAAGCTTTGATGAGAACACTTGGTTTAGACAAATTACAAAAGGTGGTGCACCAATGTTGCCCACTTCAAATGTAGCTCTGACTTCTAGCAAAGGAAAAGAAACCATGGTGATAACTAGTGCTATGCCTACATCTAGCACTTCAACACAACCTACATTTCAATTGAGTGCAGAACATATTCAACATATCATTAGTGCCATGCCCAATGTTACCACACATGCTAGTATTCCACAATCTACCTTGACAACTTCAACTATGGGATGCTTAGGCATTGGACAAGTGCCTACTCAACCAATGGAAATTCCGACACAACCAATGCACTCTTCTTATTTACAAGTGCCAACCACTATGGTAAAGACATGGGTGCCAATTCCAACAACTACATATCAATACATTGGCCAAAGTGGAGTGCCTCCACCACCTCACACTACATTTGGGACTCCCCACAATTTAGGAGGTGGATTTGTGAACACCCAACAATCACAAGTGCAACCTAATCAAGATTTGGCTCAACAATTCCAAGAATTGCGAAATGTAGTCCTTAACATGAACAATAAAGGGGTGAAGGATGTATCTTTTGAGGAAATTTGTCCTTTTCCATTTGATAAATCCATTAATATGGTGCCATTTCCAATCGATTTTGAAATACCTAAATTTGACAAGTATACGGGACAGACATGCCTCGTGACCCATCTCAAGGAATTTTCTATTTTGTGCCAAGAGGTAGCCTACAGTGATGACTATCTTAAGAGACTCTTTGCATGAAGTCTTGGAGGCCCCGCACTTGAGTGGTTAATGAATTTACCTAAGGGCTCCTTTACTTCTTTTAATGATTTGACAAGTAAGTTTATAGCACAATACTCTTACAACATTGAACATCATGCCTCATTGAGTGACTTGTGCAACACAAAACAATGAAATGGAGAAACTTTTGCCAACTTCCTACAAAGGTGGAGACATCTTGCTAATTGTATGCCATATAAAATTGAGGATTCCCATCTTGTGGATATATTTATCAAGAATTTGATACCCGAAATGTCCTTCCACATGAAAATGGCTAGCCCCGAAGACTTTTCCACTTTAGTCAAAAAGGGCAAGAATGTTGAAAATGGACTTTTGGAAAAAGGTACCATTAAACATTATAATTCATCATCCTCCAAGAATGAGTCAAACAACAATAGCAAACCCAAATTCTGGTCCAAGAATAAGGGTGTTACGCATGATGGTGTTATTGATGTCAAAAACCTTCAAGGAGGGAACAACACCAACTACCACAATCGAAACAACAACAATTCAAATCATGACAATCAAAGAAATCAACAATCTAGAAATCAAACACAATTCTTTCCATGCAACAACTACAATCGTGACTATGATCGAAATAGAAAGTTCACTAACTTTCGTGAACCTTTGGAGACCATCTTTCAAAAATTAGTGGATCACAACTTGACGGTATTTCCTAACACACATCCTTTTAATGAAAATCAACCAAAGTCAAAGTGGTATAGGGAAAATGAATATTGTAAATACCACTGTATCAAAGGACATGACACCAACAAATGTATCAAGCTCAAAGTTTTTATCCAAAATCTTGTTGATGATGGGGAAATTGAAGTAGAAGGAGGTCCAACTTCTAAAAATGCTAAATTGAAGATATTTCAAAAACCATTTCCCGATCACAACAATGATAATAACAATACCAATAATGCAAATCAAGCGTCCACATCAAATGCATTACCTTATGATTATTCTACTAACCACATCTCAGGGTTTGACTCCTTATGTGGTCACATTGAAGAAGTAGATGCTCATGTGAATACCCTTGTCTTGCAAGTGACTGATTGTGATGCCACCACTCGACAGGGGAGACTCACTTTACAAGCTGCCACTCCCAGTAACACTAATCCAACAATGTCGCATGCACCTGCTGCGCCATCCACCTCACAAAGGCCCGCTTCTCGCGATGATGTGTTGTCCCAGCTAGGTAAGATTCTTGCACAAATCTCCATTCTTGAGCTTCTTACCACATCGCCCATCCATAAAGAGATCTTGGAGAAGGCTCTTTTAGAGTCTCGTGTTCCTGAAAATATTAATGCTTCCCAATTTACTGCTATGATTGGAAACCTTGCCACTCAACAACACCTTGTCTTTATAGATAAAGATTTCTAGGGTCCTGATCCCCACCATAATTTGTCGCTCCACATTGAAGTCCTTATATAGCGACATAATATTAAAAGAGTCCTTATAGACAATGGATCCGGTTTGAACCTTTGTACATTGAAAATGATTCATTTCTTGGGACTACCAGAGGATCTCCTAGATGTTAATAAAAGGATCACAATAAAAGCATATGATGAAAGAGAAAGAGAATCAAAAGGAGTCATCATGTTGCCTCTAAAGGTTGGACCAACCATCATAAATATTGAATGCCATGTCTTAGACTTGGATTTGCCATATAACATATTGCTTGGTAGACTGTGGATACATACACTAAAGGCGGTCCCATCCACCTATCATCAATGCTTGAAATTCCCCCACCAAGGAAGAGAAATCACAATCCCAGGGGATCCCACTCCTTTTGAATTTTGTAAAAGATTGGAAGGTGCACCAATGAATTTTTGTCCAATAAGTGAGTTTGCCAAAGTTGTACCTAAATCTCTCACCATAACAAAACCACCTTCCACAACAGTACCAGAATTAGCTAATGAGGATTCAAGCTCCCACAAGGGAAAAGAGAAGGTTGTAGATACTAAAATTAACACCACAAGAAAAAAGGTCACTTTTGCTGATTTAGGAATGGGAGAGTATAAGTTTTAAAATGCCTTGTGTGTGGGACAACTACCACTGTCCCCTTGTTCCTTTGGAAAACCTTCTCAATTGTCACCTTCTACTAATAAGGAAACCATGCAAGTTAGCAAGACAACATTTGAGCATTGGGGTTCACTTAGTGATGAGCACATGGAAGATAATATCCTAGATTGGCTATATTATGATGGAAAAGATGAACTTGTGGAGTTTCCTAAGGATAAATATGTTAAGGCACCTCCCATTATTGAAAACATGGGATACCATGGTACCGGCCTTGGACTGAAAGAAGATGGAATTAGACAACCCTTAGAAGCTAATAGCTATCCTAAAGGATGGGGATTGGGCTCCATTAAACCTAAGGTATCCTTTGCTGACAACTATTGTACGGTTGAACCTGATTCTGAGACTGAAGAGGAGGAATTCTTCGAAGTACCTTTCCAATACATTGAAGATGACCTAGATAATTATGTCCATGCCATTACCATAGATGACCTTTCATCCATTAACCTAGCTCTCACCAATCCCGACATGATAGACTGGGACCTTCAAGATACACCACCAGCTCTCGATATCTGTAAGTCTGATGAAGCAGTAATGGCACTTTTTGGCCTTAAGAATCTTCGAGAATGCGAACTTGAGATCCAATACAATGAGGAAGCCTACTTTGGTAGCCAAGTCAACTCTCTTAGTCACAAAAGTGAAAAAGAAAATAAAAATGGAAAAACAAAAGACACATCCTCTAGTGAAAACCCCCTGGGGCGCTTTTAGATGAAGAAAAAGATAAAATAAAGGACGCATCTTCTGGTGAAAACCTCTTAGAGGCACCAAAAGAGGGAGAGCTTGACTTGCCATTTAGATCCTTGCCACTAGAAAAATCACCTATTTTGAATGAAGACACAATTACAATCAATTTGGGAACAAAGGACAGTCCACAAATCACCTACATTGCTGCTACCTTAAGTCTTGAGGAACAAAAAGCCATGACTGAATTCTTAAAAAAGGGAAAAATCAATTTTGCATGGACATACAAAGACATGCCTGGCTTAGATACAGATTTTGTTGTGCATCATTTGATAGTTGATCCCAAGATTAAACTAGTAAAGAAAAAGTTGCGCAAAATGCACCCTAAGGTAGCACTCCTAGTCAAAGCAGAGTTACAAAAAATGTTACAGGCAAAATTCATCCATCCTATTGACTATCCTGAGTGGGTCTCCAACATTGTTCCTGTAGGGAAAGCATCTAGGAGCATTCGTGTTTGTTCAGATTTTTGAGATTTAAATCTCGCTTGTCCTAAGGATGATTTTCCACTTCCTAACATAGACATCATAGTGGATTTGACTGCTGGACATGAGATGTTGTCTTTGATGGATGGGTTTTTCGGTTATAATCAAATCAAGACTGTAGAAGAGGATCAACATAAAATGGCATTCACCACCCCATGGGGAACCTTTTGTTATCAAGTCATGCCTTTTGGCCTGAAAAATGCCGACACCACTTATCAACACACAATGAGTACCATATTCCATGATCTTCTACATGTCATAATGGAGGACTATGTTGATGATATTCTAGGAAAGTCCAAGACAAGATAATCCCACATTGATGTCCTTACCATTATTTTTGATAGGTTGGAGAAATATAAAGTACGCCTTAATCCTAAGAAATGTGTATTTAGGGTCAAATCAGGCAAACTGTTAGGCTACATTGTGTCAAGAAGAGGTATTGAAGTAGATCCAGCAAAAGTGAAGGCCATCATGGATATGCCTCCACCTACCACATTGAAACAACTTCGCAATTTTCAAGGAAAGTTACAATCTATTAGGAGATTTGTGTCACAACTAGCAGATAAAGTCCATCCACTTCAGCATTTGCTTTGCAAGGGAAACAAGTTTCAATGGGATTGCCTATGCCAAAAAGCATTTGAACAAATTAAGACATATTTGGCTAATCCTCCAGTTTTAGTACCTCCAGTTGTAGGATGACCATTGATTCTATACATTTCAGCTACTTCAGTTGCCTTAGGATCACTTTTGGCACAATTAGATGATAAGGGGAATGAGCAAGCCATATATTACCTCAGTCGAACACTAGTTGGCTATGAGTTAAACTACACTGCTATTGAGAGAGCATGTTTGGCTGTAGTCTTTTGTACGCAAAAACTACGTCATTATATGCTTAATCATACTACATATCTCATTGCCAAGATAGATCCACTCAAGTATTTGTTATCAAAAGTCACCCTCACTGGCCGAGCAGCAAAATGGGTCTTAATTTTGAGTGAATTCGACATTGTTTATAAGGATCGTAAGGCCATTAAAGGACAAGTAATTGCAGATCAGATTGCTGAAGCTCCTCTTCAAGGGAACCATCCCATTGTAGCCAATTTTCTAGATGATACAATTATGACCCTAGCCCCTACTACACCATGGAAATTGTTTTTTGATGGATCCTTTACACAAAAGGGATCAAGGGCAAGAATTTTGTTTGTGACACCACAAGGGGACCTCATTCCAAAGTCCTATAAAATATCATTCCCTTGCACAAACAATATAGTTGAGTATGATGGTTTAGTCACAGGACTACGTCAAGCTATCAGATGGAATATCAAAAACCTTCTTGTCTTTGGAGACTCACAATTGGTCATTAAACAAGTCATAGATGAATACCACACCAAGGATGAGAAATTGTTGCCCTACCGTAGAATAATTGAGGATCTTAAGCAGCATTTTATAGAGATTATTTGTCAATAGATTCCAAGGGCTAGTAATAAAGCAGCATATGCCATGGCTACTATTGCCTCAATGATTGCCATGCCAGAATATAGTCCTAAATGTGAGTTTCTCATTGAGAATATTTTTACTCCTGCTTATGAGCAAACTGATTTAGAGTTGGTGTGTGAGATTGTTGGTCCTAAGCCTCCATGGTACACTGACATCTTTGCCTATTTACGTCACAAAACCATTCCCATAGCCCTCACCCCAAACCAAAGCAAAACCTTCATCTGCTGAACCGCTCGCTATACCATCCTAGGTGATACACTTTTTTGAAAACACTTTGATGGAACCCTCCTTCAATGTCTCAGTTTAGATGAAGCTCGAACGGCGTTAGAAGAGGTTCACCAAGGGATTTGTGGTGCCCACTCTAGCGGCCTTACGTTAGCGAAAAATCTTCTTAGGACAGGTTACTATTGGCCCACTATGGAAGCAGATGCATATCAGTTTATGAAAAGATGTGTTCCATGTCAGCAACATGGTGATTTGATACATGCTCCCACCCAAGACCTTCAGCCCACCATCACTCCATGGCCCTTTTCTTGCTGGGGATTCGATCTTGTTGGTCAAGTATACCCAAATTCCTCAAATGGCCATAAGTACATTATTTCCGCCACTAAGTACTTCACAAAGTGGGTCGAGGCTATTCCATTAACCTACATCACTGGAAAACAAATTTCGAAGTTCCTCCTGAACTACATTATTTGTCGTTTCGATATACCTCAAGATATCATGACTGATAATGGAACCCCTTTCAAAAATCAAGAGGTTGCCACACTATGTAAGAAATTTGACATCACCCAGCATTTTTCCACCAGATACTACCCCCAAGGCAATGGCCAAGCTGAAGCTACCAATAAAACCATCTTGAAAATCCTAAAGAAAACCATTGATGCAGCTGGTCGTGATTGGCACATCCAAATTTCTCCCGACCTTTGGGCCTACCGTACCTCCATCCATACCCCCATAGAAGCCACCCCATTTTCCCTTGTTTATGGTTTCAAAGCCATCTTGCCCATCGAAATTGACCTCCCTTCCCTCAGAATCTCTCTCAAGAATTTGATATCCGAAGAAGACTACTGAGTTGCTTGCTTACAAGAGTTGGCACTCCTTGATGAGAGACGACTGAATGCCCTAAACCACCTCTGCGTGTATCAAAATCACTTTCAGCTTCAGTATCATAAGAAAGTCAAGCCACGAGAATTTGAAGTGGGTGACTTAGTTCTGCAGCATAACATGAAGAACCTCCAGAATCGTGGAAAGAAAGAAAAATTTGAGGCAAATTGGATAGGTCCATTTATCATTATAGCCAAATATGGTTCTGGGGCATATCAGATTGCTACTCCAGAGGGAGATCCGCTCCCTGAGCCTATAAATATCCAGCATCTCAAGCGGTTCTATGTTTGAGCCTTTGTAGTTCCTGTATAGTGTTTATAGTCTCGCAAAAATCCAAAAAAATAAGAAAATAAGAAAATCCAAAAAAATTCACAAAATGTTCCTGAAAAAAGCCCTAAAAAGCAGAAAAATGTTCCTGAAAAAAGTATGGATTCATCCATTGTCTATAAGGCTCGTTTCGCTTTGTTCCATTCCACCATCCCACTTCCCTTGTGCAAAGTCTTATCTAGCCTTTTGCGTTTCATGCATCTAATAAAAGACCTCTTGTGTGCGAGGCTCCATTTCACTTCCATCTTTTGAAAGACCTCTAGTTCGCGAGGCATCTTCTGTTGAGTGATTGTCATCCCATTATGTTGAGCTTTTTCACAATAGTGACCACCCTTGGACCTACACAAAATCACCATTTAAGACTTAATGCTTCAAGAAACTTATTCGCTTCACAGCCCTTGCCGAAAACAAACAATTTTATGATCATTTGACATTTCAACTTGACACACTTTCATAGGATGAATCCTTCCTATCGGTGACATTGTGACATTCACTTCTAGACCTAAGGTTCTTGGCAGGAACTGTGGACTAAATGACTACTTAGTCATGAGGTTTCTTTTTGGTCGATTTTATTTGTATGTCAGTGATAGCCTTTTATGGTGCACCTTGATCTTCCATATTTTGGTCATACCGAAATAGCTGTCATTAACTACACATGTTTTTGTGGTATGATATATTTTTGAGGCTTTACTTCATGTGTGTCAGTTTTAGGTTATGTTAATGCATTGCGTAATGGGGGCAACAGGTTAGCACACATCTCACTAAAGATCCCTAAAAGATTTTGGGTGTGCCCATACCTCTACATTGCGTATATGACATTTGATCCATCATGACTATGAAAACTACACCTATTGTCCTAAAGTCTCTATGGTTTTGTATGTCTAGTCCATGCAAAAGAGTCATGACATTTATGCTTCTATAGCATATAATGCATAAACTCATTTTGCAAAATCAACTTAAAGTGTGCTCTCCATACAAACACAACGGAATCTCTTGATATCATGTAGTTAGGATGCATTTAGTCTAGGGTTTCATTCGAGTCGTGCTTGAGACAAGGTCCTATTTATTTCTCCCCTCCTATGCTAGGCTATTGGGTTTCTATGAGTGATAGTTATGACAGATATTCATTTATTAGTTCATTTCCATTAATTTGCATCTCACATATATATAGTGCATCTCTGCATACATCTCATAAATCTGCATCACACACATGTTAGACATCATATATATATATGCATACATCATAGGAAACATCACATAGCATCACATCCTGCATCACAAACGTTAGTATCAACATCGTAAATCCATACATATGCATCACCTACATCCATACACATAGAATCATCAAATCATGCCATGTATATATCTCAAAAAATAATGTCTGTACAGTCCATATACATCATGTAGAATCATGTAGTACAAATGCATCATCAAAATAGTTGCATTTGCACATATCTATCAAAAACACTGATCACCCTATACAATCAAGTAGCTGGCTATGAGGACCCTGCCCCCCCTGTATCCCCCCTTGAGGAGGTCTCTGCTATCCTACAGACTGCTCTGATATGGATCTGCCACCTGAGATCCATGAGCTGGCTCCCCTCTCAAAATCTGGCTGTTGCCGATCAGCAGGCACGACCTCCCTATACAGTGACCTATAATAGGCTGCCTCTCGTATGGCCCGCATCTCTGCTTGGCTAGCTGTGAGGGCCTCCTACATCACTGCGACGGTTGCCCCAAGCTGTACCATCTGTATGGCTATATCCCGCTGCCTGCGGTATCCATCTAGTTGCGCCTGATGGGTGGCCCGCTCGGCCTGTAGGGTGGCTACCTCTACTCGAAGCCTCTTTGCCTCTGCTCGATCCCCCACCTCTGCATGGGTGCCTAACCCTGCAAACTCCCCTGCATCCACCCGTGCCTATAGGGCTGCTAAGGCCTCTTGTGCACTATCTCCTCTAGTCCTCTGCACCTGCAGCTCTGCCTGTATGGCCCCCACCGCCTACTCTAACCTGACAGCTCGTGCCTGCTGCACCTGTGCTACCCCCTATAGTCAAGCTACCTCTGTCCGTATGTTGTTCCTTTCGGCCCTAACCATGTTTGGGTCTTCTCCCTGTACCTGTCCCTATGGTGGTGCTTGTGGAGGTTCCTGCAGTGGTGCTTGAGGCTGTGCCTATGCCTGTGCCCGGGGTGCTCTCTATGCTAGCCCTCGTGCTGGTGCTGCCCCTGGCCCTCTCCTCACTCGGACTCTACGCCCATGCGGTCCCTCTTGTGCCCCCTATGCTGGTGGTGGCATCATAGCTGCCTGTCCACCATCCCCTGCTCCATCTCCCTCCCCCTATGCCTGCTCTGCTGGAGGAGCTGCCCCTGGCATTGTAAGCCTGACTGGTTGGTGGGCTGCCCACCACTGTGTGTACGCCGGTGTCATACCTGCATCTCCCCTATCCTAACCATGTACCCATGGCACTGCTATCATCCCCATATGGGACGCTCGAGCCAATTGTACAGTGGTCCTGTGTCCCCATAGCTGACGATACTCCTGTGACACCACAGGGTATAAGAATCTATCTAGTATTGTATCCTGTACCCTACCAAACTGTTGTCACACCCGAGAAGGCGTATAGCGCATAATCACATGCAGAGATCGACCAATGATCCAACAGTCAGTCTGTGTGTATGGGAGGTACATCTGATCCTCCGTGTCATCCTCCCCACCTGCTGCCAGTGTCTGCCCCCATCACTCTACCTCAGCATAGGGAGTCCACTCGAACATAATGATCTCATCTATATACTGATGCCAGAATCCCACATACTCCGTCGATGTATACTAGATAGGAGGCCGATATCTACAGGCATATGGCTCCCTAGGCTGCCTAGTCTCTCGTTGAGTAATCATCCATGTGACTCCAATGTGCTCCCATGACCAGACCATCAGTAGCATCAGTCTTGGTCCCATAGTGCGCTGGGTCCGATATGCACACATGTGCAAATCATGATATAACTCAGCCAGGATAGTTTGTCCCCAGTAGTAGACTGCTCCCTCCTCCTGTAGCAGAGTGCTCAGCACTCGTGCCCACCCAATCGACCACCCGTGTCCTGCGTGATTTGGCAGCATCCACCATATCAATGAGGCTAGGTATACTGCTAGCCTCGGTAGCTCTGCTCTAGTGCACCCCTCCATGACAACCATGATCGTTGGATGGGTAATCTCTGTCGCCGTTAGCTAAAGCACTCCCTCAAAAATGGATCTGAACCCTCTAGTACATACTCTGGGTACGCACCTCTAATCAGTACTCGCAGGATCCACCACACATCTAGGATTGTGACTGTAGTCTCCCCCATCAGAAGATGGAAACTCCCAGTGGGTGTGTGCCATCGCTCTATGAGAGCCAATAGCTACGCTGAATGGGCCCTCAGATCTGGCCACTCGTAAACGTGCTCTAGCCCACATAGTCGCACGTGCCCCCAATCTGCATCCATCAACCTCTCCTATATTGTCATGGTCGGAGGATAGTGCTCCCTCGACCTAAACACCATCATCTCCTCTTGCAGCATAGACATGCAGAGTGTCAGTTTTGCTAGCTTGTGATGTGCCTACAGTGGGGCATCTTCCCTTGCCTCCCCCTATTCTACCCTCATTGGCGTGGCTATTTTTTAGCACAGATACCAATCTGTGTAGACACCGATCAATGGAGACACTGATCTGCATAGACGCCGATCTGCAGAGCCGCTGATCGGCGTAGACGCCAGTTTGTCTATCTTCTATCGTCTGCGAAGACGAAAATGTATTTTTGTCTTCTCCACTACCCTTTGTCGTCCGCTCAGACAACAGGTTGGATCTTGTAGTCTTCGCGGGCCCTCTTTCCTCTTTTGGCGTCTACGTAGAGGATAGGATGTGTCTTGTCATCTTCGCAAATGTCGAGATCCCTGCTTTGTCATCTGCGTAGATGACAGGGTAGAGACTGTTGTCTCCACTCAAACCTTTTTTTAGCGCATTTATGGCCTCATAAATGCGCCTAGTCTACCCTAACCGACCAACACACAAAGAGGATCAGATGACTTACCGGTGGGCCCATCTCGGCTGCTCACTGGTACTCCCGCACGCGCTCACTAAGCTACAATCGATCAATGGGGTCCATATCAACTCTATGTGCTCTACTCGCAGTGTGACAATGACCTTCTTTGAGCCCCTCGAAGGCTTATATAGGCCCCCTACGGACCTCGTTTGAGCTCCGCTCTTCCCTGAGCCGTATCTGTCCCCTGTTTACCCGTAAGTCATGCAAATGTTGTCATTTATTCCCTTTTTCTTCTTTTCCTTCTTTCTTAAGACCTTTTTAGCAAAAATTGCCAAAAATTTATTTTTTGCACAATTTTTGCAAGGGGGCACCCTCCTCCTCTATTGTTGCCATAGGACTCCTTCCTTCTCTGGGGCAACCTATATATATTTTTTTTGATATGATGTTGTTCCAACATCACATCAAAGAGGGGCAAAATGTAGACGCTTAAAATTGTCCCTAAACACTATATTAATTAATTTTAATATTTTTCGTGACATTGTAATTAATTAATTATATTGTTCACATTCCTCTACTTATTTAATTAAGCTAATTAATTAAATGAGTTCATTCTCCTAGGTATTTAAATTTTATTTAAATACTTCTAGCCTTAATGTGTTAAATTAATTTAACACATGATCCTCCATCTTTCCTCCTTTTTAAAATAAATTTTATTTTTTTAAATCTTCACATTTCATTAATTCCTCTAAACCCATGATTAAATTAGATTTCATTTAATTTAGTCTTAAACCTAACCTAGAGCCTAGTCTACACCCATCATTTTCATCCTCTTAAGCCTAATCCCACCTAATCATTCCTAATCATCTCCCTAATCCCCCTCATTAGCCTAAGAGTGTGCTCACACATGTGTGAGATGGCATGCCTACACACTCTTGTCTCCCACTCTTCTTCTCAAGTTTGCTCACACATGTGTGAGCAAACTTTGAATTCTTGACCATTTGCATGGCTTGCATGTCACCTTATGTGGCACTTACTTGGATACCACCTCACCAAGCCCTCCCTCAAGCCTATAAATAGAGGGCTTGTCTCAAGCATTTGCATCTCATTTTATTGCGTTGTTATCATGTTGGTTTGAGATTTGAGTTTGCATTCATAGTTTGAGCTTTCATGGTAGTTTGAGCTTGCATTGGTAGAGTCTCATAGTGATTTTGTAGGTTCATACTAACAATTTGGTAGCTGATTTAGTTTACATCATGTATTGTTAATCTAGTTTCTACATGCATTTGTAGCTTCATTTTAGCTTGCATTTTTATCATAGTTTTCATATCTAGTTAGTTCTTTTATTACATATCATCTTCATCCTTGAATGCCTTCAAGAATGGCTCTCTCCATAGCTATTTCTTGAGGTGTTCTTCATCTCATTTAGTCTAGATTCATATCTTACTTGCATACACATTTGCACTTACTCACTCAAGAGATTCATTTATTGTTGTGTTTGGGAGAGCACATCAAACATCCCCCCATCTTAACACACCAACAAGAGCTCTCATGGGTGCCTTTATTGAGCTGTAGAGGTGGCTGGAAGGTTGGAGTTGTTGGTTGCTTAGGGTTGCAAAACTCAAGCAAGCATTAGTTGATATTTGTTCTTTTCATTTTGATGAGTCTTTGATGCACTTGAAAGCTTTTAAACTAGTGTTTGTTTGTTAACCCATGCTTGTTGCAGGTCACATTTTCTAGCACATAGTAAGCACTTAGCATTAATTGTAGTATTTTAAATGGCTATTTGATTGATTTTTGCTCATTTAACATTATTTTAATTCAAGAGAGAGCAAGAAGAGCTAAAGGCAATCTATAAATTTCATTTGAAGCATTTTATAGGAGATTTGAGCAGTTGTTTGACATCATTTCATCAAGATTTACAAGGTATTTATCATGTGTCGAGCTACGCTATTTTGAATTTCGTAAACCCTAGATTTATATAATGGCATCTAGTTCTTCTAAAATGAAAGGTGTAGAGGGAAAAGAGGTTTTAAATGTTTAATTAGTTAGAAATGAGATAAAACCACCTATTTTCAAGGCTATTCCAGAGATAACATATAAACAAGATCCCTATGGTGCATTGTCTATGATACCACCGCAAGTTTTAATGATTCAAGATGTCAGAAAGTGTTATAATTCTAAGATTGGGAGTATTGGTGACATGGAAATTAGAGAGGAGTATGGAAGATTATGTGAAAATGGTGTGTTGAGGGAAGAATTCAAGATTGTAAAATGAAAGGGTTAACTCGTGCTCTAGATTTCCCTAACATTTTTAAAACTAAGCGGATCAAGATTTTTTTGAGTAGAATTCATGATAGCTCAGTGTGGTTAGATAATGGACCAATCAAAATCACAAAGAGGATAAGGTGGAAACACCAGTCACTAATGAGACACAGTCAAACAGGTCAAGTAGATTCACCTGCACCTCCAACACAAAACCAAGGTGCAATTCAAATCAATGAGGTAGAAAAGGACAAGCCTGAAGAGACTGATTTGACACCCAAGCCAAAGGAGCTAGTAGCAATTCAAGCACTGGTAACTTTACTAGAATCTGGTACTCCTGTGAGTCAAACTCTTCAGAGGTCAAGCATAGACGTAACACCTTTGTAATTCTCAGTGTTGAGTTTATCCAAGCCAGAAGAGGTAATAACCTATGGATATGTTAGCCTAGATGAAGAAATTATATTTCCCAAGTTTGATCTTGCAACAATAATAATTGAGCGGATGGGTATACTTCAAGAAACCCTAACAAGAAAGAAACAACAAGAACTACTCATAAGGGAGAATAGGCAGAAGCAAGCTTTGCTTGATATCAAAGACATCTTCTTAGATACATTCAGTATGCCTACTCTAGATGAAACAAATCCAATCATTAAACAATTGACCAACATAGTGGAAAGAGTAAGTGATATAGATCTTGATACTAATGCCAAATCATTAGAATGGTCTAAGAAGAAGTTTCAAAGTAAAGTAAATGAGAAGATATCTAGTGATAATACACTTACACAAGTTCCATTGGAAACTAAGATAGAAAGTGTGAAGAAGGTACTAAAGAACATTTTCTCTATGTACACCAAACTATGTAATCCTACACTCTTCACACTGGAAATAAGGAATCACATCCTGAGCTTGAAAATTCAAATGCAATCATCCAAAGCTAAATTTCCCATGACTCCAGCTCAAAGTGAGAAACACTTCAGGACCTTGTTGCAAACCCAAAGTTAGTTAGTAGCACTATTTGTAGATGAAGCCAACATAAGGGCTAAACTGATAAGCATCCAGACTACATTGACTCCTCACATAGAGATTCTACATAAGGAGTTAGGCTATGTAGACACTCTTATGAAGAGAGACCCCAATCTTTCTACATTAGATGGCCTGGTACACCTTGTTGTCAAGCTGGCCATCCAAATTAAGTCTTTGGAGGTCACTTGTGACAATTGGAATTTTTCTTTTAAGATTATTCTTGAGGTCCATAAATCATTTTTGGACAAATACATTATCAATGTATGACCCATTGACATCAGTGTCAAAAGGGAGGAGTAAGAGCTATCTGGGAGCAAAGATATTTTGAATGGGAGAGAAAGAGCTGAAAGAGAGTAAGAATAGAAAGAAATTGAAAGAGTATCAGTTGAGGCAAATCTCCTCATTAGGAGAGATTTTGATACAAAATACAAAATAGAATAGATCAAACAACTTAGGGGGAGTTATGAGATTTTTGAGGTATACGTTGTTGCAAATTTTTGATATTTTGAAATTTTGTATAGAAGTCGAATAGTCAGTTATGTTATGCTCATAAGAATAAGAGTATTAATACATGACCAAGTGTTTTTGACACTCATGTCAAAGGGGGAGATTGTTGATCTCAAAATGGTTTTGACTAGTGAGTGTCTACACACTTAAGTCATTTACTTAAGTTCATGTTGAACAAGCAACATATGTTGAGCACAACATATAAGTTAGAGCATGTCGAGTAAACAGTGAGTGTCAAGTCACTCTTGTGTTGAGTCACTCAAGTGTCGAGCAGACAGTATGTGTCAAGTGATACAGGAGTTGAGCAAGTAGTGCATGCCGAGTCATTCAAATACCAAGTGACAGTATTGAAGTCAATATGTGCCGAGCACCAAGGACTTTAGTTACCAAGTAACATAGTCTTGTCATAGTTGTTTGTATTGCCACAAACTACTATGTAAACTATTTTTGAGCTAACTTAAAGATTGAATTAAGATATTTTGGGGATAAGGATGAATCTTAAGTTGGAATCCCTATGCATTACATGCACCCAATCAAGTAAAGGGAAGGTTTAAGCAACAATATGGATGAATTACAACTGTTGATTCATACCTAACCCTAAGTCATCAAGGTCTACTTAAGGAAGACAAACCCTAAAATTTCTATGAGCATGAAAGGGAATGAATGAATGATCAAGGAGAGTTTTGCATGTGCAAACTAGGACATTCATGGTGACCAAGGTATCATGATCTAAATTGCATTGCAAAATCAGTTAAAGGAGAATAGAGGAAGGAAATAGTGAACAACAGAGAGACATATGATCAAGAAGGATCAAGTACACAACAGGATAGAGGTGATCTATCATCAAGAATAAAAGTTCAATTAAAGGATCAATGCTGAGACATTCCAACAAGTGAATTAGTTAAATCTCTTAACAAAGTAGTCCTAACAGGCTATATTGAAATCCTCTAACAAGGTGTTTACTTAATTGTGATTGAATTCCTTTAACAAGGAACACTTCTAATAGGGTGTTGAAATTCTCTAACAAAGTAAGACCTAAAAATATTTGTAAGCCTTTAACAGGGCATACCTTTCACAAGTTAGATCATGTTTCATGGTCAAACATTGTAAGCTTTATTGGATACACTTTATTACTGTAGTAGTGAAGATTAGCGGGTGTCATCCCCACCCCAGTTTTACCTTCTCATTAGAGGGATTTTGTGTAATCATATCTTGTGTCATATATGTTTGAATACTTACTTACATGTTTTAGATGTGTATGCTTTACATGATATTTTAGTTTATTTGTTGAATGTATGAAATGGATGTGTGGTGAATATTTTATGGGTAAAAGTTTAGAACACTGATTCACAACCCCCCCCCCCCATACACACACACTTCAAAAGTTTACCTTTCCTATTGTAATTCCAACACTTATTCCTCCACTACTACTTTGAGAAACTCCTAAAGGAGGACTGTTTGCATCAACTTGTAAGATAGTCTGATCAATACATTGATGTAGAATACCATTTTAGCTTAAGTAGCTTTGTCTAGGGGAATCACCCCTAGATTACCTCTTAGATATTCATGAGCATCTTTAGGTAAAGCTTTAGTGAATATATCAGCTAGTTTCTCCTTAGTATTCACATGTTCCAATTTCACTTCTTTGTCTTGAACTAGCTCTCTTAAGTAATGATACTTGATAGCAATATGCTTAGTGTTTTTGTGCATCACAAGATTCTTTGATATATTAATAGCACTAGTGTTATCACAATAGATAATAACTAGATTAGTAATCTCTTCCTTCATACCTTTCAATAATTGCTCGATCCATATGATATTTGAACAATTCATTGTTGCTGCCACATATTCAACTATAATTATTGATTGAGAAATGCAGTTATCTTTCTTGTTTGTCCATGAAACTAGTCTCTTTCTTAGAAAGAATGCTCCAACACTTGTGTTTTTTATGTTATCAACATTTCTTGCCCAATCAAAATTAGTAAACACCTTTAGTTCAAACTTTTCATTCTTCTTGTAATACAATCCATAGTCTTTTGTTCCTTTCAAATATCCCAGTATCCTTTTTACTGCCATCATGTCATTCTCCTTAGGACTTGTAGAAAATATTGCAACTATCCCAACTACTAATGCAATATTAGGTCTATTGTGAACAACATATTGTAGTTTTCCAATCATTGATCTATACAATGTTTGATTCACATCAGTAGAATCACCATTCTTAGATAACTTATGTCTAGTGGCCATAGGTGGACTAACTGGTCTTGAATCCTCCATTCCAAAAGTTTTTAAGATCTCCTTGATATATTTGAATTGAGTAATGAAGATACCTTGCTCCATTTGATATACTTGTAAACCAACAAAGAATTTGATCTCTCCAAACATTAACATTTCAAATTCCTTCTTCATCTCATTAACAAATGATTTGCGTAATGCTTCCTTGCTTCCAAATATAATATCATTAACAAAAATTCCAGACAATAATACCTCATTGTTTTTGGCAGTCTTCAAGTACAGATTGTTGTTAACATGATAAACTCTTGCAAATCCAATATTCACCAAATAATTGTGCAGTCTTTCATACCATGCTCTAGGGGCTTGTTTCAAACCATATAGAGCCTTGTGCAACTTTCACACCATATTCTTCTTGTTGGGGTCAAAAAATCCTCCAATCTACTCTATGCACACTTCTTCTTCAAGTATTCCATTCAGAAATGAAGATTTGACATCCATCTAGTGTACCTTAAATCCTTTGTAAGCAGAATATGCAAGTAATGTTCTAACTCCTTCTAGTTTTGCTATAAGGGAAAATGTTTCCCATAGTCAATACCTTTTTCTTGTGCATATCCTTTGCATACCAATCTAGCCTTGTTCCTTGTAACTTCACCTTTTTCATTCAGCTTATTCTTGAATATCCACTTTGTTCCAATAACATTTTTGTCTTTAAGTCTAGGTACCAATGTCAATGTTTTGTTCTTTTCAATCTACTCAATTTCTTCATTCATTTCTTCTATCCAATCCTCATTCTCCAAATCATCTTTTAAATATTTGGGCTCAAACTCAAAAAGTAAACATGTATCACTTCTGAGTCTTTTTCTTTTCATAACACTGGATTCTTTATCTCCAATAATTTTCTCAGGTGCATGATGTCTTCTCACATATTTTTCTAGTACAGGCTCTTTCCTTCTCTCTTCATGTTCATCTTGAAAAATAATTTTAGGATCATTTTTTCGCTCTGGTTCTAGTTCTGGTTCAAGTTCTACTTACTCAACATTGTCTTCTTGATGTTTGACTCCCTCTGTTTGTGATTCAACATTGTTTTGTTATTGCTCAACACCCATTACCTGTTGCTTGGAAATTGATTGTTGCAACTCAACATATCCATTCTATTGTTGATTTGCAACTTTGTTCTCTTATTTAGGTGGGGTCCCGGGAGCACCATCATTTACATATATGAATGTATTATAGTCTTTAGGTTCTATCTTGCATTTAACTTCATTCTTTTATGCATACTCAACAACTTTTACATTTGCACTTTCCACTACTTTGTTATTGTTAGAGTTCAAACAATTATAAGCTTTGCTCTTAGTGGAACAACCTAGGAATATGCCTTCATCACTTTTAGCATCAAGTTTTTCATTTCTATTATCCTTAAGTATATAGCATTTGCTTCCAAAAATTTTAAAATACTTTACATTTGGTGCATATTCATACCATAATTCAAAAGGTGTAATAGTTGTACCTTTCTTGACTTGCACTCTATTCAAAGTATAAACTGATGTACTTACAACTTCTCTCCAATATTTCGATGACACATTTTCCTCTACCATTAATGTTCTAGTACAGTCCATGATTTATCTATTTCTCCTTTCATTTATTCCATTTTGAGGAGGGGTCCTAGGTGTTGACATTTGTCTTTTTATTCCTTTGTCATTGCAGAATATGTTAAATTCATTAGAAATGAATCCACCACCTCTATCAGATGTCAAGAACTTCAAACTCTTTCTTATCTCCTTTTCAAATTTGGCCAAATATCACTCAAATAACTTAAAAGCATCAAAATTTTCTTTAAGAAATATCATAATCATCATTCTAGAGTAGTCATCAACAAATAGAATGAAATATTTGTCTCTACAATAGCTTTGAACACCAATAGGTCCACATAGGTTAGTATGAACCAAATCCAACATATCATTAGATGAATATGTCTTGCTCTTGAATCTAGACTTCATCATTTTTCCCAATTGAGATTGCTTACACATAAGATTATCAGGTTTCTTCAGTTTTGGAAAACCTCTTACTCTTTTCATCTTACTAATGCTAACCAAATTGTCAAAATTTATGACATAACCTCTTGTGCCACAACCAAATGTCTTTATATTGTGCAAAAAAACATGTCTTACTAGATAAATCTAGATAGAACAAGTTACCTCTTTTTTGGTCACTACTTCTAATCAATTCACTATCAACATCAAATATCTTGGTCTTTTTGTGATGGAACTCAACTCTGTAACATGATTTGTTCAACTATGAAACACTCAACAAATTATAGTTAAGACCTTCAACCTAATAAACATTGTCACACTTGATCTTGTCTCTCAGTTGTATTGATCCTTTATCTTTCACAAAACATTGTACATCATTGCCAAATTTAACACAACCACCCTTGTATGGTCCAATGTTCTCAAATTTACTTTTATCACTAGTCATGTGATTTGAACAAACACTATCAATTATCCACCTATCACTCTTGTTTACATATGAAATTAATACAATTTTATCATCTTCATCAGAATCTTTTTTCATAACAACATAGACCACTTCTTCATCATTACTTTCAAATTCATTATTAGTTTCTTCTTCATCAATGTAATAAGATTTCTTACCTTTGTCTTTTTATTCCTTTTTTTTCTTATTGTCTCGGTCATCTCTTCTCCCTTTGTACTTGATTTCTCTCTTATCATCATTATCTTCTCTATCAAGACATCTTGCAACAATACGACCAACTTTGTTGCATATTATAGGAATTTTACCTTTGTATTTCCCTTTGCCTCTTGGAAGTATCCTAGCCATCAATGCTTCAAGCTTGAATCAAGTTCATCATCACAAGTATCCCTATCACTTTTCACATATTTTTCTTTTCCTTTCTTAGTAAGAACCAATTGTGATTTAAAAGAAGATTCAATAGAAGTAGGAGTGAAATTATCAAAATTTGACATCTTAAAAGTAGTAAGCCTACCAATCACACCTTCCAAAGTTAGGTCATTACCTGGAGTACATCTCAGTTCTTGTATTGCAGAAACCCTAATAGCATAGATAGGAAGTAGACTTCTCAATACCTTGTTGATTATAGTGTCATCATCAATCTTTCCATTGGATCTACTTATAGAATTTACAACTTCTTTGATTCTTGCATAGTACTGGACTATATTATCACCTTTTGTTTTTCATATTTCATCAAACTTACCTCTCAGGCTCTCTCATTTTGCTCTCAGGTCATTATTGTCTACTTAATAGATGGTCCATAGTGTATCCCACATTTCTTTATCATTCTTGTAGGTTTTAATATCATCAAACTTGACATAGCTTAGAGTTGATGCAATTTCCAACATTGCCTGATTGTGTTCTTGTTTCTCTTTTAGCTACTAAGTTGTTAAAGGAATTGTTGTTATCTCCACATATGAATTTTCCACAAAATGCATTTCACCTTATCCAATTCCTACTATATGTAGCCTCATTAAACTTTTCTATGCAAAGAAGTTCTCTTTGTTCAACCTTGGCACCTCTTTTTTGTAAATCATGATCTTTAGCTTTAAGTACCTTCAAAATTTTCTCTACAAGCATCAATGCTCTAATACCAAATTTTAGGATGTTTAGAATAACTAAGAGGGGGCGAAGAATCAATTATCCAAGGTCTATATGTACCAATTGAACAAACAAAAACTTAAAACTTTCGATCTTAACGTTCAATAACTCGACCTTTATAGTAAGTTTTCAGTAATCATAAACTAGCATTCCACTATCCTAAATATAATAGACTTGCAGAATGTAAACATTAACAATAAATCACCACAAATAACATCCACACAAGTTTGATACTAGTATTTAATGTGGAAACCCAATTTGGGAAAAACCACTAGTAACATGTCACCAATCTTTTGACTCTTTTGAAGTTAGCTTTGTTAGGAGTCAACCTTGTTAAAGGTTACAAAACACACTGTTAAATGTGACCTTGTTAAAGGATTTAATCACACTATTAGGAGTGGCCTTATTAGAGGACTTTGTTACATTCCATTAGAATTCCACCTTGATTAAAGGATTTATATACGACTGTTAGGTCAACCTTGATAAAAGGATTATAAACTGATATAATGGTTAGAAAGTAACAAGTTTTGATCTGACAAATACAACTCACTTTGCAAATACAAATATTAGTTTAGCTCAAATATTGATCTATTGATAGGCCTTCATTGTCATCTCAATCCTTGATTCACTTAGTAACCCTTCAAGCAATCACACTTCTCCTCTTCTCAACTCATCTCAACCTTCTACTTAAGTTCGCCA
Source organism: Cupressus sempervirens (assembly GCA_028749045.1). Taxonomy (NCBI): domain Eukaryota; kingdom Viridiplantae; phylum Streptophyta; class Pinopsida; order Cupressales; family Cupressaceae; genus Cupressus; species Cupressus sempervirens. The sequence goes on along the minus strand of CM053784.1, from coordinate 611,767,379 downwards.
GTCAATAGCATCAACAATTGCTCCAACCTTCAACAACTTTTTAAGGTTAGCCCTTGTAACTCCTTAAATAAGTAATTTTGATCTTTTTCCACTTAAAAAACATTGTATATCTTAGGGTTAAGATCATATTCAACACATACAATCAATATGTCCATCTTCTTGTTCATCCTCTTCTTTTCTAAAAACTTCTTCATGAATCCTTGCATACAAATGCAACAACATGGTTTCCCTTGATTTAAATGTTCTAGTTCATCCATCCTTATCTTCAACATGCTCTCCATATTCCAAGAAATCAATTTCGTCAGTTGGAAATTACGATTTCTCATAAAATGTCAAAATATTGTCCCTTAGCCAACACTATGTTTTGACACTCGGTCATCACTGGATTACTTGGTCACTACTAGATTTCTTGTTTGGCACATACACTATCACTCAATCAATATTATTTCTTAGTCAACATCATTTCTTATTTGCTCATACTGTGGCTCAGTTGACACTAGCATCACTCAACATATACTTCAAGTTCCTTAATCTTCTGCTCTATTACTAGGTCAAGCCTATACATTTGGTCTATATTTGATTTCTTCTTTGGGGCTTCAGTGTAACTATCTTCTCCACTTGCAACATGATTTAAACAATCACTTTATCTTGGTCAAAGTCTAACTAATCAAGTGTCCATTTGTAGTTCCCTCTTCATAACTCAACCTTTCCTCTAGGTTCTTTTGTTATGACCAGCTTCTCAAATCCTCTTTATCAATCATATAAGTATGACACTCAAATCAGATAGAAAACTGTCTCACCAATAAGGTTTGACATCAATTATAACATAACAATTATTCCAATTGTAGTTTCCAACATGAACAAGAATTACCCCAGGGCTAGGAATTGTCCCCTATGTCAATTACATTATTTAGAAATATAGCCAGTGAAAATATTCAGATGTAGACAAAAAAATATAATCAAGTTATCGGCAACTTGTATTGTATATTGGGATAAAACATGAAGTTATACTTAGATTATTGAGTGTGAAAATCCAAACTGATAGTAGAAATAAAAAAAGGTATACCACTAGAAAAGACAACAAAATGAACAACAAATGCTCAAATTTTAAAAGGATAGAAACAATGTCATTGAACATATATTCCTATTGAAGTCCATATGGTAGAGCATAAAAAAAAATTATGACAACATAAAACTATTTTCTTTCATTGGCTCCTTGAGAAATGAAAACTTAAAATGGTATTGAAAAATGTATCCATGGGATGATAAGGAATGGAGTGAGGTGTGAAGGGTATTTCTAGAGAATTTTGATAGCCTAGACTTCTCTACCAAAGGAGTAAGAAAACTAAGGGAATTACCATAACAAAATGATGAACTTATCATATAAATTGGCAATAGATTCAAATATATAATGTGAAGGGGGGAATAACCTCTAAACAAAAGACACAATTATTCATCTCAACATAAACAGTAAAGGTAAGGATGGATTGGATAGTATTCATATCACTACCCACTCTAAATTGGTACTATTAGATAGCAAATATATCATTAAATAAGAAAGAAAAATAAAAAAATAGAATAGTCAAATGATTATTGTTGAAAATTAAGCAATTGTGGTTAAATCATTAACTTGTGAAGTAGGAAATAGGACCATATATGTCAAAATTTTGGCATTCTTACTATAAAAGAAAGGATCACATGTTGAACAAATGTCCATAGGTAATTGAAAAGGAAAGTAAAAATACACCAAGGGTAGACCTTTGTGCTATTGTAAAACTAAATTCATTGTATAAGGGTACTTGTGGATAATGTGATAGCCTACACGAAACAACATATTATCTATCTGAGATGTTACAAGGAAAGGAAGAGAAAACTATTATAACAGAATGGGCAAGTTATACCACCATGGAAATATAAACAAAGAAATACAAACACTTTATAGAATCTAGAACTTATAATTAGAATGCCTTATTATGGGGAGGAAGAGGTTAAGGCCAAGGAAGAGGATAGTGATTTGAGGCTACTTTCTTCAATTGTATAAAATTAGGATATGGTGAAACTAAATATTGGGGAGAGAAAAGAAAATAATGCGATTATAATGAGTAGGTGAAGCATGACCTTTTCAACTACATAAAAGGAATGCCAATAATACAACAATGTGACACCCCTAATCAAAAAATAGTGATTGACAAAACTTAACTACAAATAAAGGAAAATGGATCCTCCACAAAGTGATGAAGACCCCTTCGAAGTAAACAAGGAGATGTATGAAGCAATGAAAAATAAATACTACACTTTAGAAGATAATAACACATAAGAAGATGAATACCACATTAGATTGAAACCAAAGAAAAGAATGGGGTCATAGTGGTAAGTGTAATCACCTAAAAATGGTCATCTAGACTATTAGCCCCCTTTTCAACATTTTGGCTAAATTAATTAAATCATTTACCTAGACCAAATTACTAATAATCAATCAATTTGATTATAACCTATAATTTGACTATGCTATCCTAAGTTCATTATTTGATTAAAAGAACATGTCCCCTTTAAATTAAATAAAAGACCCCATTCTTCTAACCCACTTAAAGTGCATGCTAAAGTCCTTTTTCTATTTTGCAATTAAAAGAAAAGGCTTCGTGACTTTTGTCTTATATGAAAAGTCAACTTATATTCTATTGGTTGACTTGTGTGTGCACATGGATCACTCCTCTTTTCAAATTCCACCGTTGATCATCCACCATATTCATCTTGATCTCTACCGTCCATATGAATTTAAAAGGGAGAGAGCTTTCCCCCTCAATCCATCCATCTTTTGAGTATTGTTATGCTACAGGTTTTCTAACAGGTTTCTTTGGAGCTTTGTGGAGAACTTCTCTTTCTTGTCTACATTCTCTCATCCATGGCATTCTAGCTTAGCTTAGCTTTCATTTTTACATGTAGCTTAAATCATATAGTCTAATAGTTGGATTGTAACACTCTCATACATTTTTTAGCATAGCTACATTTTGCATTATCATCTTAGCTTAGTTTCCATACTTGCATTGCATTCTTGAGGAACTCCTTGAGACATTTGCATTCTTGCATCTTGTCTTTAGAACGTCCCATTGCATGGTTTACTAGCAAGAAGAGTATTCCTAAGGCTCAGCTGAGAGCCCTTGAACTTGAAATATACTGTCTTGCACTCCGTGGATAGGGAGCTCTAAGCCGACATTCGAACATTTTGAACTAATGGAATCATTTGGATAGAAGGGTTTAGAGTGTGACACTTTCGAGTGTACAGTAAGAAGATGGGGAGGTGGCGCCAGGGGGGTGAGGGGAATACTAGAAGTAGCATATAATAATAGTAGAAGAAGGGATCTTAGAAAAGGAAGTAGAGTTTTACTCCACTTAGAAACAACATGATCAAAGATTGAACAAACCAAAGAGGATATCAAAGAATGAAAAAGACAAAGAGAAGGAACAAAAAAACCAAATTTTATACAGTAATAAGTAAGATTCCTAAAACAGGTGATCATAGTGGCCAAAGAACGTGAATTGCTGGTATAGTTGAAATAAATTAACAAATACTAAAACTAGAAAACCATTTCAAAAGTTTGGATAATATGGTAGAATTAGAAGACCAATTAATCATGATTGACCTCTTGATTGATCGCATTAATATTTAGGAAGTCATGATAGACGTAGGGTAAAATGTGGAAATAGTTCCAAAGAGGATGTAATTATACTTAGAGAAACCAACACTAGAGACAACTTCTAACATCATTCTAGTTGATGGGACCAAGACAAAACACTCAACACTTGGAACCATGTAGAAGTCAATGTTAAAGATGTAAATCAAATTGTTCATTTTGAGATAGAATTAATCAAAGAGGCATTTGATTTGTTTGACACACTTATAGGATTATTTTTTTCTTTTTCATAAAGAGAAATAGATGCCAAAAAGGAAAAAAATTATTACCAAATTATAGAAGCATAAAACAAGTTCCCTTAGGAATTGATCCAAAAGAATCTTATGTAGAAGAAGTGAATGTGAAAGAATATGGTGATGATGACAAAAAATTGAACACCATAACTCAAATGTCTGCAACTAAAGATTAGGAAGAGCCAAATTGAGAAGTGAATATAGGAATATGCGAGATTAATGGGAGAACATATGGTGAGACCATATTGGAAGTATGTATGAACAATGAATCAAAATTATACTATTATGGGATCTTTGATTCCATAAGAGCACATGTGATAAGGAATACATCAAAAGAATATTTAACCATGAAGGGGTACCACAAGATGATTGTAGCAACACAACGATAAATAAAGGCAAAATTAATGAGATATCCTACCATGCATTTTGCAAATAACATAGGTAATCACAGATTAATCTACCTAAACATTCCTAACTAGGGGAATTACTAGCATACATTGTGTAGATAGAAAAAATATTTCAAGATGATGATGGGATATTGTAAATCTTGAAGCATGCACTCACTTGTAGTGTTTCATGGTGCTACAACATGCAAATATATACTACCACTAGATGGGAATCTTTCAAAATCCCATATCAAAGCAAGATACTTACTAGATAAAGGAGACTACTCAAACATACCAAACTATAAGGGGACATCCTATTGGATGATTGCCTATGATATATGCATAAACCATTTCCAAGAATGGTATGGGTATGATAATAGGTTATACATTAAATTATTTTATCATACACTATCACATGTGGTAAAATTGGTATATCAATCAAGATAGAAGACGAGAAACTAATTCATGGGAAGAAGTAACAATAGATTTATTTATACACAATTTATTTTAAAGTGAGGGTCAATATATACATATTGTGTAATGTCCTCATTTAAAAATAGACTATTGAAAGCATTATTAAGTGAATAAATAAGTTTAAATTAAATAGATAATAACTTATAATTAAAATGAACAAGAAAATTAGAGCTAATAAGGAGATATGTCATATTGATGAAGTGTATATCTATCAAGACACTTAAGGAAATATATGGGGAGTCATCAATATAAATAGTTGTTAGTTATTAAAAGATAGTAAAAAATATATAATATTGTATTTGTAATGGAAAAATCCATGCTAAGCAAATGATTAAAATTGCAACTATATATTATCATGTCATGAGCTTCATCAAAGTGGTATAATTGAATAATGTTGGAAATATATATATTAGTGATTGTTAAAAATCATTGACTCATACATTAATGAACATTAGTAGTAATAAGTAGGTGTTATTGTTTGCAAGAGTTGTTTGTGCTAATTATATTCAAGAGAACCATGACTAGTGAATACATTGAGTAGAAAGAATAAGCATGTGGCTATGAGGGTCACAATTATATTATGATTAAGTAAATCAACCATGGTATCAAATGCTAACCATTGTTTAGTTAAATTAGCATAATGAACATCTAAATGGTAGATATGTAAACACTAAAAATTGTCTTAACACCTGCATGTAACATTTTTACTAATGTTTATCTAATTCAACTTGTTTGTATTTTTAACTAATTTTTGTCATTCTTTCTATTCAAAATTAGATTTGTCATCTCCCTCCAATTTTTGATAATTGAATAATTTTAATTTGTTATTTTACATTCATTTAATATTCATCTGATATTTTTTAATTGTTCTTATAAAATTTATTTAAATAATTTATATTTTTAATTAATCTCTTTCTCAATTTTACGTTTTTTTTAAAAAATCAGTAAAAGGCCCATGGCCAAGATATTGTACATAGGGACCTAATTTGATTCGTGAATTAACAAATTGTGTCCCATTTGATTCTTAATGCCTTTATTGCTCATTGATGCTTTTAATGGTGATTCTACGTATCCTTCTGATGCTTTGTGAAAAGAAATTTGACTAAAATCCATTGTAAGAACTTACGAAGAAGAATAATTATTTACAGTGATTAGCTAGCCTTCATCATTTTAAAATTCTTCAATTATGTTGTGAAAATTTAAAAATAATAACTTGAATCTAAAATTAAAGAAATCACTTATATTTGATCAATCTCCTTAGCTCCCTTAAATAGATAATTAAATAGTTTTATGTACTAAGTTATGTATAATCGAACCCGTGTGCACCTTTATTTTCTAATTCATCAACTATTTTGTTACCTTCTTGATATATATGTTTAATTTAATTTTCTCGAAAGAATTCTAACATTTCTAAATATTTTTCAAGGAAGGATTGAAGTTTCTATTTGGTGTCTTACCAAATCGTAATGCATTAAAAGATTATTTGAGAATCACCTTCTATTTTGAAAGATTTTACACCAAGATTCTAAGTTAACTTAAGACCTTTAGTGAGAGCCATTATTTCTACCATATTATTAGTGGTTTTATTTAAGTCTTTGTTAGTTCAACATTACCTTAATTTCCCAATTATGAATTAAACAACCTATACTTGTCATACCTAGATTTCCCTTTCGTACTTGGATTTCCCCTAGTTGCACCATAAAAGTTGGTTTATACCAACCCTTCTTGGGGGTTTGCCATTTGTAATTAGCTTGATATTTCTTACTTTTGGAACCTCCTTTCCTATATTGAGGTGGAAAAATTAAGCAAACCATTTTTTTTGAATAATTCCATCCACTTTCCATATGATTTAGATGATGAAGCCTACTATGAAGAGTTTCTACAATGATGGCTTCAATTTTATCACCAAGTGCTTGAGTTGACATTTCCTTATCTTGAAAAATCCTTTGATTTTATTCCTTCCAAAGTTCCTAGACAACAATGAAAGGTGAAAGAGTCCAAATTTTGTGATATAGACCTCTATTAACCTCTATAGGCCATTGTTTGAAAAGGTGATGTAACCCAAACCCTTCAAAGAGTAAATAAAAAACAAACACAACACAAAAGTTTTAGAATGCCATAATTCTTCATTAAACTTTCACAACTCTACTCTGCCTCTACAATGAAAGAAAACAACTACTTAATACAATTCCAAAAATTACCATACTTGGAATTTTTTTGGGAAAAACACATTTTTCCATTTTTGGTAATTTTCAAAACCCATCTTATGAATCCCATTTTTTCCCAAGAAAAGCCCCCAACTAAGGCAAGATGAATTTCCAACTAATCAAAAAAATAAAAAATATGATTTTGGATTTATTACAAAATTTTTTTTCTAAAAAAACTAGAAAAAATGCGAAAATCCAAATTTAGAGGTCAAGATGAGATTTAAAAAAGTTAAAAATGGACACCTAACAAGAAAAGCTCCATTGATAATCCAAATAACTCCTCACACAATTGCCTGTAAAATTTCAGCCAAAACCCACATGCGAGTCAAAAGTTATGACCCGTGGAAGTAAATCTCGACCAAAACTCAAATCTAAGTCAACAACCTTGACCCTCGAATACCCCTACATCATTCTCCCTTGCTTGAAAAGAACATAGCTCCTAAAATTTTTGATCCTCAAACTACTTCCATTTAGGCTCATCTAGCTTCTACAAATCCCATTCTATAATCTAGGTGTTATCTGTCAGTGCTAAGCCTTCCCATTGCATGAGATATCTCTTGTAGTCACCCTAGCAAGTCTAAACAGTCTTCTTGTCTAGAATCTGTGCAACCTTTTCCCTTTTCTTGATGGGGATGGTGTCTATCTAGTTGACCACATCCTCCTTTTCAATAGAGGCATCATCACCATGGAAAGTTTATAGATCAAAAATATTAAACACTATAGATATATCAAGACCACTGGGGAGATCTACCTCATAAACATTATCATTAATCTTCTTTAGAATCTTGTAGGGACCAATTTTCTTATATTTCAATTAATAAGTCCTAGTAGGAAACCTCTCCTTTATGAAATAAACCATTACTAGACCACCTGCACTAAAAACCTGATACCTTCAAGTAGCATCTGTGGAAGCTTTGTACTACTCATTGTTGTCCTGCAACTTTTGTCTCACATCTTCCTACAACTGGTAGAGCTTCTCTACAAAGGCTTCTCCATCATCACTAACTCTGTCACCCAAGGGAAGTTGTACCAAATCAAGAACACCCTTAGGATTATGACCATAAACAACTTGAAATGGTGACTTACCAGTTGACCTATTCACTGAGCTGTTATAAGAAAATTTGGCCAAATACCATTGTTTGGACTTCTCTCCAAGAATACATCACAATAGATTATCCAAATTGTGATTGAAAACTTCTATTTGTCCATCAGTTTGTGGATGGTAAGCACTATTGAACTATAACTTTGTTCCCATCTTCTTCCATAAGGTCCTCCAAAAATGACTCAAGAACTTAGTAGCTTGATCAGAGGTGATCATTTTTTGAATGCCATGCAATCTCACTATTTTAGAAAAGAATAACTTGACCACCCTAGTAGCATCACTAGTTTTCTTACAAGCAATGAAATGAGTTATTTTTGAGAATCTTTCCGCAACTACAAAGATAGAGTCATTACCTCACTGTGTATGTGGTAGTCCCAATACATAATCCATACTCAAGTTTGTCCATAGTCTTGCTAGTACTGGTAATGGCATGTACAATTTGGCATTTTGGGAGTGCCCTTTGGCTACTTGAAAAATTAGACACCTTTCCACAAACCTAGTGATATCTCACTTCATATTTGGCAAATAGTACTTATCTTCCACCAAAGCTATTGTTTTATCCTTCCCAAAATGTCCATCCATACCATTGCTATGAAATTCTCTGATAATATTCTCCTACATTGAGCCTACAAGAACACACAACTACTTCCCCTTGAATAAGTAACCATCTTGTATTAGATACTCACCGCGAATAGTGTCTGCATGCCTAGGTACTAGATTCTTTAATTGATCACCAACTTCCCAAAAGTCACTATCAAATTCATACAATTCTTTGATTTGCATCAAAGCCAATTACCTCTATTTCCATGATGGTTAGAATAATAACTCACCTGCTCAAGGCATCTGCAACTTTATTTTGTTTCCTTGATTTATGCTTTAGAACAAAGTTAAACCCATATAGGAAAGAGACAAACTCTGCATGTCTAGTGTTTAATTTCTTTTGTGTGTTTAGGTATTTCAAAGCAATATGGTCTGTAAACAACACAAATTCTTTGGCTACTAGATAATGCTTCTAGTGCCTCAAATCTTGTACAATTGCATGAAATTCTATATCATATGTAGAATATTTCTTTCGCACATCATTCAATTTTTCACTATAAAAGGCAATGGGCCTACCTTCTTGGTTGAGTACAACACCAATGCCCACATGTGAGGCATCACAGTCCACTTCAAATACTTTATCAAAATCTAGTAGGGATAGTATTGGAGCTTTAGTGATTTTCATTTTTAGGTATTGGAAACTCTCTTCAACCTCTTTAGTCTGTGAAAACTCCCAACCCTTAGTGTAGTCTGTCATAGGTGCTACAATGCTACTGAAATTACAAATGAACTTTCTATAGAAAGTAGCTAAGCCATAAAAAATTCTCACCTCAGTAAAATACTACATGGACTATGGCATTCAAGAATGGCTCAAGTTTCTCTGGATCCATCTTGACACCATCTGTAGAAATGACAAATCCCAGAAAAACCAAGCTTTCTTGCATGAACCTACACTTCTTCAAATTAGCATAGAGATTTCCTCTTCTCAGTACCCCCAATATGATCCTTAGGTATTGCATATGTTCTTCCCTTCCCTTACTAAAAATCAATATATCATCAAAAAAAACTTCTACAAACTTACCAATGTAGGAACACAACATAGTGTTCATGAGTCTCATAAAAGTACTAGGTGTGTTGGATAAACCAAAAGGTATAACCTTCCATTCATACAGACCATCCCTAGTTTTGAAAGCTATTTTCAACTCATACCCCTCTTGGACATATATATGATGGTACCCACATCGTAGATCAATCTTAGAGAAATGTGGGATAGGAAAATGATAACTAATGGTTATCCTATTAATGGTCCGACTGTCTGTGCAAATCCTCCATGTTCTATCTTTCTTTAGAGTTGATAATGTCAGTACAACACAAGGGCTCATGCTTTCCTGTACTAAGCCTTTTTGTATGAGCTTAGTCACCTATTTGTCCAATTCTGATTGTTGTGCCAGACTCATTCTATATGCCACTTGATTAGGATGACTTGCTCTTGGAATAAAATGAATATGATGTTGGATATCTCATTTTGGGGGAAGTCCATTAGGTAGCTCCTCTAGCATAACATTTGAATATTCTTCCAACATTGCAACTACTTCTACTAGTATAGTCAAGTCTTCCTCTTTCCCCTTTTGTACTACCAATGCAGAAAAACACCCTGCTACTTTCATCTCCTTGAAAAGTTCTTTTTTAGATAGCATACTTCCAATTTTTTCATTGCCCTTAAGAGGTAATATGACTACCTTAGATCCATCCTTCCAGAAGGTGTAAGTATTCTTTTCCCCATTATGAATAACCTTTCTATCATACTGCTAGGGACAACCCAAGAGGACATGGCATGCATCCATCAGAATCACATGACACCATAGCTCATTCTTGTAGACCTTTCCTATGGAGAATTTAATGAGGCACCTCTTATCTACTATGAATTCACTTCCCTTTTTAAACCATGCAATCTGATAAGGACAAGGATACTTTTCACACCGGAGATTCAGTTTCTCCACCATTTCTTTAGAAACCATATTCTCACAATTGCCTCCATCAATAATTACTTGACATAACTTTCCTCCTAAGGTACACCTTGCCTGAAATATGTTTCTTTGAGCCATGAATCATCAATACCTTTCTACTCTACATCCTCCTTGGCTAGAATAATCATCATCCTTCTCATCATGAGACTTTCTCCCATATCTAGAGATACTTCTTGTTTAGATTCATTGTCATCTTAGGCTAGATTCACTTTGGATGGCCCTCCTTGATTTCTATCTTGCATGTTAAAATTGGAACACTCAAAAGCCCTATGTCCTTCTTCTCTACACCTAAAACAAGTGAGAGGCCTTCTCTAGTTTTCCTAGCCTCTTCTACTTCCATAGCCTTGACTTCTCTGAAACCCCCTTCCTTTGTCTTGATTTGGAAGATCTTGCCTAGTGTCCATATTTTTTTTAGATCCTTGAAAACTCTATCCCCAACCATTATTATAACCTCCCCAAAATGGGGTTGAGGTACCCCTTTGACCACCTCTATTCCTTTGGTTATATTGCATATTCTACTTTTCTTCAACCTTTAGAGCTAATTGGTAGGCTTCCTCCATACTATTAACATGGTGCATGCTCGGTTCATCTTGAATAGAGAATTTTAGGCCATTCACATATTTAGCAGCCATCTACTCATTATTTTCTTGATGGTTTATGGAAATGGATAGCTTGTAGAATTCATTTGTATAGTCTTTCACTAAAGACATGTTTTGCTTCAAATTCTGGAATCTGTGAAAGAGGGTTTGTGAATAATCCACGGGTAAGATTTTTTCTCTTAGATTTTTCTCCATCTTGATCCATGTCTTAATCTTTTCCTTTTCATTTCTAGTTCATTCCTTCTAGAGACGATCCCACCATATCATGGCATGTCCTTTTAATTTTGTGCACACAAACTTTATCTTCTTTTCTTCTGTCATAGGCTTCCATTTGAAAAATTTCCCCATCTCATTTAGCTAGTCTATTAGTTCTTTTGTCTTAAGACTACCAGCATAGTTTGAAATGCCAATCTTTATTGCTTCACTTCTTCCCTCTAAAACCATGAGAACTCTATCTTCATATCTCATTTCTCTTAGCCTTTTGTCTACATTTTCTCCCTCTTCATCAGATTCATTTCCTCTTTGTATTCCTTGATTATCTAGTCACTCATTAAGTCATTCAATCTCCCTCTATATATCCAGCACCAATCTTTGCAATGGTGTGATGCCTCCTCTTCATCTTCCTCTTCCTCTCCCAACCATCTTATTGCTTTGATACCAAATGATGTAACCTAAACCCTTCAAAGAATAAATTAGAAATAGACAAAACACAAAAGTTTCAAAACACCATAATTTTTCATTAAACTTTCACAACTCTACTTTGCCTCCACAATGAAAGAAAATAACTACTTAATACAATTCAAAAAATTACCATATTTGGCAAATTTTTGGGAAAAATGGATTTTTGCATTTTTAGTAATTTTCAAAACCCATCCTATGAATCCTAATTTTTCCCAAGAAAAGCCCCCAACTAAGGAAAGATGAATTGCCAACTAATCAATGGAATTAGAAATATAATTTTCGATTTATTACAAAAATAACTTTCTAAAAAAATTGGAAAAAACATGAAAAGCCAAATTCAGAGGTCAAGATGAGATTTCAGGCTCCCTATTTTTTTTTGAAATGGCCACTTATCAAGTAGAGCTTCATTGACAATCCAAATAACTCCTTCTCACACAACTGCCTGTAATATTTCAGCCAAAACCCACATTCGAGTCAAAATTTATGATCTCCAAAAGTAAATCTCGACCAAAACTCACATTTGAGTCAATGACCTTGACCCTCAGATGCCCTTGCATCAAAAAATCTACTAAGTTACAATGGTGTGTAGTTGACTAGTTTAGTATTAGGCAGATGTCTAACCAACATTTCTTAGCATATGATAGTTTAGCAAAATGTGATCAATTGACTCTTCTTCATATTTGCATAACACACACCTTGATGGTCCTTCAAAACCTAATTTTATGAACCATTCTATCGTAATAATTTTCTTTTGTAATGTTTCCCATAAAATGGTACCTTCTTTTGGGGAACAAAACTTATCCCAACATACTTTGAGGGGGGAGATAGGAAGAATCAACATTATGGGAGATTAAAATCTATTATAGCCTTCTTTAGCTTTTATAGGAAATTGTCTTTCAGAGAGGATCTCCAATAGTGCATTTTTGTGGTTTTCCATAAGTGGGATATTATCCAAGTCCTTTCATCACCATCCCAATAATTGATTTCCATCATCCTTAACAATGTAGTCACTAAGATTCTTACCTCTATATTGAATTAAAGTGGTTTTAATATTATGGTCTAATCCTAAGGAGTCTAAAGATTCAAACCGGCCCAAGAATATTCCCAAAACAAGGTCGAGTCACCATTGCCTATGTTCTAGGTGAGTTTCTCTTTGATAATTTGGTATACAAGATTTAATAAAGTTTCATATTTTGGATCTATTTGGATGATTAATAGCCCTAAACATGTTCAAGGGTTCAACATTCATAATATACTTATTAAGGAGGATAGAAGCCCATTTTTTGTTGGGTGCTTCAAAAAAATTCCAAACCAATTTATCACTCAAGACCAAATTTTGCCAAATTAAGTTCTCAATCCCCAAATCACCTTTATTTAAGGATAAACAAATATTTTGCAATTTAATTAGCGATTTTTATTTTATTTTTGGATTTTCCTTGCCAAAAGAAATTCCTCATTTTTTACTCTAATTTGCTTCTATTAGTATTAGTTGGGGTTAAAATAGTCATTTGATAGGTGGGAATGATAGATAAAATTGACTTAATCATAGTGACCATTCCTACATTAGACTGATTTGCCTTTCCAATTATCCACTGTTTGGTGCATCTTAGTTAAAATATGACCCCAAAGGTTATTTATTTTAATACCTTTATCTAATGGTATTCCTAGATACCTACATGGAAAATTGTTAGGTTTGAAACCAAGAGTGTTACAAATTTCAACTTTAGTTTTTTGTTTTCAGTTAACAAAGAAGATTTTTTTTTTCTTGGTATCAACTCTTGGACTAGAAGCCTCCATCTATTTATTGAGTTTTAAACTAAATTAGTTCTTCCTTGGAGCTTTTGCCTAGGAGAACTGTATCATCCACAAATTTTTGATGCATAATATTTGGGGTATTATTTGTGATTTTGATGCCTTCTATTCTACCTTCAATATGTGCTTTTAAAATGGATTAACCTAGGGCTTTAGCCTTAATATCAAAAAGAAAAGGGGAGATTGGGTCTCCTTGTCTTATACCATTAAAAATATTGAAAAACCCTTCAAGGTTTTCATTAACCAAGATTGATATCCTAGGGGTTGATATGCAAATTTATCGAAATGCTTCTAAACATTTACATAAAAATATCCAATTTACTTTATCCTACACTTTATGAATGTCCAATTTGATTATCACACATAGTTCTTTGTTAGATTGTGTTGTAAGAATATTTGCTTGGGAAGTTATATTCCCTTCAAGGATTGACCTCTTGGGTACAAAGCCTATTTTCTCTTCTAAAATAATCTTTGGTAGCAAGGACCTGAGTCTATTAGCTAAGACCTTGTATAAGATTTTATACACTGCGTTGCATAGTGTTGTCAGTTTGAAGTCACCCAGAGATGCATAATCTAATTTTTTTGGTATTAATGTTAATAATGTATTAATGGTTTCTAATAGTAGTGATACACAATTTCTAGTAGCTTCTACTACTTCATGCAATTCCTTACATATAATGTTCCAACATTTTTTAGAAAAAACATAGAATTAAAACCATTAGGCCCTAGAGCCTTATCAAGGTGCATTTGGAAAATTGCCAATTTAATTTCTTCTAATATTGTAGCCTTATTTAACCATTTTTTTCTTCTAGGATGATAAGAGTTGGAATACAGGAGAACATTTCATTTTGTGCTATCAAATTTGAATGATCATGATGTGGGAGCATATTGACCCTTCATACATTATGATGAATTTCATAGTATTGTAATATTTAAATTATTTATAATTTCAAATAACCATGTTAAATAAATGGTTAAAATGCTTAACTTTGCATTATGATGTATTAAAAACTAGAAAAACTAGATTTGCATTGTAATGGGAGTGCTTAAAGAAGCATTGAAAAATGTACAAGGGTTAAAATAATGTTATGGGTTGGTTTAAAAGGTGGTTGGGAAGTTGTAAACCACCACAACCACTTTAAAACAATTGTATTGGTAATTCTAGATAGAAAGGGATGAATGAGAAGAAGAATAGATAATTTTGAAACTATTGGTTTCTTAAGAACTTGTCATTTTGATTGGTGTTAACTATTTTTGTGTTGGTTCCAGGTCTTGTATGACCATACAGCCTAGAAACCATGTATATTCTATAAATTTGAATATTAGTATGAGTAATCTTCTTTCTCTTTTTGGTTTGGAACAATTTTCTTAAGTTTTGAAGAAGTTATGCTAGTTTTGGTAAAAGTGGTTATTTTCAGATTTGAGGATGCTCAACTACTATCGCATTTAAATGTTTGGTACAAACACATTTGGATTAAATATAAAATCTAGTTATATTTATTGGAAGGGTATATGAACTAGCTTTCATTTAAAATTTTTTTGAGTTGTTTTTATTTAGATATGTGTAAGTTATGTTCATTTTAATGAAGACTAGTTTTTAAGGATCTCTATTGAAATTGTAGACAATGATTTGTGCTTGTAGAATGATTTATGAATTGGAAAAATTAATGGATCATAGATTCAGAAACTAGACTCATATAAGGTTTATTGAAAATTGGTTTGGTTTTATTTAGAGTCATTTTGAGGAAATTATTAGATGCTCTAGGTAGGGTTAGTGGTTTTACTTCTGATTTATGATAGAGAAAATGGGTCTACATGTAGAGACTATAACATGTAATGGATTTATTATTTTCAGCTCAACTTTGGATATGTTTTGATAGGTATAATTTGGAAAAATTATACCAAAGGGTTTTTCAATAAGAGTTTTAGAAAATAATTTATGCTTAATGGAATCAGATATAGTAATCAGGATATGCAAATGGAGAAGGGTTGATATTTTTTTGTGTTGGAAAGTGCTTTTTTCTGCCTCATGAGATGCCTCTATATAATGAAATTATTTAATGGATTTTGAAGGGACAAAAATGTATCCCACTGATTGGTCTACTCCATTGATGCTATTTACATTAGATCAATTTTGTTATAGATATTGTGATAATATTTTACTATTTCTTATGAAATTTCTTCTTAGTTTTCTATTGATATTCATTGTCTATTATTGATATAGTAATCCTATTTTTAGTACTATTGTAAAATAATTTTCTATTTATGTCTCCTTCCACTAGCCAAGTTTCTAGGGTTTTTTGTTTCCAAGACATTTCTTCTTTAAATAATACATCCTCTAGTTTAGACAAATTCTTTTTCTTTAATAAAACTTGCACCATTCATCCCTTTTCTAATTACTTCTTCATTAAGATTTTCCAATTCTTGTTTTATTTTCATTTTTTCATAAAAAATGTTATGGAATTTCTCCTTGTTCCACTTTCTCAAGTTAACCTTAATATTTTTCAATTTAGATATAAACTTAAACATCTTGGATCCTTCCACATATGTTTCATTTCACCATAGTTCTATTAAGTTAAGAAATCTTTATGTTGGAACCACATATTTTTAGACCTAAAGGGATGTCTAGAAGGATTAATGAATTCTAGATTTTTTAATCTAATTGGGAATTATCAAACCCAAATATTTTCAATATTTCTACTTTTGATGCAAAGTTGAAGGTGGATAAGTCACCTTTAAACAAAAATCTATCTATTTTTTTAGATATCTTATTATATTCCTTTCTTTTGTTGGTCCATGTATATATCATGTCTAAATTTTATTTCAGTTAAATTATTATGAGTGACCCATTGGCTAAAGTTCTTTTGAGATTGACTTATTTAATTGCTCCCACCCTTCTTATCATTGATATCTAAAATTACATTAAAATATCCTCCTAAGATATAAGTCTTTGACTAATTAGAAGAAATCTGATTGTTGATCTAATTCAAAACTATTATCTTATTTAAATTCTCTATTGGACCATATATGTCGACAGTTGTAAAGGCAAGTTGATAGTTAATGTTTTTAACTTAACCACTAATCTAGTTTGTATCTTGAGCTATGGTTTCAAATATACTATTCCTAAGATCCTATATTATGCCCAAACTACTAGATGCTCCTTGTGATTCAATCCATATTGATTTCCATTGTGCTAACTTTTTTAAGAACTTGTCTTTCTCTAGCTTTCCCCATTTTTTTCTTAAATAAAGTTTATATTAGAAGCAAAGGTTGTAAGACTTCTTTTTAGAGGTATTTATTTGTTAGGAGTATTTAATCCCTTAAAATTCCACTTTGTGACTTTCATTGGCTTGTGGGAAGGTACTTCCCCTTACCTAGATGAAACATATTAGTTAATTTAGTTTGGTTTTCTACTACTCCATCAATTATCCTTAATTATGTTAATAGTTTCTTGCCCCTTTTTTTCTTTTTTCTCTTAGCTACAATTGGAACATCTAGACCTTTAATATTAGCTACTATTCCAAGCATCCCAACTACTAAATAGAAACTTATACTATCATGTATATCTAATGATTCCTTTTCAATCTCTTTATTGAGCGAGTCTCTTACTAGTTTAGAAAAGTGTTCCCCTATTCTTAGAACATAGGAGCTTATATCCATTAATTTGTGATTATCCTCCTAGTGACTTGTTAAAAGGTCAAGGTTTAAACAATTTTGAATATTGACTACTTCATTATAATCCTTATATCCTTTAGGTAAGGTATTTGGGTTAATGTGTCCATCGTGATAAGAAAATTTCTACTGCTTTTCCAAGCTTCTACTTATAAATTCTTCTCCAAAATATTCAATCAAATCTTCCTAATATCCTAGATATAAGCTACCATGTTCTTTGTGTAAATTATCAATTTCTATAGGAATATTAATGTTTCAATTTTCTAAGTTGAAGCTCGATTTGAACTTATGCCATATTTAAACTTGATCGCATTTTTTTTGAATTTGATATATTTCTTTCATCATATTGTTGAGGGTTAACATATTTGTTTCAACTTTTTTAATGAAATTGAAAAGGTCTTGCATATTCTTCATATATTTTTGTAAAGCTCCTTCCTCTACTCTGTCTATTGATGTCTTTTGATTTGGAGATATACCATTTGGTGACTTTATTCTATGATCTTCTATAGGTGCATTATTTGTTCCAGTTTCCATGGGCCTACATCTTCAAATAAAGTTTCCTTAATTGGGTTAGCAAAAGGAGATAAAGAATTTTACCTATTTTCTTCTATAATTTTACCCTCTTCATTTTCATTATTGCATATTTCTTGAATTATCATTTCATCTCTATTTCCTTGACTAGTCACTACTATATATAGGTTGGGGTGTTGATATATCATCTTGAGGTTGCAGGATCTTTGTATTGAAAAATGTGGCCCTTCTTTTGATTCCTAGTCTTATTCTAGATTAATTTTTTCTACAACACAAATATACCTTTTATGAATTACTTGATTTA
The DNA here is from genome assembly GCA_028749045.1 of Cupressus sempervirens. Classification (NCBI taxonomy): domain Eukaryota; kingdom Viridiplantae; phylum Streptophyta; class Pinopsida; order Cupressales; family Cupressaceae; genus Cupressus; species Cupressus sempervirens. The sequence goes on along the minus strand of CM053784.1, from coordinate 611,749,119 downwards.
AGTAATATTTTGAATGATTGATGTATATTTTCATAGGTTTGAGGGCATGTATTCCTAGTTTGAGTTTAACTAACATATACACAATGTTTGCTACAATATATCCTCCTTCAAACACTAAATATTTCCCTTAATAGATATCCTACTCTTTTCAAAATAATACTAAGCATGAATTCTACTAGGAAATTTAGAAAGGAAACCCAAGTTGGTAACACATTCTCTTCTATTGATTGTTTACCAAATATTGGTGATCATTTAAATTTTTTAATAAAATGAATATCTAAGAAAATCAAGAGTTCTTTTAAAATTCCACTCCTTATATCTTTGTTCTCATGTTCTAAATACACCATTTTTGAAGATAAGGAAGTAATACTTACCTAAGAATTTAATGTTATCCTTAATCTATTTTCTAAGGTTGATGAATCCAACAAGGGATCTCCTCGAAAAACATGGAGTCCTAAATTACAACACCTATACCAGTTTACTTCTGTGTAATACTCACTTATGACTGCTTGAATGCAATTGCCTTCTTGAGTGTTATGATAAAATTCTTGAATGGTTTCAAGTTCCTTCTCCAAAGAAATGTAGGATTTCCTTGATTTTGAGTTCTTGTATTTCTCTGTACTTCCAAGGTAGGGTTTAAACTTCCATTTACCTTATTCTTCATAATACTTTCTTTGTGTGAAAATGATTAACCCAAATTGATTCTATTTCTATCAAATTTCTTAGGTTCACCAAGAATCTATGATATTCCTATGTGTTTATTATTTTGGGAGATTGAGGGCCCAAACCTTCCTAATTATTGACTTCGTGTATGCTTGTTAGGGATTCAATTATTAGTACTTTCACCTTTTGTATATTGATCCATATAGATGAGGGGATTACATACCAAAGTTTTGATGAAGTTTTTAGTAGTGAGGGCATATTTGGTTTTGGCAAATATAAATTCTTGTTTCTCCTTAGTAAGCAATGTTGTTCTGGAAATGATATTATTTGATCCACTTATCATTTATTCCTTTGCTTTCTTGTTTTCCTTGCTAATGGAGGGGATTTTTTTGCTAGGATCTAGATTTTGTAACATCTCAAATTTATTTTTAACTTCCTCTGCATACTTTGTGCACTCATGATGTTGCTCTTGTGTATATTGTGAAATTTCTTCTTTTTATGAGCCATCTTCTTTCTCTTTCTCAAAATTTAATTAGATAATGTGTATATTATTAAATTAAATTAATTCTTCTTGTTTTTGTCATAATAATTCAATAATTTTTTATTTTTTATTTTTTTTAAAAAAAATTGTGTCTTTTAAAATTAATTAAATTATTACACTTTCCCTATGCAAATTGATTCTTTTAAAGATAATAAATTATTCCTTATATGTACAATTAAATAATTATTCTAATTATTTAGTGCTAGTTATATTCTTCAATTCAACCCCTCCACCTTCCATTGACTCATGATTCCTCTTTTCAATCAAACCAATCTTCCAATGACGACAGTCAGTTACATGTCTAGTCTTTAATTATGTAGTCATTTCTTTGTGAATCAACCATGTTATATATTCAATCAACCATGTAATGTAGTTGATCAAATGTAAGATTGTCAAGTAGTATTTTGTCTAATCAGTCCAAACCTAATTAATGTTGTCCATTCATCATTAGTTAGCACCTCTTAATTTGAATAATTTATTAAAGTCCAAAATTCTATAACATAAGGGTGATTCCTTATAATTTCTACAACTATAATTTTTTAATTTTCATGTTGTCACATTACAAAGAAAATTAGAGAGCATATATCACATATAAAAGGAGAGAAACAAGGGATATTTATTGATAATTGTGTATGATTTGATATATGTTAAATATTATTATGTTGTGTGTGATTAATTATTCATTTTTCTCTCTTGGATAGCTATAGGATTTGCAATGGGATTGTACATTTTTTGGTTATATCTAAAAGTTCTTGTTGTGGGTTTATAGAAGCAAACAATTTTACAACCTATGCATTGTGGTGAACTTGACATGAACACATTTTTACTATCGAATTTCAAATTTCAAATTGTTTTTATAGGTCTAGATTATTTTGGCACAATTCATTTTTTATCAATTGCAACCATTTGTTTGACATAAACAATTGCTTGAGGTATTAACTAATGTTTTTGGGTGTCTATTTTTGTATATTGTCACAAAAATTTTAATGCATCGACAAAATGATATAATGAATTCACTATATTATGATATGCAATTACCAAATCAAACACCACACTTGTTAGCTTCAACATCACACTTTATAATTAAATGATGTATTTGCCTGGTAAGAGTAGCTATTAATTTTTTTTTAGTTTCTTGGATTTTTGTCTTTTATTTTTTATTTCTATTTTTTTGTGTCTTTTGTTCCTAAGGTAAGAATTTTGATTATTGATCTTTGATTTTAAGCTTGTCACAATGGTATCAAGTAGAATTTATAAAGGGGAATCTCTAAAATTGTATGCGTTCCTCACATTTTATTTTATTATATTAAGGTCAATTAACTTGTTCTTGAGTGTTTGGTACACTTGTGTAATTTTTTGGGTGGATCTATTGCAACAATATAAGGTGATTACAACACCCAAGTTCTTTTTTTAGAGGGTTTCTTTGTCGGAAAATAGGCACTCACGCCAAGAGACAACCCAAGTGGTAACATGCTAAGGCCACGATACTTTTGAATCACTATACAAGAAAATTGGTTGAGATTAATGTTACAATCAACATGTGTGAATGTGCCATATTTATACATATTTCTCTCAGTATCCATATGATATGTAAAACCCCTCCATTGTAAGATATAAAACACCTTGATTTGAAAGGGTTAGGAAGGCCCTTAATTGGTAAAATTAGTACACATATATCCACTAAATAGATGCCTTTTCTAGACACTATTTATCGCATAAGCCCAAATCCCAATATTTGTTGGTGCAAAGGCTTAGACCTTCCAAGTTGCCCCTTATGCACCTTTTTTTATTGAGATCCATTGGTTATATCCTTGGATCTTAAAGGTTAGAGAGTAAGGTGATCCTTGTCTCGTATAAGGGAGATCTTCTAGCACTTGAGTCTCTATGAGCTCACCTTGAGGTAGTGTTTGGAGAAATCCAATTGGGTTTGAGTAAATATAGCCTCTTTCTAAACCTAGAATGCACTTTTCTTTTAAATATCTTTGTTTTTTTATGGAATACTAGAATAATCAATTGAGCTTGAGAAATTTGCAACCCTCAGTCCATTAATCCTAGTTTTCTAAGGGTTCACAAAAACCATATTATCTTGGATTTCTTCATTATGCTTGTTAAATTTATTGAATTTTTCCAAAAACTTGCACAAGGCATTCATAAATAGAAATATGCAACTAAAACTTTATGAGACACATTAGGGACATTATAACTTGCACTTTTCACTTTTTGAACTACATTTAATAGTCCTAAGATGCAATTGTGTACAATTATATTTACCTAGGGCACATAATTCCTTATATTCATTTGTCAATGGTTTCACCATAATTTTTATATTTTTATATGTATTAACTTTTTTTTATAGGTAATGGGCTGAAGTCTTGATTATATTTTATTATTATTAAGATTAATTGTTATGATGTGTTAAATGCGAGTAGATTTGAATTCAAGACCTCTGCTATGAGAGGATTATAATTTACCATTGTGTTGTAGGGTCTTTCCTATTTTAATATGTATTCACTTATTAAATTCCACAATTGTTAATTTTTTGCAATGCATCTCTCAAATTCTACAACAGAAATGCCATATTCCTATGACATAATTGCCTAGAAAATCCCTTTTTAGAATCTTGAAATTTGACCAAATTAAGCTTACCAAACATATTCAAGAGACTTATTCATACTAAAAATGCAATGGTTGGAATTTTGTAGTTTGCATATAGACTTTAGTGTTTGCATTCTAGAGTTTCACTTTTCAGTGTCTTTCATTCCTAGGTCATAATTTAACATCCACAATTTCTCCTTGATTTCAAAATTTACCCATTTTCTTTTCACATACCTCATTAGGTTTTATTTTCTTACATTATTAGGGTTACTTTTTGTACAGCTCATTAGGTTATCCTTTTGCATGCCTCATTAGGATACCCTTTTTACATTATTAGGTTTTCCTTTTGTATACCTCATTAGGATTTCCTTGTTGCATTCATTATTAGGGTTTTCCATTTTCCTTTTGAATATATTATTAGGGGTTTTCCATTATCATTTTCATTAATTATTAGGGTTTCATTTTGAATATCTCATTAAATTATTATATTGTATAACTTATTAGGTTATCCTTTTTACATTATTAGGGTTTCCTTTTGCATATTGCATTATGGGTTCTTTGTTGCATTATTAAATTAGATTTCTCATTATATTTTTTTAATACATTAATAGGGTTCCTACTTCACTTTTTCATATATCATTAGAGTTTTATTTTTGCACACACTATTGGAACTACCTTTATATTACAAGAATTCCAATAAAGAAAAAATATAGGTATTACATTCCTTAGATTTGGACATTTTAGCTTTAGGGTTTATCTTTTTACAATTAACACTTTGTCAACATGTCACTACTTTAAGGTCAAGAAAATATATTAATTACTTAGAGTGTTTCCTAAAGTTCTATTCTCAAGATTTTCCAAAAATTATCTTATGGATTTATTTTCTCATTTCTAGTCACCATAATCATTATTTTACCTTTTGCATTTTTGTCCTTGCATTTACTTTAATCTTTTTTTAAAAAAACTTATAATTCCAAGAGAAATTATCATTCATAGATGTCATAATCATCATTTTACGTTTTGTCTTTTAGTCCTTGCATCTACCTTAGTCATCCTCAAACATCTGAAATCCACAAAAAATAATGTTTAGCTATCATAATTTCCTGTAGAAATATTGTTGGTAAATTTGCATCCCTACTAGCACATAGAGTCTTAGCTAAGTTGGCACCCACTACCTTTCTAGTTATCCTCATTATAAAAATGCTTATAGTTTTTCTATTTAAAATGGAAAGGAGGTGTTTTAGCCCATTTATGATTAATCTCATACTATTAATGTTTTCTAGAGAGATTGTTTCTCAATAAATCATTGGTCAACATTTTCTATTTGATAAGCAGGAGATATTTCCTACAACCAATCAAATTATGATATTTCTATCAGGATTCATATGTGAGGTTTTTTAGTAAAAATCATTGATGCATGTTTCATGAGTAATAGCTCACAAGAACCTATTTCTCATGAGAAGGAATGGTCCACTTAGCACTCATTGCATCTAGGTAATGCTCACAAATGTAAAGCATTGGTCCTTCCCAATAGGTCAGTTGTCCCAATTATATTCTAAATCAAGTGTATTTAACCATGGAATTGCCTCCAATGTTAAGCCCACTTATATTGATACCCTATTAAAAAACCCTTCAATAAGTGTTGGGACTTATGGACCACTCATTATAGATCCCCTTTGGCTCACCAATCGATAATTAAAATACATTTTACTGATTTGGTCAAATTATGATATTGCTGTTAGGACTCAATTGCATAAAGTTTAACTTATTGACTCTTTCTTAATGAGTATAAATGAGTTCTCTCTCACACACACACACACCCACACACACACACACACACACACACACACACACACGTGTGTGTACGTGTGTGTGTGCGTGCATGCGTGTGCGTGTGTATGTATATATATATATGGGTATATATATATATATATGTATGTATGTATGTATGTATGTATGTATGTATGTATGTATGTATGTATGTATGTATACACACACATAAATGTGTGTATATATACACACACATATATCTATACATAAATATGTATGTATGTGTATGCATGTATATATATATGTACATACACACACACACATATATACATACATATACATATGTACACACATATACATGTATATGTGTATGTATATATATATATACATACATATATATATATGTATATATATATATATATATGTATGTATATATATATATATATATGTATGTATATATATATATACATACACATATACATGTATATGTGTGTACATATGTATACATACATACATACATACATACATACATACATACATACATACATACATACATATATATATATATATATATATAGACACACACAATATATATGTTTATATACATATATATTCTACATGCATACACATGATGTTAATTTAGCTACTATTGTACGTGGAAAATGTGGGCCTCGCTCTTCACACACACTTCAACATGATCATTATATGCGAAACCATCCCATAATGAACATCGAGTTGTTCATTTGAAATAATTTGGCAAATTGATCTATTGCCTCCTAACTAGATGGATTATGCTATTACTCTCAGAACAAAAAGCTAGCAACTAGACCTCTAGTACGAAGGATTTGATTAAGCTATTTGAGAATGCAATGTTATACTAGATGAGATGTAATTAATCTAAGAATAAAGGAAAGAAAATTATACTATATGTATGTATTTTAACACTAAAATGATATTATAATGCAATAAATTTAAGCTATGGATGTATGAGCAAATGGATAGATATTTCAGCATAAGTTCGATGCAAAATCAATTCAACCTTTGTAATGAGGAATTGAAGGCTCCTTAAATAGGAGCCCATGATTGATCGATGATCGAGATCAATTGGAATGAATAGTCAAGATTGGAGATAAGACTCAGTTGGAATGGAAAATTCCCTATGCAGATGAAGTTAACTGTTTTAGAACTGAGTGTGATGGAGAGTTAACTAAATCTTTTTTGAGTGTGAGAGAGAGTTAACTAAGTTAATTCCATTTTGAGTTCTAGTTCACTAAGAATTTCCATTCCTGAACTGAAGATAAGATTTTGGAGAAGATATTTAATTTAATAAAATAGGATATGACCTCATAAATGCATAATTTTAATTAATTGAATAATTAAACTCAATAATTAAAATGAGGACATTATCTTATTAAATTAAATACATATTTAATTCCTTTGTACATTAGCTAAAGAACTAATTTAATTAAAGTATGAACATTTATAATTTAATTAAACTTAATTAATAGGTTTAATGTAGCTAATTTGAGTCAATACTTGGGAATTAAATAAAGATTGTGATTAATGTAGATTAGGGCATTTTGCATTTGACACTTAGGTCAAGTAGTGATAATCAAAATCAGAATTGCCTAGTAAAATAGGACTTAGGAATGATTAAATAGACCAGAATAGGTTAACATGGCAATGTGCCAATTTTGGGGTATTATATTTGTCCCTCTTTGAATGAATGTGTGAGCAACACATTTGATTCAAAGAAATCAAAAGTATGAGACATAGATCAAGAAATAATATTGGTTTCGAAATTGATGATACAAAGACCAATTGATAAGCTTTTAAAGGTTATCTCCAGAATGAAGCTTAACCTTAGGGGATCCAGATAGAACACCAAGATACCTAGATTGATAAGATAAATATTGTCAAACTTCACAAAATTGTTCCTAGAATGAGACTCAACTCTCAGGAGTCAAGGTTTAGATTGTCCCAATACTTGTCCATTAGAAGATGACAAGATTTGATCAAGATTCATAGAATTATCCCTAGATTGAGGCTTAATCCTCAAGAGTTAGGGTTAGACTATCTTGATACCTATCCATTGAATAGTGATCGAAAGCAAGAGCTTAGAATTATCCCTAGAACAAGGCTTAATTTTCAGCAAGAGTTAGGATTATCTCCAGAATAAAGCTTAATCCTTAGCAAGAATTTGGAATTATCTCTAGAACAAAGCTTAATTCCCAAGAGTTTAGATAGAACACCTGAATATTGGTCCATGAAAGAGATAACAAGGCCTATCATGAGTCATAGAATCATCCCTAGAATGAGGCTTGATCCTTAGGAGTCGAGGTTTAGATTGTCCCAATACCTATCCATCAAACTCTGATAAGGATTTCTATAAGATGTGATTAACTGATCAAAAGATGAGATAGATGGTAGATGATGTTAGATAGAGGGGAACAAGATGCCTCAACTGATGATATGCCCCTAGTGATGAAGACATAAGATTTAGACTGAGTTGCAGTTAGTTTGTAAAGATTCAATGATGTAATCATCCCGCCCCCTCAAGAGTGAAATCAAAAGATGACACACCAAAATAGTGATATAGAGCAGTATATTGAGAGATACTGAAGAAAGCTAAGATTCAAAAGAATGTAGAATAGATTAGAAGAATTTGAAGAACATTTGGAGTCAATTTGAAGTGATTTCGAGGTCCCAAAGACCAAGTTTGACCAAAGTTGAATGGATTTGACTGGAGTTGACCAAAGTTGAATTTTTCTAGAAATGTTGGAAAATTTGAAGAAAATGTTGTTTGAAAATATTTCTTGATTCAAGTATCAAAAAGTTAGACTGCATAGGCGTTCGATCACGTCGATCCCAAAATTTTAAAATGTGATTTTGAGTTGTTTAAGTGTGATATTGCTATCAAGATTTAACTGTGTGATTTTTGAGTCAAACTCATTGACCCATGTTTCATGAGTAGTGATTCAACATGAATCCATCTCTCATGAGCATCACCTAGATCCAATGAGTGTTGAGTGTTCCATTTATTCTCATGAGAGATGGATTCATGTTGAATCACTACTCATGAAACATGGGTCAATGAGTTTGACTCAAAAATCACACAGTTAAATCTTGATAGCAATATCACAATTTGACTTGCTATGGAAATTATCTCCTACTTATCAATTTTTTAAGTGTGTCAAATTTCAAATTTGATCCCAAAAATGGGTTCATAGCAGCCAAATTAGCCAAGGAGTGATTTTCATGCCAATCAGAGCACTTTGAAAAATTAGGTCAAAACCTATATTACGTCCAAAAGGGTCATTTTCAATTCATTTGTGCTTTTTATTTTTTGGAGAAGAGAGCTTTGAGGAGAAAGATGGTGGTCCCCATGCATAGGCATCAATTCAAGCTCTCTAGACGACATAGTCGGCCGATGGAGTATGGTCATCCAGTAAGTAATTGATAATCTTGCTTTGCATTTATATTTTTATGCATTTTAATTCATTTTTAGCATGTTTTAGGTCATTTTTGATTTTTTGTGTCAGTTTTTGTGTGAGGATGTCTCTCCTCGTGCAAGCCCAATCATCCTTTGCATGAAGAAGTACCAAGTCAGTACTTGTTCACTTGGTTTGATTGTTTTCCTCATGTGGAAGATGCCCATGTTTCATGTGAGAAGCCCTAAATATAGTGATTTTTTCGCTTATTATGTGATCACTTTTTGTGCGAGAAAGTGTTTCCTTGCACAAAGATGTGCAAACTCATGTGAGAAGATGAATTTTTGCACAAAAATCTGGTGTAAATTGCAAGTTTTAGTGCTTGAAAGTTAATTTTTTCGTTGATATTTTGCAGTTTCTTTCATTGTTTTACCCATCCGAGACTGATCATTTGCTTTTTGTTTTCATGCATGTAGATTACCTTTCCCAATGTTAGATTCATATCCCACTATCTGTCTTATGGAGTTTTGTTGTGACAGTTAGATGATGTTGACATGGCACATATTGATGCTCTAGGACTATCACATCTTTGTCAGATCCTAGCATTATTGGTGAATCATGACCTTTTGACTGCATTGGTTAAGTATTTCCACTCAGAGATGAAAACCTTCCATCTACCCCAGGGAGAGATGACTATGACCCCAGAGGACATCTGTAGGATACTATGGATCCCATTCCATGGGCCATAGGTTGTTTATGACATAGTACCATAGACAGGTACAGAGGCACTGAAGGCCATATTTTAGGAGGATTTGATCATGGGTAGAGCCATCTCATGGGATGAGCTAGTACTCACATACGGGCCCACTCATAGGTTACCAGTAGTATTGGGCATATTTATTAGCTGCTTCCTGATGCCAAACAGAGGTCAACATGGATTAGAGTGGAGCTAGGGATGGATGTTACAGATGATGCTAGGGGCACCTGAGCATTTTAGATGGGGTTAGTGCATGCTTGTCCACATGTTCCATGAGATGCATGAGATTATCTATCATGAGAGGAAGAGTATGGTCGCTGGGGTCTATGTTTTTTAGGTATGGGCATGGGAACATTTTCCCATGATGAGACCCATTTTTGTAGATGAAAGGTAGCCCATGGAGCCCTATATATGTAGGTATAGGCTAGTTGACCTAGGAAACTTTGGGGAAGACTGAGCAATGGAGAGGTTGACTGGATGACTTGATAGCAGTAGTATGGTGACTGTGGAGGAAGACAAAGGCATGGAATGATGTGCCTTGAGAGCTTGGATTCATGTTTGCTTCTCAACAATTGACTGGTCACTCAGTGCAGGTCATTGAGAGGTTCCCAATAACATGGGTGTGGTGACAATACGATTAACCATAAGATATATCATAGGAGTATTGCTCATACACATGGCTAGCTATAGATGTAGATCAGGGGTGGTCGGCGAGATTAGACCGAGGATGGTCCATGATCAACATATGTACCATAGTGGTGATCTAGTGGGATTATTTGCTAGTGGTAGTACATGGGCAGATGACTCCAACTTACCTAACATATTTTGCAAGTCATTCATTCCCTTGGTTCACAAATCCAGTGGGGATAGTGGAACCCATTCAGATGGTATAGGCACCATAGGCACCACCATAACAACTGTACCAAGAGAGAGTTAGAAAGAGGACACACCAATGCTTATTCTACCACAATAGATGAGATTAGATCTAGATGCTAGTGGTAGTGGGATAGGACAGAGATGTCCTCAAGGTGAGATGGGTTCCCTAGGAGCCATTGGAGGAGACACCTAGAGGCCATGTACAAAAGCAGATCAACCAATTGAGCAAGGTGTGGGTGATGAGGAGATGTAGGATAAACCTACTATAGGGGCCCAAGGAAGAGATATCCTGACACAGACCTAGGAGGCTCTAAGAAGGTCAAGAGATAGGGTGCAAACAACACAACGTAGTTAGCAGAACCACACATACAGGTTGTAGTGTGAGACACTCAGATTTCATTGCGAGATCATGAGATAATGCAATTTATGAGAGTAGCTAGAGGGAGAGGCTCAAAGATTAGAGCATTAGAAAGACAAGATCTGACTACAGTCATCCAGATTGACATACTATTTTGTAGCATATGCAACAGTAGTGCCAGATGAGGCAGAGTAGGTGCCTCAACTTTTCCAATATGCAAAAGAGTCAAGGAGTGCACCACCCCAATGAGACTAGATATGCCTCCTCCTCCTCCTCCTCTGCCAGTGGGAGGTGAGGGGGAAGGAGAGAGTTAGCTCATTTTGTTCCAATTTTTCTTTGGCTATGTATCAACTGGTGTGCTAGCACCATTTTGTAACATTTTTGAGATTGGCAGTGTTCAAGTAGCATTCAATTTTGCACCAATGTACACTTGACTCCATATATATATGAGATTTTGATTCAAGTATCTTTGCATGTGTCATATTTCTCTATTTATAGTTTTTGTACATGAGATGTTTATGCTATGATCATGGATGCAAATTTGACATGATGTATGAATGTAGTGTAGATGAGATGAAATATGGAATTATGTATGAAATGCAAAATGTGAATGAATTAACACCTCATGTAGTGTTCTATTTTGTTAATAATGATAGGTATCCCATGAAGATCAAAAGGATGAACCAAAGAACCGAACACTTGTGCAACTGTAAATAAACATGATACTTTGAAGAAGTCAAAAATTCCTCATCATGAAGGATGCAAGTAAATCCATGATCGAACCATGTGATTATGCAAATGCAGCCATATGCTAGATGCAACCCTAAGTCTAGTTACCAAGCTTCAAAAATTATCATTAAGTAAAATCCCACATGTCATACAATTCCCACTGACATTACAATCATGGAAATATGAATAGGACATATGTTCTAGTTTTGTCAAGATTAAATGTAAGCATTCAAAGCACAAGAAGCCAGAATGACTAGAACATTTGTCCCTTTTAATGTAGCAAGCTAACATAAGAATTAGAGCATAAATACTATAATGACTAGAATGTTTCTTGCATGCAAAAATACCAAACAGACGAGAGATTCTTCTTATGCTAATGAATCAGTAAGTATTTCATCTGCAACGACCCTTGTGTTTGTAACTTGAAACAAAAATGTGGTAGGTATACTCATCGTGACCTGTACATTCACTTAGCAGGACGAGTATTAGTATTTATTGTAGCATAAAGAGTTCACTCCAACAAGCAAGGAGAATAACTAACCTCACTAATTTATCCCTATAAAAGGAGTCAAGGTACACATAGCCATCCAATATGAGATAGAGGCTCTTATAGTGAACACCCCTTTTATGTGGATACTTCAGATCAATGGAACTAAACCATAAACATAAGAAAAGATCATGCCCCCAATCCTCACTTATCTAGTCAAAGGAGACATCACCAAGTTGCTCAAAGAGACATGATAAAGAAAAAGCAAAGCAAACAAAGAAAAGCTCAATAAATCCCAAAAAAATCATCATTTTGAGTTCATTGTTTTGTGTCATAGGATTGATGTCAAGTGTTAATTTTCAGAACATCTATGAAAGAAATCTCTTTAATAGGTGATGATAGTAGACAAATGTAGTTAGAACAATTGGTGACTAAAGTCAAAGAGGAATATTTAGTAAGAAGAAACTTAGTAGGAAATTGGGCGATAGTAGACAAACACAGTTAAAACAATTGGTGACTAACACGTGAGAGATCTTTCCATGAGAGGAATCTCAAAAAGTGACATGAGCAGTAGTAGGTAGACATAGTTAGAACAACTGGTGATTGTCATTGAAGATATTTTCCATGAGAGGAATCTCAAAGTGACATGAGTGACAGTAGGCAGACACAGTTAAAACAATTGGTGATTTTTGTGAGAGAGATTGTCTATGAGAGGAATCTTAAAGTGACACTAGTGATAGTAGGTAGACACAGTTAGAACAACTGGTGACTATCATGTGAGAGATTGTCTATGAGAGGAATCTCAAAGTTACACTAGTGATAGTAGGCAAACACAATTAGAACAAAATGGTGACTGTCGTGAGAGAGGTCTATGACACTACAGAGGTTGCCCCTGAGTTATGACAAGATTCAATCCATGGATACATGAGTGAAAGAAGCAAAATAAAGTAGGAAAGAAACTATATAAGAGCCCGAAGATGCACTGCAAGATGTAGCATTCAGAACAAGATGTGCCTATTTACCAGGTTTTCACCTTCTTGGCAGAGATTCTCTCTTTTTTTTCAATTCTTTTGTATTTTTGTATTTTTTTTGTATTTTTTGATTTTTCAATTTTTTTGTTATTACCAAGATGCCTATTGCTAGGTTTTCACCAAGATAATGATTTTTTCAGGACTTTTAAGTATATATAGAGAGCTTTCAAAATCTAATAAGTCGTAGAACCACTTTAGATTGAGAGCGTTGATGAGCTCCTTGAGCACCTCTCCCTCAACTGTAGCAAGTTGGTAAGCACTAGACCCAAACACTGCAATAACTATGTATGGACCAAGCTAGTTTGGTTCAAACTTCCTTTTTTGTACTCGTTGTTGGTGATGCTTAAGGTTTTCTCTCAAAAAAAGATCACCCAAGTAGAAGTCACATGGATTAACTTTCTTATTGTAGCTTCTAGACATACCTTGCTGATAAGCTTGAAGATGATCATAGCCCACTAGCCGATGCTCATCTAACAATTTTAGCTCTTGAAGCCAAGATATTATATAGTCATCATTAGTAATGAGGCCCTTCATGGAGATTCTCAAATTAGGAATCTCAACCTTAATGGGGAGCACAACATTTGCTCCATATACTAAAGCAAATGGCATTGTACTTGTTGGAGTTCTGATACTTGTTCTATAAGCCCATAAAGTCAGATTAATCTAAAGGTGCTAGTCCCTTCTAGATTTGTTAACTATGAGATGCAAGATCTTAAGGATCACCTTGTTGGAGGCCTTTGCTTGACCATTACCCTATAGGTAATAAATAGAAAACTAGTGTTGCGTGATTCTAAAATTTTTGCATAACTCCTTGAGATCTTTGTTTTAAACTATCCTCTATTGTCAATAATGATGGAGGAAGGCACACCATACCTACATATGATCTAATTCATAATGAAAAAAAGCTACATTTTTGCCATTTTCTATAGAGATAGGGACTACCTCTACCCACTTATGCCAATGCAAACTCTTCTTCTTAGGTCACTTGATGAAGCAAAACACTTGACTACTTGTCTTCCTTAGGTTCTTGTGCATGAAAACCTTTACTTTTGACAAATCATTCATATAAATAGGAAATTAAGATATTTTTCTGCTCATTCTCAATCATCCAATTTAGGGTTAGGATAGATTAGGTAGGATACAATGAATCTAAAATGAATCTTATCTTCCACCTAGTTCACACAATCGAAGAAAACAAACTTATCAGGTCAAATTCATCAAATTCATGATCTTTCAAATAATGTAGCCACTTAGCATTATCTGGCTTTTGATACTCTACACATAGTACATTGCTCAACATCCTTGGTAAAATCACTTAGCACAAACTAAAATTTACTGGTCCTCGACATCAACTAAAATTTACTTGGCATCGACTATTTTGCTCAGCATACACTAGAATAGACTTTTACTCAACTCCAACTAATTTTCTACTCAGCTTGCACTAACTTTGCTCGACACCTAATATCCACTCGATCAAGCTTGGTAGACAAATTTTGTGTAACTTGTTCTTCTAAAATTTCTTAGTTTAACCATCCTTTGTAACCTTTAGTAGATTATCAATGCATCATGTTATCACTATCTTAACTAATTCTTGTACTCCTTTACATAATCATAACTCAACCTTTCCTCTAGGTGATATTGTTACATCTTTTGATCAAATCCTCTTCATCAATCAAATAAGTGATAGTACTTAAATCATACAAGCAATTGTTTTACCAGAAAATAGCAAGTTTGATATCAGTGAGAAAATAGTAGGTTTGATATCAGTGACAAAATAATGATTGAAGCATATTGATCATTAATTGTATAAATCTATTCTCAACAATCTCCCTCTTTAATAGTCTTCTTCAATTTGTTCTCAACAATCTCCTTCTTTAATAGTCTTCTTCAATATGTTCTCAACAAAGCACATAACCCAAAAAATTTCTTAGGGCAACAATTTAGTGAAAGAAAAATTAGGGTTTTTCTAGGGTCAACAAAATAAAATACCAAACCCTAATTTTCAACAAAGGAACCTAGGACATTCACTTTGAGATATATTCATATATGTATGAAGTGAAAACATGACCAATAAGAGGAAGCTAAATACACTATGCATATGGATAAACATGATGATTCTTTTCACATCTTAGATTCTATTAATCCTAATATGGAAGATGATTAAGATGATGAACATGTTAGTAGTGATGAAGAATTAATTGATATGGATAATGATTTTCCTAACATGCTTTATGTGTAGCTTACAATCAATTCTAGTAATTATCATAGTGATTCACAAAGTCCTCTCTTAAAACTTCTTGTGATGAATGTTGTTCCTATCACAAGTGACCATCCTTTTGCTAGAATTTTGGACCAAAATGGGGTCATGAGTTACCATCCCCTCCTACCATTTTGGACCAAAATGGGAGGGGGGGTCCTTGTTGCTGTTTTGAGTAAAGGGGGATAAAGTGGTCACCCTTTCGTATACATTCTTCTATTTTTATCTCTTTCTTATATATGTTGTTATATGTTAGGTCAAACTTGTGCTATTATTTGTAACAATGAACTTGTATAGTCTTCTTGGTTTCTTATGATATGGTAGCATCAATTTTTCTCTCTCTCCATGTTATTCACCCAAAAATATTTGTCTTCTTAACTCTTACACATCCTTTCCTCCATTGTGTTTTAGTTCTATTTTCTTTCAAGAATGATGCTATTCCATACTTAATATAATATTACATATTATCATATAATCTTACTAACCCCAAAATTAGTATATCCCTTCATGTTCTCTCTTTTTGTTATGTACTCATTTCCCTTGACATGTCTCTCTTCTTGGGGGCATTTCATAGTGGAAATGTTCTTTAGTGGATGCATGTATGCTTTTGTTAAAACTATTGCTCCTATTAAGGAATTTACAATTGCTTTGAACTAGGAGCATACACTTTGCTCATCCTTTGATTATGAAGTACAAATATAGATGTTGTGAATAGCTTGGAGTAATTCAGCCTTTAGTTCTTGGTATGAATTTTAAGTTTCTTCTAAATCTATTCATTGTTATTTCACATTCTCTGTGTGTGTGTGTGTGTGTAGTTTCTTGTAACTATTAATAGTTCCTAAGGTCTTGGTCTCTTTTGGATCTCTCTAAACTATTGATAGTTTGGGAGACCCGATCCTTGTTTTGGACCATTCTTTTGATTACTAATAGTCTGGAAATACCAGTCTTATTTTGATCCCTTAAGGAAACACATATCGTTATGCTAGGGCCACTTTCAATTCTTATTTTTTGGGACATGGATTTCCCTTGAAATTGAATCCTTTAATAGACTAATTAGTATTCCATAATGATGGGGACACAACCCAAGAACAGAATGGACACAATAGGAAAGGGAAAATTTTATTAACTATGAAAATATGCTAGTACACCTAGTGCAGAGAAACAGACTCCAAAACATGCCCTATGGGCTTACAATAGCATAAATTTGGAGATAAATTCTTCTCCCAGTACCTTCTCTCAAACTCCACTCCCAACTGCCTTTTACAATGCCAGAAATGTTCTGAAATAGACCTCTGAGGGTTAAGGATTAGGAATACATTCTAGAAAGTGCTAGTTGGCATCCACCGACAAAATAGAAGGCTCTAAAAGTCGCATTAGAAGCTAGCACAAAATTAGAAGAATCCAGAAACGATAATCGAACTTGCGGGAGGCATAACTTTTGAATCGTAGCTCCGATTGACAAACCATTTACATTTTCAGAAAGCTCTTGAAGCGCTCTATAGCCCTATGGAAAAGCTTTGCTCATCCCCCATTTTTGGCCCTTTTTGAGGTCATTTAATGCACCTAACCTAACTTTGAAGCATTCTTAGGAGGTCTTTGGAAATTGAAAAACTACAATAAATTTCAAACCGTGGGGCCTTTTGACCTGATTCTTTTTTTGGAATGCTCTAAATTAAAATTACATTAATCTAGCCAATTTACACCTTCTAGTTCACCAAAATTATGGCTCAATTACATACTCCTATTTTTTCAGCATTTACATGTATCCCAAGGTGATTAAAAACTCTAACCCAGAACACTAATAGTGGAACTGTGAGAGTTGTAACCTTTATTTGACCCAAATGAGTATCTAAAAATGAAAACACATGAAATAGAAACTAAGTCTAAGTACATTTTTTTGGGTGACACAGGATTGCCGTTATACCTCTGGATGCTCTTGCATCACATACACACTTTCTAAATCATTCAATGTCATTCCCTTTTTGTATAGACCTTTCCCCCTCTTCCTTTTTTCTTGTGTGGCTTAAAATAAGGCACACAAACCTTATTAAGAAAGTAACTACACCCATTTATAGTGACTACCTCACTTATTATAATTTTTGATGTCATAAAGATTCAATTCTCTTGGGGTCTTGATGATTTATTTTCCTCCTAGATTATGATAAGTGTTGAAATTGATGAAAGATCAACCTCATAGATCTCAAGAATCATCTACATGAAAACATCTATCATAGAAAGAGAGAAGGAAAAGCTATGGAGGCTAGAATTCCTAGATTCACAGATGAGACTTTCTTGATGAGAAAACAAAAGTGAATCAATTACAAAGATAGATTAAACCTTATAAAATGAGATCAAAACCCTAACAGGTAAAACCTAGGTTGCATGATAATAATTAATTATTATATGCCTAAAGTTTAGCTTAAGTAAAATAGAGATAATAAGTGACTTAATAATTAAATCAGTATGATTTAATTAATAAAAAAATACTTTATTACTCCAACACTCCCCCTTAAGATAAACTTAGGGAGTAGCTAAAAACAAATGACTACTAAAAGGAAATTTGGGTTCTGACAACAAGGCCTGATTAGGTAGCTAAGAACAACCAAATATTTGAAAAGAGGAGAAATAGAGAACACCACATGGGAAAAACCATACTCCAAAAAGAGATAGAAATAATGCTAAAGAGAACTAGTGAAGGAATGAAGCATCCTCCAAACTAGGGAATGCCCCAGAAGATAGGAACAAAATATGATCATGAAGAACACCAATGAAGCATGAAGCTACAAACACTACTAAACTGTTAATCTAAAGAACCTCCACTATATAGAACATGACCAAGTAGAGAAGACTAAGTTTTAAGATTTGATATATCAAAGATTAAAGGTATCTTCATGGCCTCCAAAAATAGGAATTATAGAATATATATATGGTAAATGGTCTATCTCACCAAACTGCATAGGTATCCATCCTCTGCAATCACATAGTACATAGAATCAAATACTGAATAATTTCTCACTTCATTGAACCAATAAAGCAATAGAACCAACATAGCCCCCCTATAATGTTGAGAGGTAAGACAGGAACACTGAAACTAAATGAAATATCTCCTGTAGAAAGAAGAACTAGGAATATCGAGAGTGAAAATGAAGTACAAATACCTATAATGACACGTGTCATCGACACATCATGAGGCTAATTTTGTAGAAGGAATACTCACTTAACAAAGGAAGAAGATGAACATGGCCAACATTAAACCCCTCAAAGAACTTTAAAATGTAGTGCAACTAAAAAAACACACAAAGATATACAAGATCCTAAAATGCAATAGAGTGGTACTTTATCTTAGTGCATTTGCAAAAATACTACAAAAAGATGTCAACAAAGACCAAAGAGACATAATGTTGATACAAGAGATAATATAGCCTATGAAAAAACATATGAAGCAACAAAATTGATCACTAGGCCTGAAATAACCAAGATATCCACTAGAATGTAAAAAAGAAAAAAACTAAATGGGATGTGCTTGGAGTAGAATATGGAAAATGGAATGTCTCAAGATATGTATCCTAGAGTGCAAAAATAGAACATTTGAACTTGAGTACATAAAGTGGAAAGAAAAAAACATCAAAAGTCCAAATAAATTGCACCATCATGACGGACTCAAAATCAAGTTTTCAACAATATCTTGTATGCAAAAAATAGAGTATGGATGAGCAAGTTATGGCCAAAAAACCACAAGTAGGTCAAAAAAGAACCAGAAGGTGAAAAAATTCACCAGCTTGAGACCTGTGCCAAATTCCTTGGTGGAAGTGTACTTGTTAGCACTAGAAAACTATCTTTGGAAGTGTGTAGGTTAAGTACCAAAATCACCTCAAGAAGTGTGATGATTCTATAGAAAAATTGCCTAGGGAAGTATGTCAATATCGTACCAAAAAATGACTCAATTTTTGTGTAGAAAAATCTCAATTTTTGTGCAAAAAATCTTGATTATTATGCCAAAAACCTCAATTTTTATACCAAAAATCTCGATTTCATTGCCAAAAATAATAAAATCACTACCTCTATAAGCATGCCCAAATTAGGGAGTAAATTTTTCCCTTAACACTCAATTGTATCCAATTTGGAGGAAATTTTATAGGGAAATTGGGGTTTTTGGGCACTTTGAGCTTAATGGTGAGGTTCATTTGGGCTCAAAGTGCACCAAAAAAGGTGACCCCCTAGATCCGATACAAAAATAAAGTCTAAAAAATGAAATTCTTCAAAAGAAAAAACACAAATCTAAAAGCCAAGTCAAACTTTTCATAAATAGAACATGGGCATGAAGATCTGAAGCTTTGATACCATGTTGAAGTTGATGAAAGATGAACCCAATAATCACCCACACGCAAAAGCCCATCACATAAAAAGAGAGGCAAAAGCTATGGAGGCTAGAATTCCGAAATCCATAGATGAGATTCTTGATGAACAAAAATATAAATTTCTATAATCAAAAGTGTATCAATTACAAAGAGAGTTCAATCCTTATAAAAGGAGATCAAAACCCTAATAGGTAAAACCTAGGTTGCATGATAATAATTAATAAAATAATTAATTATTATATTCCTAAAGTTTAGCTTAAGTAAACTAGAGATAATACGTGATTTAATAATTAAATCAACATGATTTAATTAATAATAAAATACTTTATTACTCTAACAATAAGATTAGTTCTTTTCTCTTGACTACTATATTGTGAGTTTGAGGAAACTCATACTCTCGTTAAAGTGGGGGCTAAATGTGCCATCTTAAAATGGACACACTCTCCTTTTAAGAACTTTTAGCACCCTTTCCATAATGCCTTTCTTGAACAATGGATGTACCCATGCTTGATGCCCTTTTTATTCTATCTTCTTCAACTTTCATTCCTATTTCTTTCAACGATTGCCTCTTCATTTTATGACACTCTAGACCTAATCTTTGGGAATAGGTCAACTTTGGTTAACCTATTCTATACTAGGTCAACCTAGTCTCCACTAATTTTGAGACTTAGGGTCCAAAAGGTCTTGGGGGTTTAATTAAGTTTTATTGCCTTCTTGATTCAGCTTGTATTTTGCTCAAAAAATCATAGATAAGGAGGTTTGGAGGATTCATTTTCATAATCAAGTGATAAAATCTCAATCTCTTATTCTCAAGTCAAGATTTTTGCCTTTTTCATTCAAAGAGTTCAAGAATTTTCAAGTATTCAAGCTAGGATATTTCTATCTAGCCTTGAAGGGTCCTTTGTGGATGTTTCCTCTTCAATATCTAGCTTATTATTGTCCATGAAGGGAGGAGATTTGCATTAAAGAATTCATTAAATTCTTAATTTATACAAACTTACAACCATGAAACCATGATGGGATTATGGTACATCCATTTCTAATTATGGAGATACCCTACATTCCTATACCTAATTCAAGATCTACAACACATTACAAAAAAAATCCTTATTGACAAGGATTTTTAGAAATGTGAATCTTAAAATTTATCTTATTTTTACATTTCTCATTTATAGTCAATTCCTTAACCTAGGGCTTGACTAAGGCAAGCCCTTCTCCAAGCCAACAACAAAAACCCTTCATTTTCTATATGTAGAAGTAGGATATTAGGATTTCACATGTAGATCTGGAAATAATTCTGTGAGAGCTCTTTGAATAAGTTTTTTATATGTGTCATCAGATTACATTAGCCACTTCATAAGATGTCCTTTCTCCAGGTGAACCTAATCCCTTTTTCCTTCTTTCCAAATGATTTCTAGGTTTTGTTCCTTTTGTCATTTCATTTGGGACTCCATAGTCTGATTTACAAAAGCAGGTTAAGATTCATGACTTTCATAGCTAAAATACATCTTCCTCTACATATTTCAAGGTTATTCTTTTATATTTTATTTTCTTTCACATGTTTACCCTAGATATATATCTTAAGTGGACTGATTGTATACACATAGCATCTAGATCTACATTATTTAAGCAATTGGTTCAATTTTACATACACATTATGCTATAAGGGCCAAAGAGCAAACTTTATTGTATTAAATTCCCCTTTATATTTCAAAATTAGTATTGGAACCCTTCTTCATTTAGGTTCTAGCTAATCTAATTTGGATTACAAGTGGAATCGTGTTTGGAAATTCTCCTCTTTCCCTCACATTCATATTTGAATAGCTTATTGGCCCAAAAAAGAGGAGACCTACAACCCTACTCAATTTCTTCTCTTTCTCCCCTAAATAGTTTGGATATGAGGTAAAGAAGGAAGAGGAAAATCCCTACATAGAATGACTGATGATAATGTATAGGATAGGTCAATCCTACCAAGGTTTGGCACTTGTGTAGAAATAAACAAAATAATTCTCATAGAGAAGAAGAAAGCTCAAGAGACAACCACTCTAAGGGTAACTAAGAGTCAAACCTCAAAACATTCATGTAAGGTACCATTCAAGGTGATGAGAACTCTGGAAATGAAAGAAAAACTAGCAACGAGTCCCCTCACATGACTCAAGTTTAGGAGGAAGAAGAGTCACCACCAACTCAACCAAAGACTAAAGAGACTAAGTTTGATGATGATGTAGCTGGAGTAATTGTGACTACAAAGGAAACTAAGAAAGCATACGAAATAACATTAAAAATGCTAAAGAAAGGTAAGAAGAAATAAAAAATGGCCCCTATAAAGTGTGATGAATGGAAGGCTCGAAAGGAAGTTTGGAACATCTTACAGAAAGGGAAGGTGACCAGTTACTTGGAGAGACTACATGGTTTTAAACCCCATATCATGACTACCTTTTTTAATAACTAGTCCCTTGACAGGGTCCTTCTTCATGGAGTCATTGTGAATTTAATAGAGGACTTTATTGCTGAGATCACGGGGCTCCTCACGACTAGTATTAAGTTCACCAAACAGATCAGTATCTCCAATGCTGCCTACAAAAATTTTTTGAAGTCAGATGTTGAGGAGAAACAACTGGAAAAGAATGGAGATTTCTTTGATGTGGAGTAGATAAAAGAAATTTGATAGGATGTGCTATGTTGTATTCATGAGTATTTCATCCTTGAAGGTAGAAATAAAAGGGTTCATAAATTTCATTTTGTTTTTCTCAATCATTTCAGGCATAAGGATAGACTTTCTTTCCCTTTCTATCTATGATTTTCTTTGCTTCAAAGTTTGCATGCTCATAGGAAGAAGGAGTCTTGTCCTATTTTGCATGAAGGTCTAATTCTTATCATTGAGGGTTATTGTAAAAATAAATCTATATCCTCTACTCCTTCTGAAAAAAATAAGGGTTCTCACTCAAAAAACATTAAGAAGGAGAGTAGTGTAAAAGGAAAAGAAAAGGACCCCAAATGTAAACCCTCTAATACTCATAAACAAATTTTGGAAGAGGTTTTTGAGTCTAAGAATACTGTTAGCTCAGAGAATGATATCTGTGAGGAAGAGGATGGTACAGATGTTGGGGATTTTAGCTCAAATTTGGAAGGATATCTAGAGACCAAAGGAAAAATTGAGAAAGGGAATGAGCAAGACATAAGTGAAGGAAATTTAGAACAGAACAACCCTGAGAAGGAGGACATTCAGATTATTTCTATTGGAGGGGTTAAAGACAAAGCTATTCTTATTGTGAATCCTATTGAGGTGAGAGAGGAGGATCAAATGGTTAAACCTACCTTACCTGCTACAGAGACTGGAGGTCATGACAAAGAGGACCTTGTTCAGAATGAGAATCCTATTGAGACTAGGGAGGAGGAACATAGGGATAGGGAGGAACATGTAGATATGTTTGGCTCCCCTCCTCATGAGTTTATAGATGGTACCACTGATTCTCTATAGAGGGAAACCAAGCTCTCTTTCCTGCATTCTTCCAAGCATAAAGTTGATTCCATTCTCCATATTGATTCTTGGATTTATAATGAATTGATGGGGCTGAAGAAGAAAGTAGAAACTCTGCAACACATCCAAGATACCAGTTATGCCAAAATCAGCCATTTGGAAGAGAAAATGGGAGATATTCCTAATAAACTCAAAAACTATGAGCAAAATCTCAGAATTCTTATCAAGGAAAGTGGAACAAGGATGGAACAGGTCACTTCTAGTATCTGTGCAGCTGCTATGAGCCTTGGAAAAAGAGTCAATGAAGAAATTATATCTCCTGAGGGTCCACGCAAAAGAAACAAGGCAGATCTCGAGAAAGAAAGCCCTAAAAGATATTGCTACTTCGGCTGCTGATTCCATCCAAGATATTGCTATGATTGGTAAAGAGGCTATCAAGATGATTATAGAGCTACAATAGTTGCCTTGGGTTTTTGTTCTCTAGTATTGTCCTATTCTGGTCCTATTTTCTAGATGTGGTACTTGGTATTGGTTTTTGGTCCTGTTTACTAGTTTTTGGTCTAAACTATTTTAGTGGTTCCAGGTCCTTGTAAAACCTGGGTTCTCTTTTTTCGGACTATGTTTGTGGTTTCAAGTCCTTGTAAAACCAGATTTTGTTGTTGGTTTCAGGACTTCTTTCCTGGTGTTTTTATTGCTTTATCTTTTCTCTAGTTGTTAAAGGGTTTTGGGGTCCCTTCAAAACCTTCTTTTACCTTAATCTAAAAATATAAAATGGTCTCTATTGAATATTGTAGATACAATTGTCAAAAAACATTATTATTTAAATTTGAAGGATAGATTTTCAAAATTTCCAAAGGATAATAAGAACAAAGCCATAAATGGTGTATTGGAAAGTATGAGAGAATATTAAAGGAAACCATATGATATTAGATTATTGATACCCAAATAATTGAGAAAGATATTGAATGAAAAATGGAGTATGGGTATGGAAAAATATTATAAAATAGTACATTATTCTTTGATCAAAATGAGACCAAAACTTTCTGAGTCTCAAAAGACAATCTATATAGAAGTATACAATGGAAAGTTAAAAAACAAAAAGGATATGGTAGATATCATAACAAGTCAAATAAACCAAGCTAAGGTTGAAGTATGAGCATCCTAGGTTGTTCTTTCTATCCTTCTCATTTATGTGAAGGTGCTTAGTTACTTCTTGAACATGCTTAGTAGTTTTTATTGCAGTTGGCTTGATGGATTCATTCTATCTTCTTTCACTATGTTTTCTTGACTTGGCTTGATGTACATGTTTGTTGAGTGAGCTTTTTCTTCATTAAATAAGAATGTTTAGTGATGCTTGTCTGCATTTGTTCAATGATGCTTTGTCCTTTGTTCACTAAATTGCCTATTTGGTTCTTTGAGAGCCAACTTGTGTATTTAAATTTTTTTTTTGAATTTAATGAGCTCATCATAGTAATCTTTCACATTCTTCACATAATTCAAGACATCAAATTAGTCGGCTCAGGTTTGTCAAATATCTGATTTAACACTATTTGTTGTCACTTGACATTTATACTATTATGTCACTCAGCCAACACTAGTTCACTCAACAAACATGACTGATGCTCGAAACCAACTAAAATTTACTTGGCATATACTAACTTTCACTCAGCTTGCACCATTTTTCTTCTTTTCTTGACACCTCTTGATTTTCACTCGGCTTCTATTTTCTACTCAACTTGCACTGATTGCTTGACAAGGTTTAGTAGACACTTTTCTTACTTGATCTTATTCTAGTCCTTGCTTGAGTACCTTCATTATAGACTTTAAGTAGATAAACAATACACTATAGTATCAATGTCTTACTTGGTCTTAGTGCTCCTTTTATACACAAAATAACTCAACCTTTCTCTAGGTTCTCTTGTTATCTCCTCTTTTCAAATCCTCTTCATCAATCAACCACATGATAACATTAAACCAAAAAGAAATTGTCTCACTAGAAAGTAGCAGGTTTGATATCATTGAAAAAATAATGATTATTCCATTACAAATTCCATACTTCAAAACAATCTCTTTTCAACAATCTCCCTCTTTGGTATTGATGGCAAACCAATACCAACAACAATACCAAAAAAGAAAATAATATCTTAATATCTTTGAACTTTCTCCCTTTATTAGTATATGTCCTTCCTCTGTATAGGATAATGTAAGCTTTATTAATCTCCCTCAATGTATCTCTCTTAGATCTCCCTTATCAAATGCTTATCTCTCTCTTTAGGTTATTTCTCCCTCTTTGACAACAATGTCAAAGACTTGTCATCTTTTCATGTAGATATAATCAATTAAAGTTCTCCCTCTGTCACCTTGCATGTGATTGTAAATCTTCTAATTCAAATCCTTCATTACTTTAGGCAACTCCTAAAGTAAGATCTACTACATCAAGTTGTAAGATACAAAATTTAGCTTAGTTGATGCAGGGCACTACTCATGCTTCTTAAGTAGCTTTGAATAGGGGTATCACCCTTAGTTTACCTATAAGATATTCATCTACATCCTTAGGTAAAGACTTTATGAATATATCAACTATCCATTCTTTTATATCACATATTCCATTCTCACTTCTTTGTCTTGAACCAACTATTTCAATTATTGATAGTTGATTGCAATGTTCTTTGTCTTTGTGTCCATCACAAGGTTATTTGATATGTTTATATCACTTGTATTATCACAATACAATACCAAAAATTTAGTAATTTCCCCCTTCATGCATTTGAGAACTGGTTTGATCCATACCACATTTGTACAATTTACTACTGCAACCACATATTCTGCTTCAACAATAGATTGAGATATATAATTTGTTTCTTACTAGCCTAGGTGACCAATCTCTTTCCTAAAAAAAATTCTCCACCACTTGTACTCTTTCTATTATCAATGTTTCCAGCCCAATAAACATTAGTATAGGCTCTTAATTAAAATTTATAATTTTTTCTTGTAGTATAGACTATATTCTTTTATTCCTTATAGATATCTTATAATTCTCTTAACATACATCAAATGATTCTACTTAGGATTTGAATAAAATATTGCTACAATCCTAACAACTAATGCAATGTCAAGTCTGCTATGTACTACATATAACTCTCCAATCATAGACCTATATAATATTTGACTCATTTCAGCAGAATCACCAGTCTTTGAAACATTGTGTCCTATCACCATAGGAGTGCTAACTAGTTCTAAATCCTCCATATGAAAAGTTTTCAATGTTTCCTTTACATACTTAGATTGAGTGATGTAAATACCATATTTCATCTGATATACATGCAATCCAATAAAGATCTTGATCTATCCAAACATAGACATTTCAAATTCTTTCTTCATTTCATTTAAAAATGTCTTACATAATGCATTTTGACCTCTAAATATGATATCATTAACAAAAATTTCAGCTAGTAAAATACCTTTAACTCCTTTTGTCTTCAAGTATAGATTGTTGTTATTATCAGTCTTCTCAAAACCAATCTTCACAAGATAATTGTGAAGCCTTTCAAACCATGCTCTTGGGGCTTTATTTAAACCATATAAAGCTTTGTATAGTCTATGTACCATGTTCTTGTTGTTTGGATCAAAAAACCCTTCATGCTATTCTATGTAAACATCCTCTTCTAATATGCCATTTAGAAATGCTAACTTCACATCTATCTAATAAAATTTGAAACCTTTGTATGTAAAGTAAGAAAGAAGAGTTCTCACTCCTTCCAATCTTGTAACTGGGGAAATGTTTCTCCATACTCAATTCCTTCTTCTTGTGCATACCCCTTGCAAACTAATCTTACCTTATTCCTTGTGACTCTACCATTATCATCTAACTTGTTTTTGTACACCCACTTAGTTCCAATCACATTCTTATTCTTAGGTCTAGGTACTAGAGTCCAGGTCTTGGTCTTCTCAATCTGATCAATCTCTTCTTTAATTGATTTACTCCAGTCTTCATTTTCTAATGCATCTTTCACTATCTTAGGCTCATGCATGATCAAAAAAAAAAATCACTTCTCAACCTATTTCTTGTCATTGGTCTAGCTTCTTTATCTCCAATAATTTTTTTAGTAGGATGATGTCTTTTGACATACTTTGATAATCTTGGTTATGCTTTTCTTTCTCAAATGGGCCTATCAACTTCATAATCACGATGTACTTCTCTATCAGGTAGATTGGCATTTATTTCATGTAAACTTATCTCAAAATCAGAATGTACCTCAGCTTATATTTGTAACTCAACTCCTAAATGCAACTTGACATTCATTGTATGTGATGTGATAGTCACTGATACTTGTATATGAGGAATGTGGCCTCAGACTTCACGCACACACTTCAACATAGTCCTTACCTAAGGAATCATCCTGGAATGAACATGGAATAGTTCATCCAAGAGGTCTAACAATGTGACCTATTTCCTTCTATCTAGAAGGATTTTGCCTATTTATTCTCTCGAAGTTGAGGTGCAGGCAACCGGACCTTTCTAGAACAAAGGGTTTAAATGCAATTAAGTCTATATGATATGCAGGTAATCTAGATGAGGTATGCACTTAATCTAATAGCATATACAATAAACTAGACTATATGTATGCACATTAAAGCTAAATGGTATTAAATCTAAATAATGAATTTTTTTTGAGAATAGTAAGCTAATGAGTGCAAGATTCAACAAAGATTTGATACAAATTCAATTCAACCTCCTTATTGAGGAATTGAGAGCCCCTTAAATGGAATCTAGGAATGGATTAACGGTTAGGATCAACCTTGATGAATGGTTAGGATTAGATAAAAGATTCAGTTAAGATGGAAACTTTCTTGTGCATGTGAAGTTAACTTTTTTAGATCTAAGTGTGATAAGTAGTTAACTAGATTGATTCCAATTTTGAGAAGTAGTTCACTCAGAGTTTCCACTTTAGAATTGATGAGAGGATTTTAAAGATATTATATAATTTAATAGATGAGATACGATCTCATAAATACCTTTTTCATTTAATTGAATAATCTACTTCAATTAATTAAAGTGGGCACCTTTATTAAATTAAATATTTTAATTCCCTAGTACATTAGCCTTAGGATATAATTTAATTTAATTAAAGTATAAATACTTTAAATTAAATTAAATCTTAATCAATAGGTTTAATGTAACTAATAAAAGTCAATACTTAAGAATTAAGTAGATGTCCTGATTAATGTAGATTTAGGGTTTTCTGCATTTGACACTTAGGTCAAGTAGGAAAAATTAAAATAAGAATTTCCTATTAGAATAGTTCTTTAGAATTGATCAGAATAGACCAAAATTGGTTGTCATGGCAATGAGCCAATTTTGGGGTATTACATTTTGCCCCTCTTTGAATGAATGTGTGAGCAACACATTCAATTCAAAGAAATTTAGAAAGCATGATGCAAAGATCACAAAATGAGATTAGTTCCAAAATTGATGATACAAAGACAAATTGATAAGCTTTTAAAGATTATCTCTAGAATGGAGCTTAATCTTAAGGAATCCAAGTAGAGCACCTAAATACTTGAATTGATAAGCATTCTAAAGGTTTCCTTAAGAATGAAGTTTAACCTTTAAGGATCTAGATAGAACATCTAGATACCTGAGATTGATAGCATTTAAAAGACCATATCTAGAACAGAGCTTAATCTTTAAGGATCTAGATATAACATCCAGATACCTGAGAGTTGATAAGCATTTAAAAGAATATCTCTTGAATGGAGATTAACATTTAAGGATCTAGATAGAACATCCAGATACCTGAGAGTTAATAAGCATTTAAAAGACTATCTCTAGAATGGAGCTTAACCTTTAAGGATCCAGATAGAACATCTAGATACTTGAGATTGATAGCATTTAAAAGGTTATCTTCAGGACAAAGCCTAACCTTTAAGGATCTAGATAGAACATCTAGATACCTGAGATTGATAGAAGACAACAAGGTCAAATCATGAGTCATAGAATCATCCCTAGAATGACGTTTGATCCTTAGGAGTCAAGGTCCAAATTATCCTGATACCTGTCCATAGAACTCTTTATAATATACGATAAAATGTGATCAACTAATGACAAGATTTAAATAGATGAAAAAGATGTTAGATAGAGGGGAATAGGATGCTTTTAGCAATGACATGCCCCAAGTGATGAAGACATAAGATGGGAACAAGATGCCTTGAGCAATAAAGATTCAGATTGATTTGAAATTCAAGTTCAATGATGTTATCATTCTACCCCCTCGGGAGAGAAATCGAAAGATAACACATCAGAAATATGATGTAAAGTAGTATGTGGAGAGATATAGAAAAAAGACAAGATTCAACAAAATGTAGGAGAGATCAGAATAATTAGAGAACAATTCAGAGTCAATTCGACATGATTTCAAGGTCCTGAAGGCCAAGTTTGACCAAAAGTTGACCAAATTTGACCATGGTTGACTTTTTCTAGAAATTTGAGTTTGGTGATGAAATTTGAAGAAATTTGAAGTTGAAAAGATTCCAAGAATTACAAAGTATCGAAAAAATTTGGATTGCACAAGCGTTTGATTGTGTTGGTCCCAAAATTTTAAAACACATTTTTTAGCTATTTAGTGTGTCAAATTTCAAATTTGATCTCAAAAATAGATTCAGAATGGTCAAATTAGCTAAGGGGATAATTTTTGTGCGAATTGGAGCACTTTGAGAAATTAGGTCAAACCTTGTATAAGGGCCCAAGGGGTCATTTCAAATCATTTGTGCCTTTTGTCTTTAGTGAATAAGAGCTTTGAGAGGAAGATGGCAGTCTTTGTGTGATATCACCATTTCCAGCACTCCCAACAACACAACCAATCGAAAAACTATGGACCTCCAGTGAGTGGTCAATAATCATACTTCATACTTTCATTTTCATCCATTTTGAGGTCATTTAGTGCATTTTTAGCATGTTGTAGGAGGTCATTAATTGGTTTTCATGCAAGACTGTCCTTTCTTGTGCGAAGCCAGTCTTTTCTTGCATGAATATCCTCCAACTTAGTGTTTCTTCGTGTGCACTAATGGGAATTCTAGCGCACAAGATACTCACTTCT
Organism: Cupressus sempervirens; assembly: GCA_028749045.1. NCBI lineage: Eukaryota > Viridiplantae > Streptophyta > Pinopsida > Cupressales > Cupressaceae > Cupressus > Cupressus sempervirens. The sequence goes on along the minus strand of CM053784.1, from coordinate 611,718,688 downwards.
TGTATGAAATGCATGAAAATTTGGGTGAACTTCACTCATGTTTTCGTTGCCTTTTGCACGAGATCATCTTTCTTCAGGTGAGGACTTGATTTCTCACGTGAAGATGCACAATCTCATATGAAGAAATGAATTCTCATGCAAGGAAATGCATCTTCAATGGAAATTTGGCATAGCATGTGGATTTAAAACTTGCATTTTTTGATGTTTTAGCCTTGAATTTGCTTTCGTTTCATCATCGTTTTGACTTTCCAATTGAGTATTAACTATTTGTGCATCATTGTTGTTTGTGTGTGCAAGAGGTCTTCGGTGATGTCACATTTAGATCACATTATCTTCCATATGGAGCTTTGTTGTAGAGCCTTGATGCTATAGACATAGCCCATATTAATAGATTGGATCTCACCTCTCTATGTCAAATCCCAACAGTGTTGGTGAATCACGACTTGCTAACTGCCTTGGTTGAGCATTTCCATTCAGAAACAAACACATTTCATTTGTTGTAGGGAGAGATGATGATCACTCCTGAGGACATATATAGGATATTACGGATCCCCTTCCATGGGCCAAGAGTGGTCTATGATACAGTGCCCCAGGCAGGTTTAGAGGCATTGAGAGCTATATTTCAGAGAGAGCTAGCAATAGGAGGAGCCATCAGATGGGATGAGCTTGTCCATACATACGGCCAGACACACAGGTTGGCTTTAGTTTTGACTATTTTTATCAGGTGCTTCTTGGTGCTAGACAAAGGACAACATGGGCTAGAGTGCAGATGGGGGATTATGTTGTAGCGTATGCTTGATTCTCCTAAGTGATTCAGATGGGGCCAGTGCATGCTGGCAACATGTTCTACAAGATGCACAAGATCGTATATCATGAGTAGAAGAGCATGGCCATTGGAGTTTATGTTTTGTAGATCTAGGCATGGGAGCACCTATCAATGATGAGGCCTATTTTTGAGGATGCTTGTGAGCCTATGGAGCCATACATATGCAGATATAGGGGGTAGATTACCTAGGCAAGCCTAGGTAAGATGGATCATTGGAGAATCTATGTTGATGACCTGGTCTCCATTATATGGAGGCCCTAGTGAGACATAGAGGATTGGGATGATGCTCCTAGAGAGCTAGGTTGGATATTTTGCTCGTAGCCACTAGTGGGCAGGACCACATAGATTATTGAGAGGTTTTTGATCAAGCAGTTGTGGAGGTAGTATGGGCAGCCATAGGATGTCTCCTAGGAGTATTGTGCTTATGCGAGGGTAGCTTGGGATCTAACATGAGGATGGCTAGCAAGATTAGATCTTTGGTGATCTATGATTGATTTTCACAACCTAGTTGTAGCACAGTAGGATTACCTCCTTGAGGTATCAAATGCATGGGTGACACAAGCATATTAGGCATATTTTATCAGTCACCCCTTCCCACACTTCACAGATCCCCTAGGGGTAGCAGCACTAGTTCCACAACAGACACCAGTATAGGGGCCTATACAATAGCAACAACCACCATAGCAACAGTAGCCATAGGGTTTGCCACAGGGTCCACCACCATAGGTGAGATAGAGGGTGTGATAGGTCTAGATTCCCCCATGAAAGATGGGGTTAGACCTAGGTGCTGGAGGTAGTGGTGGAGAGCAGGATCGGTGACAGAGGCCAAGGGTGGAGGAGCAAGCACCCACAAAGTAGGCAATTGAGATGCTAGATGAGGAGATGTAGGAGTAGCCTACTACTAGACTACATGATGCATTGTGGTGGTACAAAGAGTGGATTTTCCAGGCCTCCTAATAGTTGGGAGATCTATAGATACAAGTGGTTGTTAGGGATGCATGGATCTCCAAGTGAGATAAGGAGATCCAGAGGTTACAGGATTGAGCACATGTTGCCTACTATTTTGTAGCATACTCAACAATGGTGCTTGATAAGGCTCAATAGGTGCCTCATTTCTTATAGTATGCACAAGATTTTAGAGGTGCACACCCATCGAAAAGACTAGACATGCCACCTCCTCCTCCTCCTCCTAGAGGTGATGGTGCAGGCCACAACTAGTCATATGATATTCTTAGCACCAATTTTGATTCTAGCTATGTATTGATTGGTGTGCCAACACCATTTTGTATCATTTTTTATCAATAGCACTCAAGTAGCACCCATTTTTTGTACTGACACATTCTTTGTTTATATGATGATTATGAGATGTAAAATGTGATGTAATGGATGCTTGTTTGATGTGATGTGACTTGATTATGTAATGTAAATGACATGAGTGTATGGATGTAATGCATATGGAAATGAACTGACATCTCATGAAGTGTTGAATGTTTTTGCTTGACAATGATAGGAATCCCCTCAAGGAGCACATGAATATGAACCAAAGAACCAAATGCTTGTGTAGCCATGGAGAATCCTGGTACATTTGAAGAGATCCAAAATCCACCATCATGAAGGATGGAAATAGGGTTATAATTCAATCATGTGCTTATGCAAGTGAAGTATGCAATGCAAGACTATGTTGAATGCAACCATAGGTCTAGTTACAAAGCCTTGACAATTTATCATCACTGAGCATAGAAAAAAGTCCTATATGTCCTACAATTCCCACTGATAATGCAATCATGGGAATATGAATAGGACATATGTTATAGGTTTGTTGGGATTAAATGTAAGCATTTGAGGCACAAGAAGCTAGAATGACTAGAACATTTGTCCCTTTTATTGTAGCGAGTTAACATAAGCATCAAAACATAAATGTTAGGATGACTAGAATGTTTCTTGCATGGAAGACACACCAAATACAAAAGAGATCCATCTTATGCTAAGTATTTAGTAAGTATTCTATCCACAATGACCCTTGTGTTCATAACTTGAGACAAAAGTGTGCTAGGTATACTTATAGTGACTCATACATTCACTTAATAGGATGACTATCAATATATACTATAGCATGAAGAGTTCACTCCAATAGACAAGGAGAAGAGCCAATTTTATTGATGTATCCATATAAAAGGAGTCGAGGTACACCCAACCATCTAATATGAGATGGAGGCTCTTATAGTGGACACCCCTCTTATAGGAATATGTCAACTGATTGGAACTAAACTGTAGACAGAAAACAAACAAAAGACCATGTCCCTAGTCATCACTTCTGTAGTCAGAAATGATATCATCAAGTTTCTCAAGGAGACATGATCAAGCAAAAACAAAACAAACAAAGAAAATGCTTAACATATCTAAACAAGTATGTCATTTTGAGTTTAATGTTTGTCATGAGACTGATGTCAAGTGTCAGTGTTAAAAAAATGGATGAAAGAAATCTCTTTGGTAGGGTGACAACAATAAGTAGATTTAGTCAAAATGATTGATGACTGAGGTCAAAGAGGAATCTTCAAGGTGAAGAATCTAAGAGGACTGAGTGATAGTAGATAGACATAGCCAGGATGACTAGTGACTGATGCAAGAGAGATCTTCCATAAAGGAATCTTAAAACATGACCCAAGCAATAGTTGGCAGACACAGCTAAAATGACTAGTGACTATTGCAAAAGAGATTCTTTGAGGAGAATCTTGAGAAAGAGTGACATTGGTGATAGCAGGTAGATGTAGTAAGGACCACTGGTGACTATCGTGCAAGGTTCTTATGACACTAAAGGGGAAAGTTGCTGAGTTGTGAGAAGACTCAATCTATGGATACATGAGAAAAAGTGGCAAACTAAAGCAGGAAAGCAACTGTACAGGAAGCAAGAAGATGTACTGCAAGATGGAGCATTCAGAACAAGAGGCACCTATTTACTAGGTTTTCACCTTCTTGGCAGAGCTTTCATTTTTTTCTACCATGATGCCTATTTCCAAGTTTTCACCAATGGCACTTTTCTATTTTTCTATTTTTTTTGCATTTTTCTCTTTTTCTCTTTTTTTGTATTTTTTTGGATTTTTCAATTTTTTTGGTGTTACCAAGGTGCCTATTGCTAGGTTTTCACCAGGGTAATGATTTTTTTTTGGACTTTTTCTGATTTTTAGTATTTTTTTAGGACATATAGATATGGAAAAAGAGCTACTGAGATTAGAAAAAATATAAAACCACTTCAAGTGGAGAGTGTTGACAGGTTCTTTGAGTACTTCTCCCTTGGCTATGGAAAGCTAGTGAGCACTAGATCCATACACTATAGTGATGATGTAAGGACCCAACTAGTTTGGTTCAAACTTTCATTTTTGAACTTTTTGTTGTTGATTCTTTGGGTTCTCTCTCAGGATGAGATCACCCAATTGGAAGTCACATGGCCTAACTTTCTAATTGTAGCTTCTTGACATTTGATGCTGATAAGCTCGCAAATGATCACATGCCACTTGTTGATGTTCATCTAGTAACACTAGCTCTTGAAGCTGAGCTATCCTATAATCTTCATCAGAGATTCTCAAGGTAGGAATCTCAACCTCTATTGGAAGCACAACATCCACTCCATAAACCAAACCAAAGGGAATTGTACCCATTGGAGTCCTAATGCTTGTCCTATATGCCCACAACGCTGGATTAATCTAGAGGTGCCAATCTCTCCCAAATTTTCTGATTGTGTGATGGAGGATCTTAAGGATCACCTTATTGGATGCCTCAATTTGGCCATTACCCTAGGGGTAATAGATAGAAGACCAATGTTGTGTAATTTTGAATTGTTTGCATAGTTCCTTGAGGCCTTTATTTTTGAACTATCCTCCATTGTCAGTAATGATTGAGGATGTTACACCATAGCTATAGATGATGTAGTTTGTGATAAAAAGAGCTCCAATTTTGCCATTTTCTATTGCGAGAGGTATTACCTCTACCCACTTCATGAAGTAGTCTATAGCTGTGATAATGAACTTATGTCCATTAGAAGAGCTTGGGTGAATCTGACCCACCAAGTCAAAGGCCCATTGTTGAAATGGCCACATTGTAGCAAAAGGAATCAGCTCCTTGGTTGGAGCATGGATCAGATTCCCATGGACCTAACTCTGCTTATAGGACTTAGTGTACTTGATAACTTCTTGCTCCATTTTAGGCCAATAGTAACTAGCTCTAATGAGTTTGTGAGCTAGTGTCAAGCAATTTGAGTGGGATCTGCAAATGCCCTCATGAACGTCAATTAATGCACATTTGGACTCTTCAAGTTCTAAACACCTAAGGAGTGTCTCGTTGACACCTCTCTTATACAAGTCATCAACAATGATGATATATTGTGAAGCATTATGAATAAGGTAACATTTCTCATTCTGGGTCAGGCCTTCCAAAATGGTTTGATTACGAAGATAGGAATAGATGTGATGGTAGTTTGATGAGTCTTATCCTATGATAGAATAGATCATCCTAGAATTAGGGTTGTAGTAGGCTGGACAGTGTAATGCTTCTACCAGGAACTCATGTCAGAGATCATTTTAGGCATCTATAGCAGGGAGGCCAAAGTAGCCATAGCATTAGCCATGTTATTCTCTACATGAGGAATTTGCTAGAAGGTGATGTGTGCAAAATACTTCTTCAAGTCATCAACCATGTGTTTGTAAGGAACTAATTTCTCATCCTTTGTTTGATACACATCATTAACCTTGTTGATGACAAGTTGAGAGTCCCCAAAGATATCTAACTGGTCCACTCTCCACTCAGCTACAATTTTCATGCCATTAATCAAAGACTCATATTCAACAACGTTGTTTGTACAAGGAAACATAATCTTGTATGTTTTGGGAAATGAATATTATTGTGGTATTATTAAAAGTAATCCAGCACTAGATCCCTATTGTGTGAAGGATCCATCAAAGAACATGACCCAAGTTTGGTGTGTGAGTGTCATAATTGACTCATTAGGGAAATCAATGTTCATTGTTAGGAGACTTTGCATAGGTGCATCTGCTAGTTGATTTGAAATTGCCTGTCTATTGATGGCTTTTCGTTCAACATACTAGATGTCAAATTCACTGAGTATCATGACCCATTTAGCAAATCTTCTTGTGAGAGATGCCTTACTGAGCAAGTACTTCAATGGATCTATTTAAGCCATGAGCCATGTAGTGTAAGAGAGCATGTAGTGTCTCAACTTCTAGGAAGCAAAGATGACTACCAAGCAAGCTTTCTCAATGATGTTGTAGTTTCTCTAATAAGAGATCAGTGTGTGACTCAAGTAGTAAATAGCCCTCTCCTTATTATCATTGTCCTCTTGAGCTAATAGGATTCCTAGAGATGTTTTAGTTGCTAATATGTATAAGATCAAAGGCTTTCCATAGATGGAAGGCATCAAGATTGGTCGATTGGAAAATATTGTTTGATCTATGTTAAGCTTTTTTCACAATCCTGACTCTAGTTAAATTTCACACCCTTATGTAAAGTTTTTGTGAAGGGTTGTGATCTATCTGCCAATAGTGAGATGAAACTATGAATAGATTAGAGTCTTCCTTGTAGACCTCTCATCTGGTTGATGTTTTGAGGTGGATGTATATCCATAATTGTTTAAACTTTCTTTGGATCCACCTCAATTCCTTTTGCAAACATGATGTATCCTAGCAACTTTCTTGATGTGACACCAAATGCATATTTCTTAGGATTGAGCTGAAGACTAAATTTTTCCATGCGATCTAGGATGAGTCCCAAATCTTGCAGATGAGTATTTGACCAAGGTATCATCCACGTAGTCCTCCATGGTCTTATGCATCATGTCATGGAAAATTGTAGTTACTGCGCTCTGATAGGTCACACCAGCATTTTTCAAGCCAAATGGCATTACATTCCAATAGAAGGTTCCCCATGCACATGTAAAAGTAGTCTTCTCCTAATCTTTTGGTGCAATTTTTATCTGATTGTAACTAGAAAACCCATCCATAAGTGAGTACATCTCATGGCCTGCCATCATGTCCACTATCATATCAATGTTGGGAAGTGGAAAATCATCCTTAGGACATGCTAACATGCTAAGTTGAGATCATGGAAGTCAGTACAAACTCTAATAGATTTATCATGCTTGGAGACTGGGAGAATGTTGGATATCCATTTGGCATAATCAATTGCATGGATGAAACCAGCTTTCAAGAGCTTCTCTAGTTCTACTTTGACGAGCAATGCAACATGAGGATGCATTTTTTGAAGTTTTTTTTAACTAGTTTGATGCCTAGTGAAATGGACAAATGATGCATGATAAGATCAAGATCTAGTCCTAGCATGTTAGAATATGTCCAAGCAAAATTTATCTTCTTCTCTCAGAAGAAGGCAATGAACTCTTCCTTTTCTTTAGGGGATAGTGATTGTGTTAGATGTATCATATGAGGATGTTCTTCTGTACCCAGGTTAATTGGCTATGTTGGTTCTATCAACACTGATGATCTCTCTTGAAAGTGACTTGGAAGTGCATCAAATATCTCATTTGTGGGTGCCTCAAAGAGGTTTTCACCCTTGGATACATCTTTTGTTTTTACTTTTTTGGGTTTTGACACTGCCACAATATGGTTTTCACCATCAAACCTTTTGCATTTTTTCTTTTTCATTGTATGACTGAGATATTTGATATTAGCTTCAGTCATGTTGATGGTCTTCTCATTGGTGGAAGACATTATAGGTTTGACAACATTTAGGTAGCAGGCAAGAGCATAGTCATTCTAGAAGATAGGGACTTAACTAGATGCATTAGGGTTCTAGTCTATAAGCTCGAGATGTGTGAGTGAAAGAGTAGTGATAGGTTCGATTGCACTCATGGTATAGTCATTAAGTACTTGGACCAGCAATTTGAGACCTACAATGACTTTGTCCACAAGTGTGTTCGAATGCCTCTAAGTACTAACATTAGCAATTGACAACTCTAGGACACCAGTTGGATCAGACCCATCTAACCTAACCCTAGATGTTTCACCCACTTCAATTTGGTTTTCATAGACATGAACTTGGTCAATGTTTTTATCAGTAGTTGCTTCTAAAAGAGAGTCAAACTCATATTCCTTAGAATCAATGCTACATGGTGAGAGACTATAGACCTCCCCAATAGTGATAGGGACATACTCACCTTCATCATCTGGGTTCTTACATAGGTACTCAATACATAATGACTGACTAGACTCTCCCTTTTTTGAATGAGCTTTGGGTTGATCAGTACTGTCCTTAGATGAATCACTATTATCATCCACAGTGCTGACACATGGCACAAATTCATCTAGCTCAGCAAAGAATTTAGCAAGATCATGAGGAATAGGATAAGGATAGGGATCCTCATCATCAGATTGTTCCTCTTGAGTATCTGACTTAGCTTGTGACTTGTTTCTAGATGAACTCTCAAGTTTCGATATGAATTTGTTAGCTCCCAAATGAAAGGGAACCTTCTTAAAGCCTACATCAATTGTATCACTGTTTCTTCAATCTATTGCCTTGATAGGATCAATTAGGTCATTGTTATTGCACCCAATAGGGTCAGTTCCTTTATAGCCAAAATGCTTCATGAGCCTAAGACTAGGCCTATATTTCTCAAGAGTGATCTCTTGAGCTTGCTCTATTAAGTCTACTAGAGCCTCTTCTCTGTAAAGCCATGTAACAATGGCTCTATTTTCACTTTCATCCTCTAGGATAACTATAGCCTTAACAAGAGTGCCATTATACTTGGTTTTATTTGTCAACATGATAGGGTCAAGCCCAACAACAGAATGGACACAACAGGAAAGGGAAAATTTTATTAACTATGAAAATATGCTAGTACACTTAGTGTAGAGAAATCGACTCCAAAACATGCCCTAAGGGCTTACAATAGCATAAATTTGGAGATAAATTCTTCTCCCAGTACCTTCTCTCAAACTCCACTCTGAACTGCCTTTTACAGTGCCAAAAATGTCCTTAAATAGACCCCAAAGGGTTAATGATTAGGAATACCTTCTAGAAAGTGCTAGTTGGCATCCACTAAACAAATAGAAGGCTCTAGAAGCCGTGTTAGAATTTGGCGCAAAATTAGAAGAATCCAAAAATAGTAACCAAACTTCTGGAAGGCATAACTTTTGAACCGTAGCTCCAACTAACGAATCGTTTACATTTTCAAGAAGCTCTCAAAGTGCTCTATAGCCATATGGACAAGCTTCACTCATCCCCCATTTTTGGCCCCTATTCAAGGTCATTTAATGCCCCTAACCTGACTTTGAAGCATTCTTAGGAGGTCTCCAAAAATTGAAAAATTGCAATAACTTTCAAACCGTGGGGCCTTTTGACTTGGTTCTTTTTTTGGAATGCTCTAAATTACAATGAAAATCATTCGAACAATTTACACCTTCTAGTTCACCAAAATGATGGCTCAATTACATACTCCTATTTTTTTGGTATTTACACATATCCCAATGTGTTGAAATACTCTATCCTAGAACACTAATAGTGGAACTGTGAGAGTTGGAACCTTTATTTGACCCAAATGAGTATCTAGAAATGAAAACACATGAAACCGAAACTAAGTCTAAGTAAATTTTTTTTGGGGTGACACAGGATTGCCCTTATACCTCTGGATGCTCCTACATCAGGCACCTAGGGTAGATTGAAAAGTGACCCTGTCACTTTATGAATGGTGGAGGAAATCCCAAATGGGAAACCTCAACTGCTAAAATCCAAGTTGAGTCCTCTATCAGCCATCCTTTCCACTTGACCAGATACTCTTCATACTGCCTATTTCTAGTACTCCTGCCCACACAATGATCTAAAATGTCTTCTATCTCCTCCTTTTTAGAAGCAGGAATTGGACATGGCTCTAACATCAGCTCCTCATCTGCACCATCATCATGATACTCTGTTAAGTCTGTAATGTTGAAAATAGGAGAAATGCGAATACCATCTGGTAACTCCACCTCATACGCATTTCTTGAGTCATGTTTCTTCAGAATTTTGCAGGGGCCAAATTTCTTCATTTTCAACTTGTTGTAAGTACCGGCTGGAAATCTTTCTTTTCTTAAGTGTACCATGACTAGATCCCCTACTTGGAATTCCTTATGTCTTCTCCTTTGATCTACCCTAGCTTTATACTATTGGTTCATCTTGGTAATGTGTGCTTGGACCTCCTCATGTAGATGCTTGATATGTTCAACAAATTCTTCAGCTTCAACACTTGTCCTCTCCCCTTGCTCTATCTTCCTCAATTCTGGTGTAGTCCTTGGGCTACTTCCATTTACAATTTGGAATGGTGATTTACCTATAACCCTATTTATATAGTTATTGTAAGGAAACTCTTCTTGTGGTAGAATCAAATCCCATCCCTTGGGCTTATCCCCAACTAAAAATCTCAGTAAATTGCCCAGACTTTTGTTTACCACTTCTATTTGGCCGTTAGTCTGCGGGTGATGTGTGGAACTGAATTTCAAGTCTATTCTCAACTTCTTCCATAATGCTCTCCAGAAATACCCCACAAATTTAGTATCTCTGTCAGAAACTATACTCCTTGGAAGACCATGTAGTCTTACAACCTCTCTGAAAAACAAGTCTGCAATATGGACAACATATGAGTTTTGTGGCATGGAATGAAATGTGCCATTTTGGAGAACCTATCAACCACCACAAATACTGAGTCATTACCCCTTTGTGTCCTCAGCAATCCAAGAACAAAATCCATACTTATGTCCTCCCATGGCTTTGATGGAATAGGCAATGGCTGATATAGTCCAGTATTGTGACTAAAATCCCTTGGCCACTTGACAAATTTGACAATTTTGTACAAACTTCTTCACTTCCTGTGACATTTGACGCCAAAAATAATGTTCTTTGAGAATGGCAATGGTCTTATCTCAACCAAAATGTACTGCTATCCCTCCACTGTGTTTCTCCTTAATCAAATTTTCCCTCATGGAACTCCTTGGAATGCACAATTGGCTGCCCTTGAATAACATACCATCCTGAATCAAATAGTATAACCACTTAATTCTGTCTACAGAAATAGGCTCTTTACAAGCTTTCCATGCTTCAGCAAAATTAGGAGCCTTAGGGTACATATTCTTGAGTTCACCAAACCCAACTACTTCAACCTGCATTACTTTAAGCAACAACTGCCTCTTGCTTAATGCATCTGCAACCCTATTAGATTTTCCACTTCTCAAATGTATAGCTCTGCAAGAACTCTACCCACTTCATATGCCTCTGATTCAATTTACCTTGGCTATTTAGGTATTGTAATGCCTAATGATCAGTATACAAAACAAATTCCTTTGGCAATAAATAATGGCTCCATTTCTTTAAGGCCTAAACTATTGCATAGAACTCTTGATCATAAATAGAATACTTCTTCTTCACATCATTCAAATTTTCACTAAAATATGCAATAAGCTTACCTTCTTGGCTCAATATAGCTCCAATAGCACTACCACTAGCATCACAATCCACCTGGAACACCTTTCTAAAATCTAGAAGTGCCAACACAGGTTGTTTTGTCAACTTCTTCTTTAGCAATTCAAAACTTCTCGCAGCTGCCGCAATCCATTTGAACTCTTTTCTATCCCCTGTTATTGTGTCAGCCAGGGGTGCACATATAACACTGAAATTCTTAATGAACTTCCTGTAAAAACTAACCAGACCATGAAATGATCTTACCTCAGTAGCAGACCTTGGAGTAGGCCATTCCAAGATGGCTTTTACCTTCTCTGGATCCATTTTGAGACCTCCAGGTGATATAAAAAACCCCAAGTAGACTAACTCCCTTTTTGCAAAGATACACTTCTTCAAATTAATTAATAGTTTCTCTTCCTTTAACCTTTCAAGGACACTATGAATATGCAATAAATGTTTTTCTAAAGTCTAGCTGAAAATTAAAATATCATCCAAATAGACAATAACAAATTTTCCCAAGAACTTCTTAAGTACCTCATTCATAAGCCGCATGAAGGTGCTTGGGGCGTTCGTCAATCCAAAGGGCATGACTAACCACTCATAAAGACCCTCCTTGTTCTTGAAGGCTATTTTCCACTCATCTCCTTCTCATATCCATATCTAATGATAGCCACTCTTGAGATCTATCTTTGTGAAGTACTGAGCTCCACTCAAGCAGTCCATAAGTTCATCCATTCTTGGCAAAGGAAACCGATACTTGATGGTTATCCTATTTATAGCTCAAGAGTCTGTACACATCCTCCACTCTCCATCCTTCTTTGGTGCCAGTACTATAGGTACTGCACATGGACTCAGGCTCTCCCGAATCAAGCCCTTCCTCAATAGCTCTTGAACCTATCTATTTAGCTCCTCAATTTTAGTAGGAGTCATCCTATGAGAAGCCTTGTTAGGAAAACTAGCTCCTGGAATTAAATTGATCTGATGACTGATTTGCCTTACTAGTGGCAATCCTTCTGGAACATTATCAGAGATGATATCTCCAAACTCACCTAGTATATCTAAAACTTCAAGTGGTATTTCACTACTACCTTCTTTATCTTTCCTAGGGATCAAAGCATAGCACATACGCTAATGTTTCATGCCATCTAAAAACTTCCTTACATCAACAAGACAAATCCTAGCACTGCTACATACCTTTTTGCCTTCCTTTTTCATGGGCTTCAATTTGTGGTGAGCTCCATCCTTTGTTAGAAAGTATGTGTTTGCATGACCATCATGTATTGCATGCCTATCAAATTTCCACGATCTACCCAACAATAGATGGCAAACATCCATTGGAATAACATCATAGAGAACTTCATCATGGTAACTCCCAATTTTGAACTTCACTAAACATTGTTCACTTACCAGGACCTTATGATCATCCTTCACCCAAATGATTCGATAGGGCTGGGGGTGTTTCTCCCTCTTGAGCTTCAGCTTAGAGACCATCTCCTCTGATATCAAGTTATCAATGCTACCACCATCAATGATCACGTCACAACATTTATCCTGACACTTGCACCTGGTACGAAATAAAATCCTCCTTTGTCCTGGTTCAATCTCACCACTTAGTAAGACCCTTTCATTTACTAAAGTCTCTCCTCTTTTTACATCCTCTGAATGTGATGATTGTGCATCCTCATCCACATGAGCAACCCTAGCTTGACCCTCAGCTCTCCTATCTATCCTTCCTTGTCATTGACGGCATTCAAAGGCACGATGACCTTCTTCATTGCAATGGAAATAGATACCATGGAAGCCTCCTCTTCCTTGTCCATGTCCCCTACCTCTTCCTCTTTGATTTCCAAAGTCTTCATCACGGGAGCAGTTGAAACCCTCATTCCTCTAGTTCTTGCTAGTACCCACATCTTCATTTTTCTTTTGGGTTTCATTTTGGCCTCCAGATGACCTACCACTACCCCTTCCTCCTTGACCATGCCCTCTTTGTCTTCCTTCAAACCTTTTATTTAGCTTCTCTTCAACTCATAGGGAAAATTGGTATGCCTCTTCAATGTTGGTCATTCTTACTAGACTTAATTCCTCCTGGATGCTAGGTTGTAACCCATTGATATAATGAGCGACCTTCTCCTTATTTTCTTTTGCATGCCCTACTCTAATCAAAAGTTGGTAAAAATCCTCTGTATATTCTTGGACTGATTTTATTGCTTGCTTTAACCCATGCATCTTCTTAAACAAATCAAGCTCGTAGTCAACATGAATGAACTATTTCTTTAGTTTTTCTACCATGCGATCCCACCTTGTGATCTTCTCCTTTCCTCTTCTATTTCTTTCCAATTGAACCTCTTGCCACCAAATTTTGGCATGGCCTTTTAGTTTGGCCTTTGCAAACTTAACCCTATCTGGATCCCTGATGTCCTCATACTCAAAGTACTCTTCCAGTTCATTGATCCAATAGATCAACTCATCTAGTTTCAAATTTCCTAAAAATACACCCACATAGATTGTAGGTCTTTTACCAAACTTAGTAATGGCCCTAAAAAGCCTTTCCTCTACCTGATTTAGAACTTCCCTGTCAAATTCCCCTTCTGGTCCAATTTCTTCTTCTTCATTGTCATCCTCACTTTCATCACCTGCAACAACATCTGTTCATCTACAAAGCTCCTCTTGCAATGCTTGTACCTACCTTTGGAGGGCTCTAACCTCCTCAAGATTAATAGCTCCAATCCTTCCACCACACTCTCTTCATGGAGGCATCTTCTTAACTCAAACCCACAACCACACAGTCCTCGTGCAAACTGCCTCACAGTCGGCGCTCTATCTACACACTCAGGAAAACCTGCTCTGATACAACTTGATGGGGTCAAGCCCAACAAAAAAATGGACACAATAGGAAAGGGAAAATTTCATTAACTATGAAAATATGCTAGTACACTTAGTGCAAAGAAATAGACTCCAAAACATGCCCTAAGGGCTTACAATAGCATAAATCTAGAAATAAATTCTTCTCCCAGTACCTTATCTCAAACTCCACTCTGAATTGCCTTTTACAATGCCAGAAATGTCCTTAAATAGACCCCAAAGGGTTAAGGATTAGGATTAAATTCTAGAAAGTGCTAGTTGGCATCCACTGACCAAATAGAAGGCTCTAGAAGCCACGTTAGAAGTTGGCGCAAAATTAGAAGAATCCAAAAATGGTAACCGAACTTTCAGAAGGCATAACTTTTGAATCGTAGCTCCGATTGACGAATCGTTTACATTTTCGAAAAAGCTCTTGAAGTTCTCTATAGCCCTATGGACCAGCTTTGCTCATCCCCCATTTTTTGGCCCTGTTTGAGGTCATTTAATGGCCCTAACTTGACTTTGAAGCATTCTTAGGAGGTCTCCAAAAACTGAAAAACTGCAATAACTTTCAAACTGTGGGGCCTTTTGACCTAGTTCTTTTTTTTGGAATGATCTAAATTACAATGACAATCATTTGACCAATTTACACCTTCTAGTTCACCAAAATGATGGCTCAATTACATACTCCTTTTTTTTAGCATTTACACGTATCCCAAGGTGTTCAAATACTCTATCCTAGAACACTAATAGTGGAACTGTGAGAGTTGGAACCTTTATTTGACCCAAATGGGTATCTAGAAATGAGAACACATGAAACAGAAACTAAGTTTAAGTACTTTTTTTTTGGGGTGACACAGGATTGCCCTTATACCTCTTGATGCTCCTACATCACAACACAAACAACTTCTTTGCTTCTTAGGGTCTCTCATAATGATGAGGAGACTTTGGAAGAGATGTTAATGACATCACTAGTTCAATATGGTACTCTCCCATGCTAGTTTCTTTCAATTTGAATGACTTCTCAATTTGTTTCAGCTTGTTATCATGATAATCAATGGATTCCTTGTTAGCGGGGACAAAATTTTTAACAGCTTTGAGCATATTGCAGGTATAGCTAGTAGTGGTAGGAATAATGACCTCAGATCCATGAAATAGGAATTTAAGGTATTGGTGGTATGTGGATAGCACAACGTGCATCTCATGTATCCATGGCCATCCCAGAAGAATGTTATAAGCCAAGGGAATGTCAAGCACTTGACAAGTGACATCCCTTTCTACAAGACCGATGCGAATGGGTAAGACCACAAGACCTAGAGACTTTCATTCAACTTCATCATACACTTTGATAGTGATCTTGTGTCGAGGATCAATAGAGTCCTCAGAATAATTCAATTGTATAAGAAAAGTAGCAGAGACAATTTTTAAGTTAGCGCTGTTATCGATGAGTACCCAATGAACACATGTCTGATGTATCATCACCTCAATGTGTAAAGGTTGATTATGTGGGTGAATCAGTGAATTATCATCCTCCTAAAAGAAGGACATAAAATAAGGTGAGGTCAGGTGACCTACCATGGATTGAAATTGCTCAAGATTAAGATCTTGAGAAATGTTTACCTCAGTGAGGGCTTTGTCTAGAATCTGCCTATGAGCAAGTGAGATTTTAAGCAGCACAAAGATGGAGATTTGAGCATTAGTTCATTTCAATTGATCAAGAACACTATAGCTGGTTTCTATTGAATTTGTTGTGAGTTTTGCACCTTTTCCAAATGGACCAACAAGGGCTTTGTCTTTATGCTATTCAGGATTGGGAGTAGAAGGCATAGGGCCTTTAAGCACTAGCTTGGTGTGAGAATGCATGCCAACATTAGCACAGTGTTGCGAAAGTGTATTGTCTGTTACATTAGAGGTAGGGCCCCTCAAGGAAAATGGTGTCTTGGGTTTACCATTATCTTGCTTGCCCTTAATGGTGATGACATCACAATATTCAAAACCCATAGGTTCAACCATGTTGATCACATTGTCATCATTGGAGTATGCATAGTTGACCTTGTTGTTAGGTTTTGGTTTTGAACTCTTTCCTTTTTCATAAGCCAGGAAAGGCTCCTTGAATGCCTTGTGATCTGAGTTCTTATTATGTTCATCCACCACAATGTCACCAACATCAATCATGTCTTGAACTTTGTGACACAGGTTTATGCAGTTGCTAATTTTGTGTCCCTTATTTTGCTGGTACTCACAGAATGCAATTTCACTTCACCATGGTGGACGAGGTTGTGGATCATAAGGGTGAGAGTTGTCCAGTGGTGAAATGAGCTTGTTTTGTAACAATGTTTTGTAAACTACATCCAAAGGTTCACCCAAGGGTGTATACTCTCATTTAGGACATGTGGCCCATGAGTTTCTCGGTTTGTTTATAGATGTCTTGTTGTTAGGCATAGGTTTCTTAGCATTTTTTTCCATGTTGAGGCTATTTGTGAGATTAAAGGTTGCCTTAGTAGGTTTAGGAGTGACATTATCAACAACGCCATCATGCACAATTTCTCAGTTCTTGTTGACACACTTGGTTTTGTCCTTGTTGGAGGTGGAGCCTTGTTTTGTGTCTTTTTGAAGAGTAAGTTCACCTTGCTTGACCATAAATTCCTCTACGCAAATGGCCCGTGTGATCATGTCTTCAAAGCTACATGGACCTTGAAATTGGACTCTATACCCAAAATTAGGTAGGAGATTATCAGTGAAAATGTCAAGCTTTTCAATTTCTAGAATTTTGTGTGAATACTTAGTGTAAAGTTGTCTCCACCATTGGAAGAATGTAAGGAAGTTCCCCAACTTTCTACTTAAGGTTACATAAATCTCAAATATTGATAGGGTGTTGGATGTTATGAGAATATTGCTAGAAAAACAAGTTGGAAATCTCATCAAAAGTTTTGATGCTAGGAGGCAAGATCGAGAACCACTCTAATTCCTAACCACCTAGACTTCTAGGGAATAAATGGATGAGATATGTCTGGTTATGCATAAATTCCATAGATAGGGCACCAAATTCTTGTCAGTGATCTTGGGGATCAGTGGTTCCAAAGTATTTTTCATACTTAGGTAGTTCTACTCCTCATGGGAAAGGAGGCATGTCAATGCTCTTGTCAAATGGAAATGGAGAAAGAGTGTCTAAGGTGTATGTTTTAGTAGGTTTGTCTTTCTCACACATCATTTGAGCTAGTTGGTCTTGCATGATTTTAATTATTTTTGGAGTTTGGAAGTCTCAGTTTCCTCTTCAGGCATGATGATGGTTTCCACATTGAAATGAGAGGACAACTTGGCTCCCTCTTGGGCAAGTTTGAGAAAATACTTTTCCTTCTCTTCATTGAGTAGAATTTCCATGAATTTTTAAATGTTTTCATCTCTTCAACATTTTGCTATGTGTTTAGGAAGTATTTTCACCTCTTCCTATTCCTCATCAATGTCATGGTTTTTCTCTTTGTCATTTCTAGGCATATCTTGGTGTTTTCCATGACTACCATTTTCAGGTTCATGACCAACCATTGTAGGAATGTATTTAGTGTCAATATTTTGCAAGTGGAAAGGTCCTTTGAAAAGGAAGTCGAATATTTTTTTGGAGATAAAGGACCTTTGCTAGTTTCAGGATCCTCGTGAAATAAATGATTTCTAGTTTTTTGCAAGTTTATAGAGAATATTCATTGGACTCGAGGTGGCCTAATGGGTGAGGGAGATCATGAAGATGCCTCAGTAGACAAACTAGATACATACCATGTATCAAAAGGAAGCTAACCTCTGCCATGATTACAACCCCTAGCATGACCTCACCTAAGTCTAAGAGGATAAAACACGTTGTTGCTTCTTGTTGCAATAGTCATAGACAAGGACAAGAAGCAAGAACTTGGACAAGGAACGCACTAGAATTTAGTCTCAATAGGACAAGGTAAGAGTGTTGTATACTAAGGCACAAATAGTCTAATTTGAAGGCTAGAATAGCCAAAGATTATGACTATCATAATGTGGAGTATGACAAGCACTAAAGAATGAGAATCAAGGTAACTAAAAGATGAGACTAGTCGAAGTATGGATCACAAATCTTCAGCTAAGCTAAATGTCACTGTTTGGGACTATCTATAGATAGATAAGGGACAACTCGATGTAGAAAATAGAGTAGAAATAGATGAGAGTTTGCTCAAATATGCTGATTTTATAGTTTTAACACAAGGTCTTGCATGAAGATCATCTGTGAGGCACATGATAAAGTACACTGGGTGATGTAAAATCTTAGAACAACAATATGAACTTGCGCAAGGATATGCTCTAGGTCACATGAAGAAGTGACAGGTTCAACAAAGACACTTGGAAAGATCTTACATGAGCATATATAAGTTCTCATGTGAAGATATGGACTGGCTTGCATGAAAAGGTGATTGTTCACGAAAAATTTTGTGAGATTGTGTGTGAAATTTAGGACCAGACTGACAATAGGATTAGATTTTGAAGAGATTTTCAATAGTTTGGACATTTTCAAATAGATTACAGGTTTTTTTTACTAATAATGGACAAATTTTAGGGTTGATTTCTAGCTTTTTGAAAGTGATGTTGGGTTTCAAAGCAAGACAAAGTGTTTTGAATAGGACACAGGAAGCAAGCAGTAGTCAAATACAATCCAACTGAGGGCAAAGCAACTTAGAGGGACATGGGAGTCTTGACTTTTAGTTTGTTTAAGTAGATTTGTACATGTTTAGGACTTGACAACAAACATGCTTTATTCGTAGAAATAAAAAATGGTAGAGAAGGCAAAACCTTTGTCCCACAACTTATGTGCATGCGTGCACCTCACACAGTCGTGTCACTCTCTAGAGGATGCCTGTGTTTTTGGTGTATTCAAAGGACTCAATAGTATACACTGAATGAGCACCCTTCTGGTAGGGGACAAGCATGTATACCACCTTCCAACATCTAGTAGCATGCTTATGGTGAGTTCTATAGGAGAGATTCTTCCCCCTCCTTCCACAAAGATTATGCCTCCTTTCGGAGGTGAATTGGGTAGCTTCTAACTAAAAGATCTTTACTTGGATTCTATTCATATTAATTCCTAGTGGCTTCACAAGCAGAGTTGAGACCAACAGCCCACACCAACATTTGAGAGTGCACACACTTGCTTAGCAAGACTTGGGCCAGCATCAGCCAGTGCAACAAATAGAGCTTCCCCTTGATAAGTGATATCAAGAATCAAGGGAAAGAAATTAATTTGGCTTTGGAGTCTTTCACTCTATAAAGCATCTTGATTATAGTGAGTTGTAATCTCCGGCTAAAGGAATGTTCTCACTTGGGTCATTCTCGGAGGTTGGATCACTCCGACAGGCCCTCTAAAGGGTTGCTCAGACTAGTGGTTCAAACGCAAGGGTCAAAGTTTTTGATTTCCCTCAAGGGGAAAGAGCATACTCCTCTACCTTACTTTCTCACTCAAACATGTAGAACACATTAATTACTGACTTAGCTTAATCAATCTAGACTCATTCTTCCTAAAGATTTTGATTCCCTTGAAAGGAAACCATCATCTCATCATAGAAAAGAATTAGCACTAGAGAACCACTAAGCTGGTTGCCTTCTTCAGAATATTGTCTTTCAAAAGTGTCTAGGTTTTTGATTTAGCCTTGGTCATGACCTCCAAGTCGTGAAGAGCATAATCCCCTATTCTTTTGTCTTGTAGCACGAGAAGTTCACAAGCCCTAATTAGACTATGTTTTGAAAGCAGGAAAGAAAACACATTGTTTTGTGAGTTTTAAAATTTGATCTTTGACAAATGTATCTTCAACAATCATCCTGCAAACAAATAGTCAATTCATGTTTGAATGGTTTACGCAAAGGAGTCTTCGTTAAATGTCCTACAGACAACCGTTAAGCTGCAAAAAACCAAAAAAATAGAATAGTAATGCTTCAGAGAAAAACATGTCAGTAAAAGATAACAAACAACATGCTCAAAAATAACAAAATGAACCTTGTTGTTTCAAAATTTTGCATAAAATTTTGTGCAGGGCCGTGCGAGATCTTTTATTGACCTGTGTGAGAAAATGATGTGCCACGCGAAGACTTGCACAATATGACACTTTTTCACGTGAGAAAGTGTAGAGATTTGGGTGAGAAATTCAAATCTTCACATGAGAAGAAATTTCTCACACGAGAATTCAGAAAACAGTATGGAATAGTATAGAAAGAGTGATAAAAAATGACAAAAATTAATACAGATGAGGCCAGAAAACTATTTTTCAAGCCCCACAATGGGCACCAAAAATGTATATGCAAAATGTGGCCTTAGACTTCACACACACACACTTCAACATAGTCCCTACCTACGAAATCATCCTGGAATGAACATGGGATAATTCATCCAAGAGGTCTGATAGTGCAACCCGTTGCCTTCTATCTAGAAGGATTTTGCCTATTTATGCTCTTAGAGTTGAGGTGTAGGCAACCGGACCTTTCTAGAATGAAGGGTTTAAATGCAATTAAGTCTATATGAGATGCAGGTAATCTAGATGAGGTATGCACTTAATCTAATAGCATATAAAATAAACTAGACTATATGTATGCACATTAAAGCTATATGATATTAAATCTAAATAATGAAAAACTTTTGAGAATAGTAAGCTAGTGAGTGCAAGCTTCAGTAGAGATTTGATACAAATTCAATTCAACCTCCTTATTGAGGAATTGAGAGCCCCTTAAATAGAATCTAGGAATGGATCAATGGTCAGGATCAACCTTAATGAATAGTTAGGATTAGATAGAAGATTTAGTTAAGATGGAAACTTCCTTGTGCAGGTGAAGTTAACTATTTCAGATCTAAGTGTGATAAGTAGTTAACTAGATTGATTCCAATTTTGAGAAGTAGTTCATTCAGAGTTTCCACTTTAGAACTAAATAGAGGATTTTAAAGATATTATTTAATTTAATAGGTGAGATATGACCTCATAAATACCTTTTTCATTTAATTGAATAATCTAATTCAATTAATTAAAGTGGGCACTTTTATTAAATTAAATATTTTAATTCCCTAGTACATTAGCCTTAGGATATAATTTAATTTAATTAAAGTATAAATACTTTAAATTAAATTAAATCTTAATCAAATAGGTTTAATGTGACTAATACAAGTCAATACTTAGGAATTAAGTAGACATCATGATTAATGCAAATTTAGGATTTTCTGCATTTGACACTTAGGTCAAGTAGCAAAAATTGGAATAAGAATTGCCTATTAGAATAGGTCTTTAGAATTGATCAGAATAGACTAGAATTGGTTGTCATGGCAATGAGCCAATTTTGGGGTATTAGAATACTTGTTGTTGTTGATTTACATATTGGTTAACAACACCTTCATTTGTAAGAATTCCTTCATAACAATATACAAAAGATTTATACTCTTCTAGTTCCTTCATAGATTCAACTTCATGCACCTTTGTATATTCATCAAACTTCACATTTACACTTTGCACAACTTTTTTAGTGTTAGTATTTAAACACTTATAAGCTTTACTTCTTGTGGAATAGCCTAGGAATATCCCTTCTTCACTTTTAGAATCAAATTTACCACTCTCATTGCCTTTAAGAATATCGCACTTGCTTCTAAATACCTTCAAATATTTTACATTGGGTGAGTATCCATACCATAGTTCAAAAGGTGTTGAAGTACCTTTCTTGATTTCATAGAGGCAAAGGGAAATACAAAGGTAAATTACTAGAAAAACTCTAATAGTAGTACATTTTACTTCATTAAGAGCTTCAATCGAAGGAAACACTATTTTCTTTTCTCCACTTGCCCAAAGTCTATATTGATTTAATCTACCATCATGCACAACATGCCTATCATACTGTCAAGGTCTACCCAACATAATATGGCAACAATCCATATGTATAATATCACATAGAGCTTCATCAAAATAGTTTGCAACCTTGAATTTCATAACACATTTCTCACTTACCATCAATTTATACTCATCCTTTTCCCACGAAACATGATAAGGTTTAGGGTTTCTCAACCTGTGTAACTACAACTTTGTAACAATCTCTTTTGATTCCAAATTCTCTAAACTTCCACTATCAATGATCACTTTACAACATTTTCTAGCCATCTTACATTTGATCTTGAAAATACTTCTCCTCAAGACAAGTTCCTCATATAATGGCTTGTTACACAAAGTTCTCCTTACCATCAGATTTTCTCCTACCCTAGGTCTACAAGGTGAACCCTCAAGATCTCCTTGAATAACAACATTTCTATTACCTTGTTTATTTTTACCAAAGCACCTATAGTCAAAGGATCTATGCGCTTCTTTGTCACATTTGAAAAAATTACCATGAAAACCTCCTCTATAATAAGAATTACCACCTTTCTACTTAATCTTGATTTTATCACCAAGTTTCCACTCAGATTTGCCCTTATCTTATGTAGAATTGTCAGATCTACTACCTTCTCCATAAGATATACCTCTGCCTCTTTGGAATCTACCACCTTTAGCTCTCTATATTTTTTCATTCTTTTTTGACAATATATCCTTAGGTTTCAAGGTATATTGATATGCTTCTTCCACACTTTCCAATTTCACAAAACTTATCTCATCTTTAATTCCAGATCTCAATCCATTCAAGTATCTTGCAATTTTCTCAACCTCATCATCCACATGTCTAGATATGATGTCCAATCTATATAATTTCTTAGTATACTCCTTCAAAGGCATGTCCTTTAGCCACAAATTTTGTATCTTCCTCAACAAGATAACTTGATAATCAGTAGGAAGGAACTTTTTCACTTTGTTCACCATTTTAAGCCAGGTTCTAATCTTTTACTTTCCTCTTCTCTATCTATCAATTTTCAAATGCTCCCACCATAGTGAGGCATGACCTTTTAACCTAGTGATTACAATCTTCACCTTTCTATTATCAAAAATGCCTTCAAAATCAAAGAACTTCTCCATATCATAGATCCAATCCAACATGACATTGGTGTCCAATTTTCCATCATAAGAAACAACTTCCACAATAGGCTTTGAATATGTCCTAGACAACACTCTCAATAATATTTTCTCATCTTTATCATCCTCAAGTTCTGGATTAGGGGTTTGGTGTCATTGCTTCATCATCACTCACATCATCAAGATGCACTCCTCTCCTCTAGGTTGTCTCCGCAAGATCTAATCTATCTACAATTTATCTCAACATATCCATAATAGTAATGTCATCATTTCCTCTACCTTGAAACATAGGTTATTGCAAGATCATAACCCTCTACAAGTTATAGGTCAAATCCATAGATTTTACAACTTATAACCAAATCCAACTTAGGGTTATATAGAATCCAATATCCTCAAGGAAAAACCTCAAGGTCTATTACCAACTAGTACAAGAAGTTTGAATAGATAGGGCCAGAGGCATGCCTAACTATCCAACCATCTTGTTGAGTAAACACAACAGAAGCAAAAAACATAGAGAACAGAACCAAGGAGAAAGAGAAAAACCAATACTTTATTGATTCATCAAATTATCCATATACATTCTTGAATGTGAAGCCTTCTAGGTTACAACCAACAAGATTTACAAAATTCTAGACTTAGACTATTTATAGGTCCTTAATTCAGACTACCAACTCTTCAAATTTGCTCTCCCATCTAGACTCTCCAAAAGTGATACCTAACCTAAACCTAAACAACCTTATTTATAATTTCCAAATGGCTTACATAAGATTCTAGATCATTACATAATAGAAACCCAACCTTAAAATGGTTTGCACACATGCCAAGACAAGATCCTTACATTAAATTTATGATACAAATTAAATACACAAGTTAGAATCAAACTAAGAACCAATCATAGAAAAATTTGACCAAATAAGTAATTAAGCATAAAAAAATCAAGTTTTCTCGACACATGAAGGAAAGCTTGACCAACACTAGAAAACTTAGCACACTTTGGATAGCTCGGCCAACATTGAACAACTCAACAACAACTATAGCTCAACAACCACAAGAACTCAGCAATGACTGCAACTCAACAACCACTGGAACTTGACATTAACTAGAAAAATGAACAAAGATGAGAAGGACAGCAAGGTAACCCAAGATGTTCCTACATCAATTCATTAGATAAAAGAAGAAAATAAGAAAATTGAAATTATATTGATGGATGTATAGTGCATGCTATCGCCCATGACATGCATCATCTAAGAACATATCATAGCTATAGATGCACTAGTTACTAGAGCACCAATCAACACATTGGATGAACTTGAAATTATCTTGGAAGACATAAGGAGTGAGACAATTGTGCTCACTAACTTGAAGTCACTATGGGATGCCCATCTTCCCAACACATAGGGTTAATACAAAGATGTATTTGATAGCCTGTAGAACCCTTTGTCATTGATGAAAAAAAGGGGGAGAATTACAAAGTAAAGGAAGATATATAAAGGATAGTGGGATCTGTTGAAAATACATAAAATGAAAGGAGGTTAGAAATGAAAAAAAGGGAAGATGGAAGTGTATTGGGAAAGCAAGATAGTGAGAGGTGGGGGTGGGGGGGGGGGGGGGGTTTGAAATGTGATCTAATTTTAACCTTTGAAACAATTATCAAACTATTCATCTCTAAACCTTATCTCAACAATATCACAAATCACATAAACATATACTACAATGATGTATTAGATCTAACAACTAATCTCATCCATAAAAATGAAAGTAAAAGATCAACACACAACACATAGATTCGGTAACCTAGAAACCCTCCAAGGTGAAGGTAAAACTTGGGTGGGGATGGCAACCACAAATCTTCACTATTGCAATAACAAAGTTTACCTATTAGGGCTATAAGTTTGATCAATTTTGATGATCTATCTTGTGAGGGGTTTGCCTTGTTAAGAAATAAAAGACTTATTTAGTCTAGCTTGATTAAAGGATCTAAAAATTACAACAAAGTAAACATGCTATTAGGAGATTTTACATAGGCCTATTAGGACCACTCTATTACGAGATTTACCCTAATTCACTTTTCCAAAATGTATCAATACCCAATCCTTTGGTTAGAACTCTAATGCTTGATAGTGGATCTCCTCTTTCCTATATCTGATCCTCTCTATAATCTAATATAACTCTGCTATGCACTTCACTACTCTACTCAATCACTCTGACTAATGTTCTTTCACAACTTCACTTTAAGCATCCAAACACACACACACACACACACACACACACACACACACACACACACACACACACACACACACACACACACACACACACACACACACACACACACATCATTACACAAAAATATGGTTTGCATCCTCTTTTTATAACAAACTAGAGAATGTTATAGATCAAGATCAATGATCCAAATTTTTGCCTTTTGCCTCTTAAACCTTCCATTTTTGTAATTGGTTAAACACCTTGCATAGGGATTAATGATCCCAAAAAAAGAAAAGTAATCATTTCCTTGAATTACTCCTCAATCATTAAAACACACATTAAGTTGACAAAAAATGGTTGACCTTAGTGTTTGTACAATTCCAAATAAATATATCAACACTAGATTGCTCGACACATGAACACTCTAACACTTGATCATGACTAATCTTCATGATGTCCCTTGGCTTCTATATACTTGGTACTCACTCTATGACTCAGCATGAACTAAATTTTTATAGCTTGGCATCTTCCATATTAAGTCTTACTTGACATGTATAGGAGTACTTGACGACCATAGACTTGCTTGACAATAATAGATTCTTGACCTTAACTAAAATATGAACAAGTCTATATACACAACTCAACATTCATAGGATGACTTGGTCATAATGATGACCAACTAAATATTCCATAGAAATGACTAAGTGTTTGACACTAATAGACAACAAATTATAGGGATCAATAGGAAGAAAAATATAAAAAGTGAGAGAAGTATAGAAAAGGAGGAGAAACAAATAGAAGATGAAACAAGGTAAGTGAAAGGGGAGATGATGATTTGAAGCATAGTGAAAGGAATGAATATCATAGAAAAATAGGCAAGCCAAAATGAAGGCTAGGCAACATGTTGTTAGGAGGATTTCTAACAAATATATGTAAAATCCACCTATTAACACAATAGTCTTCATCAGTACACACAAGAGAAAATTGATGCAGTAATGGTAGAAATGCTAAGTCTTGAAAACATAGAAATGAAAGGAAGTTATGAAATCAATTCCAAAGGGGGAGATTTTTAATTCCAAAAATCTTATTGGCATGAAGATTGTGAAATATAAAGAGTGTTATGATTGATGGGAAAATTTAATGAGAACTAGTTGAAGGAAGAAAATATCACAAAGTAATATGGTCACCACTATAAGGGTAAATTGGTATGCACACATATACACTACACTACCATTGATAGAAAAGAGAAAAAAGTAGTTAATCTGGATAATAAACAAAGTGAGTCACCATGGATGTGATGTGAAAGAGATAAGTGTACAGAATGGATGTGATAAAAGTAAAGAGTGAAATGAAAAAAGTATACAAGGACGAAGGCTACTATTGGTTCATAGATGGACTAGAAGGGATACCAAATTAGACCCTAGGAGTAGGGGTCATGGGTTCCCCATGAGAGGATCAGACATGGGATTTTGAATTTGAATTCAAAATCAAGTGGGATAATTTTGTTATGGGTTATTATACTCTGACATCATAGAACTTATATAAGCACTCATATCACAAGAGTTTTTTTCTTTCCATGAAAATGCAAAGCATTAGAGAAGAAGTTATAGAAAGAGATAAGAGTGTGTGGAACAACACATAGAGTTGATAAAAGTACATACTAGTAAGTGAAGCAATTGTAGAGAAAGGAGATGCAATGACACAATAGTTTGAACAACCAAGGGGAGAGGTAAGACCAAAGAACTCACTTGTCATGCCCAAAATACAGGGGCAAAAACACACGTAATTTTTTTTTTAAAGGTTAATTCCACTAAGTTTGATAAGTTTGTTTTTTTGCAAGTTAAGTATAGGTATAGTGTAAGATAGATACAAGTTCTCCTAACAATGTCCTGATATTACATTTAGTTTAGAATCATCATCCTTGAATAAATCATTAAATTAAACTTTCATCATTAAATCAATTAATTAAACTAAACAATCCACTTTCAATTAACCAAAAGATATAATAAATTATTACTTTTATATACTTTTAAAATAATATACTCACAAAACAAAATATACCAAACTCATTAGTAAACATAATTTTCAACTAATTTAAAACCCATTAACATTAATCATCAAAACTTCAATTAAGAAAAATATCAATTAACTTATATAATTAATAGAGTCAAATGACCATTTAAATAATATAAATCTAATTATTCGAAACATTGAATAAAAAGATCCCACTAACTAAAATAACATCTAACATACAATTAAATAAACTTTATTTAAACTTTATTCTAATAACAATTTTGTTTGATTCTATAATCTATTTAAAGTAAAACATTCCTAATAATAATAATATAACTAAAACTAAAATTAAATAAAACTAAATAATTAAAACATTAACACCCCTAAATTTTGTAACAATTTTACTACAAATTAACAAAACAAACTTTACTACTATCTATACTAACCATCCCCAATTTTACTAACATCTAATCATAACACTAATATTTAATGTAGTGCTCATTATACTTTATTACCACTAAAATTTAAAAATAACAAAACTAAATAAAATTTTATTAATACTAAATTCTAAATTAACAAACTAATTTACTACCTAATCCAAATAATACTAACTAAAACACACTAAACTAAAAACTAAATTTAATTAAACTAAATTCTAAATAAAATAAATTACTAACTACAACTTAAAAACTTTAACTTAAAATACTAACTAACCT
Source organism: Cupressus sempervirens (assembly GCA_028749045.1). Lineage (NCBI taxonomy): Eukaryota > Viridiplantae > Streptophyta > Pinopsida > Cupressales > Cupressaceae > Cupressus > Cupressus sempervirens. The sequence goes on along the minus strand of CM053784.1, from coordinate 611,690,660 downwards.
AACTCAAACTAACATCTAACTACCCTCTAACCCTACCCCACTAACTTTCTACCCCTTTTTCCCAATTCCTTGCCCACGTGGGATGTCATATCCCCCAAGCTTGGGCACATATCCAAGCATAGGCCAAGTTGGTAGGAGGCTGCACGTGACCCAAAGGCAACAATTATGTTTGCTGAAAGCAAATTGCTTGGGGAGAAAATAATAAGGTCACTGACAAATTATCCCCACAATAAATACATTGACTTGTTTTTTAAATTCCAACCTACACATTAAAATTGCCCCTTAATCCCATTGACATGTTAGTCTAGTACACATGGGGATACGTAGGGAAGCAATCCCATCCCCTTTAATGTAGTTTTTTTTTTTAGTCAATTAAGCCTATGCCAAGAGTGGTAAGGATTAATGACATAAAGTTTTGTAGTTGGGGCCATTAGAATAGGATAGGATATTTAGGAAATTAAATATATTTCTTTCTTTAATTTTCTTTTGAATTTAAATTTAAAAAGAGTATCTACAGGGAATATTCCCTATCAATACAAGGGGATTATTGTTTTTCCCCATACAAACTCCAGAGAGCATTTTGCTCTAGGGAGGTGATTTTTTTTTTCTTGTCCATTTTTTTCTAAGTGTAAATTTTTTGGTGCAAATTATTTTATTTTTACAAGGGAGGTATATATATATCAATCTAATTGGATATAAGCAAACCATATCTATTTAATCAAGGGCAATATTATTGATTTTATTTCTAACATTAATTATAATCATTGAGTTTAAATATTTGTTCAAACCATAATGTAAGATTATTTCATCTCCTAATAAGCATGAAAATGAATCAAAGTTCCAACCATAACATAAATTTTTCCTTAACATATTTGAACTTATAATTGAAAAATTGTATATCACCATTTTATCTAATTAATCTAAATAAAATGAATATGATTACCAAACATAAAAATGCCACAGTAAGGTAAACATCATCACATTTAATTTTTAAGTAACATATGCAAAAACTGAAAAAAGAAAAGAAAAGAAGAAGCTATAAGACTTAGATGCAAGAATGATACCCAATTTTTATCAACAATTTGGTTAAGTCATTTTCTATTGATTTTATTGAATCACTTGATTCAAAGCTCCGCTAGGAAAGAATCAAGAAGAAAAATCGACTTTGTAGCCATTTCAACAAAGAGTTTAAATATAACATTTTTACACAAGATTAATATCCCGAGGAGAAATCTTCTAGCATATTTGGAGTTCAATATCAATTCTAAATTTCCTTATTGGCTCCACAACAGGGAAACCATTATGAGGTCTGCAACATATCAAGGTGATCATGGAGAGAACGCAAACTAACTACGAGACAACCAAATTCAACATGAAGATAAATTCATACATTCACTCCCATCTAGGTTTGCACAATAGGTTCGACATTGAACCAAACTAGGGAGAAGGTGGATTTTTTTTCAACAAGAGATGTCAGACACAACACCATAACAGGTACCCTTTTAGGGCTATACTCAAGAACTTCCATTCTTCCAATTCTTACATTCCAAAATTTTAAACGTGGTTTGTGCTAACAAGTAGGGGCCCATAACACTCTACTCTATTTCCATCTTCTTGTCCTGAGAAGAGACTCTGGATTATTGGAGTCCAACTAAAGACCTCCTCCTATACATGGCCACTTCTACCCTATCTGAGGGTGAGTAATGCTAATACAATCCATACAATCCCTTTGAAATTCAAAAAAAAATACAAAGAAAAAACATTTAAGAAAACCTATTTCAATCCCTCCCAAACATACTCAACACGCACACGAACATACACATGCAAACACAATAACTTAAGCATGAAACAAAGCATGAACAAAATGAATTGAGGGATTCCTACCTTCACAATAAGGTTATGACAATTGAACATATTTGAGATGAGCTTGCTTTCCTCTCCTTCTCCTTCAATCCTGAATTGCTTTCTAAAATTAGAGGTTGGGTGAACACTCATTCTCTCTCAAAATTGCCTCTAAATAAGATCCTAAACTCAACCACTTTCAAAAAGTAATAAATCCCCCACTTGCCTAAAAGTTCTAGAGTCTTCTAACTCAACTAGTCATAAGATTAACCTCAAAGTGGAGTTAAAGTTATCCAACTCATGATGAAAACATTCAATTTTCGCAATAAAGCAAAAATGGGATTTTTGGGTGACCATAGAAGTCAACAAAAGGGGCTAGGGGGGTGGAAAATGCCCCCAACCCATACCCATACCCCTTAGGTACTTAGATTTCATGATTTTTGGCCTTTAGGACTAATTAGGGACCTATCAAAAGTTAGGAAATTTTAGGACTTTCTAACAACCTTCAAAAATGTGGATTACTCACTAATCTTGATTAGAGTAATTAATCTTGATTACTAACTAATTAGTAAAATGGTCACTAACCTAGTCCAACTTAGATCTTTAGGTTACTTGGTTAACCCTAACTAACATGCTAGAATGCATATACAATTCACGAGTGTCAAGTGACACTATAAAATCACTATTATGAAACATTAACATTTAAAGATTACAAAAAGATACATTCATTCAATCCATGACACAAATAAAATATGAACAAGAGAGTTTGTGCCCTATGTTAGACTCAACTTCGGTTTTCACAAATGGTACATAGGGTTCAATTTCATTTCTCTGTTAGTTTTCTTAGCTAAAATATCCTGCACACATCAGTAGCTCAAAAAAATCACATGCATATATATATATATATATATATATATATATATATATATATATATATATATATATATATATATATATATATATATATATATATATATATATATATATATATATATATATATATATATATAAATCACATAAATTAGAACATCCATCTTTCAAATAACTAGTTGTTTATCTTGTTTCTACTCATATTTTTAATCATTAAAATTGCATAACCAAAGTGTTAATTCTGCATTCACTTTCTACACTACTTCATCAGTATACATGTTCATAAAACATTAAATAACATAATTAAACATCTAAAGGTAAAACATCACACAACATAAAATAGCATAATAATGTTCAATGTATCCGATAGTGTCTCGACATATCGAGTCATGAGTAACAAAATAATAATGTATCAACTATGCAATGATGGGTTGGAGTGAGACCTCACATCGCTAAGATAACAAGGAGGTTAGTGCATCTTTGAGGATATGTAGCCAAGATCTACAAGGAAAGTTAGTGCCACATTTCAGGTCATATACATTAGATTTCTTTCTTACCATTGCATCTAGTTGTAGCCCTTAACATGGCAAGATTCAGTAGTAAACTTATTGTAAAATCCTCTAATAAGGTGCCTCTCAAAAGGAGATTTGTAAATCCTTTAATAAGGTATCTTTCATAGGATTATGCAACCCTCACAAGTTATAGAATTTCCTAACGGGATGTGTTTCAAAAAGAAACAATTATAGCTCTCAATAGGGAAACCCTTTACATGCATTATAAGGGTAAAAGTGAGTATATTATCCCCATCACATTTTTCATCCTCTAATCAAGGATTTCTTTGCATAAATATCTATGTCAACTTGATGAATTCTTTTGTGTGTGATTTTACTTACTTCTACTTCATTACACTTATCTTGGTTTTAGAAGTTAAGTGGTTTGCATTTAGTTTGTTTAGGGTGGTTAAGGGAGTAACCTATTTTAGAGTCAATACTGATTCACACCCCCCCCACTCCTCAAATCAGTACTGATTGGGTTGGGACTAGGGTAAACTTTAAGAAATCCCCCTCTAAAAAAGATATAAATTATTGGTGAATCTTTCATTATTTTAAAAGACCAAATTATTTTTATCAACAAATCTATAAATTTTTTAAATTTTAAACATTATTTACATTGGCGATTATTTTGGAAGTATAATTTTCGAGTAGAAAATATTGGTGAATCTCGATAATAATAGGAAGTTTGCTAATTGTCATGGAATATTACAAATCAAAATTGAACATGTTTTATCTCATGGAAATTATGAGGATAATTACATCATATTTTAAATTAGTAGTGAGAACTAAATATTGGTAATATATCCCTAAAGTAACTAATAATTATGATAATTATAGGTGAATTAATTTTAATTTCATTGATAATATAATATTTAGGTGAATCAAATCTAATCATGTATCAAATATTCTAGTGAATGTTTGAGTTTATATTTTTTAATAAAATAATTATTGAGCAATTTTAAATATTTTAGAACTAAATTTAATAAAAATGTGGTGATTTAGGTTGCATTAAATATTAAATTATTAGCCAAATTACTAGACAAAAATTTCTAAAATTTGCAAAATTATGAATATTCACCACTAAAAAACACCTTAGTTGGGACTGATAGCTCCTTTTTCCACTGATGATAAAATTTTAAATTTTGTGGTGAAAATATTTAAATTATTTGATAGGGTTATGTTTATATTGTTCCCATTCATAGTTTAACCCTAGAAAATTTGCATGGTCTCCATTATTTTTTATCCCTAACCCTTGGCCATATAAGTGAGCGGGTTTTTATTTTTCAAGCACATTGTTTCTCACAATGTTACAAGGGAGGGTTAGTAGAATATCGTAAACAAGGGTTGTATCCTTTCCTAATATCATGATTGTTGTTGTGTCATGTTATCATAGATAAAATTTTGAGTTTCCCCAATCATACGATATCCTTTGTATCATATGATCATATAACATTTTGAGTGACTTGCATTATTGTCATCTCCAATGTTATGATGAAAGGTTTAACATGGTATTGGGAGTAGTTTAAGGGGCATCTATGATCTCGTGACAAGGTGTTCATTGTGGGATCATAAAAGAAATATGAAGGCATTGCAATGGCATGATACTTTGTCATCATAAGATCATAAAAATGATAAAGGAAAATAGCGAGATGAGCTGTTAGACAAGTGAATACTTCCTAATTGGATAGAGAAAATGTATGAAGTGCCAGGTATGTATGTTGTCAAGGTTAGTGGGACCAGAAAGGGATTTCTAATATAAATGGAGCAAAAAATAGTGGTCTCTGATCTTACGATGAATACTTCATCGTGAGATCTCAAGGTTATGAAGAGGGATCTCTAATCTTACAATTAGAGCATGATCGTAAGATTGTACAAGAAAATTAATAATCCATCAATGATATGATATGGAGGTTTTAGGTTTGGCGTAGCATAGTAAAGGAAAATAGGATCATCATGCAATGTTACAAAAAGGTGAGCCTAGCCGCATTGTATGATCATAGATTAGGAAAAAGGTGACCCGTGATGCTACGAAGCCACGTGCCATGAGATTGTGGAAGGAGATAAGGTTGATGCCAATATTATGACAAAGGAGATGTCCTAAGATCATAAAGATTTTTGCCACCATGTCTGACTATTTGACAAGAGCTTGTCAAAGGGTGGTTGTAAGATCAGAAAGCTAGTGTTGCAATAAAATGATGTTACAAAAGGTTTTTCAGCTACCTTTTGTCATAATATCATAGGATATTATTTTGACAAAAAAATAATGTCATGAAATGAATAATAAGCCTCTCAACCAGTAGGATTAGGTGCAGTCATGTATATAAAGAAAAAATTGTTGAGCTTGAGGCCAAAATCCAGGGACTTGAGGATGAAATCACATCTCTCAAAGAAGAACTAGCACAAATAGAATAAAGGATGGTTCTAGCTTAGAGAGAAGAGTACCAAGGAACATCAATGCCAGTCAAAGACACTGCTAAAGCTTTGATTCAAATAGAAGATACAGAGGAGGATGAGTCATCATAGCCAAGAAGAATGAGTACTGATACTCAATTAGTTCAGTAAGGAGGAGATGTGAGGATAGAGATCCTTAGGAATATTTATCACAACAGGCTCACAATTTATATATTACTTTACAAAATGCTGAGTAGTTTTGCAATGAAGCACTTTCATGGATAACACCTACTTTCGGCCTATGGGGGCCTTATATTCAATTTTTGGATAGACTCATCATATTGATGGCTAAAAAGCCAGACTTTCCAAACAAGATTTTCACTAAAAAGGAGAGCCTAGAAATGGTAAGAGAATTAAGTGGCTTCTTTACTGGTAAACTGCAAATCATAAAAGGAAAATTGAAAATTTTATCTGAGGGGGTGGAGCCTTATATACCATCAATACTAGATGCTACCAATGTAGTAAGAGATTGGTAGGAGTGGTCAGCTTCTTTTGATAACATTTTGACCAAAGAGACTGTAGTAGCAATTTTTGAAGATGTGTCTAATTCCCTATTCCATCCTTTAGTTGATTCTCTTTTCAAGGTAGAAATAAATTTAAATAAATTTATTGTTGAATCAAAAGCAATCATGGATGCCAGGTGGGCCAAGGCCATTCAAGATTTACAGGAAGTAAAGAATATCGACTGGCCCACTAAAAGGGAGATTTATGTTTGGGAAGCAGTGGGTGAAATAGAGGCTCTATCGGTAGGAGGTAGCTAAGATATTTCACAAGCCAGGTAGATAAAGTACAAGGAAAAGGAATGACTAAAGGACATATATATAATTTTTTTTTGCCTTTTCATCTACCTATCTTTTTTATTGATCTTCTAGGAGATTGTCTTGTAAAATTTGTGGTTCCCATCTTCCAAAGTTTTTTTTTCCATTAAAATTTTGACATGTGTCCTCCTCTCATCTGTAGCTTGCTGTAATCCTATATATGGATTCCCAAGATGAGAAGTAGATGTCGGTTGTCTGTAGAATGTTTATATGTGTCATGTATTATTCTACAGTCTGTCCATTTTTTTTGTTCTATAATAATCTAAATGAGTTCACATGTATGCATACTTGAATAAAAAAGGGATATTTGGGACCAATGATTTTATCTCTATGTCATACTATGAGTTTTATTTGTAGTGTTAAGATTTAAATTGAAGGATTTATCCTTAAATATCATTATCTTTGAAGTTTTGTCTCTTTTTCATATATCTATAGCTTTGGGACTGAATAGAAAAGTTTCTCTTCAGTTTAATGCAATCCAAAATGTTGTATGTCTCTTATTGATTGCTACTGATTTAAAGAATCAGGTAATTGCTTTCTATAATTGATAAGGTTTAGGGTTTGTGGAAAGGATGAGAATTAGAATGAAGCTAAAAGTTTAATGTTGACATTTTAAATCATAAGTTGATTAAAAAAGGTCTAAACCTACTAATCTCTGACTCTATATCCCACTAGATAAAGCACTAGTCTATTCTAAAGTTCAAGAGTACATTTCTGATTCACCTTTTTACATAAAAATCACAACAATAAATCAATTTACTTTCATGCATTAAAGAGCTAGAAGTGTCAGTCATGGCTTATTTGTTGTTGCTTTCTTTAGTTGTAATTGGCTATTTCATGTGAGAAGTTTTTTAGCAAACTATATAAGAATATTGACCATTTCTGCTATAGGGGACAGTCTTGCATAGAAGAATACCAAGATAATAAGATAAATCCCTTAGGTTTGCCCACCTTGGCTTAGCAGAGCCTAAAGTGAAGTGAGTCATGTTGACTCTATTAATGTTGGCCTAGAACTAAGATTTATCCTTGCTGAATATAGGATTTGGCTCATCCTTAGGCTAGTCCCTATCTTTGTTTCCTAGTATCAAGTTTAAATCCACTTGATATGTTCTTTACCAGAAAGAACTCCAAAAAAATGGTGACTCTACCAGGAAACTGAGGGATTACTATCAAGTTGTGTTTTAGAAACATCAAAATCCTTGTGTTGTTCTTCTTTGTTTCTGGCTTTATTTCATTTTTTCCCATCATAGGGTGGTGACTCAAGTCCAGGTTTTGTAGTTGGTGCTAAAATGTTTAAGAAAATCCTAAAATCAATGGCTGAGAAGAAGAAGAATACACGTTCCTTTACTAAAAATCATCATGAGATACCACTCTTAGCTAAGCTACCTCCTAGGGTAAAAGGAACTAAAATAAGGAGAAGTCTAATTTTAATTCTATGTGGGTCCCTAGAAGTAATATGTCAGCCTAGTCATTATATCACCCTATGGAAGAGAAGGAGTTGTCTTCCAAAAGTACTGAGTCAGAGGAAGTTGCACTCTTGGGGGAAACTTTTTCATCCCCATTAAAAGTTTTCCATGATAAAAATATGTTGCCTGTGGGGGATTTTCCTTGTAGATCAAATATGGTGAATGAAATGAACCACAATTGGGGTTTTAGGGAAAACATGGAGATGGGTTTTAGCCCTAGAGAGGAACCATATGTAGAAAACCTTATAGATTTTGACGTAGTAGATTCTAAGGTTGCTACTACAGATCATGAGGAGTTAATTCTAGAGCTTGTCCTTCTCAGAAAGAAAGTTGCAGATGAGGAAGCTAGACATATGTGCTTGGAAAAGGAAAAGGAGAAAATTATTTTGAATACTATTATTGAAAGACATAACCTACTTAGGAGGATGGCCTCCTTACAAGAGTAGAACAAGAGATTGGAAGAAATATATTCTAATTTATATTCTAACATTTTTGGAGATATGGATGTTCTAAAGACTAATGTTCAAAGATAGGAACAACTTCTTAAATAGAATTAAGCCCCTATTGTTACACAGGTTCAGCCTTACAAGCCTTTAGAGACTAGAGTGGAGGAGGCACATAGGAAGGACTTAGATAAGGGAAAGCAAAATGTAGTTGGGATACTAATTAGTGATCCACATCTCCCTAATAAACCCATTTCTTTAGTTATGTCAAAACTTGATTTAGATCTAGAAAAGTCAAGAAAAGAAAAGGAAGATTCAACCAAGGAATTTGAAAGAGTAGAAAATGAGGCTTAAGCAGCTGAGGCTAGAAGAAAAATCCAATTCATTAAATCAAATTCTACCTTAGTAGCCTAGTCAGGCCAACCTTTATAGCTTTTGCCTATCATATCCAGTGTTGGTCCTCTCACAGTAGGCCAAAGTTCCTCACATCTAGCCCCTATTTCAACTTTTGCTACAACTAGCCATTTTCCTGTACTCCAACTTTCCTAGAAAACTCAACTTCCTTTCCAAATTTAGGCCATTGGGGCAAGTTTTTCAAGCATTCTAGTCTCCCAAAGGAAACCAATCCATATGGAAAAATATAAGCAGATGTTTGTCTTGGGTATCCCTAGTTTCCCTCATCCTATTTAAAATGACCTTAGGGACAAAGTCACCAAGTTTGCTAGAAATAATGCTATTACTGGTGAAGAGCATCTCAGAAATTTCATTGATATGCTTAATGATTATGAGGTTGAACATGAGGATGTAGTGATGAAACTTTTTGTTCATTCACTAATTGAGGATGCTAGAGATTGGTTTAAAAGATTGCCTGATGACAGTATCAAATCATGGAATGATCTTGAAACCCTATTCAAGGAAAAATATGGTGACAAGATTAAGGCTAGTTTCATGCTAAATGACTTCAATAACATCAAGAAGAACCCAAATGAATTAGCTTTTGACTTCAATTTTAGGTTTCAAAAAGGTGTATAAGCTTTTCCAAGTAATGAGATTAAATGAAGATGTGTGTCTTACTACTTTCTTCAATGCTTTTGATAGTAAGATGGCTTATGTCCTTAGGGATAAAGATCCAAAAATATTAAGGGATGCGTATACAATGGTTGTAAACATTGAAAATAATAGAAGAGCTGCTAAAAAACTTGAGAAAAGGGATGACCCTAAATTGTTCAATCCTAGAGGTAAGAGACCATAGTGAAAAGCTCGTTGTAGGAAAGAAACCCGAGGATGATACAATGGGATAGGTTCTAAGTTTACTAAAAAAATTAAGTCCTCCAGCTTACCAAGAAAATAAAACAAATGTTGCAAAGAAGGCTCCTTTTAATAACAATTTTAATAGGCATCCTAGGATGCAAAATTATCCTTATACTACTCAGTGGAAGGATGGAAAGCCAATTCCTAATACCACACAAGGGAATATAGGCAAAGGAACACTAGAACCTTTGCAAATAAACTCTATAAATATGACTAAGGATGTCCCTTGGTGTCTCATTTGTCAGTCACCACATTCCCCTAATTTTTTTCCTATGGCTTAGTCTTTTATTGCAAATCAACAAGTGCAAAATGATGAAGATGTAAATGATAAAGATCAAGAGGATGTTACATGTAATATGATTCATCTTTGTGACACTGATGGAAAATTAGATATTAATGAATCTAACCATGATATTACAAACCAAAGAGACGTATATCACACATATCACCAACAAGTATTTTTTGATAGTGAGGACCAAGATGAAAATGTCATATGTAACATTTTAGCTACAACTGATCGTATTAATTTTAGAGAAAACCTTCCAATGAAGAAATTGATAGAATCACTTCAGAATTAGTTGCACAAGTCCAAAGTACTTACAATATGAGAAATAGAGTTGTAAATGGTGCCCATATGAAGTCATTTGGAATTTTCATCAAAGATAATACTGAAAAAATTGCTCATGAAAATAAGAAGAATCCCCCTGAGGTTCCTAAGATTAAGGAAAATAAGAATTAGAAGTGGGAGCCAAAGAAAAAGGTGCATTTCCAGAATGAAGAAATTAGTAAGTCAACTACCTCAGAAAAGGAATCAAGATCTGAAGTTATTAAGCAAAAGGAATTATCTATTGTCCAAACTCCTATACCCTTAGGTGTTAGTGTAAAAATATTGCTTATGATCCAATTGATATGATTTCAATGCTATCATAGTCATAAATCACTATCAAAGTTCTTTTGTCAGAAATGTTTAGGATAGAGGAACATAAGAGAAAATCTCTATCTTGGCTAGGAGGGATACAAGATAATAGTTTTTTTATACAAGAACCAGAAAATACACTGCAGATCCTAGTTCTAGAAAAAGAAAAGGGAGAGAATGAAGTCATGTCTCAAATACCCCAAATGTATTTAGACAATTCATCAGTTGCATACTTGTAGGATATTGACCCCTTTTTCTTGAGTTTGATCATAAAAGGTAGGACATTAAAAAATTGTACGATTGATTATGGTGCTTCAAATAATATAATGTCTTTCAAGGTTATGGAGGCTCTTGGTCTAGGGGTTGACACTAGACAAGGTAGGTGCAGGGCAATGGATGCTAGAGAGGTACCTGTCATAGGTACTATCAATGCTTTACCCTTTAGACTTGTTGCATATCTTGATGAAGAACTAACTATATCAGTTCTTGTAGTAGATATTCCCCCCCACTATGGGATGTTACTTTCAAGGAAGTGGAGTGCTGCAATGGGAGGTAGTATGCAATGTGATTTGTCATATGCCACTTTTCAGGTAAGGGAAAAAGCTATCAAGGTCAATAGAGAACCTAGAGTAACTCATATCTTTGAGGAAAATATTGACAAGGATACAACTTGTTTCATAGACAAAGATGTGAATGCATTTAGAGCTAAATTGATCATCCAAGAAGTTGAAAAATTGCCTGCACTAATTGAACAGGAGGTCACATGTTGCTTGGATTCTTCAAATTTGTGGAACATGTACTTTGATGGAGCGAGCTCAAAGGAAGGATCAGGAGCTAGATTTTCTCTTGTCTCCCTAGATAAAAATACATTTAGGTATTCCTTTTCTGTAAATTTTACATGTACCAATAATGTTGTAGAATATGAGGCTTTATTGTTAGGATTGAAAGTTGTAGTGAAATCATGGAATCAAGAAAATACATTTTATTGGTCATTCTAAATTGATTATCTCTTAGGTTAGAGGTATATATGTGTCAAAAAATAAAAGATTGAAGCAATATAGGAATTTTTTTTGGGACATGATTGAGTCTTTTGATTCTTTGTGATAATATGGAAAGATAAGAGTAATAATAAGATGGCAGATCTATTGGAAAATGTGGCCATAAAGCCTGATGATATATCATTTGCTACTGTATCTGCTATAGAAGTACATAATAGGCCTTCAATCCTAGATAATGTACATAGTTAGAAAGTTTTTGAGGATGACAAGGATATTCTAAAATTTCTACCCAATGAGGGGAAATATCATGGACAGGAACTTGATTGCAGTGCCTTGGTAGAAACAATTGATGGGAGAGAAACAATTTTTGGACAAGAGATCCTACAATTAAAAAATAACAAGGTACCAAAAGGTTTGGATGTATTGGAAAGTGCCTTTGATAATCCAAATAGAGTGTGCTCAAATGCACAGGATAACAAACCACAAGAACTAGAGGAAATCAATTTGGGCACAATTGATTCCCCAAAGAAGGTATACATTGGAAAAGCCATAACCCCTGAGATTAGAAAGTCTTTGGTAGATTTATTAAGAAAGTTTAGACATGTTTTTGCATGGTCTTATGATGATCTTAAGGCTTGCAGGCAAAACTTTTTCCAACATGTTATACCTCTAAAAGAAGGTGTGAAACCTTTCAAATAGAAACAAAGACCTGTCAATCCTACTCTAGACCCTAAGATGCAAGAAGAATTGTTAAAGCTGAGAAATGGGGGAATAATTAAACCTATTACGCATTCTTCATGGGTGTCTAATTTGGTACTTGTTAGAAAAAAGAATGGTGAAATCAGGCTCTGTCTTGATTTTAGAAACTTGAACATTGCATCTTTAAAAGATAATTATGGATTGCCTAATATGGAGGCTATGCTTCAACAAGTAACTAGTTCAAAATTGATGTCCACGATGGATGGTTTTTTAGGATATAACCAGGTTCTTTTTGATGAAAAAGAATAGTTCAAAATAGCCTTTACCACTCCATGGGAAACTTATGTGTATGTAAGAATGCCTTTTGGCCTCATAAATGCAGGAGCAACTTTCCAAAGAGCTATGGATGTGGCTTTCAAAGACTATATTGAAAAATTCATGGTAGTATATCAAGATGATTTGACTACTTATTCTAAGAAAGTTGAGGATTACTGTAGGCATCTTGAAAAGATTTTCATCAAGGCTTTGGAGTATGGTGTGTCTTTAAACCCAAGGAAATGTACCTTTGGGGTGACAGAGGGAAAGCTTTTAGGGCATATAGTTTCAAAAGAAGGGGTAAAAATTGGTCCTAAAAGGGTAGCAATGATTGACAAGGTTCAAAAGCCAAAAAGTGTTAAAGGTATATAGTCTTTCTTTGGACAAGTCAAATTTTTAAGGAGATTTGTGACTAACTTCGCTGAAGTTAGTAGGCCAATTTCAAAAATGCTCAAAAAAGGTGGTACAATAAATTAGGAAGGTGAGCCTATTATTTCTTTCCAAGAAATAAAAAATGCTATTAAGAATGCTCCAGTTCTTAGGACCCCTAATTATGGAAAGCCCATGCATATTTTCTCCTTTGCATCTTTTCATACTATTGTAGCAGTCTTACTTCAAAAAAGTGAAAATGGACATGAACAGCCTACAATATTTTTTAGTAAATCCCTACAACCTACTAAGTTGAAGTATGACATAAATGAGAAGCAAACATATGCTCTAGTCAAAGCTATTAAGGTTTTTGGGTCTTACCTAGTCAGTGCTATTGTTATTGCTTTTGTGCGTAATGCAATAGTAAAGGATATTTTCTCTTAGCAAGAAGTATCTGGTAGAAGATGTAGATGGATTAATAAAATCTAAGAATTTAATGTAGATATCTAGATTACTAAGCTAGTAAGAGGTCAGTGATTGGCAAAGCTCATGGCACAGACGTTGGATGCCAATCAAATAAATGTTGAAAATCAAAATTCTAGCCTTGGCATATGTGATATGGATCAGTGGGGTTGGTATAAAGATGTAATATATTACTTGCAACATATGCAATCTCCACCTCATCTAATAGACAATGAAAGGAGGACTATAAAATTGCATTCAGTTAGATATATTATTGTGAATGGAATTTTATGGTGGAGAAATTTTGAAGGTGTATTGCTGAAATGCACTGATCAACAAAAATTTGAAAAAATATTAAATGACATGCATTCAAGAATATATGGTGGGAATTATATGGCAAAGACTATAGCCCATAAGGTTATGAGGGTAGGATTTTGGTGGCCTAGTTTGTTTAAAGATGCTCAAATCTTAGTAAGAAAATGTGATTCATGCTAGAGGTTTGCAGGAAAATTAATTTTTTTTGGAAATACACCTTTGAAATCAGTTGAAATCTAGGCACCTTTTCAGCAATGGGGAATGGATTTTATAGGTGAGATTTCACCTGGCTCTAGTAGTGGTTTTTCTTAGATACTAGTTGCAAATGATTATTTCACAAAGTGGTTTGAGGCAATTCCTACTAGAAATTCAACTAGCAAAGTGGTGAATAATTTCTTACTCAATAACATCATTACAAGGTTTGGATGCCCTGAAAGAATAGTAACTGATAATGCTATGTGCTTTAGATATAAAGAATTTATCAAATTCTATGAAAATATGGCATAGCTGCATCATATGATCATAGGTTAGGAAAAAGGTGAGCCGTGATGTTACAAAGCCACTTGTCATGAGATCGTGGAAGGAGATAAGGTTAATTTTGATGCTGCAAAAAAGGGGATGTCATAAGATGGTAAAGGGTTTTGCCACCATATTTGACTATTTGACAAGAGCTTTTCAAAGGGTGGTCGTAAGATCGAAAAGCTAATGTTGCAATTAAATGATGTTACAAAAGGTCTTTTCAGCTACCTTTTTTGTAATATCGTAGGATCTTATTTTGATAGAAACACAATTTCATGAAATGAATAATAAGCTTCTCAACTAGTAGGATTTAGGTGTAGTCATGTATATAAAGAAACAATTGATGAGCTTGAGGCCAAAATCCAGGGACTTGAGGATGAAATCAAATCTCTCAAAGAAGGACTAGCATAAGCAAAATAGATCTTGGCTCTAGCTCAGAGAGAAGAGGGACAAGGAACATCAATGCCAGTCAAATACACTATTGAAGCCCTAATTCAAATAGAAGATATAGAGGAGGATGAGTCATCATGGCCAAGAAGAATGAGAATTGATATTCAATTAGTTCAGCAAGGAGGAGATGTGAGGATAGAGATCCTTAGGAATATGGTGAGCCATAGAGTTGATGTTTCAAAGAATATACCACAATAGGCTCACAATGTATATATTGCTTTAGAAAATGTTGAGAAGTTTTGCAATGAAGCACTTTTATGGTTAACACCTACTTTTAGCCTATGGGGGCCTTATATTCAATTTTTGGATAGATTGATTGTATTGATGGCTAAAAAGCCAGGCTTGCCAAACAAGATTTTCACTGTAAAGGAGAGCCTAGAAATGGTAAGAGAATTAAGTAGCTTCTTTACTGGTAAACTTCAAGTCATATAAGGAAAATTGAAAATTTTATCTTAGGGGGTGGAGCCTTGTATACCATCAATACTAGATGCTACCAATGTAGTAAGAGATTGGCATGAGTGGTCAGCTTCTTTTGATAACATTTTGACCAAAGAGACTACAATAGCAATTTAAGATGGGTCTGATTCCCCATTCCATGCTTTAGTTGATTCTCTTTTCAAGGTAGAAATAAATTTAAATAAATTTATTATTGAATCAAAAGCAATCATGGATGCTAGGTGGACCAAGGCCACTCAAGATTTACAAGAAGTAAAGAATACCAACTAGCCCACTAAAAGGGAGATTTATGTTTGGGAAGCAGTGGGTGAAATAAAGGCTCTACGAGTAGGAGGTAGCTGAGATATTTTGCAAGCCAGGTAGATAAAGTACAAGGAAAAGAAAAGACTATAGGATAGATATAATTTTTTTTTTCCTTTTCATCTACCTATCTTTTTTATCGATCTTCTAGGAGATTGTTTTGTGAAATTTGTGGTTCCCATCTTCCAAAGTTTTATTTTCCATTAAAATTTTGACATGTGTCCTCCTCTCATCTATAGCTTGTTTACGGCCTATATATGGATTCCCAAGATGAGAAGTAGAGGTCGGTTGTCTATAGAATGTTTATATGTGTCATGTATTCTTTTGCAATCTGTCCATTTTTTTTTGTTTTTTAATAATTTGAGTGAGTTCACATGTATGCATACTTGAATACAAAATGAATATTTGGGACCAATGGTTTTATCTCTGTGTCATACTATGAGTTTTATTTGTAGTGTTAAGATTTAAATTGAAGGATTTATCCTCAAATATCATTATCTTTGAAGTTTTGTTTCTTTTTCAAATATCTATAGCTTTGGGACTGAATAGACAAGTTTCTCTTTAGTTTAATGCAATCCAAAAGGTTGTATGTCTCTTATTGATTGCTACTAATTTAAAGAATTAGGTAATTACTTTCTATAATTGATATGGTTTAGGGTTTATGGAAAGGATGAGAATCAAAATGAAACTAAAAGTTTAATGTTGACATTTTCAATCACAAGTTGGTTAAAAAAGGTCTAAACTTGCTAATATTTGACTCTATATCCCATGGATAAAGCACTGGTCCATTCCAAAGTTCAAGAGTATATTGTTGATTCATGTTTTTACATAACAATCAAAACAACAAATCAATTTACTTTCATGCATTAAAGAGCTAGAAGTGTTGGTCATGGCTTATTTGTTGTTGCTTTCTTTAGTTGTAATTGGCTATTGCAATTGAGAAGTTTGTCAGCAAACTATAGAAGAATATTGACCATTTCTACTATAGGGGATAGTCTTGCATAGAAGAATACCAAGATAATAAGATAAATCCCTTAGGTTTGCCTGCCTTGGCTTAGCAGAGCCTAAAGTGAAGTTAGTCCTATTGACTATATTAATGTTGGCCCAGAATTGAGATTTAGCCTTGTTGAATATAGGATTTAGCTCATCTTTAGGCTTGTCCCTATCTTTTTTTCTTTGAATTAGGTTTAAATCCACTTGATATGTTCTTTACCAAAAAGAACTCTGATAGGGACCAAAAATACTCATATTATCATCTAGAAATTTATGCACTTTTCCAAGAACTTGGGAAGTGGAGACACTACCTTTTGTCAAAAGAATTTATTGGCTATACATATAACTAAGAACTGAGTTTCCTAAAATCAAGTAAAAAATTTACTTACAGACCCATTCAAATGAAGGAGTAATTATTGTCATATATCTTCACTATAAAACACAAGAAGGGGTAATGCAACAAGGCAACTAATGCCTTAAGTAGGAGACTATTGACAGTCTGAGAAGTGTCATTGAAGAGTATAAGAGTTGAAAGTTTCAAGGCCCTCTACAAGGAGGATGCATATTTTGTAAATATTTATAAGGCATGTAAAGAGTTCAAGAATAATTTCCATAGTGAATATGAAAAATTTACCTTGCAAGATGGAATCCTTTTTAAGGGTGGAAAATTGTGTGTACTAAGGGGTCAATGAGAGAGAACATAATTCAAGAAAAACACAATGGAAGTCTAAGTGGGCACTTTGGTTTGAATAAGATTTTAGAACTAGTTCAAAGGTTCTATTACTACCCTAAAATACATAAGGATGTTAGAAAGTATGTTCAGAAATATATCATATGTTAGAGAGATAAGGGAAATGCATTAAGTACTGGTCTTTATCAACCATTACCAATTTCCAAGAGGCCATGTGAACATGTGAGCATGAACTTGATTGTCGGGTTACCTAAAACTAAGACTAGTTTTGATAGTATTTATGTAGTTGTTCATAGATTTAGTAGGATGAGTCACTTCATTCCTTTCAATGTGACACATTATGTCAGACACCTTGCTCTTTTTTTTTCAAAGAGGTCATCAAGATTCATGGGTTACCTATCAATATTGTATCAAACAGAGACATCAATTTCATGGGGTATTTTTGGAAGACACTGTAGAAAAGGTTGGGAATGAATCTCTCATTTGGTTCTTCTTACCATACCAAAACTCATAGATAGATAGAGGTTGTCAATATAACCTCTTAAGGTGTTTGATTGAGGAGTATGAATAGGTTTGGGATCAAGTAATTCCCCAAGTAGAGCTTTTCTATAATGATAATGTAGACATGACATCAAGAAATAGTAAATTTGAAATTGTATATAGAATTAATATTAAAGGTGTATGTGAGTTGAGAGATCTTGGAAACATGAAAGGAAAAAGTGGGCAAGTTGAAGATTTTGCATAATCCATGAAGGAAGTACATGAACAAGTGAGAAGAACCCTGATAAAGAACACTCAAAGGATCAAGGACAAAGTGGATGTCAAGAGTAAGGATGTCCAATTTGGAAGTTTTACATATGGTAATGGTTCAATTGAACAAGGCTAGAATTCATAAAAGGGTATACCTAGTAAGCTTCATGAGAAGATTGGGCTTTTCAAAAATACTAGCCAAGTATGGCAATAATGCAGACAAAATAGACTTACTAGGTGATCTAGAATTTTATCCTATTTAAAATGTATCGGATTTGGTCAAGTATAAAGGCCTCATTATAGAGGAAGACAAAAGAGTCCTTGGAGTTGTAAAGATAGCAACTAATCTGACTTTGCCTTCCCAAACCAAGCCACAAGTTGAGAAGGTGTTGGATTTAAGGATTATGTAGAAAACCAAGCATGGCATATACATGGAACATCTAATAAAATGGAAGGATTTAATTAATGTGAAGGATACTTGTATCTTTAAGGTGATTTAAAATTTTTTGGTATTGATTTGTATTTGATGTCATCCAATGTGACTTAGCTTATTTTCTATAGGGGGAGAATGATGCAGGAGCACCTAGGGTTTGAGAAATAAACCCTTAAAATTTTGGATTGTAATAGCCTTATCTAGGTTATGGATGAAATATGGATAATTTATGGGTCCAATAGGCATGCTTATAAATTTTTATAGCAAGTGTATGAATTATTTCCAAACTTGGGCAAAAGGTTGTCATTGTGTGGGCAAGAAGTTGCTAAGTAGGCCAATATTGGCACAATAGGTGAAACAACTTCAAAATGTCTAGTATGAAGTGAAATGTTGTTATAAATTTTTAGTTCATAATGATTTCTTAGCATTCTAATCCATTAAAGGTCAAAATATTTTATGAGGATGGAAAGTTGGAAAAGTTGTCAAAATGTTGCCATGAGAACATTTATAATTTTACCAAGTTGCATGACAACATTTGCAAGCTTTTTCATTTTTTGTCTAGAAAAGATAGGGATCAAAACCAAATATTGGATCATGGTGGGAATTAATATTTAATCCCCTCTATGATATTGTATGGAGGTTGGATTCACTTTGGAGGAATTTGTGAATAACAAAACTATGAAAGTCTACTACAAATCTATTATAATCACATTGCATTTGAAGTAATTTACGTTTTATGGATTTAAATTGTTAGTTTTTCACTATAAATAGTTAGAGGATCTTTTTTTATTTTATTTTTTTAAATTTTTGGTAGATTTAGGTGTGAAAATTAGAGTATTGAAATAAAATTCAAACCTTGGTAACTAGTTCACTAGTCTAAAGAGGGCTTGGAGCAATAAAATGGCCCTATCTTCATACCTTAGTATGGAAATTTTACAAGCATTTGAGGTCCATTATTAGGGTCCATGTATAGTATAAATCCTTTTTCAAGGAACCAAAAAATAAGTTTTTCTATTTTTAACATCTTACCCTAGGCGAGTCCTGGCACAATCTGGCTAGGAGGAAGAATGACTAGTTGTTTCATACTTGCAAGGGTGGATTGAATACGCCAATATAACTAATTAGAGGTGTAAAGGGATAATTTTTGGATATTTGGACAAGAAATCAAGAATGGTTGAATTCATTTGGGTGCATATCCAATGAAATTTTCCAAACAATTCATTTCCTTTGTATTTTAGCTCCATTAGGATTTCATGTTGTATAGATAGGACAAGGACATGAAACCCTAAAAATCCTTTAGTCTACCTAAAAGGATATTTGGATTGGTTATTATTTCATAGGCTCATTAGGAAAGTTGTGGAAATATAAGCCAAAAACCTATTTTTGAGGGCTATTATGACCTCGTAGGCTAAATAGTCCTAAAAATTAGGATTCTTGGAGTCAATAACAAAATGATTGCAAGTTAAAGCTAAATGAAGAGTTTAGCAGTTGATTTAGTTAGTTGGAATGCCAACTATTGAGATAATGGGTGTTGCACACATTGCATAATATTTTTATATTGTATTATTTTATTTTATTATGTAATGTTGTATCTAGGAGCACCTAGATGGGCATGCAACATGGAAAGATTCCCATAGAATATACTTGATGAGTTGTATTATAAAAATGTGATAATATTTCATGTAATTATTTAATATTGGGGTAAAGAATTAAATTTCTAATATTAAATGTGGGGTCAATGGGTTAGGTAGCACATGGTTTATGTAATACCACTTGGTGGTTTTGTGGAATTTGCTACTATATAAGCAGTCACAAGGGTAGTTGTTGGGGGAGAAAGAAGAGGGAAAAAAGAGAAAGAGTTGAGTAGGAAAAGGCCAATGGAGCATTTGTGAAGGTTGGAAGCATGGCATGGGATGTGTGGATTCATGCTTGTTCACATGGATTTCTTAGTTGGCTATGGCTTTGAAGGCTTTCATAGTTATATTGAAATGGTATTTTTGCTGAATAATACATGGTGATGGATGCTTTTGGAGGTTGGGTTTTTTTCCCTCAATGAGGCTTTCCATGGTATATCTTGTGTCAAAATTGGTGTGGGTATGTTATCTATTCTCTTGCATGTGGATTTTTATTTCATATTTATTCTAGTTCTATTATGTGTTATGTGGAAATGGTTATATTCTTTATTGCAAGTTTTCATACAAGTGGTATCAGAGCTATGGTTTTATTATTGTAACCCTAGATTGAATCCATGGTAATGCATGAGAGGATAAAAGAAAGGGCAAGATATATGAGTTGTTTAATGCAGATCTAAGATTTTTGGTTTTGTTATTATGATGGGATGTTGGTAGATTTTAGGCATGTGAAATTATTGGTCAAATGGCTTTTTTTTGAATGTTTCATTTAAATAAGGGTTTTAGGGGGAGCTTGCATAAATGACCTCCTAGATTAAAAAAAAAAACCTCACCGTTGGATTTGGATCGATATTTTCATAAATTTTCAGATATAATATGCCCTAGTTTGGCCATATTCAGAGGAAATGAAAGAGTTTTTTAGTTTTAGCCCATGATGGCCATCAAATTTAATACTGTCAAAATTTTCATAACAAAAAAAAATCACAGTGAAAATGGTAAAATGACTATCTTAGTAAAACAACCATAACTTTGTCTAAGGATATTAGATTTTAGACTTCTTACAAGCATTGGAAAGGTAATTTAGATCACTACAACTTGTTGTAGGTTTGGTTCTATGATTTTGAAAGTTTGTTAAATTTTAAGAGCTTGAAAGTTAGATATTATTTATTTTGAGTAGAAATTAGGGCATAAATTGGGCATACAAAGTCAGATTTTGGACTTCGAATAGTCAATGAAAAGCTCTTGAAGAGCTCTACACATTGGTTTAGATTTGGTGTAGGTTTGGCATGGTTTATTTGGTAATATATTGATCTAAACAATTTGTGGTATATGTTGACTATGGTAACATTGTGAGTTTAGGGCATTGTATATTTTGGAGATTAGAGATTTGATGTCACTAGATACTCAGTTCATATTTTAGATTGGTCTCATGATGATATGGTTATCAATATTTGGTTTGGATATGTATGATGACTTGTTGAGTCTACAAGTTGTCCAATATTGTAAGTGGTCTATACTTACAAGTTGCATTTATAGTTTGGATATGGGTTGTCTTTGCCCATTGATCTTTCATTTTTTATGCATATTCAGATTGGTGGCTTGGATTTGGGTTGTATATGCCCTAAGTCACATAATTTTCTAATTTTTTCTTTACGTAGAATGGATGAGATATTGTTACCAAGTACAAGCATGGTGGAGAATTATGGTTAACTATTTTATGTTGATAGGTTGGACACTTTGAGAGACATATGCTCAATTCATGGATGTGATCATGGTGCCATAGATTTTAGCATGACATGATTGGATACACAGGTACATCATTGATTTTTATTTATTTGGATTCCTGATTTGGTTATGGTGATATATCTTCTTAGTTGAGGATCATGATTATTTAGTTTCTTTTGAGGAGCTCATGATGTGCACTTTGAGTTCTTTAATGATTTTATGCCTTGGTTGATTCTCATGGTTAGAGCTTAAAGGATATTTTTTCATCATGATGTCATGGATAGCTTGGATACATGATTTAGTGGGAGCTTGTGATAGTGCAAGATTAGTTATTGGTTTTGGTTTATATCTTCTTGGTTTGGAGATCTTAGTTTCACTTGGTATTGACACTTTGATTGTGTGAGTGTCAACCTAGATGATCTTCATATAGGAGATGTATTTTATGATGCAATAGGTGACTTGGTACTATAGTTGAGTAGGAGTTGTTGGCATTGATTTATTTATTAAGTGTTTGTAGATGTTAGAGATTTTCCTTAGATCCTATTGCTGTAGAAGCATCTTTGACATTTGTATGGTGCACTTGTTATCTTCATGGTGTGTGAAGATGGTTAAATCTTTATGACTCATGGAGTTCTTGGTTATCTTCATGGTGTGTGGAGATGGTTCTTCATGGTATGTGGAGATGGTTTTCTTCAGGTGTGTGGAGATGGTTGCATTTTGAGGACTAATGGGGTTCTTTGGTAAAGGTGTGGTTTATGCTTTCATTTGACAGGTTATCCTTGGAGTTAGGATGGTTTCATTATTATGTCATGATATACTCTTGATACACATTTAGAGTTTTGACATGTTATAGTATGTTCATATGGCACACATTATCTCTTTGGTTGAGATGGTTAGATCATGTTGTTATGTTTATGTTCCTGAGGCCGTGGTTGGAACTTTGACATTGATGTTGGTTTAGTTTCTTGGTATTGAGTATATTGATCATAAGTTGGATACTTCATGATATTTCTATGTTACATTTGGAGTTGTCATGGACTGATTGGTTACAGGTGCTCATGGATACTTAGAGATGGTGGTGATGCTGATTTCTCTTGGATTAGAGAAGTATTTGTTGGGACAATTGATGATTTTAGTAGGAAGTTTGAGGGGCATTCACCTGATATGGACTTGAGAGGAGATTGTTCTTAGATGGGTTTTGGTTGGAGACTTGGATATCTTGATGAGCATTCTCATTCCCCTCTCTTGGTCTACTTGATGGTTTGCTACTTGAGAGGTATAGCCCATTGTTTCTCTTAGGTGCATTTTATTTATGCTTGTCTTTCATGGATATGGATCTTGAGCTATGGTACATGAGTTAGTTCTAGTGGGTTCATTTGAGAGATGGTTTAGCATTGGTTATCTCCATTTTCATATGTTGTTGTGATGGTTGAGTTCAATTTTATATTGGGCATATTCCTTGGTTTATGAATAGTTTATGAGTTTGATCTTCTTGTGAGAGGCTTACATATATGATTAGTAATATGGTATAGTTTGGGTGTTATTATGGATTCTTGTTGGGGTTTTATGGAGGAGATCATACTTGCATAGTTTACATCTAGAGGTGAGTATAGAAGGACATGATACAGGTTATGATTTGTATGGTTTCTCACTGGTCTTGGTTATCTTCCTAGATGTTTTGTTTTACTTACGTTGGATTTGAGATTGGTTAGAGATTATGATCACTGGCTTATGCTCATGTATTTCATGTGAGAGATGATAAGGTTATTCTTTTATCTCTTTCCTCTGTTGGTTGTGGAGAATTTGGAAGAGCATTGGAGATTTTTTATGAGAGTTGTTCTTGTAGGTTATTGTTTATGTGTTGTGGATGTCCTTGAGACTACATGGATTAACTTCTTTGAGATGTTATGAGTGGATTAGTTATATAATTGACATTATCTTTTATAGTGGGAGCTTCTTGGTATATATGTGGTAGGTATTGCTCTTGAGGCTTGTGATTGCATGTTATAGATTGGATATGTTGATGATGTTAGATTCACCTAGTATCCACTTGGAGGTATGGATAGTTGGATGGGTTTGGCACTTTTTGTGGGTGTTATTTCAGCTATAGATATTTTGAAAACTACGAATACATGTGATTACCTTTGGATTATATTTTTATGCTTGGCATTTTAGTTGGTATAGGATTTTATGATCTTCAAATGTGACAGGTTGGGTGACTTTCTCTTTAGATGGCTTCTATGTATGTCCAATGGCAGTGGCATAATAGAAGATGGCTTCATTCATGTTTGAGATGTTGAATACTTTGATTTTGTTGTGGGTATCAGAATGGAGCACATGGTGTACTTTGATCCATGATGGTGGATGTGCCAGGAAGGATTGTTCCCTTGCTCATTTATGTGGCTACAGATTGACCCTATGCAATGTATACAACAAGTGGGAGATTGTTGAGATAATGGGTGTTACACACATTGAATAATATTTTTTTATTACAATATTTTATTTTATTATGTAATTTTGTATCTAGGAGTACCTAGATGGACATGCAACATGGAAAGATTCCCATAGGATATACTTGATGAGTTGTATTGTAACATTGTAATAATATTTCATGTAATTATTTAATATTGGGGAAAAGAATTAAATTTCCAATATTAAATGTGGGGTCAATGGGTTAGGTAGCACATGGTTTATGTAATACCTCTTGGTGGTTTTATGGGACTTGCTACTATATGAGTAGCCACAAGGGCAGTTGTTGGGGGAGAAAGAAGAAGGCACAAAAGGAAAGATTCAAGCAGGACAAGGCTTGACAGGTTAGCCAAGGAAGCATTTGTGAAAATTAGAAGCATGACATGGGATGTGTGGATTCATGCTTGTTCACATGGATTTTTTGGTCATGGATATGGCTTTGAAGGCTTCCATGGTTGTATTGCAATGGTATTTTTGTTGAATAATACACGGTGATGGATGCTTTTGGAGGTTGGGTTTTTTCCCTCAATGAGGGTTTCCCAAGGCATATCTTGTGTCACAATTTTTTTGGGTATATTCTCTATTCTCTTGCATGTGGATTTTAATTCCATATTTATTTTAGATCTATTATGGGTTATGTAGAAAAGGTTATATTCTTTATTGCAAGTTTCCATACACCAACCACTCTTGCAAGGTGATAATGAATGGCTATGTTGGATTGGTGAGTGAGCTTACTTTGTGCATGCATCCAAGGAATAAAAATTACTTGAATTGGAAGAGAGGCTCTAGGAAGCAATAGAAAATAGATTGGATTTCCCTAAGGTTATAGGGTTCAGGATAGAGGAATCCTAGAAGTTTCTAGAGGTGGCCTTAGTGTAGAGTTTAATGGATCTCATTAGTGGGATCATCCCTATCAATTATGAATGGTGGACTAGAATAGTTTCCTACCTAAGATTAGCATCCTAACTATGGAGAAGGTAGTTGCAATAAATTTCCATAATTATATTCATGTTCCTATAAGGTATTGTGGATATTTTTCTAGGAAAAAATATATGATAACTATAATATTGTTGCATTTCTCTATCAAAGGAAGAAATGTGTAACAAGTGCTTAGCACTTTATGACTACCTGTTTTAAGATTTTTAAAATATTTCCTTCATTTTCTAATAGACAATTGTCATACTAGCTTATGATATTGATAAATAGTTTAAAAATCATGAAAAATAAAAATCTAGGACTCTTTGCATGAAAACAACTAGCATAACATTTTTTGAACAACTTACCCGCATGATGTGGGTATCATCATAAACTTAAAGCTCACAAAGGAAGAATCTCAACCTTTCTCAAGATTAATTTTAATAGAGATAAATGAGATATTAATTCTATTTAATTAAGAATAAAAGTAATATATATAATATTTATTAATTTTTTCACACTCTTTTGTTAATTCAATATAATAAATAAACCCTTAGACAACCTTGAACTTGTAGTATCCTTACTTCATCCAAAGACAATGAATCATTTCATTTCAGAATTAATTTTACATTTTATAATAGAAAAATTCATTTGGTGTATAATAAGTAATTTTATTTATATAATCTACTTCCTAATTGTGTACCTACAACTTCCAGGGTTTCTTTGATATTGGATCATGCATTTGATGCACTTACCATTGCAAAAATAGTTTGAGAGAATAATGATTTTCCTAAAATTTGTATACATGTTTGGAGGTTGAATTTAAACATATTTTAACTTGTACAAATTGAAATGGAACATGATTTAGTGTCTAAAAGATATGTGTTGTCCAATATTATCTTTGAAATTTGTATTCCATTACAACTGTCTAAATTCCCTTGATATTTGCATTTTAATTTTTTGCTCCTTTTCTTCAATGTTTGTTATTTTTTCTTCCCTTTCTATTAATATTGTTTTTATCATATTTAAAATTTAATTTACTATTTTGGTTCTATAGACACTTAAAATCATCCCAAACATTATATTAATTTATTTAATATTTCCCTTGGCACTATAATTGATTATATATTAATTAATCATATATGTCATGTTTCTCTACTTATTTAATTAAATAGGTTCACTTCCTTCCTGTATTTGAATTCAATTTAAATACTTCCCCCTAATGTATTAAATTTATTGAATACAAAGTGCTCCATAAATCCACTTTTAAATAAATTATAATATATTTAATTCCCTCCACTTTATTAAATTCTATAATCCTATGATTAAATTAAATCCTATTTGATTTAATCCCAATCCCACCTAAAATCTAGCCTACCACCCATCACTCTCATCCTTCTAAGCCTACCTTCTTGCTAAACCCACTTTATTAATCCTAAGCTCCCCTTTAAACACCTTTTTGTCCCGTAAGTGGTTGCTCACACATGTGTGAGCAACTCAATCCCTAGGAGTCCTTTTTTCATTAACTCCTCCAAAAATACTCATACATCCTTGTCCCCCACTCCTTTCCCCAAGGTTTTCTCACACATGTGTGAGCAAATCTTCAGCCACTCAAATCATAAAAGGCTCTTTGGCTTTTGCATGGCTTGTCCTATTGCCCATGTGTCTCCCTTGTGGCACCTATATGGATGCCACATAGATGCCACCTCCTTAGGTCTCCCTCAAGCCTATAAATAGAGCCCTTGTCTCAAACATTTTCAATCTCCTCCATTATATTGTTATCATCATAGTATACTATTAGAGATTTTTAGAGATTTTATGTATTATGCTAACCTTTGGTAGTTGATTTAGATTCATTTTCATTTGCATTGGTAACTTAATTATTTTTTATTGCATCCACCTCCATTATCCTTGAGTGCTCTCAAGAATTGTTGCTTCCATAGCCATTTCTTGAGGTGCTCTTCACTCATTTAGCATATGTTCATGCTTATTTTTGTATTTTTATCATCTTGGGATTCAATAGTTGTGTTTGAGGAGAGCACATCCACATCCCTCAATCTTGAGCTACTTTGAGGTTGCATGGGGACTTGTGTCTATCAGTTGCATTAGTTCTAAAACTCAAATTAGTTAGTGGTTATTTCAGTTTCAATTTTGTTATATGCACATGCTACTAATATTTTATTGTTTATGTGTGCTCCTGATAGAATAGGTTTTCGCATATACAAGTTCTTTCTTATACTTTATTATTTACCAATATTATTATTTTATTTTTTAGTATCACTATTTTCTTCAATTTACTTTTGATCTAATTTCAAGTGTTTGTGAAGGATTGAGAGGGTTAAATGACCTACCAATGAGGTAGGGTAACCTTTCATATGTTAAACATTACTTTCTAGGTTATATAGATTCTCAATTGAGAGTGTAACTATTGTGACTCAACCTTTCAATAGTAAAACTAGGATGAAAAGTCTATAGTTCTTGCCTAGTACAACTTTATAGGTCCACATTTTGTTACACCTCATCAAGATATAAAACTATCTGATAATCTTACATCACCATAACAATGTTAATATCAAGCTAAATTGATATACAATGCATATAATTATCAATGCAATTCTACCATAAATAAACTGAAACAATTAAATTTTTCATCTCTATATTACTTGATGATTATACTTTTTGTCAATTAGAAGTAAGTTCATAGAATTGAAAATTAAGTGTGTGTGTGTGTATATATATATATAACGAATTTCAAAATGCTATTATGGTCCAAACATTACAATTTTGCCTTCATCCAAATTATATTGAGGTGACAAGAAACTAACAAAAATATTTAAATAGTGTATGGGGATGTAATGTATATATATAATTATATGTATGTAATATTTCTTATACTATGTATATATATAATTATATGTATGTAATATTTTTTATACTATGTATCAAAATTTTGACTAGTGTTCAAATGATAATGGTATAAAAGAAATTATGAACTAAGTTGATAACACTTCTTATTTTTCTTAAAACCATTTAATTTTTTGTAAGATTCCATTATATATAGATGATGCACTAAAAATTTCATTGGGTATTAACGCTCACACTTCATCTTATTTATATAACTATCACGTAATTAAAGAGAATTTCATATGACCTTGGATGGGCCTCAATCATAATATGAAACCCATTAATAATAATAAGTTCAATTTTTATTTGTTTTGATGATAGCAAAAATTTGACATTTTCATCGAGTAAGATTAATTTATATATTAATCTCAAAATTGCTAAAAGAAACAATATTAAAGTACATAATATGAATAATTTAGAAAATATGGGTTTTTCATATGGGCAACTATTTTCTAGAAATAACAAGAGCTCTATACGAGCTTGAGTCCTTGCCTTATGCAAGGAGTATAAAGTTGGGTTATTGTGTATATGAGAAGCTTGAACTATGGTGATTCAAGGATAAAGGTAGCAAGAAGCTTCTTCAAATCAATATAGGTTGTTGGACAAATTTCACCTATTGGAAAAGTGGAAAACCAATTTGTCTTAGGCTACTTGTTGGATGATTCAAATCCCATAGAGGATTAAATGGGATTAGGCCTTTACATAGGATTAGGGTTAGTGCTTCTTGAACATGCATTAAGGAATAAGGAAGTAGAATAAGAACACAACCATTTTAGTAGTTCTCATGATTCCACATGCAAAAAATGAAAGGGAGATGAGAGTCAAACCCATGACCTCTGTGTAATACCCCTCAATGTATGTTTTGGCAAAAAAAAACATTAATAAGCATCTTGAAATGCAATTCATGTTTACAAGCAAGACTATTTTGCACGATGAAAATATGGCTTGTTTGCAGTTTCAAAAATTTCCATGAATCTAAGGTAGTATAAATTCCACTTCAGAGAAATCATTGCTTTCAATAAGACATTCTTACATTTTGGGTTGTTGAGTAATTTCTAGGAAAGAGCCCCAACTCACAACCATGCACTTGTGGACAAGGGTGCTCACCAAAAAATTTGAGAACTGATATAATATGTAAAAGGTACACTTTTGATTTTCTCATTTTCACTCTACAATTTACATGACAGTTGCTCTTATAGTACATATTCTACTCTTATGGAAACACCTTTTATTTTTATGATGAGATGATCCAAAAAGTATAATGAACCATTATAAATAAGGAATAAATTGAGAGTGAGAAATTTTAAATGTTTTACTTGGCCCAACTAATCATTGTAACATATAAAAAGAATATGAATTAATTTACATAGACACAAAATAATAAAAATATACTTTTTCAAATGCTTACTTAAATATTACAAATGGAATATCACTTGAGGATTTGAGTTATCATACTTCTGCTTGAGTTTGGAAAGAAATAGCATAATTAGTATTCTATGTCATCCTTCTATTAATCGGTTACATATTTTACTTGGAATGACATAATTAGAACATTCAAAATTGATTCCTTTGGTGACATATCAATGTGTTGAGATCAAGTATTTTGAAGTATAATAAATATTAATATTATTTTGGTAAAGAGCATAGTTAAGTCTGACATTATTTCAAGGGTTGCTTGACTATGTGGTATCCTAATAAAGTATCATAATTTGTTTTAGTACAATTTAATGGACCATAATGTTTTTTTCATGGGTATTTATGCAAATTAGAATTTATTATTCTCTCAGATCATATTTCCTAGTGCACACTTGGAAGATGACCCAATATGCTCAAGAGAACTTAAGCAACATAAAAGTGCAAAGATCCTTTTAAAATAGTTGATTAGAATAAATTTTTTTAGGGGATTGTGATGAGTGATGTGATATTGAATACTAATTAAGAATAATTGATAACTTTCAACAATCAAAGTGAAGAAATTTTGACAATCCATGACAGTCATATGTAAGAGTATTTATATTTGATTGTGTTGGATTTTTTGCATCAACATTTCAAATCACACTTTGTGATTCATCACATATATTTATGTTTATTTGCAAGACAAATCATGGAGTGTGATTTTAAATGTTGATACAAAAAAAACCAAAACAATTAAATCTAGAAACTCTTACATATGACTTTCAACAAGATAAAAATTGGTAGAAATGGATAGTGACCTATATTTACTTAAAATAAAAATAGAGAGTAGATCTCGCACGTCATTGAGATTTGACTATTTTGGAGGGTATAGAATGTATTGAGTGTCCTCTACCCAGGTAGAAAATTATTTTCTCATTGTATACCAAGTAATTTTGAAACTTTCCCTAATTGTTCTTTGGATCATGCACTACTTAGATTTTTTCTAATAGTATTTGAAATCTACCTTGAAGTTAAAGAAAGTAAATGAGAGTTTTATGTCACATAGAAAAGGATAGATCTAAGAAATGAATTATGTCATACCTTGGCAATAAAAATTGTATCTTTGAAAGTGATGAAATATATGGATGTAATAAATTTTACTTAATACAAAAAACCAACAGGTAAACGTGAAAGATAAAAACCTTGTGTAATGAATGTTTTAAATTTCAAGAATACTTATTTGAGAAGAAGAGAGATAACTTAAAGACATGAAGAAATGATTGAATAAATGGAAGTAATTGAATGTGTATATATAACTTATCCCTTGATGGTATAATCCTTTTTCTTGAGCTTTAATTATGGAATGGAGCTTGATCCATGGAGAAAATTTCCTTTTAGACACCTTGAATTCTTGAGAACTCTTAGATGCCAAAGAGCTCTTCAAATATTGATTAGCTTCTTAATTGCTTGATTGTTCTTGAAAGAGGATTTTTGAAAGTAGGAAAGATTTTCTACTTATATACCTCTCATAATATTTTAGGATTTAAAATTAACCAAGGCTAACCAAAAATTTAGAAATTCTACCAAAGTACCAATACGAGATTGCAATTCAAATTTCAATCTAAAACCCAAGGTATATAAATTCCTATAAAATTATATTACCATATATAGAATTCCAAGATTGTTTTTTACCCACCAATTAGGGCTCAAGCATAAATCATGGGTCCCAGATAACTAGGAGATGTCAAATTTTGAGGTACAGGTAATTTTGAGGCCAAAAGAGATAAAAAAGGCTACATATGGTAGCATAGGACCCATATAGGCTAATAAATGAATAAAGGAAAGACAAACATTAAGGATAATGCATAGAAATACAAATATACATGCATTTTTTTAAAAAAATGGGTGGGGGGGGGGGGTTCATTAGTATTCCATGAATACATGTTCTATGATAGGTTCATTATGTGAATCTCTTGTAACATCAAGTTTTGAGAAAATTGAAATAATGTAAGACCCATATTTGAATTTAATAATTCATTAAGTGTTATGTGAAGTCCTATTATGCATGTTGGAGTGGAGACATAATAAGGTAGGTGTTAAAGAATCATGAAATTGTTCATGCCTATATGGTGCTTAGTATTTATGTTGGTACATATAGATTTTTAAATTTTTCCTAATTCTAGTTTTAATTGTATTCTTATTATTATCTTGTATATATAATGCTTTATGAAAATTTTACTTTATTAAATATTATAATTTTTCCAATGAATCAAGCAAAGAAGAAGACATACATTGAGAGTTTCAATATTTTTTTTAAATTAACAATAATAATAATAATAATAGTTGCAATGCAATGTAGTTCCTGCCAAATGCTAGTTAGTTTGATTTTGAAAAGTAGGTTATGAGCATCTATTAAAGAAGTTGAAATGAATCAAAAATCAATTTTATCAGATAAAGGTCTTTATTTTTAGGAGGACGATTGCCATTAACTATACAAATCCAAAATTACATATGTTCTTATAGCAAAAGTATTATTACAAATGAATTTCATATCTTGCCCACATATGAAAAGATTAAATATTCATAGATTTTTATATATTTTTATTTACTGAGTAGTTGTTATGAAAAATAGAAATTTCAAGAGTAGAATTTAATCTTAATACAATTAAAGTTGCTTATGATCAATGTATATTACAATATGTAATACAGAGAAAAAATTAAGTCAACCTTTTCTAAAGTTTAAAATATACATATTTAGATTATTCTCTTTTCATGTGGTAAAAGGTATGTTCTTTCCTATAGTAAATTATAGCCTCATATTCATAGATGCAAAGAGTCAACAACTACTCAACATCGCAAAACAAAGCACAAAAAGTATGACCATACAAATACACAAGTATTTAATAAGGAGACTTCAAAATAATGCTTCTCAATTAAATCTTAGTGGC
Organism: Cupressus sempervirens; assembly: GCA_028749045.1. NCBI lineage: Eukaryota > Viridiplantae > Streptophyta > Pinopsida > Cupressales > Cupressaceae > Cupressus > Cupressus sempervirens. Next base: position 611,658,252 of record CM053784.1, on the reverse strand, counting down.
AAACGAAATTGATTTTTTTAATAAAATTTATCCACCTTCAAGAGAACACATTTTTATTGAAATATATCCAAAAATATAGATACCAAATAGATCTATAATGGAAAGGATGCCTATAGCCAAGCAACATATTGAAATATATCCAAAAATATAGATACCAAATAGATCTATAATGGAAAGGATGCTTGTACCTAGGAAGTATCTTCATACAATGCATCCCATAATAGAAAACTAGTTCATCCAAGTGGAAAAAACATCATGTTTATTTTATTAGCACATAATAAAAAAATGGTTGGTTATGTAGACCAAAACTATTGACTAGACATTTAGAGTTGCTAATAATAAAACCATTATAGTATAATATACCATATAGTAGTAAGAAAAATAATTTAACCCTGAGGTGGCAGCATGAATACATGAGGCCCAGACATAACAATTGAGTGGGTGATAAAGTTGTCGGAGTTCTTTTTTGGGAACAACTAGGTTGCTCTAAACCCAATACTATGATGCATGAGACAAAAACAAGCCCAAGGACTAGCTAGATCCTATATTTAGCAAGGTTAATCTAAGCTCTATACCAACTTTAATAGAGTACAAAGGACTCTCTGCACTTTAGGCTCTACAAGGCCAAGGCAGGCACACCTTAGTGATGGAAATGATTTATTTTATTCTTCTTCTTCAAAACTCACTCACTCACACTCTTCTCTTTAGATCTATCCCCTATAGCTGAAAATGGTCAATATTGTTCTTGGATTTGCAATTGGCTCCTTGATTATAATAGCTAACTATAACTCAGAGGAGAACCATTACAAATAAACAGTGGCCAACAATTTAATTCTTCATTATTCTACAAATATAGCAATTATTCCAAAAACCATAGAGCCCAAAATTTTTGCAGACTTTCGCCCAACTTCACTCTGCAACCTGACTTATAAAATTATTACTAAAGCCATTTATCTACGACTTCAAAAACTTCTTTCATCCATAATCTCTCCTAAACAAGGTGTCTTTGTTCCTGATAGAGAAATAATGGAGGGTGCAATGGTAGCTCATGAAGTTCTCCACTCCATCAAGAATAGTCAATCTTCTAATTTTGTTATCAAGTTAGACATGCAAAAGGCTTATGACAGAGTTTGCTAGAACTTCCTTTTTCAAGTCCTTCAAAAAATGGGCTTTGATAAGAAATGGTGTAAGTGGATTAAAGCTTGGACTTCAGGGGCTTGGTTCTTAGTTATTATCAATGGGTCAGCATATGGTTTCTTTTCCTCCATGCAGGGTCTTTGATAGGGTGACCCTCTTTCACTGGCTTTATTCATCATCATGGTTGAAGCCCTTAGTAGGAATATCAAGCACCATCATCTATCTGATAAGTGGAAAGGAGCAAAAATTGATGCACTCTTTAATTGTTGGTGAAACATTACTATTTGGTGCCTCATCAGTCTCTGAGGCTAAGTAGATTAAGAAAATTATTTTGCTATATTCAAAAGTTTTAGGGCAGAAAATTAATCCTCAAAAGTAAAAAATCTTCTTATTTTATACAGACAAAATTTTCTCGAATAAGATTGTGCATATTTTGGGGTTTACTGAGGATTTTCTACCTTTCACTTATCTTGGGATTCCTTTCTTTATGGGTTCAAAGAAGAAATTTTTTTGGGAGGGGGTATATCAAATGTTTAAGAGCAAAATTGCTTCTTGGAAAGTTAGATGGCTGTCATTATCTAGTGGAATATTTCTTATTAAGTTAGTCCTTTCTACAATACCTAATTATTACATGGCTATCATGCAAGCACCATCTTTTGTTGTTTCACAAATTCAAAAACTTATTAAGGGCTTTCTATGGTTAGGAAATTGGACTAATGAAAAGAAACTTCCACTTCTCTCTCTCCAAAATATGGCATTCCACCCAACTCTAGGTGGAGTAGGAATCCATGATTTGACAACTAGGAACAAAGAGTTTGGTGGTAAGCTGGTTTGGTAGATGTATACTAAATCACAATCAGTTTGGTGTCAAATTATGCAATAGAAATATCTAGATAACAATGAGCCACATAGAATATTTTCTATGTTGGATCCTCTTAAGGGATTAGTCTTTTGGGACTTCATAATTGCATCTAGAGATATTGTGCTTAACTACATTTCATGGGAATTAAACTATGGGGATAAGATTAACTTATGGGGTGACTCGTGGAATGGACACCATTCATTAAATTCAATGTCAAACATACAAAATATCATCTCAATTACAAAAGTAGAATGGGGCAACCTTGTTGTTCATTATATGGATGCAATTTGCATTTTCTCAAGGAAAGTAATATGGAAAGATCTAGATCAACTCCCTTTAGATCCTCAACATAATCAGAAACTTAAATCTATCTTATTAGAAAGACAAGCTTTTGTATCAAAAGCTAAGGATCGACTAATGTGGATTCTGGCCAAAAATGGCAACTATTCAATCAAGGAAGGTTACAAACTTCTTTAGCAACTTGAGTTGACAAAACCACAATCTTGAGCATTCATGTTCTACTGGAATAAAATAGTACTACCCAAGGCTGGGTGCTTTGCATGGCTAGCTATTAAGCATAGAATTCTTAGTAGTGATAGAATCACTAGGATGAATATTGCCTCTCCTTTCAAGTGTGTTTTATGTGGTAAGGAAGATGAATCAATTGACCATTTATTTGCAAGATTTCAATTTGCATACCAATGTTGGATATTTGTTTTAAATAAACTAAATTATTACTCCCCACTACAAAACAATATCTGGGACATTTTTTAGGCTTGGCCAATTCTTTACCCCAATGCCCTTTTTGTAGGAATCTAGAAGTGTACACCTACTCTAGTTATTTGGGCTATCTAGTGGGGAAGAAACAAGAGGATTTTTAAAAAAGAAGTATCATCTTTAGAGAAAGTGCTCCAAATCATTGAAAAATTGATCTCAGAAGTTACTAATGCAAGTGTCAATAGATGCAATTTTAATCCAATTATCATTTCTTGGGATGGAAGTATCATTCAAGAATGGAAATCAATTTTCATCCCATTTGGAACTGGCACTTCTTCAAAGGTGCAAACTCATACAGATTGGTCTATAGTCAAATGGCAACCTCCTTCACCTGGCTTTGTCAAACTTAACTTTTATGGAGCCTCTAGAGGCAATCTAGGACAATCAGGATTGGGAGCATGCATTAGAGATTGTACTAGTAAAGTCCTAGCAATCACAATAGCTCCCCTTCCTATAGGAACTAACAATATGGCCAAGGCTCATTCATTGCTATCAGGGCTAATTATTGCTAAGAAAGGGAACTTCCAACAAGTACAAATTGAAGGTGATTCTCAAGTTATAATCTCTACTTGTATTGAGAGACAATCATCTTCCTGGAAACTCAAATATGTGCTCCAAAAAATTTGGAATATTATTGATCAATTTCAAGAGATCAAAGTTTCACACACATATAGAGAGGGCAATGAAATGATAGATTATCTTTCCAACTTAGGATGAAATGGGATTACAACTTTTACACTAAACTCTACTACACTCATGGAGCATTATAAAGATTTGTAGAAACTAATAGTCGTTGACCTTTAGAAGAAGATTTTATTGTTTGTGCCAAGCTATTTTTCCTATTGGTGGCAAGAGATTTTAGGTGCCGAACGTGCTTCATGTGTTGAGCATTGATTATGTGTTGAGTCATAGCTGGGCAGGGTCTTTAGGGGTTGAGTGGATTATATGTGCTAAGTAATTCTTATATATGTGTTGAGTTGCTTCAGGTGCCAAGCATGTTTCATGTGTCAAGTAATCAATATGCACTGAGTCACAGTTGATGTTGGGTAAGGTAGGGACTTTAGGGGTTAAACAGACTATATGGTACTGAGTGTGCTTCATGTGCCGAGTGATCAACATGCACCGAGTCATAGTTGATATCTACTAAGCTAATGACCTTAGGTGCCAAATGCCATATGACATGTACTGAGCAAGCTAACATACTTCATGTGTCGTGTTTAATGTATGTGTTGAGCCAACATCAATACAAGTGCCAAGTTACTTCTAATGCCGAGCTAGAATTCTTTTTGAAAAAACTAATGGTCACTAACTTTTAGAAGAAGAGTTTATTATTTTTGCTAAGTTATTTTTCCTATTGGTACTAAGAGATTTTAGGTGTCGAGCATGCTTCATGTGTTGAGCATTGATTATGTGTCGAGTCATAGCTTGGCAAGGTCTTCAAGGGTTGAGCGGACTATATGTGCCAAGTAATTCTTATACATGTGCCAAGTTACTGCAGGTGCTGAACGTGTTTCATGTGTCGAGTGATCAATATGCACCGAGTCATAGCTGATGTCAGGCAAGGCAGGGACTTCAGGGGCTGAGCAGACTATATGTGCTGAGTAATTCTTATATATGCCGAGTTGCTTTAGGTATCGAGCATGCTTCATGTGCCGAGTGATCAACATGCACCAAGTCATAGTTGATACCTACTAAGCCAATGACCTTAGGTGCCAAATTCCATATGACATGTGCTGATCAAGCTAACATACTTCATGTGCTATGTATAATGTATGTGCCAAGCTAGCATCAACATAGGTGCCGAGTTACTTTTGATACTGAGCTAGAATTCCTATAGGTGTCGAGTTGCTTTAGGTATGAAGCGTGATTCATGTTATCATGTGATCAATATACACGGAGGCATAGTTAATGCCATCCAAGCCAATGACCTCAAATTCTAATGCCATATGTGTTGAGTGTGTCAATATGTTTCATGTGTCATGCAAACTAATATACTATATGTGTCGAGAAAATTAGAATAGTAGATGAGTTATCCTATACCTATCGAGTCAAGCCAAAATTCTTATAGGTGTCGAGTCACCTTTGGTGTTGATTCAAAAGACAAGATACTTCAAGTGATGTGACGAGTGTGCTTTATGTGTTGAGTTTTTTCATACAAGCTAGTGACTTCAGATGCCGAATGGGTTATATGTTCTATGTGATATATACATGTCAAATTGTAGATCATGCCAAGTAAGCTAGAATGTCATATGTGTCAAGTATGCTATAGTGGACATTCTAACATCACTCGATGGTCACTGAGCATTATCCAAATGAGACATTGAACATTTATTGATGCTTTCGTAAAATCAGGCTCCCACGTGCGAGATTAAGGTAAAATCATGCTAAATCTTCATCATTGAACAAAATTTCGTTGGTTGATGTCAATTGAGTATGATCTTCTTTTAGTTTGGTTATGTGGCACTTTGTACTTAGAAAAATTAAATTCAACATATATGGCTACATATCAATTTGCTCATTCTTCAATTTTGGGGGTGTCATATTTTTACTTTGCCCTTCTCAAATTACAACTGGTTTTGGATTTAATGGCACCCTCTTTATTACACACACGAGTGCAGATACTCCACTTCCTATGTGCGTATGTTGAGGGATTTAGTTTAAAATGCAAAATGGACTTCAATTCAATTTATTTATCCAGCTTGCTATGTTTACCATTCAAATTGCTTTCAAAATGTCATCTCTACATGAAGCATGCATGAAATGCGATTCTTGCCACTAGCTCCATCGCAACATCTTTCCAAAAAATTTAGAATCAAGCTTCATCTAGCATTGGATGAAGATGCAATCTCTCACCCTCTGGAAGATGTAGTTTTGGACAAAATGTTTATTGTACACTCCTATAACACCTGACATGCGATCTTGACCACAATTGGGGAGGATCTTTTCTCTGCATCTGCAAGGAATGTTTTATTCCCTTCAAATTTGGTCTCCATTTTTTTGTCCAATTCCATGGATCTTCTTCAATCTCAATTGAGGCTGGAAATTATTACCATCAAGGTGGTTTGGCTAGAATTCTAGGCTGATAAAAAATTGAAATGTGCAATGTAGAACTATGATTTGTGGACTGGTAATGCCCTGGTTGGTAGCATATTTTCAAGAACCATGCTCATGAAGAACCATGAGGCCATGATGACTTTTGAAGTGATACAAAAAACCTTTAAGAAGCACAATACTCAATTCCTAATCAAGATCCTACAATTCATGACTTGTGCTCTGGGTTACCAGTTGACTGAGGAGGTGAAGAAAGTTGCTTTTTCTTTGATTGATATTTTGGGGATTCCAATTTCTGATGCTTGAGAAAAAGTTGCCCAAGTGAAGACACCTTTGGCTACCCCAACTCATTCAGTTAATGAACCTAGTGTGTGGTCATTCTCGGCTTTCAAAGACTCTAGTCTTGGTTACCATGTCTCAACATAAACTACTCAGCCTTTGCATCCAAATGTCACTATACCTAGTGGTTGGGGTGTGCCTTCATCCACTAGTTTTTCTATTGGCACTTTAGATGTTGTTGCTGAGGGCCTGAGTTTGAGTTGGGACATTGCTCCTGCATCATGTCCAAATTTTGGATGGGACTTCTCTATTATGGGTGTTTCAAGCAAGGATATGGATGAAAGATAGCACACTGGTATCTTTCTGTCTTTTTGGGTTTTTTCTTTCTCGTCACTTCAAGCATGTTTTACATAATGTTGAAAATCTTGTTTTGACTGAATTTGAGTCCCCCATGCCTACTATGTGATGAAATTGTATAATTCGACAAATTTTGAATTTTGTTGGTTATTCATTGATATAGTCAGATTGTAAATATCAATGTTAAGTCAATTGTAAATATTGTGATGATGCTGGGTTTTCTTTCTAGTTTTTTCCTAGTTGAGCTCTTGAACTAGTTTCTACTTTATATAAATATATAAATATATATCTAGTGGCTTGCCCACTTTTGCCAAAAATAAAAATAAAAAAATTCTTCATTACAGAAATAGAAATTTGTTTTTAATTAATTTATGTTTTGTAATCACATGAACATATCAATTTGCAACTGAATTAATTGATCAATGCTTTATCCATTGTTACACAAAGTCAAAAAAATAACCCTTGACCTATTTAATTGACTTGCAATTAATTTTTTCAGTAGTTAACCCTAAATTTCATTCTTATTGTATCCCTCCCATATATCCAGAAACCCTATCAATTCTTGAAAGAATTTAATTCTTTGAATTAAAAGCAATCAAGAAAAGATATACAACTCTTCCAAGCCACATTAAAATGAAAGAACTTTGTTCATTTCAATCCCAAGATTACAAATATATAAAAGTGGAGATAAATCTCAGAGATATTGATATGCATAATTTCTCCTTTGTATTAATTTCCTTGAAAATAATACAAAACTAATATAAACTCGAAGTATAACTCAAAAATTGACAATCTTAATCATTCAATATTCATTTTATTCTCATATTTTCAAAGCTAAATACAATCATATAATTGACATAAAAATTGGACCTACTGTGAATAAAATATAACACTTGAAAATTCTACAGATTTCAGACCCTCAGTCCACATCCTAGAAATACACATGTCAAAACCCTAATGGAAAAGAGAAAGGCAAGATATGTCTCAAAGTTACAATTAAAACATTCTCTGTGTTCAAACTAAAATAGGAAGGTAGTTGCAAGATCAGCAAGTGAAAATCTACTGTAGGAGTTTTACTTTAATCCCCTTTTTCTTCTACTACTTCAACACATAACTCTTTAACTACTTCTTGCCAATAGAACTTTAATCTCTTCCACTTCCCAGACATAGATTTCCCTATTTGTAGGCCACTCGGTGCCTTTAACTTTGTCTAACTCCTTTGTTGCCTTATTCCACTGGGTATCTATTATAGCCCTCGATTCAATTGAAAACTTATTTAAGTATATTTCAACTTTAAATAATGAATCAATTTGTTTATTGAAAGGAATATCACTACTATCTTGCAAAATTAATGTTGTGCCTACTTGAGTGAGTAACAAATTAAAAGAATCTGATCGCTCCTGCTAGTCTTTTAATTTACTATCAGCACCCAAAATTGGTGGAATATAGGGCTCAATCCCATTATGATATTTTCATCTTTCCCTGTATACTCTGTAACTTGCTAGTAAAGAAACCTATTAATTCTTTCACTACTTCAAGTCCCTCCTATACTGTGATAATTTTATCAGGCAGATCTGGCTTCTTCACCATCAACATAATTAGCCTCTCCAAAAATTGAGTGGGTGGTAGCCATGCAAGTGCTTTATTGCAAACATGCTCAACATCTTGTAAAGAAATAAATAGAGCATGAGCCTATTTAGATTTTTTTTAAAATTAGAGTTTGCACTCTATGGCCTATCATTCTTTTAAAGACACTTGTCCTTACCTCATCACTTTGTTGTAGAGATGGAGCATCAACGTTCATCCTTTTAGGTTCTACTTCCATTGTTTATAGCTCCTCTATCTATGTAGTCATTTCCACTATGACCTCAGCTAGTTGTTCCTAGACACTCTGTTCTTTTCTCTACTCTACACTAGCCAGCTGCTCTCTTAAAGATGCAACTTTAGCTTCCAACCCTTGAACTTTAGCCTCTAGCTCTTCTATCCTTTGTTTGTACACATGGATCTTCCTAAGTTCTTCCTCGTAAAGCTTTCTAACATTTATATAATCATGGAAGGCCTTAGATAGTCTTGTTTCTATCTCCTCCACCTTGGCCTCATTCATGAATGAGAAATGTTTCATGGCCTTGGAGATTTTTGTACATGAGTTACCCTATAAAATCCATACTATCATATCTCCTTGATCTGTGCTCTACACATCCATCAACTTAGGCTTATTTGTTGTAGGAGCCATGCTCCATACTACTAGAGATTTGGAATCAATGTTAAAACTTGATCCCCTTTAAAGCCCACTAGCACCATATGCCTCATATGATATGGAATTTTCTTGTCTCCTAATTTGGTCAAGCATGAAAGCTTGTTCCAAATCCTAGCAAGGCCCTAGAAGCATACCACTCCTTTGCACTAGATCTCTAGCGTTCTCAAGAGTCATCACTTCACTCTCTGGATCATAGGCATGAAGCTTGTCTATTAAGTTGTTCTTCTACTCATTAGGTTCTCTTGGTTTCATTTTCAATACTAGTTCACTCTGTTTAATCTTGTAGAGGAAGCTCTTGAACTCAAGGGATTTTATGAATTCATCATCTTTAATGAATTGATGGTCTTGGATGATCCTATCATCCAATCTTGTTGATGCTAGCTCCAAATCAGTCAAATAATTCTCTATTGCATTAACCCTATCATGTATGTAATTTTTCCTGAGATCAACAAAATACTAATTTTTGCTAAGCATTAGTTGCAATGCCCTCTTCTTTAACCTTTTTGGTATGTGGAATCTCTTTTGTCATTATTTACCCTTGGTAACCCATGATGCCTCAGTAGGCTCATCCTCTTCAATTTTTAGGGTGACATTTGGTTCCAGGTTATCAGGATTTACCCTTTCTTCCTCTCTAATTGGCCCCTTTGGAATTTGTGCCATGATCTTAGGATGGTTAACAATCATCTTTCTTATCCTTTGTGGGTAAGGGAAATCCATTTAAAAACCCTTGAAATTTGGGTCTGCTCTCTTCAATTCCCTCTCCACCCTTAGAACATCATCAAAATTTTCTAGTTTATCAGAAGCCTCCCCCTCAGCTACTATGTTAGGAATGAGGTCCTCATGAGGTAGCTCTTTTGTGTTTGGAAACACATAAATTATAATTTATTTGAGGGTATTCCTCATCCAATTATCTAATCATAATTATGTAGGGAGTAGTTGACAAATTAAAGTGGTGGAGGAAAGAACTGATCTAATCCAAGGATTCTTTTCCAATTGAAAAATCTCCTATTCTAAAGCATCTACACAAAAATGTGCCTCTATGCACTTTAAGACCTAGGTATTCTATGTTGACCAAAAATAATTTCCACATGAATTCAATGATGGCTAGTCTAGGATAGATAAATTTGGGCACTATATGGGGTGGTTGAGGACAACCATAAACTCTCATAAGGGAAAAAGTTGGGAACAAGAAGTTGTCTCCCCAACTGTGATCTAATATTTTATTTTTAGGGAGTAGGGCTGGTCTCAAAAGACTTTTCAAAATTTTAGGAGCCCTAAAGTAACTAGGATCTAACATCTTCATTATAATAGAACTAAAATTATTGAAAAAAGAAACAAAGTCAGAGTAGTGATAGAATCTATCCCATACCCATGTCCACAACTAAATTGGAAAATCTCCATTAGCATCAAATGTTTGATCAATAAAATATAGGCTAATATACCCCACATTCTTGTATAGGATCAAGTGCATCAGCAATGAGTAATGATGGAACTTGAAATTTCCCATCTATCCACTCTGTGACAGCCCAATGCCATCTTTCATCTTCTCTAGAATATAATCCACATAATCATATTCTCCACCATGGTATGCATCTTGTACATCTCTAGCTACAATGAACTCTACCCCATAGACCATGTCAGATCCATCTTTGCCTACCACTTTGTGGACACCATATACAGTCTTCACAAAATAGTTTTTGAATTTATCTAGGGGCATCTTTTTATCCACTTTCTTGGGATAGTCTCCATCCTTCTTGATTTCTATAGGGATATGCTACAACACATAATTCGCTATATAAACTTTGGCATTGCTCTCAAATTTCTCCTAAGGGTCAATCAGGTCCAATGGTTCACTCACATCATGTAAAGTCCCTTCCCTAGCACCTTATTATAAACCCTAAATGTTATGGATATGATTAGGATTTAGAAAGAGCAAGGACATTAGATGATATGTTTTAGTTTCTTGTGAAGAAGATGTGAATTATATCCTTACATCTTATGATAAAAGGAGGGTAAGAAGGTTTTAGAATTTATGTATGTCGTGATCGATAATTTACTTATAAATAATGAACTACAAGATGTTTCTTGAGATGGATATAGATTTTAGTTATTGCTAGGTTAAAAAAATTATTTAGTTGTATTAGGTTGATGAGTTAAGACCATATGGAATAAAGGTTCAAAATGTCATAACCTAGAAGCTAGGTCAATGGATTCATGCTATTTTATGATCTATTATGATAATGAATTATTTAAGAAAGATGAATCAACACCACCCTTCTAAGAATTATCAATAGTGTAGGTGGAAATTGTTATCAAAACTAGATAAGGGTCTACATGGTAGAACTCAATATGATAAGCCAATTATTGTGAAATTAGTATTAGATGGATATGTTGTGGTGAATGATAAGTAAGATGAGATGTTTCATGTGGATATAATATATTTACTAATAGGATGTAATGGATTTATTCGATGATTGATTTTGAAACTATGTGATATGACTATGAAAACATCCTGATTACCTAACATAATTGATACAACTTATGATGTGTAGTCTCATAATGATAACAAGATGTTGTTAATAATCACATTATGTTTAATTGAATCAAAGGATACTAGTTGTGATGTTTACATTTTGGTGATTTTGATCTAAGATATGTATATGGAACTGATTTTAAGGTTGGTTGACTTAACAGTATAGATTCAACATTTCATCACCATGATAGAAAATTGAATATAATGTGATTTAGAATATTAATTTTATTGTGATAGTGAAAGATTAATGTTGATACGTAAACCTTGATATCTTAATGTTTTGAATTTTTTTCTTTTTATGAAAATGATTAGAAAAAGAAAGCTTAACTATGGAAATTTGAATATGTTGATTTTGAAATGTTAAAATTGTCATGCATCTATTTTTATATGATTTTCATTGGACTACTGATGCTTGAGTTTAGTGTGTAGGTAATTGAACCATGGAATTTAATCGGGGAAACAAGGTCCAAAATTATGTGGACATAGTTTAGCCCATATGAATCTTTTGAAGATTCAAAAGCCTCGTTGTGATGTGTTTATTTCATAAATGTAAGCTTGCATGTGTGTGGTAAATTTACTCTCATAAATACATTAGGGACATGTCATGGTGATGTGTAATATGTTCTAAATGTGTCACTTAACACTTTTAATTATTTATGTGTTAATGACATGTCACCTAGGGTTTTGGTCATGGCAACACTTAACATTAAACAAAATACTCTTCAAAAGATTTAATCAAATCCACTTGGAGAAAGCATAAGATGGGTCACCATCAAGGATTTTATAGGGCCAATATGTGATCCCAAAGTGTCATTTTTTTGAAAATAAGCTACCCATATGTTAGCATAACATGCTAGAGGGAAAAATTTCACCATTTTATTTCCTAGCTAGCCTATGGGGTCCCTTAACCAATGAATTTTTCCACCAATTCGAAAATTGAGTTCTCCCATGAGTCCATCCCCATCCTTCCACTTGGTCAAAATTAAAAATTTGGTAGGGACAAAGTTGTAAGAGATAGTGGCTTGATTTTTTTTCCAAAAAGGGATAGTGGGAGAGTCTTTTTAGTGGGCTTGGAAAAACTAGTGGGGTGTTCACCCACTCTCTAATTTTAGAGATAACTAGGTTTTCGAAGGAGAATGACTAAGGGAAGGGAGCTCTTCATCAAGTATCATTGCCTTAGCTTGGACCAAGTTTGGTGCCCATGCCATGGCCTTCTTTTTCACTTACATAATGGTGTTTTAATCTTGTTAAATTTTTGTTGGTGAAATCAAAGTTTGTATTGTGTTGAAGTGATTGTAGATTGTGTTGCATTTTCTTTCTTTGGATTTCTTTCTTTGTTTTTTTTTTTTTTGAGTGTTGAATTTTAATGGGTGTGAAGTCTTCACTCACCCTTGGGAGGGAAGAGATGCCTTGGGTGAAGGGGTTAGTTGGGCTCAACATTAAAGTTGAGAGATTTTCCTCTTGGAGAGGGTCTTGTTGTTCATGGAGTATGGGCTCCATTGAATCCATATGCCTTGTTTTTTATGGGAGGTATAAGATTATTTTGATAGCCTTAAAGAGGCATTTGTACTATAAGAGGTATAATTTTATTGATGTGATGAGGAGGATGTATTTGATAGCCTTGAAGAAGCATTATACAAATGCAAGTGTATTTGTGCATATGGATATGACATTCTCCTCTTTGGAGAGCCCACCTTCACCCATCACTGCATGATTCCAATGGTGAATCATTGTGTTGATCCTTGGAGGGATAGTATATGTATTGTGATGTTTTGTTGTATATAATGTTAACTACATGAGTGTAACCCATTTGAATCTTGTTTCCCTAGCTCAGTCGGTGGCTTCTTAGAAGCTTAGGATGGGAGGTGAGCCTCCATGGTTCTTTTGTAAATCTTTTGCAAATTTTGGTGTTTTTGGATCCATGTGGAGTTTAGTGGTTCAACCTTGCATTGATGAAGAAAAATACATGTCAATATATGATGCATTTGAGAGAAGCAACCTTCCTTCATGCTAATGTGTATTGATTGTTATGATAGGAGCTCCAATGTTGCTTGGTGTCATGTGTTGTAAATGAGGATCTTCATGTTATGTATAATATTGTGACTATGGTTTTGATAAAAGAAATGAAGGAGCTAGCTTATTACTAGATATATTTTTATTGAAAAGTTCATGCCATGCATTTATTTATTAAAAAAATGAGACAGTTTCATTTCAATTGTTATTCTTGACCAACCTTAAGGGATGTATGAAATGCATATGCCTTCTTGTAATTTATTTAATTTAAGACTCAATAAAATAAAATGTTTTCAAAAGACTGAGTAGTAATGGATTTCTCTAAATACCCATGTAATAAGGAAACCATTTAAGTTTCCAACAATGGAAAAAAGGAAACATTAATAGTTCCATGTTTCACGTTCCATGTACATTGCATTATTTGAATTTATAATGTTGTATGAAGTGAGTGTAGAATAATTCACAAATCTATCATTTATGTTGATAAATCCATTAGCTTGGTGCCACTACTTAGAACTCCATAGTTATAAAGAGAATGAATCATTAGATAACATAGTATGAAATCTTATGAAATAAGGCTTGTTGTAGGTGCAGAATGTGGTTCTCTACCTTTTGTATATGGAAAGAGAAATTAAAACCCCAGCTAATATAGTCCATTAAAATAATAAGGAATATTCCTTGACATCATGACTCAAAATATAAAATAATAATAATACTCTTACCCAAAAGAACTCAATAAAAAAGAACCACGAAGTGAAAACCTAGTCTTATATATTAGACCTTGCAAGGAAGAACATATATATATATATATATATATATATATATATATATATACTTATATATACTAGCATTCAAAGAGGCATTTACAACATTGGAAGGATAAGAAATTAATAAAATATGCAAAAGTAAGCCCATGTAAAAGTTGACTCGTTGAAAAGTAAGTACCTTGGGATATAGGTAAATAACAAACTTAGCCTCATTAAAAAAAATTTCCCAACTAGTCCATCTTATGAATAAGACCAATATCCTTGATGGAAGGGGCACATAAAATGAAATATAATTTCTTAGGAAGTTGATTCCCTCCATCTTCCCAAAAAACTCCCCAAAGTTAGGAGCACCCACCTAGAGCCACAAGCCAGCCTAGAAAGGATGCATGACCATGAATAAAAGTTCTCAGAGAAATCACACACTTTAAGAGAAATACATGCATTGGGGAATGAAATATTTCCTTGAGGTTTGAGTAAAGGCTTGTAACATTTGAAGCCCATGAAATGTGACAAGAATAGGGAAGGATAGCTTAGAAAGGAAAGATGTAGTTTCTATTAGTTTGGAAATGTTAGGGGCATGTGCCACCAAGGTTAGTGGAAAAATTTGTTAGGTAAGGGTGTATGGGACATAAAATAGTTAATTAATGGAGATTAGATTTAGATTCAGTAGTATGGTTTGGGAAATTTAAGTATTTGAGGTTAGTTTAATAAAAAGGAAACTAAATAGTAGTATGTACTAGGATGGGCAAATACTAAGAAATTTAGTGGGCTAATAAATGAATAGTTCTAAAGCTAGTATGGGGTGGTGTGTGTGTGTGTGTGTAAAATTATATCATTTGTAGGATTTAAATAGTGTAGTGTTTAGTAATGTATAGAGTTGTTGGTTATTTATAAGAGATAGTTAGTACTTAGGAGTTAGAGTATAAAGTTATTATTGATATGTTATTTTTGAATGGAATGAGAAAAGGGTTGGGTTAGAACATTAACAAGAGATTTCTTATTAAATAGATACTTTGTGATGATTAGATTACAATGTGAGTATCATATTGTAATAATACCTATTATGTGAGTTAGCTAGTCATTGTCCAAGATACTACTTGAATAAGGAGTTTTACAGTGGATACAACCATATAAATGTAAATGTAAAAATGGGTAGCAAGAGATGTTAGTAAATGCAATACTTAGAGAGATAGAAGTTTAACAATCTAAATCAATTTAATAATGAATTGTAGGAAGGAAAGTTACTTGAAGTTAAACTAACAAAATTGGTAATATAGGAGCATAGTCCTAATTATCTATCTAATGGGTTGTACTATTAACACTCAAGTTTTGACATCATAGTGAGCTCTCCATGCACATACCATGACTTAACTTGCAACCAAAACATTCAATGATCGAACCATAATGCATAACCTTAATTCTTTATATATATGTACACACACACACACACACACCTACAATAGGTGTATCCTTTAACATAACTCCACCCTAGATGCAGGGTCCTAACCAGTTGAATGCCAAGACATGGAAACTAGTAAACCCTAATATATGCTAACAATGAGACTTTATAAGATTTAATTTTCTTCCACCCGACCAATGAGGTTGTATCAACAATGCAACTTCCCTAAATTTTGATACTAATTAGAGATGAATCTTCAACCAACCTAGTAAGGATCTTTTTAATTAGGGAATTATAAGTATGTTGTAACCCTATAATCATAACTATTAGTTATCTTGTACAATTAGCCAATCAATAACCTATTTGATAATATACAGTCCTTGTGAGAGATTCTTAAGTGTTATCTTTAAATAATAATAATAATTTTTTTAAATGTACTTTTGTTTTTGCCCTGAAAAGTTTGGGCATGGCATATCACCATCCAATCCAAAGGCTTCAATGAAAGAAGCATGGTCCAATGTGCATAGAATGGTCTAGTCACACCTGTGAAATGATTTGGTAGCCAAATTATATGACCTAATAAGGAATTTAACCAAATCAACAGCCATAAATACCTCTATAAAGATGAGCTTTGCTAGATTATTTTTCTATGGATTGTTGTAATGAACCCATTTGGGGGTCATTCATTTATTTATGATTTTTTCCTTATTCGTATCCTTTTGAAGTTATTTCCTTTCCTTCCTCAATCTGCTAAAGACTGATCACATGTCTTCCATAAATGATTCTTAAATCTATTTGATTTTTCCTTTATATATACTTGATAACAAATTTGCTTACTTATTCCTATATAAATCTTCCATGAACTCTTTATAATATGTTTTGGATCCTGTACTCAAATCGGCATAAGATATTATATTGAGGAACTTTCACATATTCCATTTCTTTACTATTCTTCAATAACTGTCAAGGCAACTATACATTAAATCTTCTTACACTACCTTCTATTATTACTACCCTTGATATGACAATACAAAGATTGATATGTCCTTATCTACTATCATGAGTATGTGGTAGAGCATGTACAACACTTCGAGCATTACCTCTGCAATACCCCATTAATAATCTATATTCTATTTTCCTCAGGAAGTCTTAAGAATTGTTTGATTCATGTATGAAAGTGCATATAAGAGTTATGACTGTTAATATTTCTCTATTTTATGATTTCTTCTATTGTAAGTGTGATTGTTTCTAATGTATGGTTGCCTCTGCTATAGGGTTGATTGTCTCTGATATAGGATTAATTGTCTATGCTATCTATGTATTTCCCTTTGCTTGTGTTTGATAGTCCAGATATTGCCCTAAGTCTGCCTCAAATCTGTATAAAGAAACCTTTTATATTTCTCTCATTAAAAGCTTATAGATCTGATACAAATCACATTTAGGTCTTCTCATATCCTTCCTCAAGATTTGATCACATGCCTTCTTAATCCCATAGAATTTGATTTTTCATAATCTCAGATCTTCTTTTATAAGTCTACTCTTGAATAAAAGATGTCCAAATGAATCTCAACATACCTCTTTTTAGACCTTCCAAGAGGTAACTCTTCACCAAGAAATACAACTTATCCAATCAAGTTAGGCAGTACATATCATATTTAAATTTGCATTCAAATACGTCGCCAAGGGTCACAACTGAGTTGGTCAGCAATATGAACAAATGTTTATTATATTTTATCCTCGAGATGCACCCATCTCTAGCAAGGTTCACCCTCTATAGAAAATGTAATTTTCTATTTGTTTCAACTAATTGAATGCACCATCATATGGAGAGGGGTCAGAATAGTCATGTCCTTAATTGTCATTTAATTATTTAATTCATCTTTTCCTAATGTTTTATATATATTAGTTGTTTTGAGTAAAAGAGAATGTAATATATTATTTCTTATTATAAGTATGATCAATTATTATTATGATTATTATTTTTTCTATTATTTGATAATAATATCATATTATTGTGTTAATGTAATTGGTAAATCTTATAATGATTTATAGTTGAAAAATATTCATTAAGATTGAATTAACATTTTAGTCATATATCATTAGGGGGTTATGTAATATTACTTCATAAAAATATTATTATTTTGGTATCATTATTAATATTACTTTATATAAAAAATTTATTTATTAGTTAAATTATATACTAATATGGGGACATCACAGTCCTCCCCTCTCAAATTTGCTTGTCCTCAAGAAAAGACAACTTATAAGACTATCTATATGTAATGTTAATATCCTTGAATATAAATATTGATGCATAAATACACGAAGCAAGCATGAAGTAGACACATGAATGCATGAAAACACAAAACATACATGATGAAGATAGACGATGCATGAAGGCACAAAGCATACACGATGTAGACACATCATACATTCTTTTTTGATTCTCTATAATTTAATTTTTATGATGAAGTAGAGTAAAGGGAAAGATTTAAAATATACTTCCCCAATATGCCTTTTGATCATGGATCTTGCAAACATAAATAATTAATAGCTCCAAAAAAAAAAAAGGTCGTGTGATGATTCATTCTTTCCTTATTACGACCATCATAAGATGGGAGATTTATAGTGCCAAAGGGCACATGAAATAGACTACAAGCAATTCCCTAGAGGATATCCATCATGTGCCTAAAATTACTCTGTCTCTCCCTCCACAAACTCCCTACCTTAAGATATCATAATGTGGACAAGAAGATTAATCTAATGAACATAATCATTTGGAAGATTTCATATATAGGTATCTTTTTACCTCCTTATTATGATCATCTTGAGATGGTAGATTTACAGTGTAAAGGGAGTGTGAAACAAGCTACAAGCAGTTCCCTGGAGGATATCTGTCATGTGCCCAAAATTACTCTGCCTCTCCCTCCACCAACAACCTATCTTAAGAGATCATAATGTGGATAAAAAAGTTAATCTAATGAACATAATCATTTGGAATATTTCATATATAGGTATCTTTCTCCCTCCTTATTACAATCATCTTGAGATGGTAGATTTATGGTGCAAAGGGCACGTGAAACAGGCTACAAGTGGTTCCCTAGAGGATATCCATCATGTGCCCAAAATTACTCCACCTCTCCCTCCACCAACTCCCTATCTTAAGATACAATAATGTGGATGAGAAATAGATTCCTATTATCATTCTTTATTAAAGTAGAACACTTAAGGGATGTAAACAAATCGCTTAAGAGCCAAACTCAATGGTCTTCCTCAAGGTTTCTATGGATTCAAGCCCAAGTCCTATCTTGGAATGACCTCAAGGCAATGTGATCTCATTTTGGTCAAACCTCAAGGCTACGATAGGGGCACTAATCCTACACATCTCATAATGATTTGTTGGCAGGATTTATACAAGCATTTCCCCTATTGCATCCCTATTCTTTTCTTATATATAAGGAGATTGAGCATGGATATAAATTAAATGAATTTATTTGAGTTGTTATAATGGATAATATACTTACCTCAAAGATGCATATGTCTTAATAGA
Organism: Cupressus sempervirens; assembly: GCA_028749045.1. Lineage (NCBI taxonomy): Eukaryota > Viridiplantae > Streptophyta > Pinopsida > Cupressales > Cupressaceae > Cupressus > Cupressus sempervirens. Next base: position 611,639,270 of record CM053784.1, on the reverse strand, counting down.
ATCTTTCCTTTTGTGTTGGGGGTGTAATTTATGCTTGATTGCAGAGCAATCTTTACATGTGCCAATTAGCCATAAATGTATCTGTCACATTCTTAGGCTAATTTTAATCAAATTTGTTTGTATCTTACATTTCTATTCATCATTTGTATTAGCCATGCCAATTGCTTTTTTTTTTCTTTCATTTTCATATGTTTCTTCTTGTCTATCATTAAATTAAAGCTAATAACTTCTCTTCATTTCTTTCTATATATGACTTACCTGATGGAATGTTTATCAGCTCTATTAATTGGTTATAATTCATTGGTGCTGAGTTGGATCATTTAGTATGAATTTTAATCTGCCTCAATATAAATGATGATTCCTCCAGTGATGAATTGGGATAATTGGTATTGTTGTTAAGAGTAAAATTTCCTCATTCCTTATAGTGCTTATGTTTGTCATCTTTCCCTTTGAAGTCCATGAGATGACTATTATATTTCTCAGGAGAGTGTTTTATTCACAAATCAATATTGTCCTTTATAGAGATATCTTGTTGACGACTACTACGCAACCACTCATGTTGAAATTGCTCATATGCATATACTAGTTTTAGCTCCTATCGCCACTGATCTTGTAAATGAGCAAAAGTAACCTCTTGTTGTTCTTTCTTTGGAAGGAAATTAGGAAGGTTTGGTCAACATTTAAGGGCATGATGCCTTGAATATTCTTTTTTTTTTCTCTTTTCTTTTCTTTTCTATGATTTCTTTCAGTTGGCATTAGTAATGCCACAACTAATCTAATTTCTTCTACTTCTTTCCTATAAAACTAATTATCTTTTCTAAATAATCTTTGATAAATATATGCATGATGCATGGAAGAGGCACAAATGGAAGAGTTTCCCCTTTCAACCTATTAGTCATAATGGAGAGGCACCTCTTGTCCTTGTAATAAACATAATGGTTATTGCAATAATCACATATTATTGACTGCGTTATTAATCATGCGTTAGTTATGCAATGCGATATAATGCAATCTATGAAGAATATGCCAAGTGCATATGCAATTCTAGCATGATGCAGTCATTTGAAGAGTTGATTCATAGTATGAATGTGATTGATTTGTGTCTATACTAATTTCCATTAACTCTTGGAATCAATATATACTAGTTGCCTAATATATCATTGATTCTATGTGGCTTTAACTATTATCGCATCTTATCTTCTCTACTCACATAGATTTCCTTTTTATGCTCATGATTACCTTTTGTCACATTACACTGCACCACTTGATGTTACTATAGATATGCCTCCTAGGTTTAGAAAAAAGGAAGATTAACACCTCATAATATTCACTAGTAAGTGGGGAAACTCTGCAAAATACAAAATGTTGTTTGAACTGCCATGCATTTCCTAGATTTTCAAGGACCGTGACTACCATTTTCAAGAATTTTTTCCATCAACTTCAAAACATTACATAAATGAATGTGCTCTCCTACTTATCTAAGACAACATTCACTGTCCACAGACAAAGGCAACATCCACCAAATATAAACAGATTTAAGTTGATGACTCCTAGCTAAACCTTACCTGGCCATCAGCAACATAGCTTATGAGACTATGATCATTTGTAAAAGGTATATTTCTAGCTTGGAAAGCATTATTTTTATGACCAAAATTAAAAGAAAGCTTAGTTTTCCTACTAGCCCAGTCCCAAATTATTATTTCCCTATCATCAGAACCTGAGACAAGCAGCTCCCCAAAAGGATTGAACAAATTGTGTGTACACATTCCTTATGCTTCCTCAGGTTGGAAAAAAGCTCAAGGTAGTGAATAAGACCCTATAAGTATGTGTGAGAAATATAAATCAAAATCATTCACAACCCTAAACCTAAAAATTTGCTTAGCACTCACAATTGCCAAGTGAGAGTTTTTCTTGGTAAACACTAAGAAATCAAGTGGCAAGAGAGTTTACTGAGTGAGCTTGCTAAATGAAGAAAAAACAACTTGGTAGCCAAAGGATGCAGAGTGAGCTCAGTAGTGTGGATGCCAAGTGAACTCAGTAGCCACAGGTGGGTGGAAATCGGTAGAAGAAGACACTGAGTGAACTCGATAATGACTATAAATAAACCACAATTAAAGACCAAACCGAGTGACAGACTTCCAACGTGAACTTTTCCACCATTAAAACCAGAGAACCCAAAGCTTAAATATATTCAACAATAAGAAAGACAATGGATTCACATATGCCTACTTGCTTGCTATTTAACTTTGATTCAAAACTATTACAAATCTAGGAGCATTCGGCTTCGACCAGAAAACCCTAAAATAACCCTAAAATTGGTAAAACTTCAAACTTCATAAAATTTAAACTTGCAGCTCTAATGGCTACTTACAGTAATGCCTGGAGCAATCACTACTTCAACAGGTCAAAAAAAACAAATAATAAACTTACAAAATGATCAAAGAAGAAACATGTGCATCTACAGACACGAAATTAACTTCCTTCTGTCTCTGCACTCTGACAACTAGATCTATTGATCAACTTCTTTTTTCTTCCTTCTCTACAACTTTTGAACTCTTCAACTTCAACTCTCTCTCTCTCTCTCTCTCTCTGTCTACTAGTCAAATGAATAGAACATTCATTTTTTCTTCTACCAAAAATGTTTTCCCCCTCATTTGTAAATTTGAAAACTCACCTACCTATAATAAATGTTTATGACTATTGTGCAGGTCGTCAGGGATGGTAGGTGGGCATTGGCTCTAGGGACAAATGATAATTGCATTTAATATTCCAACACTCTCCCTTTGTCCCAAGCCAAACAAACAAGGATCACTGCTGATCCAAATCAACTACACCAAGATACTCTCTTAGGTGTACAAAAGTTCCAATCCCTAATGGCTTGGTAAAAATGTCAGCTAGGTACTACTCAAACTTACAAAATTTCATTTTGATATCCCCATTCTCCACCAACTCTCTAATAAAGTGATATCTAATCTCTATATGTTTGCTTCTCCCATGGAAGACTTGATTCTTGGACAATGCAATTGATGAGATGTTGTCACAATAAATTGTGGTTCCATCCTCTTGCCTTTCATTCAAATCTATCAAGATCCTCCTTAGCCAAATTGCTTGACATGCTACTATATATTCAGCCTTTGCTATAGATTGAGCAACAATAGGTTACTTCTTGGATGCCCATGAAATTGCACCTGATCCCATATAAAACATGTATCTAGAAGTGCTCTTCCTATCATCTAAACTTCCAACCCAATCACTATCAATATAACCCACCAACTTGAAATCATTTGTTGCAGTATTCAAAATTCTAAATCCCTTGGTACCTTTCACAAATCTTAGGATCCTCTTTCCCACTTACCAATGGGAATCCTTTGGTGTTTCCATAAATTTGGAAATCAAACTTACTACATGCATTAGGTTTGGTCAAGTTGCAGTCAAATACATTAAACTTACAACCATACTCTTGTATAGTGTTGGATCCACTCTCTTGCTAGAGTCTTCCTTGCTCAAATTCAAACCTAATGATGTTGGTGTTGGGGCTACCTTACTATTTTGCATTTAAAATCTCTCCAAGATGTACCCTGCATACTTTTCTTAAGAGATGAAGATGCCATCATACATTTGTTTTACTTCTATGCCTAGAAAGTATTTCAAGAGACCTAGGTCTATCATCTCAAGTTCATTTTTCATGGCCTCTTTGAATCAACCTATTAGAGCCTTGTCATTACAAGTAAAAATCAAATCATCTACATACAAGACAACAATCAACACATTTTCATTTTCTGCCTTGATGTAGAGAGTAGGCTCACCATCACTTTTGCTAAAGCCATTGCTCATCAAATATGAGTCAATCCTAATATACCATGCCTTTCGAGCTTGCTTGAGCCCATAAAGAGCTCTCTTCAATCTATATACTTTATTTTCTTCACTTGCTACTTCATAACCAGGTGGCTGCTCCACATATACTTTTTCCTTCAATACACCATTTAGGAAGGCGGACTTCACATCCATTTGATATACCTTCCATTTTTGCTGAGCTGCAATTTCTATGATAGCACTCACGATTTCCATTCTTTCAATTGGGGCATATGTCTCATCATAATCTCTTTCATACTGTTGTTTGTAGCCCTTGACTACCAACTTGGCCTTATGCCTATCAATCTTGCCTTCAACATTGCATTTGGTCTTGTAGACCCATTTCACTCCAATCACTTGCTTCTTGAGAGGCAAATCAGTTAGCTCCCATGTCTCATTCCTTTCTATAGCATCTATCTCCTCATCCATGGCCTTACACCATTTCTTCTCCTTAATAGCTTCTTAAAAATATATTGGATCACTATGAGAAAATAATGCAAAATTAACACTCTCATCATAATATTCATACCTTTCATCTTGGTATATCTCCCTAAGACTTTTGGTCTTTCTTGGTAACAAGGAAGAGAGTTTGGGATCAGAATCTTCACTGCTACTGCTTGGCACTAACACTCGGTCATGCCTAGAGGAGCTCGACAGTGATTGAGGTTGCTTGCCTTTTCTTCTATCTACTCCTTATTATTCATTAGCATCCTCTTCACTCATAATTGGCACTTTACTAGAAGTGCTTGGTGACTCATCAATCGGTTCATACTAGGACTGATTTTCAAAAAATTCTACATCTCTTTAGAGAGTCATCTTATTGTTCAATGGGTCATACAATCTACATGACTTTGATTCTGAGCTGTATCCTATTAAGATACACTTCACACCTTTGTCATCCAATTTTTGCCTTTGCTCTTTAGGCACATGTACATATTCAACACATCCAAACACCCTTAGGTGTTCAACTGTCCATCTTCCTCGTGACCATGCTTCCATTGGAATTCTATCATGGACTGCATTTGTAGGACACCTACTAATTAGGTAAACTGTTGTTGCCATAGCCTCTCCCCAAAATTTAGTTGGGAGACCTTTCTCTTTCATCATGCTCCTTTCCATTTCAATAATGGTCTTGTTCTTTCTTTTAGCCACTCCATTCTACTATGGTGTATAGCTGGCTGTGAGCTCTTTCTTTATACCATATTTTCTACAAAAAATTACAAAAGAATTGGAGGTATACTCCCCTCCTCTATCTGATCTTAAAACTTTGATATAGTGTCCACATTCTCTTTCAGCTTGGGCTTTAAATTCTACAAATTTATCAAATCCTTTAGATTTATTCTTTAAGAAATACACCCATGTCCTATGACTGAAATCATCAATGAATGTTATGAAATAAGTACTCCCCCCAATGGAAGTAACTTACATAGGACTAACTAGGTCAGTATGCACTAACTCTAATTGATATCTAGCCCTACTAGAATTTTCATAATTAAAGGGAAGCCTATGTTGCTTACCCAAAATATAAGCCTCACACTTGTCACATGTATTTCCTATTTGTGGCAAACCTTCTACCATTCTTTTATTTGACAAAAAATTTAAACCAACATAGCCAAGATGACCATACCTGAGATGCCATAGCTATGAAGGGTCTTCAATAACACTTCTTAGAGCTGATTGTGTGTGAGGTGTAGCACCAAATTAAGATGAGAAACATGTCTCTATCCTCAAGGGAAACATTCTATTCTTTGTCATTTGAACTACTGCAAGTAAGTTCTTGCTCCCATCCTTTTCATGAATGACACATGTATCATTCTCCATTAGCACTTTGTATCCATTTTGAATGACTTGACCAATGCTCATCAAATTGTGCTTCATACTAGGGGCAAAATACACATTTTGTATTTCCTTCTTCTCACCTTTCTTGGTGCAGACCATAATAGATCCTTTGCCTACTACTAGTAGGGTTCCATTGTTACCCATTTTAATCTCATATTTGAAACTCTTGTCAATGAATGAAAATAAGGTTTTATTACCACTCATGTGGTTGCTACATCCACTGTCAAGGTACTAAACCTTAGGGCTTCCTTCTTCACCAACATTATGCATGATGAAGGCAGTGGCATTGTTTCCACTTCCCATTTTCACATCAGCCACATTTTCTTGTCTTGACTGATCATTTTGCTTCTTCCAACATTCACTTGCATAATGCCCATATTTATGACAATAGTAGCATTCTAGATTACTCTTGTTTGAGTTGTAGTTTTTCTTACCTCCCCTTGAAGTATTTTGTGAGCTACTTGCTCCATTTGCTCTTCTTGAGCTTTCTGCTGTAGCATTTCTTTGTCCTCCATTACATCGGCCCTCCATTACATCGGCCTCTGCCTCTAGAGTTTTTGCCTGAGCCATTTCTTCCTCTTCCCCTTCCTCTTAGATTTGATTGAGCCTTGAATACTTGCTCTTGGGAAGAACAGAATGCAGATCTATTGATCCTATGCTCATGGGTTTGAAGAGTACCCATCAACTCGTCCATTATCAAAATAGTGAAGTCTTTTGCCTCTTCTATGATCATGAACAAATTGTCATATTTATGAGGTAAACTCCTCAATATCTTCTCCACTATCCTCTACTCTTGATAGTCTTCTCCATTTGATTTTAGTTGGTTAATCACATTGGAGGTCCTTGAACTAAAATATGCAATTGATTCATTTTCCTTCATCTAAAGGTTCTCAAATTCCCTCCTTATATTCTGTAGCTTTACTATACGAACTTTATCAGTCCCCTTGAAGTTCGTCTCAAGGATATCCCATGCTTCCTTTGCATAATTTTTTGTTGCAATCTTTGGAAAAACTATCTCTGTCATTGCTGCTTCAATAAGACTTAATGCCTTAGCATCCTTCCTCCTTGACTCTTTCAAATGAGTCTTTTGTGCATTTGTGAGAGCAACATACTAAGCTGGGTCTACCAAATCATTGAACCCATTAACTACAAAATCCCACAAATCATTTGCAACCATTATGGTTTTCATTTTCTTTGCCCATGTATCATAATTTTGTCCATTGAAGGGTGGTGGTTACTGCCATATCTTTCCTGCATCTCCTGCCATGATAAATATGCCAAAAAAAACTTTTCCCTAACTCACTATGGATGTGGGGCCTCAAAGCTTTGATACCATGTGAGAAAAATAAATCAAAATCATTCAAAACCCTAAACTTAAAAATTTCCTCGACACTCACAATTGCAGAGTGATAGTTTTGCTTGATAAACACTAAGAAACTAAGTGGCAGGAGAGTTTATTGAGTGAGCTTGGTAAATGAAGAACAAACAACTTGGTAGCCAAAGGATGCCGAGTGAGCTCAGTAGTGTGGATGCTGAGTGAACTCGATAGCCATAGGTGGGTGGAACTTGGTAGAAGAAGATACCGAGTGAACTCAGTAATGACTATAAATAAACTACAATTAAAGACCAAACTAAGTGACAGACTTACAATGTGAACTTTTCCACCATTAAAACCAGAGAACCCAAAGCTTAAATATATTCAACAATAAGAAAGACAATGGATTCATGTATGCTTTCTTGCTTGCTATTTAACTTTGATTCAAAACTACTACAAATCTGGGAGCATTCGGCTTCAACTGAAAAACCCTAAAATAACCCTAAAACTGGTAAAACTTCAAACTTCATAAAATTTAAACTTGTAGCTCTAATGACTGCTTACAATAATTCCTGGAGCAATCACTACTTCAATTGGTCAAAATAAACAAATAATAAACTTACAGAATGATTAGAGAAGAAACACGTGCATCTACAGCCACGAAATTAACTTCCTTCTGTCTTTGCACTCTGACGACTGGATCTGCTAATCAACTTCTTCCTTCTTCCTTCTTTGTAACTTCTAAGCTCTTCAACTTCAGCTCTCTCTCTCTCTCTTTGTCTACTGGTCGAATGAATAGAACATTCCTTTTGTCTTCTACCAAAAATATTTTCCCCCTCATTTGCAAATTTGAAAACTCACCTACCTATAATAAATGTTTATGACCATTCTGCAGGTCATCAGGGATGGTAGGTGGGCATTTGGCTCTAGGGACAAATGATAACTACATTTAATATTCCAACAGTGTGCACCTGATGAACTTTCCCTGAATTGCATGCAACTTCCAATCATATTTAATCATGATAGTGAACTGAATCTCAATTTATGGTCAAGTAACTTTCAATGACACAAGTATTCGTAGAAACTTCAAATCTTCTGCAATTTCTTTGCATAGAAACCTTGTTACAGAGACTACTCTTCTTGAAATTATTAATGAAAGCTTGTCCTCCTGTGTGGCATAGCTACCACTATATGTTCATGGTGAAATAATGTTTTGAACAAAAATAATATGCCAATACTATAGTCATCCAAAATTGCACCTTTTTTTTTTGATACATTCTTGAGAATTGTAAATACATATTAATCCCTTTGAAAATCTGTAACTTCATTTCTAATGAAACTTGACTATACCCAATAGGACAATAGGTTCATGGCTCTGATACCACTTGTAACGAACCCATTTGGGGATCATTCATTTATTTACAATTTTTTCCTTATTTGTATCCTTTTGAAGTTATTTCCTTTCCGTCCTCAATCTGCTAAAGTCTCATCACATGTCTTCCATAAACGATTGTTAAATCTGTTTGATTTTTCCTTTATATATACTTGATAGCAAATTTTCTTACTTATTCCTATATAAATCTTCCATGAACTCTTTATAATATGTTCTGGATCCTATACTCAAATTGGCATAAGATATTATATTGAGGAACTTACACATATTCCATTTCTTTACTATTCTTCTATAACTTTCAAGATAGCTATGCATTAAATCTTCTTACACTACCTTCTATTATTACTACCCTTGATATGACAATACAAAGATTGATATGTCCTTCTCTATAGTCACGAGTATGTGGTAGAGCATGTACAAAACTTACAACATTACCTCTGCAATACCCCATTAATAATCTATATTCTATTTTCGTTAGGAAGTTTTAAGAATTGTTTGATTCGTGTATGAAAGTGCATACAAGAGTTATGACTGTTAATATTTCTCTATTGTATGATTGCTTCTACTGTAAGTGTGATTGTTTCTAACATATGGTTGCCTCTTTTATAGGGTTGACTGTCTCTGCTATAGGATTAATTGTCTCTGCTATTTGTGTATTTCCCTCTACTTGTGTTTGATAGTCCAGATATTGCCTTAAGTTTGCCTCAAATCTGTATAAAGAAACCTTTTAGATTGCTCTCATTTTAGCTTATAGATCTGCTACAAATCACATTTAGTTATTCTCATGCCCTTCCTTAAGATTTGGTCACATGCCTTCTTAATACCATATAATCTGATTTTTCATAATCTCAGATCTTCTTTTATAAGTCTACTCTTGAATAAAAGATATCGCAATAAAAGATACCCAAATGAATCTCAACATACCTCTTTTTCGACCTTCCAAGAGGCAACTCTTCACCAAGCAATACAACTTATCCAATCAAGTTAGGCAGTACATATCATATTTAAATTTGCATTCAAATACGTCGCCAAGGGTCACAACCGAGTCGGTCAGCAATATGAAAAAATGTTTATTATATTTTATCCTTGAGATAGGGAACCCATCTCTAGCAAGGTTCGCCCTCTATAGAAAATTTAATTTTCTATTTATTTCAACTAATTGAATGCACCATCATATGGAGAGCAGTCAGAATAGTCATGTCCTTAATTGTCATTTAATTATTTAATTCATCCTTTCCTAATGTTATATATATATATATATATAAGTTGTTTTGAGTAAAAGAGAATGTAATATATTATTTCCTACTATAAGTATGATCAATTATTATTATGATTATTATTTTTTCTATTATTTGATAATAATATCATATTATTGTGTTAATGTAATTGGTAAATCTTATAATGATTTATAGTTCAAAAATATTCATTAAGATTGAATTAATATTTTAGTCATATATCATTAGGGGGTTATGTAATATTACTTCATAAAAATATTATTATTTTGGTATCATTATTAATATTACTTTATATAAAACATTTATTTATTATTTAAATTATATACTAATATGGGGACATGACAATTGCAAATAGGGATTTTGTCCATCTTGTTGTGGTAGAAGTACCTGAAAAGTTTGTACCCATTAACACTAGGGTATATAGCATCTCTATAGAATACATACAGGTCTCTAAAATCATGGTCATTTGCAAAGATGGCATTCGAGGATTCTGGAAATAACTTAATCCATTTATCAACAAACCTACTTGACTTTTTCTGCCTAGTATTTTCTCATTTGGAAGTCGAAGTCTTTGCAACTTTCATGTCTGTAGCCTAGAATTTTTTCCACCTCTTTATTTGACATTATGATTGAGAATTATGAAACTAAAAATCTATAATTATCACTGAAAACTATAATTTTCTCACACTAAAAACTCTACAACTACTAGAAAATCTCTCTTTTTGCAAACAATAATCTATAACTGACCTCTAAGAATGTCTTTATACTTTATGTACTTCATCAACACTCATTTGTGAATTAATCTCCTGCATGCTTGAGCCTTAAATTTAGTGTTCTCTATCACCTCAAGGGATCATCAAAATAATTCTCTAGCACTACATTCACTGTACTTTACTCAAATCTCATTGGTTAACAACTTACATCATTATTCCAACTTAGATAAAAAGAAGAAAGTTCTTTCATGTCTTATTTAGGGTTTAAGATCTTACGATCACTTGGAAATTAAACCATTATTACATTCTTATAAGCCTAGAAAATCACCCTTATGATCTTATGATATACCATTTATTGTGTCTTTGAAAAAGCCCCTAAAGTTTCTCACAATCTTATGAGACACAACACATTGTAAGATCGAAACATTGGAAACATGGTCTCTTTTTATAGCCATAAACTTATCCAACATAGTTAATAAACCCTTTTGTATCATATTATCTTGACTTCATTTTCTTTATGATCTTATGATCATGGTTAACTGAGCATTTTTGTAACTTTACAAATTACCTCACAAACCCTTACAATCTCATGAGACACGGATTGGCATAACATCGGGCTTAAAATTTTCTCATCTTATGATTTCTTGATCACGATCAATTTACTGACTTTGTAACTTTAGAAGTCACCTTTAGCTACCACCTCTGACTCCTAGCCATACGTTGGCCATTATCCTTTTTTTATCATAGCCTCAAAAGCTCTAACATTTATCTTTGAGATCTTACAATCTATTGTTCCTCATAGTATTTTAAGATATCACTCACCACATGTCTTAAGAATCTTATGCTCATGCATCTAGCCCCACCTTGCATTACTATACCACTTATAATTTTCCTACTTATAATCTTATGATCACTTCCTTATCGTATCATCAGACACCTCATAATTTACTTCTAGGATCTTACAATCACAACTCTTCATATCTTTTGAGGTCTCCTTACAAATCCTTTATGATTATTTGATCTCCATTTATCATAAGAGCAAAAATCTCCAAAACCTTTTCACTTTATATCTTTTCCATCTTATGATCCTTTTTTTCTCATATGGTCATGTGTCTCCCTTTTTGCCTTTATGATCCCACGATTACCTTCTTGTCATAACATCTTATAACTTAACTTCAAACTCTTCCCATGAGAAACTTAAGATAACACAACAAAAGGGTGATTGCAAGATCAAAAAATTCATTTTAAATACCCATGATGCTACAACCATATAGTATATCTTAAGAATAGGAGACTGACCACTTTACCCTTACGATCCTCTTCTAGCCTATACTTCATAACATTGGGAGAGGGAAATCTTAAGCTCGTGAATAGATGCCTAAAACCCCAATCATAAGATCATATCACATGATGAAATTTTTTTAAATGACATATGGTCTCCCACTTGAAAACAAAACCTAGGGTAAAGGTGAAAATTGATTATAGATTTTAAGAAAAGTCTTTCCATGACAAGGTAAAGACACAATCTTAGGATATTAGACTATCCTACTAGGGTAAGACTTTAAACACTGCGCTAGGGAAAAATAATCAAGTTAGGGTTTTTTTCTAGCCAATTGATAATAAATAAATAATACACCCTAACAATATAATATATTTCAAAAAAAAATCACAATAAATTTCCAAATTTTTGGCATAGTGAAAATAAGGGCTATCAAAAGTGATGATAAACGTATGAGAAATAGTATCCATGATGTATCTGCCTCATATGATGACAAGGAAGATGCGGAGGACTATCATGATGATGATTCCATTGATGATGGAATCTACATCTAAGGGGTGCTTCAAAATGCATAGGATGACAATGATTAAACTTTTGATTTTTATTCTTTCCTCGATGCTTGTGCATGTGATGTTTCTATTTAATCTTGATATTCTCATGGTATTTGTGCTTGATTTTGGTAGGCACATGATGCCTATGTTTTATTTTGAGATGGAATTTTGGTTTCCTCTTGTAATGTGGGCATGGACATCCATGAAAAAGAAGGAAATTCACCCTAATAAGTGTGCATTGAAGCAACAATAGTAGAACTAGGGTGTACCACTCCTAGTACACTATTTTGTAAGGAAACTTGCAACAAGGAATATAACCATTTCCACATAACCTATAATATATCTAAAATAAATATGTAATTGAAATCCACATGCAAGAGAATAGACAACATACCCACAAAAATTGTGACACAAGATATACCTTGGGAAACCCTTATTGAGAGAAAAACCCAGCCTCCAAAAGCATCCATCACCATGTATTATTCAGCAAAAACACCATTGCAATACAACCATGGAAGCCTTCAAAGCCATAGCCACCATTGAGCAATCTATGTGAACAAGCATGAATCGACACATCCTATGCCATGCTTCCAACCTTCACAAATGTTCCCTTGGCTAACTTGTCAAGCCTTGTCCCACTTGACTCTTTCCCTTTTTCCCTTCTTCTCACTCTCACAACAATAACTACCCTTGTAGATGCTTGTATAGTAACAGGTCCCACAAAACCACCAAGTGGTATTACATAAACCATGTGCTATTATATAATTACATGAAATATTATCACAATGTTACAATACAACTCATCAAGTATATCCCATGGGAATATTTACATGTTGCACATTCATCTAGATGCAATATTACATAATAAAATAAAATAATACAATATAAAAATATTATGCAATGAGTGCAACATTGATTATCTCAACAATCTCCCACTTATTATATACATTACATAGGGTTAATCTATAGCCACATAAATGAACAAGGGAACAATTCCTCCTAGCACATCCACCATCATGGATCAAAGTACACCATGTGCTCTATCTTTGCACCCATAACAAAATCAAAGTATCCAACATCTCAAACATGAATGATCTCACCTCCTATTATGCCACTTCCACTAGACATATATAAAAGTCATCCAAAGAGAAAACCACCTAGCTTGTCACATTAGAAGATCATAAAATCCTATACCAACTAAAATTCCAAGCACAAAAAACTTGATCTAAAGGTAATCACATGTATCCATAGTTGTAAAAATATCCATAGCTGAAATAGCACCCACAACAAGTGCCAAACCCATCCAACTATCCATACCTACAAAGGTATACCAAGTGAATCTCACATCATCAACATATCCAATCTATAACTTGCAATTACAAGCCTCAAGAGAAATTCCTACCACATATATACCAAGAAGCTCCCACTACAAAAGATAATGTCAAATCTATAATGAATCCACTCAAAGCATCTCAAAGAAGTGAATCCATGTATTCTCAAGGACAACCACAATACATAAAACAATAACTTGCAAGAATAAGTCTCATGACAATTCTCCAACACTATCCCAAGTTCTCCACAACCAACAGAGGAAAGAGATAAAGGAATAACCATATCATCTCTCACATGACATACATGAGAAACAACTAGTGATCACAATATCTAACCAATCTCAAATCTAATTTAAGTAAAACTGAACATATAGGAAGATAACCAAGACTTGAGAGAGACCATGTAAATCATAACTTGTATCATGTCCTACACATACCTCTAGATGTAAGCTATGCAAGTATGATCTCCTCCATATAACCCCAACCAAGAAGCCTCAACAACACCCAAACCATACCATATAACCAATAATGGATGTAAGCTTCTCACAAGAAGATCAAATTCATAAACCATTCCTAAACCAAGGAATATTCCTAGTATAAAACCATCTCCCAAACTCACCAACATAACAACATATGAACATGGAGATAACCAATGGTAAAAAATCTCTCAAATGAACCCTCCAAAACTAACTCATGTATGATAGCTCAAGATCCATATCCATGAAAGACAAGCATAAACATAATGAACCTAAGAGAAATAATCAGCTATACCTCTTAAATAGAAAAATCACCAAGTAGACCAAGAGTGGGGAATGAGAATGCTAATCAAGATATCCAAGTCTCCAACCAAGACTCATCTAAGAAAAATCTCCTCTCAAGTCCATATTAGGTGACCGCCCCTTGAACTTCTTGCTAAAACCATCATTTGTCCCAATAAATACTTCTCTAATCCAAGAGATACCAACATCACCACTATCTCGAAGTATCCATGAGCATCTATAACCAATCAATCCATGCCAACTGCAAATGCAACATAGAAATATCATGATGTATCTAGCTTATGATCAATGTACTCAATACCAAGAAAATAAATCAAGATCATTATCAAAGTTTCAACCATGGCCTCAAGAACATAAACATGACATCATGATCTAAACCATCTCAACCAAAGAGATAACATGCTCCATATGAACATACTATAACATGTCACAACTCTAAACATGTATCAAAAGTATACCATGACATAATAATGAAACCATCCTCACACCAAGGATAACATATCAAATGAAAGCATAAACCACATCTTTACTAAGAACTCCATTAGTCCTCAAGATGCAAACATCTCTGCACACCATGAAGAAAAAACCATCTCCACATACCATGAAGAACCATCTCCATACACCATGAAGATAACCAAGTGCACCATGCAAATGTAAAATACAGTTCTACAACAATAGGATCTAAGACAAACCTCCAATATCTGTAAACACTCAATAAATATATCAATGCCAAAAACTCCCACTCAACCATGGTACCAAGTCATATATGGCATCATAAAATCCATCTCTTACATGAAGATCCTCTAGGTCGATACATACAACCAAAGTATCAATACCAAGTGAAACCAAGATCTCCAAACTAAGAAGATACAAACTAAACCAGGAACTAATCTTGCACTGTCACAAGCTCCCACTAAGTTGTGTATCCAAGTTATCCATGAAATCATGATGAAAACACCATCCTCTAACCATGAGAATCAACCAAGGTATCAAATCATCAAAGAACTCAAAGTGCACATCATGAGCTCCCCAAAAAGAAACCAAATAACCATGTTCCTCAACCAAGAAGATATACCACCATAACCAAATCAAGAATCCAAGTCAATGAACATCAAGGATGTACCTGTATATCCAATCATGTCATGCCAAAATTCATGGCATCATGATCACATCCATGAACTAAGCATATGACTCTCAATATGTCCAAATTGTCAACATAAAATAGTCAACCACATCCTCCACCATGACTATACCTAGTAACAACATCACATCTCTTCTACATGAATTTTTTTTAGCAAATCATGTCACTTAGGGCATAGACAACTCAAATCCAAGCCACCAATCTAAATATGCATCAATAATGAAAGATCATTGGGCAAAGACAACTCATATCCAAGCCATAAATGCAACTTGTAAGTATAGACCGCTTACAACACTGCACAACTTATAGACCCAACAAGTCATCATACATATCCAAACCAAATATTGATAGCCATATCATCATGAGACCAATTTAAAATATGAATTGACTATATAATGACATCAAATCTTAAATCTCCAAACATACAATGTCATAAACTCATAATGCTACCATAGTCATTATATACCATAAACTGTTCAGATTAATATATCACCAAATAAACCATTCCAAACCTACACCAAATCTGAATCAATGTGTTGAGCTCTCCAAGAGCTTTTCATTGCCTACTCGAAGTCCAAAATTTGACTTTGTATGCCCTAATTTGTGCTCAAAATAAATAATATTTCACTTTTAGGCTCTTGAAACCTAACAAAATATCAAAATCATTGAACCAAAGCTACACCAAGTCATATTGCTCTGAATTAGCTTTCTAACACCTATAAAAAGTCTAAAATTTGATAGCTTGAGAGAAAGTTATGGCCATTTTACTAAGACATTCTTTTAACCATTTTCACTATGATTTCTTTTTGTGAAAAAAATTCTTATGAGGTTAAATTTATGGCCATCACAAGCTAAAACTAAGAAACTCTTTCATTTCCTCTAAACATGGCCAAACTAGGGCATCTTATATAACAAAATTTATGGAAACATCAACCCAAATCAAATGGTGAGATCTATTTTTATCTAGGAGGTCATTTCTACAAGCTCCCCCTAAAACCCTCATTTAAATGAAACATCCAAAAAATCCTTTTGACCAACAATTTCACATGTCCAAAATCTACCAATATCCCAGCATAACAGAAAACCCAAAACCCTCAGATCTACAATAAACGCCTCATATATCTTGCACTTTCTTTTATCCTCTCATGCATTCCCATGGATTCAATCTAAGGTTACAATAATAAAACCATGGCTCCAATACCACTTGTAAGGAAACTTGCAACAAAGAATATAGCCATTTCCACATAACCCATAATAGATCTAAAATAAATATATAATTGAAATTCATTTGCAAGAGAATAGACAACATACCCACAAAAATTGGGACACAAGATATACCCTAGGAAACCCTCATTGCAAGAAAAACTTAGCCTTCAAAATCATCCATCACCATGTATTATTCAACAAAAACAACATTGCAATACAACCACGAATGCCTTCAAATCCATAGCCACCACCGAGAAATCTATGTGAACAAGCATGAATCTACACATCTCATGCCATGCTTCCAACCTTCACAAATGCTATCTTGGCTAACTTATCAAGCCTTGTCCCACTTGACTCTTTCCCTTTTTCCCTTCTTCTTCTCACTCTCATGACAACAACTACCCTTGTGGCTACTTATATAGTAGCAAGTCCCAAAAAACCACCAAGTGGTATTACATAAACCATGTGCTACCTAACCCATTGATCCCACATTTAATATTGGAATTTTAATTCTTTTCCCCAATATTAAATAATTGTATAAAATATTATCACAATGTTACAAACTCATCAAGTATATCCTATGGAAAAATTTACATGTTGCACACCCATCTAGATGCAACATTACATCATAAAATAAAATAATACAATATAACAATATTATGCAATGTGTGCAACACCAATTATCTCAACATATTTTAAACTTCAAATCTTAACAATAAATAAATAAAAAATTATAAATGCTCTATGATATTTGGACATTCAAAACAATCCTTAAAAACAAGATTTTTATAATAGTTAAAAGAACATTTCAAACTTATCCATGTGAACCAAAAAAATGCAAAAATGACTCAAAGTTTATCCTCTTTTCTACATAAAAAGGGCATTAGACTCTTACAAAATATAATGGAAATCAGAATCTAATCTCAACTCTTTAGTTTGAGACACACAAAGTGATGCAACTTATGTTTCATTGTGTTTATTGACATTACTAAGAAAGAAAATATGAAAACTTTACTGGATTGAATATGATTTTAGTTTTATCATTATTTATTTTTTGTACGCGATGTCATGTGTTGATCCAAATAAGATAGCTATTTCCATTTTAAATGCAAGACACTAGTTGTACTTATTTGCTTATAATAGTGTGTAGCGTAAAGGAGGGTACATTTCAACTACTTTCTCCCTATAAAATATAGTACCAATCCATAACTATAATATGTTGCACTATAGTATATTAATTATGCCAAGAAGTGAAGTTGAATCATATAAAGCTCTCATAATAGTTAACAAGACATCTTGATCATATATGTAACAAATGCAAACATAAACATTAAAATTCATTTTTAAGCTATGGAATTTAATATCAAGACCAATAAATGAAAATTAATGGCACAAATTTTGCATAAAAGGGCTTATATTCATATATAAATAGATGTGTTGCATACATTTTTGTCACAAGCTACAAATAGATGGTGCAAAAAATAATGCTAATTTAAATGTCAAGTGTTGGAAATAAAGAGAGTAACTGAGAGGGGAGGGTAAATCAGTTACTACAAAATAATTCCCAAACCCTAGATGTCAAATAAAACTTTTCACTAATAATACAATACTTTATCTAGCTCAGTTAAATGTAAGTTCTTGTTGCAACTTAGTTAACAAAGCAGCCTTATGATTATTAATTTGTTTTAACTTTTAGTAACATAATTGCAGAAACATAAAGCATAAAGAAAATTACATGAACACAGATGAAACTAAAGTTTAACATGGAAACCCAATTTGAGAAAACCACCATGCAAGTAGTTATAGTATTTTTCACTCTTGTGAAGTGAGCCCTGCTATGAGCCAACCTTGTTAAAAGTTACAAAACATATTGTTAAGTATGACCTCGTTAGAGGATTTAGTTCACCCTATTAGGTGTAGCCTGCTTAGAGGTCTTCAAAGACTTCAATCCTAAAATGTCACCTTGTTAGAAGATTTAAAATTTGACTACTAAGTCAACTCTGTCAGGAGATTTCTTCACTACTACAATGGTTAGAATGTAATAGTAATTTGACCTTATTTATGAAGCAAATTCTTTTGTATATTTAGATCTCATATTTGGCTTGACCTATTGATCCTTGATAATCATAATATTCTTTATTGCTTATCTTCCACATGTGCCTTCTCTTCCCTTTTCTTTGATCACATATTGGTGTAAACTTGATGCTACAAGCCCTTTCCTTCACTAAGGACTTACCTAGGATTTCTCTTAGCCTACTAGGGTTACTCTCTATCACCCTAACAACAAGATGATATCTATCCTACCCTCCACACTTCACTATCTAGTTACACCAATGATTCTACAACTTACATCCATCATAGGGACATTCCAACTTATTCCCCAACCTCTTAGCTTTATCAAAAATGGAAATTCTACCTTCAACCAAGAGTGAGGGACTCAATTTGAGGGATTTTAGACTTCTACCAAAATTTTGGCTTCAAAATCCATAGCTCTCCTTATTGATTCCTTCAAACTTAGCAAACTATCCAAATTAGGCCTCCAAAGTTAGTTTTTGGGCTACAAATCCAAATTTATCTTAAAAAGAAGGAAAACTACAAGATTATGTGGGTCTTAGGTCCTCAACCTATCTGTACACCCCCTTGCTATTTTTATGTCTAAAAATAAGGGTTTCAAGCATTTCCAATCAACACCTGCTAGGGTCTAATAGAATGCATAGAAATTCTTTTTTTAGAAACTTATCCTTTCACACATGGCTTCATCACACATCCCTCATCCTTCTTAAACTCTCAAATTGAACTATCCAATACATTCAATCTATCAAATTCATCTTACAAGCATTGTGATCACCTAGCCATGCATTGAAAGCTTGCCTAGGATATCACTTGAAATATAGAAAAATAGTTTTTCTAGGTCTCTCCTTTTGTATTTACATTATACAAAGACTCCACTTCCATGTCCCTCAATTCTATGATTATTGCATGGTGAGGATTCATGGGGGAGCTATTTTGCACAAAAATTGCCAAAACAAAATAGGAGACTGTCTAATCAAAAATGATTTTCAAACTATGAACAAAAGAATTCCTACCAACTTGAAATATAAAACAAAAAATTACTGTAAGAGAATGAAATACAAAGATAAAATGAAAAAAAAATTCCACTAATCAATGAAAGTATTGTTCCATCAAAAACCTTTAAATTGACAATTCTTGGAACAATATTTAATTGGTTTCCAGTTTAAAAATTCACTTATTACAAAATCCAACACTTCAAATAGGTATCCTTCATGATTATATAGGTTCCTTAAGAGTTTTTCAAATAGTCATCCTAACTATCAACCTCATTCACCCAAAAATGCAACATTTTGTCAAAATCTTGTCAAGCAACTTTTCAAAGTTGCTGACAACTTTCACATCTCCTAGCAATTTTGAGATCCATCACTTGGAAACTTCCAAATGGGTCCATTATGATCCATTTATGATTTCTTGGAATTTTTTAGCCTTCAAAGCATAAAATCACATGATTTTGACCAATTTTTCCTAATTGACTACTTTTACCATAGTTTACATCTTTTTGACATCTTTCCCATCTCTATGCCAAATGACAATGTATGACCTCCAACCTATGCAAAAGGATGTAAAAGCATCATAGAGGACAAAATAATTTCAAAACCATACATTCCTTAGAATTATAGGGTATAAAAACCATACCATTAATCTTCCTAACAACCAAAACACAAGGTAAGAAAAAAAGCAACTCAAAATAACTAGAATGGATTTAGCCTAGTCAAATCCATCAAGGAGAAAATACACATGAACTTATAAGGTCCAAACGTAACCAACTAACTTAGCTAAGGTCAATACAAGATAAAAACCAAAAATTTGAAACTAGGACTAGGAGTTAGCCTAAGTTCTTCTACACTATACTTCCCTAAAAACAAAGAGTTCAATCCACCCTTGGATTGACCAAGCTAGAGTCTATGCCCAACTTCTTGAAGTCTGATTCCTTGATCTAAGTAGTCTCTGCATCTTGTTGGCCATGCCACTTGACAAGATGTTCCCAAAAATTTGTATTCCTAGTCTTCTTTTAAACCCTTGAGTCAAGTACCTTTTCACCTATCATAGGTGGTGGAGGAGTTAATTTTAGGTCTTCTACATCTTAAGTTACTTCCTTAAGTATTTGATTAGTATCTGGAGTAGGGCCTTTGTATTGAATCAAATCAAAAACATTGAAAATTGGTAACAACCCAATCTCTTCAAGAAGTTCCACCTTGTAGGCATTATTTCCATACTTGGCAAGGAATGCACAAGGTCCCAACCTTCTCATCTAAAGATTCTAAAGAACTACCTTATACAACCTTTCTCTATTTAGATGAACCATTACAAGATCCCCAGATTGGAATTGCACATCTCTCTTATTGTCATCCACCTTATGCTTGAGTTTCTCAACATTTTTAGTTAAGGTCTTCCTTACTATTTTGCAAACTTCCCTCATGGAGTGGGAAAATTCCTCAACATGTCCACTTCCTTTTTTAGCATCCTTCAATTACCTTACTTCAAATGCTCCTCTAGGATGCAACCCATAAATAATTTCAAAAGGGCTCTTACCAATTGATTTGTTGATTGTATCATTATATGCATATTCAGCTTGCCCAATGAGTTGATCCTAAACCTGTATATATTCATTTGTAAGACACCTTAGAAAGTTACCAAGACTCCTAGTTATGACCTCAGTTTGACCATCTATTTGGGGATGATAGGTAGACCCAAAAGATAGATTGGTACCTAGTTTGTGTGATAGGGTTTTCTAAAAATGTCTCATGAACTTTGTTTCCCTGTCAGAAATAATACTCAAAGGTAAACCATGGATTCTTACCACCTCCTTGAAGAATAAATGTACAATTTGAAAAGCATCATGGAATGTCTTACAAGGAATAAAATGTGCCATTTTGCTAAATCTATTCACTACAACATAAATATTGTCAAACCATTTCTTAGTCCTTAGTAACCCTACCACAAAGTCCATACTTAAGCACTCTCATAGCCTACTAGGAATTGGAAGGGGTCGATAAAGATCTACATTGGAAGATGTTCCTTTTTTCCTTTTGACATACCAAACAACATTCAACATATTGTCTAATATCCCTATTCATTTTAGGCCTAAAGTAGAACTCAATGACTAAATCTTAATTCTTATAGATCCCAAAATGACCACTAAGTGCCTCATTGTACTTTTCTTGAATCAAATTTTCCCTCATTGCTCCCTTAGGGACACATAATTGACTTCCTTTAAACAAAAATCATTTTTCAAAGTGTAGACAGAAAATTTACCATGGAAATCATTTTTATACTCCTTACATACCTTGTAAATGTCTACAAGAATCTTCATCATCAACATATAGGTCCTTGAAGCTACCAATATCAATGCTTTGTAATTGAACTGCTTTCACTATGAGGATTCTCGTACTTAGGGTATCAACTACCTTATTCTACACTTCTTTCTTGTGCTTGATGTTAAAGGTGTAGGCTTGTAGGTATTCCACCCACTTCATGTGTTTTCTACTGAGCTTGACTTGGGAATTCAAGAAGTTGAGAGATTGATTGTCTTAATATACCACAAAATCTTTTGGAAGCAAGTAATGCCTCTACTTCCTTAAAGCTTGGACTAGAGAATATAACTCTAAGTCATAGGAAGAGTACTTCCGCTTTGAATCATTGAGCTTCTCACTATAAAAATCCACTAGTCTCCCTTCTTGGATTATGACTGCCCCAATTGCCACATTGCTAGCATCACACTCCACTATGAAGAGTTTGTCAAAACTAGGTATAACAAGAATGGGCTAAGTATCTATTCTCTTCTTGAGTTTCTCAAACCCATCATTTTCTTGTGGAGTCTAATGAAACTTTGTCTTCATCCCACCTTTAATAGTGTTTAACATAGGAGCTAAAATATATAGCACATAAATGTTTGATAAACTTCCTATAATATTGGGCCAGACCATGAAAACTTCTTACCTCTATTGTAGCTTTGGGAGTAGACCAATTTAGGATGGCATCCACCTTACTTTAATCCATCTTGAGATTCCCTTGAGACAAAACAAACCCAAGGTACACTAGCTCCTGCTTCATGAAGTCACACTTCTCCAAATTTATCATTAGCTTTTCTTCATGCAATTTCTTAAAAATAGTTTGCAAATGTTTAATAAGCTCTTCTTTAGTTTTACTGAAAATCAATATGCCATCTAGATACACAACAAATTTTTTACCACACTACTACATTTGGACCCAAATTATGATGCTGGGTCATCCCAATTGCAACATTTATCGATCACCTTAGTGACAAAACCATAAATTGGCTCCAATCAGACGGTCATTGGAATTTTAATTTCACAAATTGTGATAGCAAGGGGATCTTTCATAATGATGATGACTGACATTTTTTGTAACTTGGAAGAAGGAAGGAACAAGAATTCATGTTCACAATGTCACAATTAGGATAGTAAACCGATGTGATTATGATGGTTTAAGATTATAGTTAGCCACAATAATTACAACATTGATGAAACCACTACATTGTACAAGTGACATTTATTTTTGGGATCATGTCATCACAATTAAAACAATTATGTTCTAGCAAGTGATGGGTAGCCTTCGAACTGTGTCATCACAATTGCGATGACTAGTTGAATTATTAAAAAAAAATTATTTTTTCATGCCTTGGATACTTCTCGTATTAGAGAGGCTTCAAGCTCTATCCATCATAATAAAATATAAGTAAAGTAGGTGAAGAGCTCTGAGAATGACATGGAGCTATGTCTTAGAGTTCTCTTTCCAAAAGGGGCTAGGAGGCATGGACAAATTTGACATTAAAAGGACACCTTCAATGAAAATAAATGTGGTTATAAAACTAGGTCAGCATGGCTTAAGTGAATCAGTTTCAATTAATAAAATCCTTCCGATCAATTTGGACTGCAATCTAGTTTGGGAGCATATTATCAATGTGAAGTTGCAAATGATACACTTGCAAAATGTTTAGGAGACATTCTAGGGATGCAAGGCATGATGGAGTCTAACCATAGGTTTTCCTCAACAAGAAATGTTGTTGATTCAACTAGTCATGACAATCCTTTTCCAAGCACAAGATTAGGCTCCCTACATGAAATCAAAATATCATAGGGATTCAAAATGGGGAAGACTTACACAACAACAAGAAATCCTATAGAGTTCCAAGAAATGGATAACCTTGTGAATGGGGATAAGGAAGCTATAGATTTTCACAATGTTCTTTGCTTATTCACTCTAGTAAATCAAATGTTGAAGTGTAGAAATTACACACCATCTAATGCGTGATGGGATTATCTTTCCTTGTACTCTAGTGATCACTCAAAAAACTCCATCAAATGCTAGGGGAAGGGATATCCATCAAAGATTGATTATTCAGATTCATTGACCCATGAAGGTGGAATATTATTTAATAAAAATGTCATAAATTCCCTAGATACAAACCCCAACTTGTTTGTTTTGAAAGTTCAAGAGCATACTAGATTTTTTCCTATTGAGGAGGAAAGCCTGATTAAGGAGGAGAATATGGATTATCATGCTGCAATAAATACAACTCAAAAAGGATTTATCTCATTGACTAAGAAAAATATTCTTAGTACCAAGAATATTATGATGGACTCAACAAAACATAATTCACCCAAAGCTACTCCTCCAACTAGAAGTTTCTTTAAAAGGATCATCACTAGCTCCACATAAAAAAGACCAAATCTGTTAAAAAATAAAGCTTAAGCGAGCTCCAAATTCAATTTTAAAAATCTTGAAGGGTAGGATTTTGTAAATAAAAATCTAAGTGAGTTGCAAAATATATATGGTTCATCAGTCAGAAAGAAGGATTCCAAAACACCCAATGTAAGAATTGGTAGTAGCTTTGTAAGCCAAATTTCACCAAGGATAAGTCAGAAACCAAGCAACATATTATGCAATGTGAAATCATTTATTCCATTAGTTCAAAGAAATAGGAAAAACCTCCAATATTTTACCTTTTCTTTTCAATTTCTTGTATTGGAAAATGATTCCAAGAAAAACATTGCAAACAGATCACAAACTTCTCTTATATTGGTGATGTGATGTTCTTGTTTTGTTTCAAGTGAATACAAGATGTTGGAAAGTGGGGGACCTTTCTGCTAGTCTATGAAATGCTTGGAGTTATTTATGGAGATGTTGGGGCTTCACCCCTTTATACCTTTAGTGCTCTTCATATTGTAAACCCAGAGGAAGTCAATATTTTGGGATATCTGATCATCATATATTGGTTATTAACACCCATTCTGATGAAGTATGTCTTCATTTTTATCAAAATAGATGATCGTGGAGAAGGTAAGAAATATATTGTTAAAAATATTTATATCTTCTATATGTTGGTATCCACTTAAAGTATAACTTATTTCTTTTATAATGATTATTTTCATAATTTACTTTATTTTGTTTAGGAGGAACATTTTCTCTATATTCATTGTTATGTCAACATGTCAATATGGGAAAAAATGGTGGCACACAATTCCAACAATATTCTTTAGATCATAATTTGACATATTTTGGAAAGAAAAATAATCTGTGAAATGTTAAAAACAAGATAAAGGAAGTGCTTGAGAAGAGTGTAGTGGCACAAACAATTTTTCTTAGTTTTGTGATGATTGGTACCTGCATGGTGATTGGTGATGGAGCACTTACTCCTGCAATTTTAGGTCTAGTTAAATATTTAGTGTTTTTTGTTTATTGTAAGATTCCTCTTAATTTTGGGGATGATACTATAGAGAGTTCGAGAAAGGATCTCATTGTTGGCTAGTTTTTTTTTATTCTTACAAAAATTGAGCATTGATGCCCACTATCAAAGGAATTCAGCCAAAGAACTCTAAACTGACCAATAGTGGAGCAGTAAAGGAACTTGACAAAGCTCACGTTACCCTACATAGAGGAAGGACATATACTACACTAATAGAGGGAAAAGTTTCAAAGATTTATTTTCTTTTTGGTATTGTTATTGGTATTGGTTTGCCATCAATGCCAAAGAGAGAGATTGTTGATATAAGATTATTTTGAAGAAAAGAACCTGTAATGGAACAATCATTATTTTGTCAATGATGTCAAACCTACTACCTATTGATGAGACAATTTCTTTTTGGTCTAAAAGCTATCATTTAGTTGATTGATAAATAGGATTTGAAAAGAGGAGATAACAATAGTACCTAGAGAAAGATTGAGTTATTTGGTATGTAAAAGGAGCACTAAGACCAAGTAACACATTATACTATAGTGTGTTGTTTATCTACTTAAAGCATGAAGTAAAAGATTACTCAGGTTAAGATTGGAAGAAGATTAAGTAAGAAAAATGTTTGTCAAGCCTTGTCAAGCAGTCAGTGCAAGCCGAGTAGAAATCAGTGGTAGTTGAGTGAAAAATAAGAGGTGCCGAGCAAAGACGAAAATCAATGCAAGCTGAGTGATTTTTAGCATATGCTAAGTAAATTTTAGTTGGTGTTGAGCATTTGTAAAATTTATTTTTTGTCAATTGAACCAGTTTTGGATGAGTGATAGAATAGTATAGATGTTGAGTGATAGAAAATAGTGTTAAATCAAATATTTAATGAATATGAGCTGACTATTTTATTTTCTTGAATTTTGTGAAGCATGTGGAAGATAACTATGATGAGCTAATGGCATAGAATTTAAGGTAAGCCATTTTGAGGTGAATTCAAGGAAGATTGTAGAAGAATTTTCTAGAGGAACCAAATGGAAAAGTGGATATGTTCATTGTATCCTACCTAATCCTACCTAACCCTAAAATGGACAATTTTGGTTAACTAGAAAAAGATCAAAATTCTATATTTATAGAGATAGATGGTTAGCAGAAAAGGTTGTCATGTGTGATAACCTAAGAAAGACAAGGAGTCTAGGGTATTGCTTTATTTAGTGGCTGAATAGAAATTATTATAGTTGGCATGCAAAGAAAGAAGGATTAAGAGTATGAATGCTTAAAGGGTGAAAAAGATATCAAAGCTAAAGTATGTAAATGCCAAGTAGAATGGAGGACTAAAAAAAAAAAATTGTAATCTACAAATGAGTTATAATTTGTTATTAGATCAAGCCTTACTGTTACTTTCTAATCTTTTTATCAGTCTAGGTTAAATCCTTTGGATTAAGGTTGACCGAACAGCCATTTGTAAATCCTTTAACCAGGTGACATTCGAATGGAATGGTCTAAAGTTCTCTACCAAGGCCCATTCCTAACAAGGCGATTGAAATCCTTTAACTAGGTCACATTTAACAGTGTGTATTGTAACCTTTAACAGGGTTGGGCCTTTCACAAGGAATCACTTCATAAGAGTGAGAATTAGTAGCATGTTACGGGTGGTTTTTCTCAAATTGGGTTTCCATGTAAAATTCTTGTGTAAAATTGTATGAATGCTCTTATGGTGTTTCATGTTTACATTTCTACAAAATTCTTTTGACCTAGGATAGTAATCTACAAAGTTTAAGTATTGTATGATCTAATGGATGCATCCATGATAAGGTTTTATGCATATAGGTCTATTATGCATTGAAAAGTTTTATTTTTACATCTAGACCTTGGATAACTAATTCACCCCCCTCTCAATTATTCTAAAGAATTCTAATTTGTATCTCCTTCTTTAGAGTATCTCTCCCTCTTTATGATATTTTGGTATCTATCTCTCTTTGTACTTATATTTCCCTTAAGTACTATGTCCCTCTTTGATAACAATGCCAAAGGCTTATCATCTCTATATGTAGATATAATAAATTCCTAATTCTCCCTCTATCACCTTTCATGTGACTGTAAATCTTCTAATTCAGCTCCTTTATTACTTTAGGTAGCTCCTAAAGTAATATCCACTACATCAAGTTTTAAGATACAACATTCAGCTTGGTTGATGTAGGGCACTACTCATGCTTCTTAAGTAGCTTTGGATAGGGGTATCACCTTGGTTTACCTCTAAGATACTCATGTACATCCTTGGGTAAATATTTTGTGAATATATAATCTATCTGTTCTTTTGTATTCACATATTCCATCCTCACTTCTTTGTCTTGAACTCACTCTCTCAAGTAATGATACTTGATTGAAATGTTCTTAGTCTTTGTGTGCATCACAAGGTTCTTTGATATGTTTATAAAACTTGTATTATCATAATAAAGTACCATAGGTTTAGTGATTTCCTCGTTCATACCTTTAAGTAGTTGTTTGATCCATACCACATTTGTACAATTTACTATAGCAACCACATATTCAACTTCAATAGTAGATTGAGATATGCAATTTTGTTTCTTGTTGGTCCAAGACACCAATCTCTTTCCTAATAAAAATACTCCATCACTTGTGCTCTTTCTGTCATCAATGTTTCCAACCCAATCAACATCTACATAGGCTCTCAAATCAAATTTTACATTTTTCTTGTAGTGTAGATCATAGTCTTATGTTCCTTTAAGATATCTCACAATTCTCTTAATAACCATCAATTGATTCTCCTTAGAAATTGTAGAAAATATTTAAATAATCCCAATAGATAATGCAATGTCAAGTCTTCTATGTACTGCATATTGCAATTTTCTAATCAAAGACCTATACAATATTTGATTCACATCAACATAATCATCATTCTTTGATAATTTGTGTCCTAGTACCATAGGTGTGCTAACTAGTTTTGAACCTTCCAATCCAAAAGTTTTCAATATTTCTTTCATGCACTTACACTAAGTGATGTATACACCATACTTCATCTGATATACTTGCAAACCAACAAAGAACTTGATCTCTCCAAACATAGACATATCAAATTATTTCTTCATTTCATTTCAAATGCCTTACATAATATATCTTGACCTCTAAATATGATATCATCAACAAAAATTTCAGCTATTAAAATACATTTACCTCCTTTTGTCTTTAAGTATAGATTGTTGTTATCATCATTCTTCTCAAAACCAATCTTCACAAGATAATTGTGAAGCCTTTCATACCATTCCCTTGGGGCTTGCTTTAAACTATATAATACTTCGTGTAGTCTACATACCATTTCTTTTTGTTAGCATCAACAAATCCTTTAGATTGTTCTATGTAAACCTCTTCTTCTAATATGCCATTCAGAAATGCTAACTTCATAGCCATTTGATAAAATTTGAAAGCTTTGTATGCAAAGTAAGAAAGAAAAGTTCTTACTCCTTCCAATCTTGCAATAGGGAAAAAAATTTCTCCATTTTCTATTCCTTGTGAATTCTCCATTCTCATTTAACTTATTTCTATACAACCCCACTTGGTTCCAATCACATTCTTGTCCTTTGGTATGGGAACTTGAGTCCATGTCTTGTTTTTCTCAATATGCACAATCTATTCTTTCATGGCTTGATGTAGGAACATCTTGGGTTTACTCGATGGCTACTTTGGAGTTCATAGCAGGAGGCTTAGTAGTTTATTTGGAGGGTTCTTGGACTAGTACCTAGTCAAAGAAGGATTGGTTCTCAGCATGCTCTAGGAGCTCAACATGGTCTTGGAGCTTTGCATGCTCTAGGAACTTGGCATGGTCTTTGGTTTCTCAGCATGGTCTAGGAACTTGGCATGGTCTTTGGTTTCTCGGCATGGTCTTTGGTTTCTCATCATGGTCTAGAGACTCAACATGGTATTTGGTTGCTTAGCATGGTCTTGGGACTTGGCATGTTCTTTGGTTGCTCAACATGGTCTATGGAGCTCAACCTTGCTTAAGATTTTGGTTCCTATTTCAAGTCATGTAACTAATTTTCCACAATAAGCTAGAGGATAAAAATTTTAAGGATTGAAGAGGGTCTATAGTACTAACTATGTTTTGAAGTACAAGTTCTAATTCATTCAAATCTAGGAGATATTGTGATTTTACTTAGATATCAATTTTGGGCATTTAATTGTTGTTGTAGGCCAACTTGTGGCATTTAATTTATGTATTTGTATTTAATTTGTGTTCTAGGCTAACTTGTGGCTTAGATTGGTATAAGTAGGAGTTTTAGGGAAGTCTTTTGTCATTATTCATCCATTGTGGAGAAGAGGAAGTGGTAGAGGAGAAAATCTGGAGAAGAGCTGGTAGCTACAACTTAGAAAACAAGGAGATTGCTTGGTGGGCTTGCGAGTACAAGTTGAGATCTTCCTTGGGGGTTTCTACCAGAGTTTGGATTTCTAGCTAGGGTTTGATTTTGATCTTGAGGGATCTTGCAAAACTATTACTTGCTTTGTATTTGGTTGTAACTAGGAAGGTCTTACAACCCAACACATTGCATGTAATCAATTATATTTTATGAATAAAGAGTAAATATTTGATATCAGATCTTGCATTATTGTTTATGTTTTATTTGTGTGGTTATATTATTGGGGGATAGGACATCTCCTTTGGGGATACTCCTACCTTGCACTGCATTAGATGCTATCAAAGAAAAGTTTGTTCTTGAGCATGTAGAAAGATTGTATAAAGTTGAGGTAGTTTTCACCAAGACCTTGGGAGGACTTGCAAATGGATTGATGGATGTGAAGATGGAAAACTGATCTTATTGAGGCATGATTGTAGAGATTTTGTAGATTGCAGATCTATGGTCCTTGACTTGTGATATGGTTCCTAATTGTTCATGTGAGGTGGTAGGTTGCGATCTAACTTGCAAACAATTTAGTTTTGTCACAATGAGTGTGGGAAGGATTTTTTGTAGAGGGTTTGTGAAAATATTATGATATGGCTCTAATAGGATTGGACCCTAAGATGATTGCAAATCACTATGATGTGGTGGAGAGGAATTTTTCTAAGATGTTTGCTCGAGTTGAAGCTAGTTTGACTAATTGAACTAAGAAGGTGGTTGCTCAGTTTGAAACTAGTTTGGCTGATCAAGATAAGGATAGGATGATGAAGGCATTTCATAGATTTTTGTGGAGCTAGAGTCTACTAATCTAGAAGAGATTTATCTAGCTAGTTAGAAGACTTGTTCATGAGAGAAGATGGCATAGCAAGGTCAAGGTGGAAGACGTTGGTTTTTTTGATCAGTTTGTGGAGTTGATACATAACCCATAGAGAAACTAGAGGTTGTTACTAAACATATTCCTAACCTTGTTGATGCTAGGATGGACATTGGTTTTCATGATTAGTCAGTTGGGTCTGACATGGAAATTGTAGAGCATCTGGTTATGAACAATGAGATTGCCAGTGTTGTGATTTTGGCATGTGTTGATGGAGATCTACATATTACTACTGATATGGAGTTTGTTGCTACTAGTGTGGATTCACTAGTTGCTGATGTAAATGAGGATTTACTAATGAAGCATTATGTTCAATTTGTTCTTAGAAGTGAACATGCTGATTGAATGGTTGAGATTCTAGGGTTTGATAGAATGATGCAAATGTGGATGATGTGCATATTGGTTTACTTTTCCTTGATAGTTGCTTTGGAGGGTTCTTAGACTAGTACTCAATCAAAGAAGGGATGGTGCTCAACATGCTATGGGATCTCAACATGGTCTTAGAGCTTGGTATGCTTTGGAAACTCAGCATGGTCTTTGGTTTCTTGTCATGGTCTTTAGTTGCTCAAAATGGTCTAGAGACTTGGCATGGCCTTTGGTTGCTTGGCATGATCTATGGAGCTTGACCATGCTTAGGAATTTGGTGCCTATTTTAGGCCATGTAACTAATTTTCTACAATCATTTAGAGGATGAAAATTTCAAGGATTGAAGAGGGCCTATATTAATAACTATGGTTTGAATCATGAGTTATAATTCATTCAGAGCTAGGATATATTGTGATTTTACTAAGATATTGATTTTGGGCATTTGATTGTTGTTATAGGCTGACTTATGGCATTTAATTTATGTATTTGTATTTAATTTGTGTTTTGGGCCAACTTGTGGCTTAGATTGGTATAAATAGGGGTTGTGAGGAAATCTTTTTTCATTATTCATCCATCATGGAGAAGAGAAGGTGGTAGAAGAGTGAATTTGGAGAAGAACTAGTAGTTGTGGCTTAGAAAACAAGGAGATTGCTTGGTGGGATTATGAGCACAAGTTGAGATCTTCCTTGGGGGTTTCTACCAAAGTGTGGATCTAGACTAGCTAGGGTTTGATTTGGATCTCAAGGGATCTTGTAGAACTAGTACTTTCTTTGTATTTGGCCAAAATTGGGAAGGCCTTACAGCCCAACACATTGCATGTAATCAGTTATATTTTATGAATAAAGAGTTAAGATTTGATATCAAATCTTGCATTGTTGTTTGTGTTTCTATTGTGTGGTTATATTCCTAGGGGCTAGGACATCTCCTCTGGGGATACTCTTCCCTTGTGTTGTGTCATGGCTTTACTCTAGTACCTTATTTTCTAAGGCATCTTTCACTTTATTAGTCTCATGCATGCTCCATAAACATGTATCACTTCTCATCCTATTTCTTGTAATTGGTCCAACATCTTTATCTCCAATAATTTGTTCAGTAGGGTGATATCTTTTGACATAGTTTGACAATATTGGTTCTACTCTTCTTTCCTTATTAGGTATATCAACTCTAGAATCACTATGTACTTTTCTATCAGGTAATTTAGTAACTATTTCATGTACACTTATCTCAGAATAAGAATGCACCTCAATTTTTGTCTACAACATGGTTCCTAATTGTAACTTGGTTCTTGAATGTAACTCGACATTCATTGTCTATTACTCAGTAGTGATAGAAACTTGGTTATTTACAACTTGGTTTACAACATCTTCATTAGCAGGCATACCTTCATAAAAGTATACAAATTATTTGTAATCATCAAGTTCCTTCATAGGTTCATTCTCATGTACCTCTGTATATTCATCAAACTTCATATTTACACTTTCCACAACTTTTTTAGTGTCAGTATTTAAACACTTGTAATCTTTACTTCTTGTGCAATAGCCAAGGAATATACCTTCTTCACTTTTAGTATCTAATTTACCATTCCTCAAATCCTTAAGAATGTAGTACTTGCTTCCAAATACCTTACAATATTTTACATTGGATGAGTATCCATACCATAATTCAAAAGGTGTTGAATGAGTACCTTTTTTGACTTGTACATGATTCGTGCTATAGACAACTATACTTACAACTTCTCTCCAATATTTCAAAGAAACATTCTTCTCCATCATGAGTTTCCTAGCATAGTCCATTAAAGATCTATTGCTCCTTTCAACAATTTCATTTTGTGGAGGAGTTCTAGGTGTAGAAGTCTATCTCTTGATTCCTCTATCATTACAAAACTTCTCAAACTCATTTGATGTAAATTATGCACCACTATTAGATCTCAAAAATTTCAAGCTTTTGCCTGTCTCCTTTTCAACTTTAGCTAAGTACCACTTAAACATTTGGAAAGAATCAAATTTATATTTCAGAAACATAAATGTCATCATCCTAGAATAATAATCAATAAATAGGATAATGTCCTTATCACCTTTGTATCTTTGCACAATAATTGGTCCACACAAATCAGTGTGAACAATCTCCAAAATTTCTTTAGAGGTGTGAGTCTTACTTTTAAAACTAGATTTTGTCATCTTTTCTAACTGACATCATTTGCAAATCATACTGTCAAGTTTCTTTAGTTTAGGAAAACTTCTAACTCTTTTCATGTTACTGATACTAACTAAGTTGTCAAAGTTAACATGACATAAGCTCTTGTTCCATAACCACACATCATCAAATTCTACAACAAAAAAAGTAGCATCATTCATATCAAGATAGAATAGATTACCTCTAGTCTGATCACTTTTTCCAATTAGTTTCCTATTATTTTTATAGATCTTTGCTATCTTGTTCTCAAACTCAACTTTGCAACTTGAACTATTTAGATGTGACACACTCCAAAAATTATAGTTAATTCCTTCTACATAATAAGCATTATCACACATGATCTTTTATGTGAGTTCGATTGATCCTTTTCCATTTATCAGATGGGGTGCATCATTACCAAACCTTACACTATTTCATCATAATAATCAAGGGTAATGAACTTACTTTTATCTCTAGT
The DNA here is from genome assembly GCA_028749045.1 of Cupressus sempervirens. Lineage (NCBI taxonomy): Eukaryota > Viridiplantae > Streptophyta > Pinopsida > Cupressales > Cupressaceae > Cupressus > Cupressus sempervirens. The sequence goes on along the minus strand of CM053784.1, from coordinate 611,605,582 downwards.
CATGTGATGTGAACACCCACTATCAATGATCCATCTATCACTCTTATTCACATAAGATACTAGTGTAGTTTCCTCATCCTCATAAAAACCATCCTTCATTGAAACATACACTACTTCATCATCATGGTCATCAAATCCATCTTTGATTTCCTCTTCAATAATCTAACAAGACTTCTTGCCTTAATCTTTGTAAGCTTTTTTGTCCTCATCTCTTTTTCTTTTGTATTATCTCCACTTCTATTCTTCTTCTCTTGACATTTAGCAACAATATGACCAACCTTGTTGCAATTAGAACACATGATAGGTAGCTTACCTTTGGATTTTTCTTTGCCTTTATGAAATCTCCTTGCCATCAATGCTTCAAGTTGTTCTACATCCTCCTCATCTATATCACTGTCACTAGAAAAACATTTGACCTTTTTGTTTTTCAATTGAGGTTCCTTTGAGTTTAGCATTGAAAGTAGATTCAACATTCTCATTTTTGAAGTTATCATAATTAGTGAGTTCAAAGCAAGGGAGCCTACCTACCAAACCTTCAAGGGAACAATTAGTACTAGGTATACATCTTAGTTCTTGTATGGCTGAAACTCCATAAAATAGGTCGAAAAAAGTGTCCTCACTACTTTATTCAATAAAATACCATCATCAATGATACCATTAGATCCTCTAATACCATTAACAATATCTTTTTATTCTAGAGCAATATTGAACAATGTTCTTACCTTCTTGCATCCTTGTGTCATCGAACTTACCTCTTAGACTTTCAGATTTGGCTCTCAAAACATTTTTATCTCCTCCATAAATGCTATGAAGAGCATCCCATGTCTTATTTGCATTATCATAATCCTTGATGTCATTGAATTTAGAATAACTTAGGGCAGATACAATCTCCAACATTGCATGATTTTGTTCTTTCTTCTTTTTTAGATCCTTAGAAGTTAGGGCTCTAGCATGGTCAACATGCTTAGTGGTGATGGTAGATTTCATATGGTCTCCAAGACCTCTTAGGTGAAGCTTCATTAGAATTTTCCATGCAGGGAAGTTCTCCTTGTTATGCTTGTGTATCTCTCTTTTGGACATCTTGATCTTTTGCTTCTAGTAACTTCAAACTAGTCCTTTTAAGCACTACGATGCTGATACCAATTGTTGAAATTCTTTAGAATAACTAAGAGGGGGGGTGAATCAATTATCCAAGTTTAAAATGTAAAAATAAAAACTTTTAATGCTTATTAGACCCATATCCATAAAACCTTATCATGCATGCATCCATTAGATCATACAATACTTAAACTTTGTAGGTTACTCTCCTAGATCAAAATAATTTTGCAGAAATGTAAACATGAAACACCATAAGAAAATTCATAAAATTTGACACAAGGATTTTACATGGAAATCCAATTTGGAAAAAATAACCTGTAACATGCGACTAATTCTCACTCCTCTAAAGTGATGCCCTATGAAAGTCCAACCCTATTAAAGGTTATAATACACACTATTAAATGCGACCTAGTTAATTGATTTCAATCACCTTGTTAGGAGTGAGCCTTGTTAGAGGACTTCAAACCATTCCATTAGAATGTCACTTGGTTAGATGATTTATAAATGACTGTTAGGTCAACCTTAATCCAAAGGATTTACCCTAGACTTCAGATACAATTATTAGAAAGTAACAATAAGGCTTGATCTGGTAACAAATTACAACTCACTTCTAGATTATAGATCTATGTTTCAATCCTCCATTTTACTTGGAATTCACATACTTAATCTCTAATGGCTTGTTCACCCTTCAAGAATTCATACTCTTAAGCCTTCTTTCTTTGCATGCCAACCGCAATCACTTATGTTTGGCCACTGAATGAAGCAATACCTAGACTCCTTGTCTTCCTTAGGTTCTCACACATGACAACCTTTTCTTTTGGTTATCTATCTCTATAAATAGAGAATTTAGATCTTTTTTCACTTAACCACAATTGTCCATTTTAGGATTAGGTAGAATTAGGTAGGATACAATAAATCTACCCACTTTTCTATTTGGTTCCTCTAGAAACTTCTTCTACAATCTTCCTTGAATTTACCTCAAATTGGTTTACCTTAAATTCTATGCCACCAACTCATCATAGTTATCTTCCACATGCTTCACACAATTCAAGAAAACAAAATATTCAGCTCAGATTCATTAAATCTTTGATTTAACACTATTGTCACTTGACATCTATACTATTCTATCACTCGACCAACACTAGTTTACTCGGCCAACACTAAAGTTTACCGATGCTCAACACTAACTAAAATTTACATGGCATATACTAAAAATCACTTGACTTGCACTGATTTTCATCTTTTCTTGGCACCTCTTGTTTTTCACTTAGCTTCCATTGATTTCTACTCAGCTTGCATTGATTTCTTAGAAAGCCTTGGTAGACACTTTTCTTAATCTTCTTCTAATCTTAACTTGAGTAATCTTTCATTTCATACTTTAAGTAGATAAACAATACACTATAGTATCAATGTCTTACTTGGTCTTAGTGCTTCTTTTACAAACCAAATAACTCAACCTTTCTCTAGGTGCTATTGTTATCTCCTCTTTTCAAATCCTCTTCATCAATCAACTAAATGATAGCTTTTGGACCAAAAAGAAATTGTCTCACCAGTAGGTAGCAAGTTTGACATTAGTGAAAAAATAATGATTATTCCATTATAGGTTCTTCTCTTCAAAACAATCTTATATCAATAGGTGAGCCATAAAAAATTGACTTTGTTTCATGACTCTCAACATAATTTGACAATCCCAAAATATTTTTATCTTAATATTGGCTTTTATGGAGTGAACTAAGATAGATTACTGAAAACTATATTTTGTAATCCTTGTTCTACTCTTGTTCAAAGATTTGGTATGGGTAAACTTACTTTTTTGTTCTCTCATGTAGTAGTTTTATGGTTCATTACCAATGCCATTATTGGAGTATATAACATTATTAAATACTACCCAAGAGTATTTAAGGTAGTCAACGCTTACTATATTGTCCATTTCTTTCAAAATAATGGGAAACATGGGTGGATGTTGGTTGGAGGAACAATCTTATCTCTAATATGTTTGTAAAACATATCCATTTACTGAATATATATTGTAGAAATTTGGCTCTCTTATCAAGGTTTATAGAAATACTGAGTATGTTCATAATAAGTCCATTCATATTGGCAAATTTAAAATAGGTAAAAAAGAGCAATACATATAAGAAGGAGAGCTTTTTTTTCTTAAGTATAGGTTTATAAAAGAAAAATAGTTGTGAGGAACATGAAATGAGTACTAAAGAAATATTTTTAAAAAATTATAGGAATTTTTTTGAAAGTTCAAAAGAATTCTTCACTACCCTATATGTCATACATTTCAAAGAATCACAAAAGGAGACTACAAGAAGCTTCTCATGTCTATATTTAAACTAGGTTCCAAGGCTATGTTTGCAAACCAAAATTTGTGGCAAGGAGTATTAATTTTGATAAGTTAGAAGGTGTGTTGAATTGTAATTTCAATGAGAGAAGCTTGTTGGTTGAAGAAATTACACATGCCTCAAGACCCTCATTAGAAGTCTCTTCCTATTAGTGACTAGAGTTTATCAGTAATGTAGTTTTCGATCACCTCATAAAAGAACATCTATATGGTGACATAATCAACACCCTTTGACTAACAATAGGTAAAGTGTCTTTGAAAATAAGCCCCCAACTTACCCTTTGGAGACCCAAATCTATTTGGTGACATCTTCTTTATCCTTAAGGATTCAAACCTCCCTCAACTAACAACTCAATACAATCTTCTAAATTAGTGAATTTGAACTATGGCTTCCCCACTTATTACTAACCCTTTTCTATAATGAATCTTGTAACTTAAAGCCCTACCTTCCCACAACCATAAAGTAATTTTGCTATACCTTCTTTAATAGATAACACACCCAACCAATTTCCACATTATACCTTTAGAAATGCACCAAATCAACCTACTATCCATTGTGACAGTTATACCTTTTTTTTCTGAGATAGTCATAACTTAAACTCAACTACAGAGCCCCTTTGCCTAAAAAACACATGGACACTATTAGAATCCTTTAGCACTTTAACACTTCTATTATAAAATATAGACTACTTCCTCCAATTAATCTTACAATTAGATTCATGCCTATGACTAAGATGTCTTCGTTTGAGATAGTTTAGAAGACCTTTCTTTTATCAAGAACATGTTATTTCCTTTGCATGGTTTCCTACACATAATGTGAAGGCATAATATAGAAATTTTTCCATCTTTTGAACAAGCATGGGGATTTTACACACAAAAAAAAAAAAGGATTCTACTTTTTATGATATTACCAATTGCCTTAAGGAGGGCTTGATAGTTTAAACAAAAACTTGAATGCCTTCCTTAAAAACTATATGAAGTTAGATGAAAAAAAAACCAAAATAAGCACATGTAGACCTTTATTAAATCCTAAAGACAAAAGATGTACCCAAATGATTCCTTACATTCAAATTTGGCCTATGACAATTAGTTATACAAGACAAAAATAAAATTTATGCAAAGAACCAAAAATTTATTGATCATAAGCTTGATACATTGAGTCTTGCCCTTATTTTGATTTCTCTTATTTAACTTCATTTGTATTCTCTACCATTCCTGTGGGTTATTGACTTGCACCATTCTTCAAAGGTTGGTTTATGCTAGATTGGTTTTTCACTTAGAGTTATTAATCTGCTATCTTTCTAATCTTTTTGATTTTGATCTCTTATCACAATTGATATTTGTTATTCATTTGGAAAAGTTTTTTTAATAGAGTGAAGTTCATTGAAAATGTAACTTATTTTTAAGTAGCATATTTAGAGAATGAGCTACAAAGATAATGGGCTTCATTATAGAGTCCTATAAAATAATGGGGATAATTTTTGGACTCGTGAATAGGAAAGCCATGGAAGCTGTGTCTTTGATCTTAATGAGCATGAATACATCAACTCTATACTTATATTAGATTGTGAATGCAAATTGGAAATCTTCTCTAGGTTATTTCATTTTACAAGAGGAACAAAGAGGTTTTTTTGAAAGTTGAAACCTAGCTAGATATATGCATGACTCAAATTTGGTCTAGATTTGGAATCCTATAATCCATCATAAAAAAAAATTCTAGTTTTTAATTTTTTTAAAAATTATGAAGATAAATGATGTGTATCTAGAGATTGTTTGTCTTTCCCATATCACATCAAATGGTGAGATTATACATGAAAAAAAGATACCAAATAATATAAGATTGATAAGTTGGTTCTTCTAGAGTATACATCTCTAAGAATCCCTACATCATCCATGAAAAAAAACTCTAGAACATGTACCTTGTAACACACCTCCTTTGGTGAAGTGGGCTACCTCAGCTATCTAGGGACTGCAAGATTACTAATGTAAAAAAAAAACCTATTTCAGCCTAAAATATGAAGAAAACAATGTTCTTAAACGACATGTGTGACAAAATATTCACATTCATGTGGATAATTGTGAAAAAATATAATAAAAAAAGGTTCCAGATTGAAAAAAGTGAAATCATTTTCCCATCTTCTGGTGCATGTCATTTTTCCATTGCATCCAAATAAGATTTTACCACTTTGAGTCAAGAATGCACATGCAACTACATTCTATATGCATGGACAATAGGTGGAGGTGAAATAATGCACCATGCTTACATTTAATTAATAGGTCTATTAACTTTTTAAAATTAGAGACCATCATGAATGTTAGAACTCTAGTTACTATGGTTGAGAGAATGTCTGCAGGAAGCTAGCACATAGAAAGTCTTGATTTGCTTGCATGTTGAGGACATTACCATTGCCTATAAGAGTCAAAGTTACAATGTTCGTAGTGGTCTATAACTTGGAATAACTAATTAAAGACCTCTCAAAAAAATACAAACCTATTGAATTTTTTAGCTCCACCTAATGTCATATACATATGAATTGAGATTGCACATTGAACTATGGCCTCCTTCTATATTATCCGAAACCAAGAGATTCACACCGTTAGTTGTCATGCAATGATAGGTTAATGTTGAGCTCTACATGGTTTCAAGAATAGTTTAATATTCTCTACTAATCAGGGCCAACCACATGAAGGAAGAAGTTCATTTACCCCCTCCCCCTCCCCCGACATCTAAATTCCTCATTAACATCTAAAATTAATGCATTCTATGAATAAAATGTAACATTCATTAACACATAAGTTTCATTAGAATATTCATATTAACATTAAAACATAAGATTCATTAGAACATTTACATGAACATTCAATAGAACATAAATGAAACATCTAGACATAAACATCAGTCATTATCAAATAAGCTACATAAATGAGAATTTTTTTTTTTTGTCTATTTCTTTTTTTGTGTTAATATGAGATTGTTTTGAAGTTGGTGGTCTGATTTTTTGTAGGTAAACAAAACTAGATAGGTTTGTTTTCCTATAGGTTAGGTTTTGGTTTGTGCAAAGTTTCTTTCAAACAAAATTCGTGAAACCATTCTCATTTTTGTGCCCCAAGAAAACTTGTTAAGTCATATGTTACCTTAAAAAAAGGGGGGCTTGGTGGGAGAATCAATTTTTGAAAGTGGAATATTCTTTTAGGAGATCATTTTAAATTTCTTTCTTTTCATTCTCATCTTCCTAAAAAATTTCCTACTGTTAGATCTCTTCTAGATTTATGGTGGTCATCATGTCCCATACCAAAGTTGCAAGTATTATACCATATGCGACATGGCGACCATCATGAAATGTAAAGACGATGATGAAAATAGAAAAATAGGTGCTAGTTTTTCATTATTTTAAAGTTCTTGATAGACAAACTAATGTCAGACATGTCAGTACTAGAGAAAGGGATTAGTTGGAAAGTGCTCTATTTTCTATCACCAATTTTGGAAAATTCTGGGAGGTCGCTATGTCATGACCAAAAAAATGCATGAATCTCACCGATAGTGACATAGCACCATGCTTGAAAATCAAAAGGCGTGAAATTAACAAGTGGGTGGGTGCCATAAATTTTTTCTCTTCTTAATGAGGTTGTATTCTACTGATGCATCATTAGAAGCATTGATTGTAGTAATAATGGCAGAAGCGTGTTATATTTTTTGGCACTAGAGTTTCTTAACACTTTTAAGGAGGTCACTATGTCACGACCGAAAAATCAAGGAATCCTACTAGTGGTGACATAGTGCCTTGCTGGAAAAGATGGAATGCGGCAACAGTTATGTTGAACATTGGGTCCCAGAAGTTTTTCAATCAGCACATAATCATTGTGACACATTAGCAATAATTTAGAACATGTGTGTTTTTCTTGTGTCAAATTTTTAAAAGAATGTGGTGGTCACTATGTCATGACCAGAAAAATAAAGATTTACACTGATAGCGACATAACGCCTTACTAAAAAAGTCAATACACGATAGGACTCAATTTTATCATGTTATGAAAGGGATTAAAATATTATATATAATTTTGTAGCATGTCAAAGTACATGGAAAAGTACTCAACAAAAAGGTAGACGAAGATTTGGGATCAGTAGATTAAAGTTTCATCAACAACTATCACCAAGTCACCAGCAAGAGTTACACGATGTTTATTCCATGTGAAATGGTGATCAAGGGAAGGGATGCATGGGCCCACCATAGTTGAAATAAGGTAATAGTAGTTCCTACACCATCAGATCAAATTCACATCAATGGTAGGTGCTAAGTCCTTATGAGAAACTACATGTTTTTTAATGGTAGCGACATAGAAACCAAAGGGAGAGATGGAGGAACCTACCACAGTCATGTTAAAATAGTGATCAAATGCACGTCATCAGATTATAATTAATTGATGGTGGTCGCTATGTCACATATAGAAATTGCTCACTATTTATGCATGGCAACATAGAAAGAAGGTGACATGTGTCCATAAGTGCCAGTCAATCCAGTCCAAGTTGCTAGTAGTAACAAAAAGGCTTATGCAAAGAAAGTTCATTGGATTGATTTCTAGCATGGCAAGTAGAAGATGAGTCATCTTTTGTTTTTATTCTTGGATTTTTAGGTTTTTTTGAAATCAAGTACATATTTCTAAAAATAGAAGGTGGTGCCACTTTGTTCTCCTTACAACTCATTTATGAAAATTGAAAGCTCCTCATGCAAACTAGGAACAAAGTATAATCTTGCTTTTTCCTTCATATGCAAACAAACATTCAAGCCTCCAAAGAGCTCAGAGTTATTGAGAACTTGTGCTTGGTGACAAAAATGTGAAGAAATTCTAGTAATCATGGTGCGTTGTAGAATTACAGTTATAAGATGGTGAAGAGCAAGTAAGTTTCTCAATCCATTATTTATTAAGCTTTCTAGTATTCTAAAATTTTAATCACCATGCCTCTAAAGAAGATTTTCTTGGGTCAGGTTGATTATTTGTCTAGAAACATACATGATGACCTCCTTGAATTGTTACCTAAGTCCACAAATGAATCTGTTCAAGTAAAGAAATTAAGCACTCTGAACCCTATACTCAAAATTGCTAATGGCTTAATGTATGATAAGGGAAACTAGGGTAGGGATGCTAAAAATTCTCAAATAGGGCTTGTTCTTTTCAAAAAATGGTTCTCATAAAGGAAGTTATTTTCCCCTCATGGGTACATTTGGAACTTTTACCTGGGAAAACTAGTGGTCCCTAGTGTTTTCATGGATTATGAACTATTAGAGGTCATTGCTAAAAATTATGGCCTAGCAATCAGAGTAGTGAGAAGGTTGGATCGTGGATGTCTCATCACCATAAACCCTAAGGAAATTCAAGAATTTTTTGGTCTTGAGCCACTATAAGATTATCATATACCTATTGACCTACAAGAGTTAGAAAAGGAATATTTATCTAAAAGGGATAAGATTACATAGGGTGCATTGAGGGCACACATAGGCATAATTGGGAACTTACCAATGATCACAACATCTACTAGGAAACCTTTTAAAAAAGAATATTTCACTTCTCAGGATATGGAGATATATAGGACTCTATGAAGTGTTTTTGCAGAGGATGAGAAAAATTTTATGCCTATAAGTTTTATTTATATGATGGCTCAAATTTCCTCTTTTGGTGTTGACAATCTTTTTTATTTTGCCTCCTATTTTGTAGAAGAAATCCATATAGGCTTGGTTGGAATTGCCAAAGGCAAGGTAGAAAAAACTTTTGGTCACTACTCATTGTTGATGCACATGTTCTTGTTTAAAGGTGTGAAATATTTTGGGAAAGAAATAGATTTGAATAAAGAACAGGAGGAAGAAGCTCTACCAGTTTAGTTATGGAGTGCAGATATGACCTGGGATGTAGAAAAGGCTAGTTTTGTTAAGTTTGATAGGTAATTTTCCTTAAGGTTAAGCTACCTCTTATTAAGTGACAATCCTAGAATCCTTAAGGCATTAATAAATTTTATTAGACCTATGGAGAACCCCTCTGGTTTAAAAGTGTCATAAAATTGGGGAGATATTATACCATACCCTATTTCAACTATGTTTAGAGTTTATGGTTTCAAAGGGACTCCTCATGTATTTCTCTACCAGGTGCCACTAAAAGTGGGGATAGCTAAGAAATTGTGGCAGCTAATGGATTGGAGGAAAATTATTTGGTAAAAAGACAAAGAGGCTCAATTTTCCCAACTTGTACTATAGACCACCATTTTGTAATTACAAAAGGTGGTTGGTTATTTCTATATGAATTATTAGACCAATATAAGATGGTTGTATCTCATCCCCATTTTTGTGATACTGAGGGATTCTATGATTTGGTTTTTAGACACAAGGCTAAGCTTGGTTCCATAAAACATGAGCCTTATTACCCTAAGGATATAATAAGGAATGAGCTTTCTTTATAGGAGCAGGAGACCAAGAAAGAAAAGTGGAGAGTTTTTTGAAGAGTTTTGGAATTCATTCATTGTTTTGACAAAGATTATAAGCCTCTTGGTAATGCAATAAAAAAGGTAGATAAAATAAATAAACTCATGATAACTTTTCCTAAGACAATGGAGGCAATGAATGAGAAGAAGCAATTCTTCATTGATGCCTATCCTGACAAAGCCAAAGAGGTTATGAGAAGGCTGGCATTCACTCCCAATGTTGGAGTAGAATAATTGATTGTCCAGAAAAGGTCTAGTTATAATATAATCCAAAATAAGAAGACCACTGTGGATAAAGGTAAACAAATAATAGGATCCACTAGTGATGGCTTGGAAGAAAGACCTGATGAGCCCTCTCTTAAGAGGCAAAAATAAATAAAAGAACAAGGTCCTCATATTGAGGAATATTCACCTACCCAATCCCCTTTGCAGATTGGAGAGGAGCAGCTTACTGGAGAGCAAGTTGAATAGCTATTGTTCCAAGGGGGAGTATTTATTACCTAGGTAGAGCTAGATGAGGGAAACCTTCAAGAGCCTCTAATGCCAAGTCTTGATTTGACAGTGGCAGATTACAGAGGAGGAGAATTAGATCCTGTAATTGAATAGGCTAGCCATGAATTTTTGTCTGATGATAGTTTAGATCTTCTAGACATGGCTAAGATTACTGATATGATAGAGAAATTTTAGGGCAAATATCCAAACATAGCTTTGGGGTGAAGATGAACAAAACCCAGATGCCAGAATTTCAATTTTGACACATAGTAAAATTTTGAGATTTTGACCCAGTTGAGGTCTGCAGCCCCATAGCTCCACATTTTCATGTAGCTCCACAGGTCCGCAACTCTGCAGGTCTACAACTCTACAATTTAGAGTTGCACTGATAGTTGACTACCAGTTCCAAAAATAGCACTTCCCATACATCAGGAGTGCATTTTGATGGCAAGTTAACTCTGACACATGCTTAGTAAAGGGCTAGCTTCTAATTTTGGCATCTCCATGCACTTCCACTTCAATTGATGGCTTCCTCCTACTTTCTCTCTCATACTTTAATTTTTTTTGACATGTAAAGGGCTCATGCATCCAATTAATGAATAAAATATGGATGAAGTCCCTCTAAGCACCAGTTAGATTGTTAGTTTGTATATATTTAGTTCGTTTTAATGTTTTAAAATCATTTTATTGCATCAAGATATCTCTCACTCTCAACACAAATTGAGGAGATGATTTCTTATAAATACCCCATTGTAAAATGTAATAAAGGCCGCCGTTATTATGCAATAAAATTATGCTTTTGGTGCTAGCATTCAGAGTGTAGTTATTCTTGCCTGAATGTGTCATTATTTTATGGATTTTATTCATGAGATTGTGATTGAGAAAAAGGTTTATTGTGTTTTTTCTAGTTTTGCAATCTTTTAGTTCTAGTGTTTGCTTCATATATATGAATTTTGCTGACATAACGAGCTTGAGAAGAGATCACCCGATTGTGTCTACATAGCTTTTTGTCTCGCATGAGTGCACTTTCCATGGCCTTGCAATTTGATGAAGAGTGAAATATCATTTGATTTGTTAAATTTTCTCACTAACAATTGCATCAGTGGATTCTAGGAAGCACTACTCCTATTTTCATTGGTGTCCTACCAATTTCTTCGAAGGTTTAACTCATAGCGTGTTGTGTTCTATAGCTTATATCAATTTAGGAATTTTAATTTCAAGTCATTTGATTTCATGTTATTTGTTTTAAGTTTTTTTATTTTCTTTGCTAACCCCTTGTTAAAATAGGACCTCGTAGTAGCTACATTGTTAGGGTTGCATTCGTTAAAAAATAGAAAATACAAAAATATTGTTCTTTTGGTGTGATATTTTGAGACAACGAATAGTTTTACTTCAATTCTGAGATAAAAGAGTTTTAGAACCAGTAAAGGCCTCCTCATGAACACTCACATTTATCTTCTATTAAGCAAATTTTGGTATGTTGCAAGACAAATATTGAACCTTGGAGCAGATCCTTAAAAAGATTTTCTTTTCAAGAGAGGAATTATGCAATGGATTCCTACCATTGACCTCATGCAAAATGAATGCCCAAAAACACTATTAATAGCAAATTCTTAAGAACCTTGCTCCCCATCTATGCTATTAGAGTTTTAACCATCCAAGATTTGAGGTGTGTACCAAGAAACCAACTAACTTTTGAAGGAATAGTAGGAAGACTCATTGCATTTGAGTTGTCTAACTTTGACAACTACAGACGTGAGAATCTTGAATCTACTTTCAAGGCCAAGCTATCATTGAAAGACACTAAAGAGGTGAAACCAAAGAAGAAGAAGAAAAAGGTAAAATATGGATCTAGTGACTGCAACACAGATGAAGAAGATGTGGAATAGTTGGAAGCATTGTTGGTTAGAAGATTTCACAAAAGAAAAGGTAAATTCAAAAGTAAACTTCCTATCATATGTTTTAATTGCAATGAAGTAGGACATATTGTAGCGAGATGCACAGAGAAGAAGAATTAAAAAGAAGGCAACAAGAACAAGAATAGAAGAGAAGATGATAGCAGAGACTACAAAGATAAAGACAAAAAGTGTTACATTGTTGAAGAAGAAGATTCTGATGAAAATGATGATGAGGTAGTCTATGTAGCCATGAAGGATGAGTCAAATGAAGATGGGGCAACAACACTAGTAGCCTGTGTGAACAAAAATGACAAATGGATCATAGATAGTGGATGCTCACATCACGTGATAGGAGAAAAAAGTAAGTTTGTTACCTTTACTCAATATGACAGAAATAGTGTTAGATTTGGAAATGATGCTCCATGTCAAATCAAAGGAAAAGGTTCTATTAAACTTACAAAGAAAATTTCATGTGATAATGCATATTATGTTGAAGGATTGAACTACAATCTATTGAGTGTGTCACAATTAGGCAATATAGGTTGTAAAGTAGAATTTGGAAACAAATCTGGCAAAATGTATGACATTGATAGAGATTTGATAGAAAAAGGTGAACAAAATAGGAGTAATTTGTTGTACCTAGATATGGAAGATGCATATTATTTTGTTGTTAGATTTGATGATGTGTTATTATGGCATAAAAGACTATGTCATGTTAACTTTGATAATCTAATTAGCATCAACAAAATGAAGAAATTCATAGGTTTTCCTATGCTAAAGAAGCCTAAAAATATAATCTACAAACAATGTCAACTAGGAAAGATGACCAAATCAAGTTTCAAAAGAAAAACCTACACTTCCAAAGAAGTACTAGAGTTAGTGCATACTGATTTATGTGGCCCAATAGAAGTGTAAAGCTACCAAGGAGACAGATATTTAATGTTTTTTGTGGATGACTACTCTAGGATGATGACTGCCATGTTCTTAAAACAAAAATTTGATACATTTGAAATGTTTAAGTGGTATATGGCTAGGGTTGAGAAAGAAATAGGAAAGAGTCTAAAGTGCCTAAGATCAAACAGAGGAGGACAGTTCACATCAAAAGAGTTTGAGACATTTTGCAATGACAAAGGAATTAAAAGACAAACATCAGCACCAAGGACTCCACCTCAGAATGGCATTGTAGAAAGAAGGAATAGATCAGTGATAAACTGTGCCAAAACATTAATGATGGAGAAAAATTTTGCTCTGAATTACTGGAGAGAAGCTGTAAGTACAGCTGTCTGTACCCATAATCGAGTACAAGTCAAGAGAGGTAAAAATGCAACACCTTTTGAATTATGGTATGGTCACTCACCCAATGTAAAATATTTCAAAGTATTTGGTTGTAAATGTTATATTCTTAAAGATTCTAGAAATTGAAAGTTTCATGCAAAGAGTGATGAAGTCATATTCCTTGGATACTCCACTAGAAGTAAAGCATATAAGTGTTTGAATACTAATACTAACAAGATTGTGGAGAGTGCAAATGTAAATTTTGATGAGCATGCAGAAGCTTAGATTGATGCAACTAAAAAACTAGAAGAATACAAATCCTTTTTATACTTCTATGAAGGAATGCCTACTGAAGAAGAAGCTGCCAATTAGTTTGGGAATCAACAAAATTTTTTAGTATCAGCCAAATCAAAGCTAATGAATGTCAAGCTGCATTCAGAAGCTGAGTTGCAAAGTGAAGATAATGTGCATTCTAATTCTGAAATCAGTACACATAAAAGAGATGATGAAATATTTGAAAGAAATGTGCACAGTGACTCTGAAACTAAAAGATCAAATATGGAAAGAAGGACAAAACCAAGATTATCCAAGTATGTGAGAATACATCACCTTGATGAACAAATCATTGGAGACAAGGAAGCTAGAACAATGACAAGGAAAAAACTAAGAAATGAATCATGTCTACTGAGAAAGATTGAGCCCAAAACAATGAAAGATGCACTACAAGATGATAATTGGCATAAAGTTATGGAAGAAGAAATAGATTAGATAGAGAAGAACAAAACTTGGACCTTAGTTCCAAGACTAGCTGATAAAAATGTGATTGGTACCATATGGGTATTTAGAAACAAGCTAGATAAGAATGGTGAGATTACGAAAAATAAGGCCAGACTAGTTTGCAAAGGCTATGCACAAGAAGAAGGACTGGATTATGGAGAAATATTTGCCCCTATTACAAGGATGGAAGGAGTGAGAACACTACTTGCATATGTTGCCTACAAAGGTTTTAAAGTCTACGAAATAGATGTAAAATTTTCCTTTCTGAATGGTATACTGGAAGAGGAAGTCTACATAGAACAACTAGAGGGATTTGTTGATGAAAACAAGGATATGGTTTGCAAATTTCATAAAGCACTCTATGGTTTGAAGAAAGCACCTAGAGCATGGTATGAGAGACTGCACAAATATCTTGTGAAGATTGGATTTGAGAGAACAGATGACAACAACAACCTGTATATTAAGGCAAAAAAAGGTAATGATATTCTGATATCTAGAATCTTTGTTGATGATATAATATTTGGAGAAAAAGATGCCCTATGCAAAGATTTTTCTGATCAAATGAAACATGAGTTTGAGATGTCAATGTTTAGAGAAATCAAATTCTTTGTTGGAATGCAACTACATCAACTGAAGCATGGAATATTTGTGACCCAATCAAAATATATCAAGAAGATACTCAAGATATTTGGCATAGAAGATTCAAAACTAGTCAGTATACCAATGGTAACAAGACATAAGTTATCCAAGAATGATGAGTCAACCAAATTAAATTAGACAATGTACAGATCAATGATTGAAAAGTTGTAGTATGTTCTGTATAGTAGACCAGACAATACATTAGCTATTGGAAAAGTGGCAAGATTTTCTACAAATCCAAGATAAAATCATCTAATGGTAGTAAAAATAATATTGAGGTACCTAAAAGGAACAAAGACTTTGGATTATATTATAAGAAGAGTGAAAAGTTTGAGTTAAGAGCTTACACTGATGCAAATTAGGGAGGTAATATTGATGATAGAAAGAGCACCAGTGGAGGAGCACTTTTCTTAGGTAAAAGATTGGTTACTTGGACTAGCAAAAAGAAAAGTTGTACCTCACAGTCCATAGTAGAAGTTGAATATGTTGCTACTACTATCAACTGCACCAATATTGTATGGAATTGTATGGATCAAACATCTGCTACAAGGTATGAAGGAATAGGTAACTGAACCTATGATACTCTATTGTGATAACACAAGTGCCATAAACATATCAAAGAATCATGTGATGCATGCCAAAACAAAGCATATTGCGTATCACTATATAAGAGAATTGGTGGAAGACAAGCAAGAAAGGATGGAATATGTCAGCTCAAAGAAACAAATTGTTAACATCTTCACAAAAGCACTACCTAAAGATGCATTTGAGTATCTTAGAGGTAAGTTAGTGTTGATACCCCTATCCAAGGTTGTTTGAGCAATATCAAGATTTCCCTACATCAAATGAGTTGAATGATTTAATATTGCAAATTGATGTAGAGGATACTTACTTTAGGTTTTTTCCTAAAGTAACTAAAGTGTTGAAGCTCCAAATTAGTCACAAGTAAGGTGACAAAGGGAGAAATTGGAGTTCTTGCAAATGCTACACTTGCATGTTAAGATGCTAAAATAGTATGTCTTTGGCATTGTTGTCAAAGAGGGAGAAATACAAGAAACTGATCAAATCTACAGAATCAAAGGAAGAAGTAGTTGATATCAAAATAGTAGAAACTAATCAATCCATACAAAGGGAGAAATAGTAGTTAAGAAGAGTAGAATTGATCAAAGTGGTAAGCTATAGAAAGAGGTAGTCATACAGGAACTAATTAGACATGTAGAAGGAGAAGAAATAGAAAAAATAAAATAATAGCTAAGAGGGAGAAGTAGAAGCAAAGAAATCAAGATAGTAGATCAAAGAGAGAGATGTGAAAACTGATGAAAATAGCAATGGTAACACAATTTCTTTTTGACATTTTTTTTACTATTCTAACCTAGTTAACATTTTGATAACTTGGTTGATCAATTTGGTTTGTCATCAATGCCAAAGAAGAAGATTGTTGGAAATTTGATTAAATAGATCATTGTTGAAGAAGGAAGATTATTTGCAAAGAGGGAGATTGTTGATAAAGAATGTTTTCAATCATTTTTTTGTCACTGATGTCAAGCTTGCTATTTTTTGGAATAGAAATTTCTTATACGATCCACGTACTATCACTTAGTTAATTGATGAAGAGGATTTAATCAACAAGATGTAACAAAAGTACCTAAGGGAAAGGTTGAGTTATGGTTTTGTAATGAAGTGCAATGATTAGTTAAGATAATGGTAAAATAATGAATTGATAATATACTTGAAGAAACAGAGGTTGGCCACAATTAGAAACTTTAGAAGTATAAGTTGTAACAAGGCTATCTGCAAAGCTTAACTAAGTTCATTAGTGAGTGCCGAGCAAGCTAGTTTATGCCGAGCAGATTTTCAGTTAGTGCCAAGCAAATGAAAAATCTAGTGTGTGTCGAGTGATACAAAAGGAGTCGAGCAAGTTTAGGTGCCAAGCAAGTAATAGGTGCCAAGCATCATAAAAAACTTAGTGGATGTTGAGTGAACCCATAGTAGGTGCCAATCATCAGTAAAACATAGTTGGTGCTGAGTAACACAGTATGTACCGAGCACCAAAATTTTAATAGTGCTGAGCTACTACATTATTTGAAAAGTCAAAGATTCACCAAATCTAAGCTGACAAGTTTGTTTCCTTGAATTTTGTGACCCAGATGGAGGATAAAGATGATGAGCTAGTGGCATAGAATTTTAGGTAAACCATTTTTGGGTGAATTTAGGAGGATTCTTCATAATGTTTCTAGAAGGAACAAGATATGGGGTAGACTCATTGAATCCTACCTAATCCATTGAAACAAAATTAAAAGTAGGAAGATTTGAGAGGGAAAAGTATTCTAGACTTCTATTTAAGGAGTCACAGACCAAGAAGCTAGAGTTACTGAGTCAAAGTTATTGAAGGGTGTCAAGGAGAAGGCATTGAGAAGAAGGAAGAATAGAGAATAGAGACTCTACTTTGATAAGTGGTCATATAGGAGATTGCACTAGTACATCGAGCATGAAGACTCAAGAAAATGAAGCAAGAGGATTCTTTATAATGTTTCTAGAAGGAACAAGATATGGGGTAGACTCATTGAATCCTACCTAATACATTTGAACAAAATTAAAAGTAGCAAGATTCAAGAGGGAAAATTATTCTAGACTTCTATTTAAGGAGTCACAGGCCAAGAAGCTAGAGTTGCTGAGTCAAAGTTGTTTAAGGGTGTCAAGGAGAAGGCATTCAAAAGAAGGAAGAATAGAGCACAAAGACTCTACTTTGATAAGTGGTCATATAGGAGATTGCACTGGTACATTAGGCATGAAGACTCAAGGAGATGGAAGGAGGAGGATTCTTCATAATGTTTCTAGAAGGAACAAGATATGGGGTAGACTCATTGAATCCTACCTAATCCATTCGAACAAAATTAAAAGTAGGAAGATTTGAGAGAGAAAAGTATTCCAGACTTCTATTTAAGGAGTCACAGGCCAGGAAGCTAGAGTTGCTAAGTCAAAGTTGTTGAAGGGTGTCAAGGAGAAGGCATCAAGAAGAAGGAAGAACAAAGCATAGAGACTATGCTTTGATAAGTGTCCATATAGGAGATTTCACTGGTACATCAAGCATGAAGACTCAAGGAGATGGAGCTTGAAAGGAGGACAAGCTGTCAGAGCTGAAGAGACTGAAAGCTAGGCAATGTTGTGAGCTAAATAGAGATCTAAAATTTGTAATCTAAGTTGTGAGTTGTATCAAGTCAAAAGCCCTTGTTGTTACTCTCTAACAATTGCATCAATTAGGGTAAAATCCTATGGACTTAGGTTGGTTTAATAGCCATTTGTAAATCCTTTAATAGGGTGTCATTCCAAGTGAATGTTCTAAAGTCCTCTAACTAGACCCACTTCTAACAAGGTGGTTAAATCCTTTAACTAGGTCGCATTTAACAGTGTGTTGTAGCCTTTAATAGGATAGGCCTTTCACAGTGCATCACTTCAGAAGGGTGAAAATTGAGTAGCATGTTACTAGTGGTTTTTCCTGAATTGGGTTTCTATGTAAATCATTGTGTTATGTGTTGATCTTTCATGTGTTATTCTTGAATGCTGATTTTCAGTAACTTTCTAAGTAGGAAAGTTTAAGCTTGGATGTATAAACAGTTTAGTGGGATCACTTTACTTTTAAAAAGTATTATTAGGACATTTGGACCTTGAATAACTAATTCAACCCCCTCTCAGTTATTCTAAACCATTCCTAACAAGTGTATGTTGAGCTCACTAGAGCATTGAAGATGGTTTTTTATGTCTACCCAGCATTCTAGAGTTTGCCTAGTTTAGAAGTTAGTGTCTAATGAGTTCACTCAGGTGCTAAAGGAAACTCACTTAATGAGTGTTAACCAAGATCACTTAGTTAATGAAAGAAATGTTAGATGGAACTAGTGTTAACCAAGCTCACTTGCTTACTAAAGGAACATTGAAAATATTCAATGTTGATCGAGTTCACTTGGTTAACATAGGAAAACCATTTTTGAGTTAGTGTCTACCGAAAAGGTTTTAAAATTTAAAAGAAAAAAGAAAAAATTAATTAATTAATTAATTAAAAAAAATTTCACCTCCCTTCACCTCCGCACATGCATGCACTGAGGCACGACGTGCTTTGCATTTTGCACGTGAGGGAGAGAGAGGGCTATATAACCCTCCCTCCCCCTTGTCTCATTTCATTTTTTTTCTCACGGGAGGTTGAAGGAGGGAGAGGTAACTAGACCCCTCTCCCCCCCCCCCCCTCTCTCTTGCATTGCATGCCCTTATGGGCATGTGCACATATGTGTAGCACCCTTTTTGGGCACATGCGTGCTATAGCATGGTGCTTGCATGATGCCTTTAGTGGTGCAATCTTGACAAGGGCATATTGCAAAAGACTTTGTACTTGAGGTACATTGATATTCACTAAACATTGTCTTTGGCATGAGATGTCAAGGAAGGAGAAGTTTGCTATCATATAGAAATTTTCTAAATAGAAGGAGATGTCAAAGAGAGAGAATGAACTTGGTCTGATATCAAAGGCATAGTTTGCTATCAGAAGAAGTTGCAGTAGACTAAAGTTTTCTGACAGAGGGAGAAACTTAAGGTAGAAAGAGTTCACACTAATAGAGGGAGTTCTCATGAATGAGAATTAGAATGAAACTAAGGATATGTTCCTTGATGTTTTCCTTACTCTAAAATTTTTATTATGCTATGACATGTTGTGATTCCATCAATGCCAAAGAGGGAGATTGTTGAAACAATTGATTAATTGTGTATTTTCTTTGATGTTACAAAAAATGTCATATCATCACCAGTCACTATATTATGAGCTCACTCGGGTATTAAAGATAGTTTTTTGTGCCTACCAAGTATTCCAAAGTTTTCCTAGTTTAGAAGTCAGTGTCTATTGAGTTTAGTTAGGCACCAAAGGAAAGTCTATGGAAGATGAGTGTTAATTGAGCTCACTCGGTTAATGAAGGAAATGTTAGATGGAACCAGTGATAACTAAGCTCACTTGGTTACAAAGGAACTTTGAAAATATGTAGTATTGATGGAGTTCACTTGGTTAACATAGGAAAATCATTTATGAGTTAGTGCCTACCAAGTAGGGTTTGCCAATGAAGGATTTTCTTGTTTTGGCATATTAAGTTCAATTGATTTATCTATTGGTTCTAGCCAACTGAGGAGATGAATATTAATTATTTTAAGTTGTATTCTATTTTACTTGAAAATATGAAAGATATAAATATAAGGTCAAGTTGAGGATTAGAAAGTGTGTGTGAATGCATGGAAGAGAATTGAAGATTTGATGATGCTAAGAAGAAGCAAATTAGAAGGATACACAAGATATCCTTGAGAAGATGAAAAGATATATTTGATCAAGAAGGATCAAGTATACAAGCCAAAATTGAGATTTGTAATCAGCAATTCAGTTGCATTAGAAATCAGGTCATGTCATTGTTACTCTCTAACCATTGTAGCAATGATCTAAATCTCTTAACAAAGTTGGCTTAACAACTATTTCTAAATCCTCTATCAAGGTGGCATTTCTATTGAATTTTTCAAAGACCTCTAACAAGGCCACTCCTAAAAAGGTGATTAAATCCTCTAATGGGGTCACACCTAACAATTTAATTTTTTAACCTTTAACAGGATTGGCTCCTAATAGAGCTCAATTCAGAACAATGAAAATGAGTAACTAGTTGCAATTGGTGGCTTTTCCCAAATTGGGTTTCCACATTAAAATCTTGGTGTCAAATGTGTTCACGATATTTTTCTTATGTGTTTGCAACTAAGTTAAAATAACAATAATCATAGATAACATCTTAAGATTTTCATGTTAAGTATTTATTGAGTATTTTTAGTATTTATCGAGTTACAACATTTTTTGTGTGTTTGTTGAGCTTCAACAGAATTTATTTTTTAGAGTTTATTTTTTACTGACATCTAAGGGATCTAGGAAATATTTTAGTGGTAACTAATTCACCCCTCCCATCTTAGTTACTCTTATATTTCCAATAGATTAAGTTTTGGGAGGATTTGTTGTGCATTTTTTTACTGATGAGAAGAGAGATCTAAATATATCTAATGATTCATATTCTTTGTTCCTAATCATGTTAGATACAATATTCATGTTGAGAAGTAGTTCTTTATGAAAGTATTTCTTCATCTCTAAAAGTCTCTAACTCCATGGTCAAAGATCTATATCAAGAGAAGGATACATATTCACAAATATATATATAGAGAAAATATAGTAGAGAAACATTGAAGACTAAGGCTTAAAGACAAAATGCAGATCATGATAATGGGATACAATGAGAATTGGTTGAATTTTAATGAAGGAGAAGTAGATAAATCATCAAAAATGGTGAAAGAACCAAGTCAAAGTTGGTAAAGACCAAAGTTGAAATTGAATGGACGAATCAAAATACACTTAATCATCCACATCATCAAGTTGAATAGTCAAGTCACCTTGGAAATAAGTCACGTCCATTAGATGAAGACCAAATTAATAGATAATATTTTATGAAAAAATTATAAACTATCTAAAAATGTATCTTATTGACCATCAAATCAAAGAAGATCTACGAAGCTTTTCATGTTACTATATAAAGATGCTCAATCGTTATTCTATGTGACATAAAAACATGAAGGAACATGTCCAGTGGGCCATCACATTTCATGAAGCATAGTTAGAATCTAGTCACTAAGTGCCACAAAGGAAAGAAAGTAAATGTTAGATTATCCAAGAAATGGAATACTTCCAACTATTCACCATGGTGTGCCTAGTTTGAAAAAGGTGACCCACATCATGAAACAAAGAGACCTAACATCATTTTGTTACCACTGTCAAGTCAAAAAGAGACCCACAGATGTTGTTATCTTGCTATATGAAGTTGCTGAAACATTATTCTATGCAAAAAAGTGACAAGGGGGACCCAAGGGGGAAGTTATAAAGGAAGTCATAATGTTTTAATCTCAACCGTCAATTTGAGATCAACGATGGGAATTTGAAAATATAGTGACAGATGGAATATGAAATACATAGGTTTGGCATGAAACAACAAAAAATGAAGAATAAATGAATTTCTATAGGATTTTCTGAGACTAATGAAGATGAATAGTCATAGTGTGTTTTTAGGAATATCATGGATTCATAATCATCAATAAAAGAGATAGCAGTTGCTCATATCATGATACAAATTGGATATTTCCATATTTTATTCTTTATTATATGATTGTTTCTCTACCAAAATTTAGAAATGATAACAATAGAATATAGATGTAATCATTTTTTACATATCAAGGGTCGGCAAAACTTGATGGTGAATTGGTCTATAATTCCATTTACAATATTTTCTTGTCATGTTTTATTGCCCATATAAAGATTAGTTCTGCATTAAGAGTTGAAAGATAATTATATGTGATCCTATGATAATCAAGTGGATTCCATTTCATTTTGATATTTTTAGTAGAAGTGATTCCATTTACTTTCCTCATAAATGATTCTGCTTCCTCTCTTGTTCATGTCATATCATGTCAGATAGTTTCATTCCTTTTCATATTTAGATGATTAAGACTACATTCAAAATAGAAGTTAAGGGTTGGGAATCCCAAGATAGTCTATTACAGTCATTCCATTGGGTGTGATAGGTTGTCCAAATCTATTTTTCCTGAATTTTTTGTACCTACAAAAAATTTGGTTATCCTTTACTGCTCTCAGGACAAGAGCTTATAATATCAAGACTTCTAATTTCATAAAAACATATTCATAGCATATCATTGCAAATCATAGGGAGCTATACCTAATTAATTTAGAGGGTAGTGATAGAATTATTATACTGACCCATTTGTTTGTAAACATTCTTTTGTTTCCTCACATTTTGGACATCTAGAGTCAACATAAAACCAAGTTAGAAAGAGGGACAAACTATTAACCAACAATTTTTGGTGACTCTATTAGGGATATTCAGATGAAAGTTTTGAATAATTTTCCTTCAAATTAATTTGCAATCTAATTCCACATATTTGAGTTGCAAGAAAGGACTTGTGGTAGTGAAGTGTTTTCCATAAGTGCTTGATACTAGTTTTATAGCCTTAGCTTGCTAAAGAAAAGAAGAAAATTCAAAGTTGAAGACTGGTAAGATAAATATGAAAAACACCATTTATTCGAATGTTTGATACACTCTAGATTCCAAATATACTAGGAGTTCCAAGGAGAAAGGAAAGATTGATCCAATATACAAAGAACTCAAGAAGGCTAACTTCCCTCTCCTAGAAGACCTTTGCTAAAGAGGAAGGACACATGCAAGGGAATCTATAACCAAAAAAATCTAAGATACTCTCTTATCTATAGTGGTTCCTCCTAATAGAACATAGAGAAGTTGATCTTATGTTCCTCTGGTAGTCAGAAATCCCATTCCTCCTACTTTTGATGCTTTGTAGTTGATTGGTACAACACTTCCACTTTCTATTACTTTTTAGGAAAATTAGAATATTGTACCAGCACCTATGGCACAACCATAGGGAAATGCTATTGATCCTCTTTCCCTTGGGGCTAATAATAATCTGCCAAGAGCATCAAGGAAAAACTTTCCAAGATTTAATGGAGATAGCTCTACTTCTGCAAAACAACACTTGAGTTCTTTCCATAAAGTGTGTGGTGTAGTAAATCCTCAACATGAGGATGTAGCAGTTAGAATGTTTTTTGACACACTGGTGGACAATTTCATTGATTGGTTTCAAGACCTACTTGAAGGATGCATCACAAATTGGAACACCATGAAACAAAAGTTTGAGGAAAGATACAAAAGCATAGAAGATGCACAAACCTTGTTATTGCAATTGGCACAAATAAAAAAAGAAACCTCAATTTCTATAAGAGATTTCAATGCAAAATTCAATAAAATTCTCAAAAGAATTCATGTTGCAAGTGCACCTACTAATGATAATAAGAAAACTTTCTACATTAGCTCCATGCCACATAATCTAGGATACCATATTAGAAAAGAAAATGTAGCCAACTTACAAGATGCTCAAACACTAGTTGTAGAGATGGAGGATGACATGATAGCCTCTAGTAAGTGGAAAAGAGAGTTTCAATCTAGAACTATGAGAAATGCAAATAGTATTTCTAATACTATAGAAACCATGCTTTAAAAGTTATCTAATGAGCTCATCTCATTGAAGAAAGAAATCAATAGACCTACTTATCAAACTCATTAGAAAGGTTATAGAGATATAGATGGAGGTAAAATGTTACAAATACCACCTATTTAATAGAGAGTGGCAATTGAACCTACTCCAAAAAGAAAAAATATGTGTTCTTTTCATCTAAGAGTAGATCATGATGGAGATACATGTGCTAATATGATCAAATATAGATAGATGGTGGATACCAAAGAATAAAAAATTGAATATCCTAAAAGTGAGGATGATCATGCTCCTTGTGGCAACTCTAAAAATTATTTCTTGGAGTATGAATTAGATTCAAAAGTAGGAGGAGATTTTTTCGCTACTCTAGAAGAACCTTAGTTAATAGTAATGACCAAAGGTCAAAAAAATAGAAATCAGAACAACAACTCAGTTCCTATCAAGAATAATGCACCATCAAATAAAGTTGATAAAAATAGTAGCAAAGTAACTTCATCTTCACAAAAGGATTATAAAGGTAAGTCTACTCATTCCTTTGACATGGTACATTAATATTGTGAAGAAACAAGAATTCAAATATCTCTATTAGATTATTTGAAATCTAATCCTAATTAATTGAAAAGATTAGTTGAGCATTGTAATAGTAAAGAGACAAATCATGCTAATATTGATACCAATGTTGAACATCATAATAGGGCTAGAACCAGTGGAGCTTCTTTTGCTAATGAAGATTTTGCAATTCCTAGACTATTTCAAGAAGAAGAATCTACTATTTTAGCTACCTACCCAAACCAAAAGCCAGATCCTTTTTATATTTCTTTGTTCATCAATGTAAACAGATTGAGTAATTGCATTATAGATTCAGGAACCTCGGACAATGTAATGCCCATATTTGTAGCCAAAGCTTTAGGTCTTCCATTGACTAAAACTTTTGGTAGATGCTACTCAATGGATGCTAAACACGTGCCATTTCTAGGATAGATTAAAGATGATTAAGTTTCCCTTGCTGCTTATCCCTCTAAGAGATTAAAACTTACCATTCTAGTAGCAGACATCCCTACAAGCTATGGAATGCTCTTGAGTAGAATTTTTTGCAAAGACATGGGGCGAGAAATAAAATTAGATTGGTCTAGTGCCACTATACAAGTTGGAGGCAAAAAGGTGAAGCTAGAACCAGAAGAGAAAGCAAAATTCACTATGTTGAAATCAAATGATCCTAGATCTCAAATCTTGTATCATGAAATGTAGTTTGACAACTATATGTTGTTCTCTAGTACCCCTAAAATATTAGAAGAATTAGAACAAAATAAAGATGATCAATTTTGGACTCTGGAATTTGATGGTAGTTTTGTAAATGTTGGCTCAGGTGTAGGTGTAGTGTTGATATCACCTGATAGAGAAATTACTTGTTTTTCTTATAAGTTGGATTTCAAAAACACTAATAAACAAGAATTCAAATA
This sequence comes from Cupressus sempervirens, assembly GCA_028749045.1. Taxonomy (NCBI): domain Eukaryota; kingdom Viridiplantae; phylum Streptophyta; class Pinopsida; order Cupressales; family Cupressaceae; genus Cupressus; species Cupressus sempervirens. The sequence goes on along the minus strand of CM053784.1, from coordinate 611,579,992 downwards.
TCTCTATTAGATTATTTGAAATCTAATATTGATCAATTGAAAATATTAGTTGAGCATTGTAATAGTAAAGAGACAAATCATGCTAATATTGATACCAATGTTGAACATCATAATAGGGCTAGCACCTATGGAGCTTCTTTTGGTAATGAAAATTTTTCAATTCCTAGATTGTTTCAAGAAGAAGAATCTACTATTTTAGCTACCTACCCAAACCAAAAGCCAGATCCTTTTTATATTTCTTTGTTCATCAATGGAAATAGATTGAGTAATTGCATCATAGATTCAGGAACCTATGACAATGTAATGCCTATCTTTGTAGCCAAAGATTTAAGTCTTCCATTGACTAAAACTTTTGGTAGATGCTACTCAATGGATGCTAAACAAGTGCCATTGCTAGGTTAGATTAAAGATGATTAAGTTTCCCTTGCTGCTTATCCCTCTAAGAGATTGAAACTTACCATTCTAGTAGTAGACATCCCTACAAGCTATGGAATGCTCTTGAGTAGAATTTTTTGCAAAGACATGGGGGGAGAAATAAAATTAGATTGGTCTAGTGCCACTATACAAGTTGGAGACAAAAAGGTGAAGCTAGAAATAGAAGAGAAAGAAAAAATCACTATTTTGAAATCAGATGATCCTAGATCTCAAATCTTGTATCATGAAATGTAGTTTGACAACTATATGTTGTTCTCTAGTACCTCTAAAATCTTAGAAGAATTAGAAAAAAATAAAGATGATCAATTGTGGGCTCTAGAATTTGATGGTAGTTGTGTAAATGTTGGCTCAGGTGTAGGTGTAGTGTTGATATCACCTGATAGAGAAATGACTTGTTTTGCTTATAAGTTGGATTTCAAAAACACTAATAATACTATAGAATATGAAGCTCTCCTTCTTAGAATAATGACATAAAAACAAAAGGGAGTAAAAATTCTTAAAACACAAGGAGATATAGAGTTGGTAGTAAGCCAATTCAAAAATCAATATGTAGTGAAGAATTCAAGATTGAGAAACTACCATAGTAAGGTGTGGGATGAAATTGAGGGTTTTGATGCCTTCTCAATTACATTAGTACTTAGAGAATTCAATTCAAGAGATGATCCTTTGGCAATCTCTGCATCATTGCTCTTACCACACCCTCATTTCAAAAATCAAACCTATAAAGTAAAAGTTATATTCAAGCCTAATGTCCCTAATAATGAGGAGTCATGGTAGGTATTTGAAATAGTGAGGATAGTAGAAATCAAGAAATTTCTCATTGAATTTCAAGATGTATTTTCTTGGAGCTATGAATATCTGAAGAATTTTAGGGGTGGGAAGTTCAAACATGAAATCCCTCTTAAACTAGACACAACACCATTCAGATAGAAGTAGAGAAATTATAACCCTATTGTTGAAGGGGAAATCTTCAAGGAGATTGACAAGATGTTGCAGGCTAGGATTATATACCCTATTCATCATTCCACTTGGGTGACTAATATTGTACCAGTGAGGAAAAAGAATGGAGAAATAAGAATTTGTGTAAATTTTAGAAACTTGAATCAAGCCTCACTCAAGGATAACTTTTCTCTCCCTAATATGGATCATATTTTGCAAACTTTTGCAAGGTCAAAGATGATGTCCATGTTGGATGGATTTTTAAGATACAATCAAATTCAAGTAAATGAAGTAGATTAGTTCAAGAGTACATTTACCACACCATGGGGTACATTTTCATAGAATATAACACATTTTGGCTTAATCAATGCAAGAGAAACTTTTCAACATTGCAAAAATTTGGCCTTTGAAGGTTTGAAAGATAGAATTATTGTCATATATTTTGATGATTTGATAGTCTCTTCCAAGAAGAGAAAAGATCATATCAGAGATTTAGAAAAGGTGTTGTTAAGATGTAGAGGGCATGGTATTTCTTTGAACCCAAAGAAATTAGTATTGTGTATTATAGAAGGTAAGTTGCTTGGTCATATTGTATCCCAAAAAGGAGTAAATATTTATCCAAATAAGATTAGAGCTATACAACAACTAAGTCTTTCATTGAGTAAAACTAGAGTGAAGTCCTTCTTTGGATAGATAAATTGCTTGGGAAGATTTGTTCCTAATTTCTCTGAAATAGTTAAATGTATAGTTGATATGTTGAAAGGAAATAAAACTTTCAAATGGATGATGTTGGCAAAAGTGCTTTTGAAGATATCAAGGATGCCATTGCTAAAGCCCCTATACTTGTCCATCTTGATTGCACTAAGGAATTCATCATTTACTATTATGCCTTAGAACATGCTATGTCAGCCATATTGATGCAAGAAAATAAAGAGAGAATACAAGCCCCAGTAGCTTCCATGAGTATACCATTGAAAAATCAAGAATTGAGATATTTTCAAATGAAAATATATGCATATACAGTGGTGAGATCCCTCAAGAATTCCAGATTTTATGTGTTGCATTCTCATTCAATAATATATGTGCTAGATCATGTAGTTAAAAGTATTTTGACATAACAAGATGTTGGTTGCAATAATAGAGATGTGTGGATAGCCAAAGTTCAAGAATATCATATAGAAATAAAACCAACCAAACTTGTAAGATGAAATTCACTCTCTAAAGCCTTAGCAAATGATCAAAAAAGCAAAGAAGAAGATACTCCAAAAGATCTTATGATAAGTCTTCAAGATCCTTGGTTTTTGAACATTGCTTATTTTTTGACATGGTGAATTCCCTGATGGATTGACTACTAAGCAAAGGAGAGATCTAAAAACTAAAGCCTTGAAATATGTAATTCATGATGATGTCTTGTATAAGAGAGCTATTGATGAAACATCTCTAAGATGTATGGATAAAGAACATCAGGTGAATTTGTTAAGATCTTTTCATGATGAAGCATGTGGAGGACATTTTTCTAGCATTGTCATTGCATTCAAAATATTGAGACAATGTTATTATTGACCTAGTATGTTTAAAGATGCATATAAGTGGGTGACTAATTGTGAAAAAAGCAAGATGTTTACTAGTAAACCTCAATAGGTTTCCTTACCTCTTAGGCCAGTAGCAATTGAAGCTCCTTTCCATCAATAGGATTTAGATTTTATAGGTCCAATTAATCCTCCCTCTAGTCAAGGGCATTCATATATATTGACTGCCACAGATTATTTTAGTAAATGGGTAGAGGCAAAATTAATGAAGAAGACTTCCTTAGAAATGGTATGTGAGTTCCTCAAAGAACATACTCTACTTAGATTTGGAGTTCCCATGTAGTTAGTAATGGATAATGCATCTTATTTTTCCTCTTCAGAAATCATTAAGTTTTTCTATGATAATGGTATTCAAATTAGTCATTCCTCTAATTATTACCCTCACGGAAGTGGACAAGCTGAGTCCATTAATAAGAACCTGATTAATATTTTGAAGAAATTGGTTTCAGTTAATCAAAAAGGTTGGCATAAGAAAATTCATGATGCTTTATGGGCTAATAGGACCATACCTAAAAGGGCTATTGGGATATCATCTTTTGAATTGGTGTATGGAGTGGAAGCTAATTTGCCACTACCATTAGAACTAGTTTCTTGTAAATTGAAAATTACAATTGAAGATGTTGTCTTCCAACATGGATTAGAGAAAAGGATCTTGTATCTTACTAAACTACAAGAAGAGAGAGAAGAGATGGTTGACAAGATTACTGAACATCAAGGAAAGATAAAGAAACTATTTGATAGAAGAGAAAGGCCTAGAAAATTTATGGAAGGTGACTTGGTGTTGTTATGGGATAAGAGACATGAGCCAAGAGGCATGCATTCCAAATTTTAGTCTTTGTGGAAAGGAATTTTCAGAACACACAACAAAATCAAAATAATTCTTTCAAATTGGCATATCCAATTGGAGAAACCCTATCATGTTCTTATAATGGGCAGGATCTAAATTTGTATTAAATGCAAAATTGAAAATAGGTAACCCCTAAGTAGTAGATAGATAGGTAGGTTTTCCTTTCTTGCATTTTGCTCAGTTTAGTTACTTGTTTTCCTTAGGTAGTTTCTTGTTGCTTTATTAGTTTAGCCTATTCTTTTTTTTTCCCAAGTTGTTAGACTTGTGTGGAACTAGAGATTAATTGGATTCTTTCAAGCATTATCATGCTTAAGTCCCCAGATAGAGCCAGTTGTTGCCCAAGTTTCAATCTATATCTTTTCTTAAGGGTTTTTGAGTCAAGTCAAAAGTTAAAGTTTTGAGTCTGAGTCTAGTTTTCCCTTATAATGGTTGTTTTTCTCATCTCCCTTTAAGTTAACCTAATGTAGGAATATGAGCAATACATTATTTCTTGGCTACGTGATTAAGTTTGCGAGGGTTTGTTATGCATTTTTTTCTGATGAGAAGAAAGATCTAAATATCTCTAATGATTCATATTCTTTGTTCCTAATCATGTTTGATACAAGATTCATGTTGAGAAGTAGTTCTTTATGAAAGAATTTCTTCATGTCTAAAAGTGTCTAACTCCATGGTCAAAGATCTATATCTAGAGAAGGATACATTTTAATAGATATATACAGAGAAAATATAGAAGAGAAACATCAAAGACTAAGGCTTAAAGACAAAATGAAAATCATGAGAGTGGGCTACAAAGAAAATTAGTTGAATTTGAATGTAGGAGAAGAAAATAAATCATCAAAAATGGTGAAAGAACCAAGTCAAAGGTGGTAAAGACCAAAGTTGAAATTGAATAAATGAATCAAAATACGTCTAATCATCCACATCATCAAGTTGAATAGTCAAGTCACCTTGGAAATAACTCATGACCCTCAGATGAAGACTAGATCAATGGATAATATTTTAACATGGAATTATAAACTATCTAAGAATGCATCTCATTGACTGTCAGATCAAAGAAGATCTACAGAGGTTGTTATGTCGCTATATAAAGATGCTTGATCATTATTCTATGCGACATAGCAACATGAAGGCACATATCCAGTGGGCCATCACATTTCATGAAACATAGTCAGAATCTAGTCACTAAGTGCCACAAATGAAAGAAAGTCAATGTTAGATTATCCAAGTAATGGAATGGTGCCAACTGATCACCATGTTGTGCCTAGTTTGAAAAAGGGGACCTACATCACAAAACTAAGAGACCTAGCATCTTTTTGTTACCACCGTCAGATCAAAAAGAGATCCACGAATGTCACTATCTTAGTATATGAAGTTGCTCAATCATTATTCTATGTGACAAAGAAATAAGAGGGACCCATGGAGGAAGCTATAAAGGAAGTCATAAAATTTTAATCTTGACCATCAATTTGAGATAAATGATGGGAATTCAAAAATAAAGTGATTGTTTGAATATGAAATACATGGGTGTGGCACAAAATAGTAGAAAATGAAGAATAAATGAATTTCTACAGGATTTTATAGGACTACATGAAGATGAATAGTCATGGTGTATTTTCGGGAATATCATGGATCAAAATCATCAATAGAAGAGATAGCACGTGCTCATATCATGATATAAATTGGATATTTCCATATTTTATTCTTTATTATATGATTGTTGCTCTGCCAGAATTTAGAAATGATAACAATAGACAATAAATGTAATTTCTTTTTACATAACAAGGGTTAGAAAACTTGATGGTGAATTGGTCTATAATTCCATTTACAGTATTTTCTTGTCATGTCTTATTTCTCAGACATAGATTAGTTCTACATTAAGAGTTGATGAATAATTATATGTGATCCTATGATAATCAGGTGGGTTCCATTTCATTTTGATATTTTTAGTAGAAGTGATTCCATTTACTTTCCTCATGTATGATAATGCTTCTTCTCTTGTTCATTTCATATCATGTTAGATAGTTTCATTCATTTTTACATTTAGATGATTAAGATTGCATTTAGAAAAGAAGTTAAGGGTCAAGAATCTCAAGATAGTCTATTATAGTTATTCCATTGGGTTTGATAGGTTGTCCAAATCTATTTTGCCTAAATTGTTTATACCAACATACAATTTGGTTATCCTTTACTGCTCTCAGGTTACAATCTTATAATGTCAAGACTTATGATCTCATAAAACATATTCATAGCATATCATTGCAAATTATAGAGATTTGTACCTAATTGATTCAAAGGGCAGTGATAGAATAGTTACATTGACCCATTTGTTGGTAAACATCCTTTTGTTTCCTCACATTTTGGACATCTAGAGTCAAGGTAAAAACAAGTTAAAAAGATAGACAAACTATTAACCAACATATTTATAAAAATTTCAATATTCCTTGAATTTTTTGACCTTCCATCAATGTATATAGATACTTTTTTTTGTGGTTTCACAATGCATGCCCCATTTCTAGGCCCCTATTTTATTTTTTGGCTTTTTAGATCCTTAATCCAAGGTCCAAGTCTTTTCTAGGGTTTTTCTTAGTGTCCTCAGTCAAATTTGGGTCTCCACTAGAAAAACTAGATTTTGAAAGTCAAAATCTGAGAGCATATGTCTTTTTTGCAAGGAGAAAAGGTGCACCAATGCACCTCCCCAGGTGCACTAGTGTGCCAAAGTGATTAATAAAGGGCATCACCCTTTGTTATGCAGCACCAAGGGGTGCTTAGGACCCCAACTCTATATAACCCTAGGACCCCCCTCATTCCCTTACTTTTTTTTTCCTTCATCTACTTCCATCACTGTAGCACTGCACCTAATCAAGTGCACCTCCTCCACTTTTTCCCTACACAAAAACACAAAATAGTCTTAGAACTCAAAATTAAGGAGTGCAGTAGCGCACCTAATTAAGTACACTACTACTCACCTTATTTTTTTGCTTGCTTTGGAAAACCTAAGAATTTAAAACCTTAAACATTAAAAACAAAAGAAAAAATTAAGGTACATAGTAGTGCACCTAATTAGGTGCGCTATTGCACACCCTTAAAAAAAAAACACCCTTTATGCTTAAATTCATATAGGGTGCACTTTTTTGCACCCCATATTGTAAAATCATGAAAGGTACACTAGGTACACCTATCAAGTGTGCCAAGTGTGCCCTTTTTTACAAAAAAGGGTTAAAATTTAGGTTTTTTTGTGTTTTCAAGTAACTAGGTTTTTTGGGTCTTGGTCACATCATTATTAGGGTTTCATTTAATCATTTTTTTTTCAACTCCAAACTAATGGACATCATTTTTTTGAAAATTCAATGGATTCTTCATAGTCACCCCTCACTGGAAAGATGGTTCCAAAGCTCATAGTGTTAAAGTTTTAAGGTGTTCTGATCAAGTCACATTTTCAAGATGACTATTCAAAAATTTGGGACAATGAACTAGGTCACACAGATTTGGATGCATTCCTAGCATTGTGTAATAAACTCACATAAAGGTCTTCGATGATATTTTCCTTGATCTACTTAGGACTTGTTAACACAACATCACATCTAGTTTCAGTGCAGTCCTCAGAATTGATCATGACACTAGCAGAGAAATATGTTCCTAAAGAAAGGGTCGTAAAGAGCATAATTGGAGAGATCATCCTAGATCTCTGACCCAATAAGATAGAGAAGGTGTTCCATATTCCAAGGGAAAATTAGTTTATCAGATTGACTTATCAACAAGTTGAGAGATGGTACAGGGAACATGTTGATCAAGCTTCCAAAATCATTCAACCATCATACCTCATCAAGAAGACTCCTCTAAGGTGGAAAGAAAGTAAAGTGGATATGACAAGAGGTTACATGAAAGAGGATATTGGATATTTGAGCATACTCTTTAGTAGAGTCATGGGCTTGCCCACTTTTAGACATTTGAACACATGGATGGTCCATTTCATTGAGACTATCAAGACAACAAAGATTCTAATTGATTAGGCTTCCATCCTCAAAGAGAACTTGGGTGAGTAGCTAGTGGCAATGAAGAATAACCATAAATTTTACATGACATCATACTTAGTGTACTTGTTAGCAACAAGAGCAGTGGATTATCCAGTGCTTTATAAGAAGGGTAGCATGCAAGATGAAAATGCATGGCCCTACATAGCATATCCTTAGCTAGTAAGGAAGAAGCTTCTAAAGAAAATCAAGGTATATAGCATAGTGAATAATGCATTTATATTTGCAATAATCTAGTTCATTGAAGAGGATTATGCAAAGAAGATGTCAGAAGAGGCATTTGCTAAGATATCAGAAGTTGGAGCCTACTACATCTAGTTATGAACATTCATGTATTTGAGGGTAGTGAGTATGACTATCAACCCTAAGCAACTCCCTAGGTATCCCAATGACATACTTATTCTATTGGAGATCACTTAAGAACTCTTGTTTGCATATGAAAAAGTTAGGAAGTAGCACAAAATATGTTTGATATGGCCTATTACTATAGGACCTTTCAGTATGGTTCAAAGACAAGACATTCCATCTTTTAAGTCTGAATGGGATCAGTATCCCTTAGAAGAATATAATTCTCCTCAACCCTATTTTGATAACATCAGAAGACTGTAACATCTATCTAGCAAGATATTTCAGCATGAGGATGCAATTGAGGATCATTGGATGAACACAGTGACAACTATGATATTTGCATAAGGGATTATTGTAGGATGAATCAATATTTGGAAGAGAGTGCTTTGAAGATAAAGATTCCATTGAAGATCATGCAACAAGATATAGAGGATCTTCTTGATCCATTGTTCAACAAGGATACGATTGGTGATAGACCTATCATGAATGTCAAGATTGACAAAGAAGAAAACTCAGACATTAATCATAGGGCAAGGCAAGTCATCAAATTGACAAAGGATTAGATTAAGAGACCTTTCAAACTTGATCCAATTCCTCAAATGGTGGTCTTCCATGCTCAAGCCCACCCAACTAAAGGTCAAGGAGCTAAGGTCATAGTGCCTAAATTTACAGCCCAGTCACCAATAAGACTAGAAATAGTACACCAACTAGATAGACCAGTTGGGTATTATCGGGCTTAAAAGGGTAAAGGAAAGATGAAGAGAACTTCTCCTCAATGGGCCAATCTAAAAGAGGAAGTTACTCAGGCACCTCCATAGCAAGTAGAAGAAAATGTACAAGGGTTGCAGAATGTGGAAGCTACAAAAGCCCAAGACAATCCTCAAGTTCTGCCAGCTGAACAAAGCCAAGGAGAAGTAGAAACTAAAGTGTAAGAGGTGTCTCCACCCCAAAAAGAAGAAAAAGACTCCCCCTCTACTTCTAAGACAAGAAAGATCAAGACTCTTATAAAGAGGAGACAAAAGGCCACTAGGAAAGTGATTCCTTTCCCATCAACCCTTGAACCTATCCTAAAAGAAGTAGAAGAGGAGGAGGAAGAGGAGGAAAAGGATAATCTACCTTTGAATTGGAGGATTCATCTTGCAAGAGCCACAGAGTCAAAAAGGAGGAGAAGCTCCACAATCACACTGCCATCTATTCTTGGGCAACCCATTCAAACTAAAACATTAGAAGATGAAATGCAATAGTGGATAGATGAGTAGGATGTTGAGGGAACTAATGTCTTTCAAATGTCAAATTTTGATTTCATGCCCGTCGATACTAAATTGGTTTGGGATAAAATCAAAGATACTCCAACCAATCAACCTCAACAAGAGGATTGCAATTAGTTACCACCTGAGCTAAAAGGACCTAAGGTAGCTTCATCATCCCCAGTGCAAGTCACATTTTGTGTGGACAAGGGATTGGCTACCCCTCCTCCTCCAAGCACTAAAGGATAATAGGTTTAGATAGAACAAGAGGAAGAGCCACAACAAGCATCCACCAAGGAAGTGTTAGAGGAAGGGTAGATAAGTGAATAGCCTTAGCAAACTTCCCAAGACACCAAGGTAAGGACTATGGACTCTATAGAATAGAGACTCTCATCATGGATCTCATATAGAAGGAGAAGAATCCAAAAAGGGGAGATAAGGGAAAGAGTGTAGCTGAGAAAACTCCTTTGTCCTCAAAAGGAAAATCTCCAATGGAGCATATCCCAAGGTGGATGAGGAAAGAAGTGATAAGAAATAAGAAGCAATAATTCACCACAAAGGAAGAGGATAGGGTGGAATTAATAGAAGTCCTAAGGAAACCTAAATCATCACCAAAGGATGCATGGGCACTAGCCTTTATCATGAGTGATCAAAACTAGGACTTATTTTCTCACATGGCTATCCCTCTTCTACATTCAAATATTGAAGAATTGACTCCAAGGGATTATCAAATTAGGGAGATCATGCTTGGGAAACCTACCTTGGATACTACTAAGATGATGGTTACAACAAGGATTAAAGAAGTATTCAGGAGCTTAGAATAGGATGGGAAGAATTGATAACACTTTAGTGACAAAATGAGATACTAAAAGGATATCTAAGAAAAGTTGTTGGTCCCTTAGATCCTACAAACTCTAACGAAACCTTGAACACAAAAATCAAGAGAAGAGATAGGGTAAAAGGCCAATTGGATCCATTTTTGAAAGCTTGTCAACAATGGTGAGAAAGTTTTGAGGAGAAAGGTGTCTAGATTATACAAGGAAATCTAAAGCTCCTACACCATATACAAGATAATACAAATAGGCTAGTCACCATTTTGAATCAATATTTTGGTCTGATGGATGAAGTACATACCTGGGGCAAAGATTTGTAGACATTACAGTCTATCAAAGGACAAAGGTATCAGATGTTGATGGAAGAGTATACAGCTGAGGAGTTAGATAAAATAGATGATTGGATAGAGAAAATTGTGGATGCCAATAAAGTAATGCAAATATTACACATGAAGATTCTCAATCTCAAGGATCAAACTCAAGAGTCAACTTTGGAGGCAAAGAGGCATTATAGTGATGCATGTTTAGACATTTTTGAGGATGATTCTAGGGAGAAGTTAATACTAGTAGAAGTAGTAGTTGAGAAGTTTTGAAAAACTTTTGAGGAAGTTGCTAATGATGATGACATTAGGCAAGCATTTAGAATAGAGGAGGCATTATTAGAATTAGATGTAAAACTCAGAGATTTTTGTGGAGACTCATCTTGAGGTGGGCAACTACAAGCATAAAGTGAAAGAAAAATATGAAGCCTTAGATTTTCCATATGCAGCTTAAGTCATTGAGATTATCAAGAAATTCAAGGGAAAATACCCAAACATGGCTCTAGTATAAAGGGGAAAAAAACCCAAAACCAAAATTTCAATTTTGACACTCAATGAAATTTTGCATTTTTTGAACTTGCCTCTGAGGTGCACTGGTGCAGTGGTATGCCAGGTGTGCTAGTGTGCTAGGTGCGTAGGTACACTTTTTCAATGGTTTTCTAGAAGATTTTGAAGAAGTCAAAGATGTGTCAGTAGTTAACTACCAATTCTAAATTTAGAATTTTCCATGCATCAGAAATGCATTCTGACAGCAGTTTAATTCTGGCAGATGCCTAATGAAGATGGAGTTTCTATTTTTGGCACTTCCAAACACTCCTACATTGACTTATGGCTCTCTCCTTATTTTCTCATGTTTTCTTTGTTTTGAGACATGTAAAGGCTCATCCATCCATTTAATAACATAAATATGGATGGAGTCTTACTAAGCACTGGTTAGATAGTCAGTTTGTACATAAATAGATTTGTTTTATTAATTTAGAAGCATATGATTGCATAGAGATATCTCTCACTCTCAACGCAAATTGAGGAGAAGATTTTTGATAAATTTAGGAATATAATATGTATTTTAGGCCACCATTATTTTGATGCAATAATATATGTTGTTGGTGATCACATTTGGAGTGTAGTGATTATTGCCTAAGTGTGTTATATTTTTTGAATGTATGTTCATGAAGTGTAATTGAGCCAAAAGTTTTATTGTGTTGTTCTAGTTGTGCAATCTTTTAATTATGGTGTTTCCTATGGGTCTACAAATTCCACTAACGTACTTAGTTCGAGAAGAGATTACCATATTGTTCCTACATAGCTTTTCATCTTGCATGAGTGCACTTTCTATGGCATTGCAATTTGATGAAAGTGAAACATCTTATGATTACTAAATTCCCATCAATGATTGCATTAGTAGAATTAAGGAAGTGTTGCTGATTCAAAATCTTATTTAAAATTTTTAACGAACCAACAAAGACCTCCTCATGAACACTCACATTTATCTTTAACTGAGTATATTCTAGTAGGTCACAAGATCACTTGGAACCTTGGAGTTAATCATAGATTAGCTTTTCAAGAGAGGAGTTTGAAAGGATTTGTGCTGTTATGCATCATGAAAAATGATAGCTCAAAATTTTTTACTTTTTGCTCTAACTTTTTGTTGTATATAATTTTCCATGAGTGCATATCTACACATACTTTTTTTATATCTAACAAATTACATCAAACTATTGTAATCATAGTAAGGTCCAACATACTCCATCAATTCAACAACCTTGTTGTAAGACACATCTATGTCATCCATCAAAAATAGGCCCAAACTATAATGCTTTTCTAGAGATCCTTGGAAATAGGATAAATAAAAGCCAAGATATTTTTTTTAAACAACTATGGATGCATAGGACAATTAGCATACAAGGATCACAAGGATCGCAATGGAAGACTTAACCAACAATCTCAACAACCAAAAAATCTCTGAACACTGCTACCAATTGACATGCTCAACTTAAAGATGAAACCAAAGATGACAATAGAACACATAATATTTGATCTATCAAAGTCTAGAAATACAAGCAGTCTTGAAGAGTACTCAAAACACCCAATTGCATTTTCTAAAAACAACGGAGATGCTCCATGTGTTCCATGTGAAAAAACATAACTAAAAATATTGCATGAGGAAGCACCTCTCCATGAGAGATATAACACCATGCCATGTGAGGAACTAACCCATTGCATGAGGAAATACTTGGTCCAATAGCCAAAATACACTGCACTAGTGATGAGGTTTGCATGAGGAAGTACAATGAGTCACACAAAGAAATGCAAGATCCTATGTGAAACTTCAAACTCTCATGCGAGAGAGTAAATCTCACATGAGGATTCAAAATAGAAAGCAAGAAAAACATAAGCTAGAAAGGTAGGAAAGATAATTTCCTCCACACCAAGGAGTACCAAATCCACAAGTTGAGGCTTGAACACTCAAACACAAGAGCAAAAAGATGGAAATACAAGTAACCATATAAAACATAGTAGTAAAGAAACAAACTAAAAGAAACATTACAAGTATAAAAACAAAAGAACAAATGTGTGGTTCCTACCAACCATAATAGCACCACGATACCTCAAAGGCCCTAGCTATCCCCCATGCATAACATCCCAAACTACCAACTAGATAGTAGGAGCTATCTTATGAGGGTGTCACTACTAAAATGTAATAACATCATAAGAACATGAAATCTACCATACTAAACAAATGAGCAATAGATACTCCTACTAAGTAAATCACATCATCTAATCATATATTAATATCATAATATAGAAATGAGTCAAATAAACTACATCATCTAAACATGATATCCAAGCATTCCAATGAAGGCATAAATCACAAGGAAACATACTTTGAATAAATTGAAATACCAAGTGAACATCAAGCATTGATCATACTAGCAAAATACCATCTCTATAAATTGGTCCCCAGTAGTGGTGTAGGTAGCTACACCTCCCAACCACATGAAACTTGTAGGTTCACTCCTGCTGTGCTAATGGAGATAATGATCCAACCAAAAACACACACAAAGAAAATGTCCATGGTTAACACTCACACTAGATAGTAAAGAGAATAGCAACCAAGATCATGAGGCAATGCAAGTGGATCAGGTCCTAGTTAGATACTCTATGGGTCACTATATAGGGGCTCATAGGAGGGTATGTAGCTTAGCATCGAATAGCCCAAGCTAGTGGTGGCAACTCTACTTCCCTAGGAAGGAGCACAATCCTATGTCCTCAGACTTAACTGAGTACTCACATAACAAGTGTCCTCAAACTTAATCAGGTGCTCACTTAACATTTTATTACCTTTCATTGACTACCTAGTTAATTTATTTAGTTATCACTTAATTAAAAAACTTCTTCATGCCAACCCTCTAGGCACAATAATCACTAAGTTGCAAGAGAGAAGCCCCCTCCATGCTACTCTACATACCCATGCTCATCACATGATAAGTACCTATAGGCATGTATATTCCCAACTCAACCCCAAATGAACATACTCTCTGTAATACAACTAGGATTTTGGGCCTCACAAGTCACCCAAAAAATACACATGAACATGCTTGTGTGTGGCACACCACCATCATGAAGATCATAACACAAGGGTTGGATGAGAGCACAAGTAGAAAATATCACTCAACCGAATACAAGCTTGGGATGAAAAATGAAACACACATCCCAATGCAACATAAAAGTAAAAAAATGGTCTAACATCCTACAGATGATCTAGGTCCACAACCAACATCATGCCAAGAAAACCTAAGAAAACTATATGGCACACAAATTGAGGTAAAAACCCTAAAACTCAACTTTGAAAATAAAACCCATTTGGTCTTAGGGCACAAAAGCCATGAAAATCCAATAAAATTTAGGTTTGAACATCATATACAAAAATGGCTAGCATAACAGTGTGAGACCCCAAATCCTCATCCCAAAAATTAGGAAAATGATCATACCTATCCAACCAAGAAGAATTAACAATTAGAAATGGAGGTGAACACTAGTTCTCGGCCTTCTAACAGATAGCTAGCAGAAACGGAAGCATAAATGGAGCTAAAACATAAAGTGGGAGAGCCCTACCTAACAACCAATAGGGTAGAAACAAGAATCAACACAATAAAATAAATAACCTACAGAAGCTGCTGAAAGTCATGGCGAAACACGGTCTCCCTAAGTTGAATCCAAGAGAACTAATCTCGTGAAGATCCCAGGCCCATAGCTCTCACAATGAATTGAAATGCAATCCTCCATAAGAGAATATTGGAAAAATCTCTCAAATTTGTAATATCCAAAAGTGAGAAGTGAGGAATTAATTTCCTCTTTGGATACTTATTCACTTTTCAAGTGAATAATCGATTAGGGTGAATAAAAAGGAAGACTTGCTAAACCCCAAATCAACCCAAACAAAAATAGGCTAATCCAAGTAATTGGAATTCATCTATGGCAAAGCTGCCAAAAATTAAAATCAGTAAAAATAAAGCCCAAAATCCCAAAATCACAGAATTTCCTTAACAACTTTTGTGACAATTGTGAACCTCTAGATGCATAGACACATTCATAAGTATAATCACATAATGAAAATGAATTCAAATTTAATCAAAACACTAGAGTGTTTAATTTAACATTTAAATAAGATACATCAACCATAAAGGGATGACATTGGTAAAATATGAACAGTTGAATCACTAACTCCATGTGCCACTGTTAGGGATATGAATCTTGCACACTAAAATACATGATCAAGTGAAATTGCATATAATAAAATAAATGAAGCAATAAATGCATTAAATACCTAATTTAACAATTTATTCAAATATACTAAAATAATCCATTTACATCACTCACATTTGCATAAAGCATAAGAAAGAAAGAACGAAGTAAATCACCATAGCATTAAATCCACATCTAACACAATCAAAGACATGTCCAAATACCAAATAACCAGATATTATCATAAAACATAATGTCATCTCAAATTGGCATCATCATGCAAATATGATCAACTAAATGACATAGTAATCTAACATCTGACCCTTAGGTCATCTCAACATGTAAAAATAACATGAGTAATAAGTATCTCTTGGATCAATAAATAACAAGGTACATACTGCAAACATGAGAGGTACTACATCCGCCCCCACTAGGCATAGGCTTACTCCAAGAAGCTTGCAAAAAGGTAGGGGTACAAATCTCTCAACTGTGTAGCATCTTGCCAAGTAGTAGAAGCCTCATTACTTGGGTTCCACTAGACCCTTACCTACTCTATGTCCTAACCCCTCAAAGTTAGTCTCCAATGCTAAAGGATACAAATGGGCTCCAAAGAAAGTTGTTTGTCCTCCACCTGTAAAGCATCCCAATCAAGAACATTGGTCACATCGAGAATATGCTATCTCAAAATAGAAACATTGAAAACATCATGGATGGATGAGAGGTTAGGTGGAAACACTAGTCAATAAGAAACATGACCAATCCTCTCAAAGATCTCAAATGGTCTGACAAAACATGACACCAACTTAGAGCCTTTCCCATAATGGATGAGGCTCTTCCTTAGATGCACTCTTAAAAACACCCTATCACCAACACAAAAGTGATCATCCAACATATGGGCATCTACATACTTCTTCTACCTATCCTAAGAAGTAACCAAATGCTCTCTAATGTGAACAATGTACTTCTCCATATCCTGAAGCATCTCTGGATGTAAAAGTACACAATCCTCCAAATAATCCCAACTCAAAGGGCTATGGCATGGTCTGTTGTACAAGGCCTGAAAAGGTGACATACCAAGAGAACTATGATACCCATTCTTATAAGAAAACAAGTTATAAGTAATCCTCCCACTTCACCTGCCTATCCATTGCATACATGCAAAGCATATCTTCTAGAACCTAGTTCACTCTCTCTATCTAACCATCAGTGTCAGGATGATAAGTTGAACTAAAACTAAGTTGCATGCCCAAATCATGTTGGAGAGATGTCCACAATGCTGAAGAAAACATAGGATCTCTATATGAAGTAATCCAATGAGGCATCCCATGCAAATGAACAATATCTTCGAAGAAAACATGCACTACAGAAGAAGCTATGTAGGATGTTCTCATGGGTGAAAAATGTGCTACCTTGGACAACTTGTCCACTATCGCCATAATACAATCATGTCATCGTGATGACATAGGCAAACTAATGATGAAATCAATAGATATCATATCCCATTTCCACCCTTGAAGGGTATGTAGCTACAAAAGACCCACCAAATGTTGATGCTTATCCTTCACTCTCTGGCACTCGAGACACTAAGCAATAAAATCAATAGCATTGCACCTTATCCTTGTCCAAAAATACAACTCTTTAAGATTGGAATACATCTTCTTGACACTGGGATGTGCAGAATATGATGCATGATATGCTTCTAACAAAATCAAGGTATGAAGATCACTAGACACTAGTACATAGACATGCCCCAAGTGTCATAGCAGTCAATTGGACTCAAGAAAATAGCCTAAAAACCTCTCTTCAAGGGTACATCTAGACTCGATCACTGCCCTCACCTCCTAATGCCATGTGTCACTAGGAAAATTCTCTAAGATATAGCCTTGTAAATCCACTCCTAATGACAAAACTAATATCTCATGTCACCTCCTACTCAAGGCATATATGATTACATTTTCTTTCCCTTTAATGTAGTGAACATTAAAGTCATATTCACATAGGAATTCCATCTAGTGATGTTGTCATGCATTCAATTTTGAATGAGTAAAGATATATTGTAAGCTTCTATGATCTCTATGTAACTCAAACTTATGTCCCAAAAGGAAATGCCTCCAACAAACAAGAGCATGCACTATGGCCACAAGTTCCAAATCATGAATGGGGTAGTTAAGCTCATGCTCCTTGATTTTTCTAGACTCATATGCAATCACTCAACCATCCTACATCAACACAACACCCACACCTTCCAACAAAGCATTTGTGAAAACCATAAAATCACCTACAAGATTGGCCACTATAAGGATTTCTATACTAGTCAAACAATCCTTAAGAGCATTAAAAGTTGCCTCACACTAGTCTAACCAAACATACTTCTCTTTCCATTGAAGAGAAGTAATGGGATGAGCTACACATGAGAAATTCTTCATGAAGCGATAGTAATAACCTACCAATTTTATGAAATTATGAACCTTAGAAATAGTAGTGGGTACCAGCCAATCCATGATTGCTCAAATTTTCTCCAAATCCATTGCAATAGCATCACCAATGATGATATGCCCCAAATACTTCACCTCTGACTGGGAGAATCAACATTTGCCCAAGTTTCTATACAATTGATGATCACTCAAGCACTATAACACTTGGCATAAATGGACCTCGTGCTCCTTAATAGTCTTAGAATAGATCAATATGTCATCCAAGAATACAATGACACACTGATCAAGGTACATTTTAAATACTCCATTTATTAGGCTCATGAACATTGATGACACATTGGTTAACCCAAAGGGTACAACTGTGAACTCATAATGTCTATATCATGAACAAAAAGTTGTTTGATAAATCTTAGCCTCCTGAATATGAAGTTGATGGTATCTTGACTTAAGATCAATTATTGAGAACACCCACGCTCCCTTCATTTGATCAAACAAGTCCTCTATCCTTTGGAAAAGGATATTGGTTCTTCACCATCACCTTATTCAACTGTAGATAGTCAATGCATAAATGCAATGATCCATCTTTCTTCTTCACAAAGATGACTAGTGCACCCCATGGGGATATACTAGGATGAATATGGCCCTTCACAAAAAATTCCTCCAACTACAATCTAAGCTCACTCAACTCCTAAGTAGTCATATAGTAAGGAGCTCATGAAATCATCTACACTCCTAGTATGAGATTGATCTGAAAATCAAAATCATGCTATGGTGGTATACCTAGTATCTCATCAAGAAATACATCTACATATTTATGAAGGAGTGGGTGATCATCATGTGTCATTGTATGGCTCTCGACCTCCTCAAGATCACTAACCAACACTAAAAACATCTCTAATCCCTTATACATACTCCACTTTAGTTGGTTAGCTAAGATTATCCAAAGTGAGATTGGTCTCTTGACCCCTAAAAGTTCCACTTTTCCACCTATATCATCAACACACTATACAAACTTACGATGGCAATCTATATTTGCTTGATTGGTGGCTAACCAATACATGCCCAACACAATATCATATGATACCAGAGGTAGGACATGAAGATCCACTATTGTGCTAAAGGTACAAAAGTTCAAACTACAACCACTAACCAAGGAATCTACAACCACTTTGGATCTTGTGGCTAACTCAACTTGCCACCTATTGACCTAGCATGCTACCACTAGCCCACATCAGTGAACAAAATATGGTGAAATAAAAGATTTTGAAGCACCTAGGTTAAATAATATTGAAGCTGAAATACCATGCAACATGCATGTAGCCTCGACTATGGTACCTTGGTGCTTATCTTGAAAGTTATTAACTACCACAAATACTCGATGAATTTTACTAGTAACTCCCATAGTAGGCTTTTATCTAGCTAGACCTCTATCAGGTCTAGTAGATGGTTTAATAAGATATTTCCATGCTTGATGGCCAAGCTAGCCACAAGAAAGCTAGAATTGGCTCCACATCCACCTTGAGAAGCACTAGAATAAGGTGCACTTCCCTTGCTAGAGTTTTGTTGATTTCTCTAAGGAGGGAAATCCTACTAGTGTTTTTGGCCATGGCTCTAGTCATCCCCCTTCTTCCCTAAGGTACCTAGATTCTATCCACCTTTAGACCAATACCCTTTTTATTCTTATGATGTTGACCACTATGAGAGGGTGTTGACTGGGTTTAGCCCTTCCTTGAGGACTGAGTAAACTATGCATCTTGTCCTAATTTCCATGCACTATGGTTCTAAAAACTTGATTTACCACTAAAATCCCTAGCCAAATTATTCTCTACAATTTGTGCCTTTACTGTAGCAAGAATAAGTGTCCTAGGTTGATGCATGTGAACCTCTCCAATAAGGGAATCCTTCAAACCTTGAATAAAATGCTAGGTAAGGAGGATCTCATCATGATTATAGCATGAGTACTACCTAATCTCAAAGAATTTGATCTTGTACTGGTCCACTAACATGTTTCCTTGCCTAATCTCATGGAACTCATTAGCATGAGCCTCTCTGAACTAAGGAGATAGGAATCTCTCTTACAACCTCTCCTCAAAGATCTCCCAGGTCAGATCTATGATGTTGATCTAGAGATTATGCCCCTCTATATTCCACCAAATGGATGTGTGGTCCCTCAATTGCATATGGATACATGGTAAAGCAATGCTCTGTGTCTAATAACCAAATCTCTACCCTAAGGCCACCTCTCTTGCCATCATAGAATGGGGGTTTGGACTACTAAAGAGTCTTCATAATGTCCAAATGGATGGAATCTTCATCATCTAGGTTCCTACCACCCTGATGGTGTCTTTGGCCACCCGGTGGTGTATAGGAACATTCACGCTCCTCCTCTCTATGCTCAAACATGTCAGAATCTCCATGATGAGATCCCTATTCTCGACCATGGTCACCTTGTTTTTCCTCTACATGAGGTCCCAACTAAACTATTATTTCCTATAGCAAAGGCATCAATGCCCTAATTCCATAGTGATCATTGTTACCATGTTCTCCCTCACCATCCTGACATTCCTCCTCATGGTGTTCTTCTTCATTAACAACTTGTCAATTACCACCCTGACCATCAAGTCTACATGCAAGAGGCATCACTATGGAGCAATAAGATAAGGTTAGAATCACACATTAGAAGCTTAAGAGTCACAAGCATAAACCACAATGAGATATCAAAATAATTAACTTAAGATAACAATACATGCACTTAAACAAAACATAGTGGAAGAATAACACAGAGATCCCAATGTCGCAACATGGGTTCTGATACCAGATGTAATCTTTCCTAGAGATCCTTGGAAAAAGGATAAATAAAAATAAAATTTTGTTTTCTAAACAAGTATGGATGCACACGACAATCAACATACAAGGATCACAAGGATCACAACCGAAGACTTAACCAACAATTATGACAACCAATGAATCTTCAAACGCCACTACCAACTGACATGCTCAACTAAAAGACAAAACCAAAGATTACAATAAAACACATAATCTTTGATGTATCAAAGTCTAGAAATACAAGTAGTCCTAAAGGGTACTCAAAAAACCCAATTGTGTTTTCTAAAAAATAGTGGAGATGCCCATGTCTTCCATGTGAGAAAACACAATTGATAGTCTCATGCAAGGTAGTAGCTCTCCACACAAGAAATTACACCATGCCACACAAGGAACTAACCCCTGGCATGAGGAAACATTTGGACCAGTAGCCAAAATAGATTGTACTAGTGTTGAGGTTTATGTGAGGAAGTACAATGAGTCATGTGAAGAAATGCAAGACCCCACACAAAACTTCAAACTCTTGTGTGAGAGAGTACAATCTTGCACAAGGAAAAAAGAAAGATGAAAAGATAGGATAGATAATTTCCTCCAAATTAGGGAGTACTGGATCCACAAGTTAAGGCTTGAACACTCAAACACAAGAGCAGAAAGACAAAAGTACAACTAGCCATCTAAAACATAGCAATAAAGAAACAAATTGAAAGAAAAATTGCAATGTACAAAAAAAAAAACTCATGTGGGGTTACTCCCAACCATAATAGCATTATGGGACCTCAAAGGCCCTAGCCATCCCCCACGTGTAACATCCCAAACTACCAACTAGATAATTTGAGCTATCTTATGAGGGTGTCACTATTAAAGCATAATAACATCATAAGAAGAGAAAATCTAACATGCTAAACCAATAATCAATAGATAGACCAACTAAGTAAATCACATCATCTAATCATATGCTAAGCATCATAATATAGAAATGTATCAAATAAACTACATTATCTAAACATGATGTCTAATCATTCCAATGAAGGCATAAATCACAAGGAAACATACTCCAAATAAACTAAAATACCAAGTGAACATCAAGCAACGATCGTACTAGCAATAGACCATCTTTGTACACTGGTCCCTAGTAGTGGTGTAGTTCCACTTCCAATGTATTGATGGAGATAATGATCCAACCATAAACATACACAACGTGAACGTCCATAGCTAACACTCACACCAGAAAGTAAAGATGATTGCAACCAAGATCATGAGAGAATGCAAGTGGATCAAGTCATGGTTAGACACTCTATGGGTCATTATATAGGGGCTCACAAGAGGGTAAATAGCTTGGCATTCAATAGCCCAAGTTAGTGGTCAAAGCTATACTTCCCTAGGAAGGAGCACAATCTTTTGTCCTTGGACTTAACCAGGTGCTCACATAACAGGTGTCCTCAAAATGAATCAAGTGCTCACCTAATATTTTATTATCTAGTTAATTTATTTAGTTATCACTTAATTAAAAAAATTCTTCATGCCAACCCTTTGGTCACAGTAATCACCAAGCTACGAGAGAGAAGCCTCCTCCATGCTACCCTAAATACTCATGCTCATCACATGATGAGTGCTCGTAGGCATGCATATTCCCAAACCAACCCCAAATGAACATGTTCTCCATAATACAAATAGGAGTTTTGGCCTCACAATTCACCTGACAAAATTATGTGTGTGTGTGTGTTTGTGTATGGCGCACTACAATCACAAAGATCATAACAAAAAGGGCTGGATGAGAACACAAGCAAAAAATAATGCTTAATCAAATACAAGCTCAGGAGGACAGATGCAACATACATCCCAGTGCAACATATAAGTGCAAAAATGGTCTAATTGACATCCTACGGATGATCCAAGTCCACGACCAACATCATGCCAAGAAAACTTGAGAAAACTAGGTAGCACGCAAATTGAGGTAAAAACCCCAAAACTCAAAAACTTCAAAAATAAAACCCATTTGGTCTTAGGGAAAAAAGCCAAGAAAATCCAATAAAATTTAGGTTCAGACACCGTATGCAAAAAAGGCTAGCATAATAGTGTGAAACCCCAAACCCTCATCCCAAAAATTAGGAAAGTGTTCATACCCACCCAACTGGGCAGAACTAACAATTAGAAACAAAGCAAAACACTAGTTCTCAACCTCCCAACATATAACTACCAGAAATGAAGTTGAAACATAAAAATGGGAGAGCCCTACCTGACAGCCAAAAAGGAAAAAAAAGTAATAAACATAATAAAATAAATAACTCGTAGAAGCTGCCAAAAGTTGTGACAAAACAAGGTCTCCCCGAGCTAGATCCAATAAGACTAATCTTGCAAAGATCACACGCCCGTAGCTCTCACAATAAACAAAAACACAATCCTCCATAAGAGGATTTTGGAAAAAGCTCTCAAATTTTTAATATACAAAAGCAAGAAGTGAGGAATTAATTTCCTCTTTGGATACTTATTCACTTTTTGAGTCAATAATCAATTAGGGTGAATAACAAGGAAGACTAGCTAAACCCTAAATCAACCCAAATGAAAATAGGCTATTCTAAGTAATTGGAATTCATGTATGGAAAAGTTACCAAAAATTAAAATCAATAAAAATAAAACCCAAAAATTCAAAATCATAGAATTTTCTTAACAACTTTTGTGACAAATGTGAACCTCTAGATGCATAGACATGTTCACAGGTCTAATTACTTAATGCAAATGAGTCTAGATTTAATCAAATCATCAGATGGTTTAATTTAACATTTAAATAAGTACATCAACCATACATAGACAACATTGGTAAAATATGAATAGCTAAATCACTAACTCCATGTGACATTGCCAGGGATATGAATCCTACACACTAAAATACATGATCAAGTGCAATTTCATATAATTGTTGATCTCGGATTGATTTTGACAATTGAGTGTCAACACACTTAAGTCATTTACTAAGTTCATGCTAAACTAGTAATATATGTTGAGTATAATATGTAACTATAGATATTGAGTCACTCATGTGCTGAGTCACTCAAGTGCCGAGTAGATAGACCATGCCAAGTGATTCAAGTACCAAGGAAGACAGTTGATGCCAAGAAATTCAAGTACCAAGCTAGAAACAGAATTATATTATGTGTTGAGCATCAATAATATCAAGTGTTGAGTAACACATATTGGACATAGTTGTTTGTGATGGCACAAACAACTATGTAAACCATTTTTATGTCAATTTATGGATAGATCTCGAAGCTTTGAAGATAAGGATGAATCTATTTGAATTCCCTATGCAATCACATGCAGCCAATCAAAAAATAGGAAGAGTTAAATGGGAAAAAAGGATGAATCTCAGCCGTAGATTCATACCTAACCCTAAGCCACCAAAGTTTTTTTAAGAAAGATGAAGCCCCAAACATTATAGAATCTATAGATGGTCGAGAAAGAGAAGTGATATCAAGGGGTTAATGAATGAATTGTTCAAAGATTATTCAAGGTGACTTATCAGATCAAAGGAATTATAGAATCAATTTACAAAATAGAGAAACAAGGACACAACATTGACATATCAAATCAAAGAGGATCAAGAAGGACAAAATTGTGATTTGAAATTAGAAAGTCAAAGTTGTAAGTTGTATTAGATGAAATACTCTATTGTACTCTTTAACAATTGTATTAGTTAGAGTAAAATCCTTTGGACTAAGGTTGATTTAATAGTCATTAGAAAATCCTATAACAGGGTGACATTCCAAGTGAATGTTCTAAAGTCCTTTAAGTAGGCACACTTATAATAGGGTGTTAAAATCATCTAACAAGGTGGGACTTAATAGTCCTTATAAGCCTTTAATAGGGCAAGCCTTTCATAGGATACATCATGTATCATGGTCAAACTTATTATAACCATAATTGGTGACACTTTATTACTGCGGTAGTGAAGAATTGTGGGTGTCATCCCCACCCCAGTTTTACCTTCTCATTTAGGGTTCTTGGGTAATCATATCTGGTGTCAAGTGTGAATGTGCTTACATGTTTTGATGCATTTAATTTACTAGTTATTGTTAGTTCATATGTTACATGCATTTTATGAATGGTTAGAAGTTTTAGTTGCTAAAGTTTGAACTTTTGATTCAACCACCCCCCCCACCCCCCCACCCCCCCCCCCCCCCCCCCCACTAGAAGTGTATGGTTCCAATTTGAAATTCCAACAATAATAACATAGCTAAAGCAATAAATGCATCAAATACCTAATTTAACCATTTATTCAAATATACTAAAATAATCCATTTACTTCACTCACATTCAAATAAAGCATAACAAAGCAAGAATGAAGTAAATCACCACAACATTAAATCCACATATAACACAATCAAAGATATGTCCAAATACCAGATAACTAGATATTATCATAAAACATACTATCATCTCAAAATGGAATCATCATGTAAATATGACCAACTGAAAAAACATAGTAATCTAACATCTATGATACTGGAAATCAAAGTATAACATCCAAACCTAAGGTCATCTCAACATGTAAAAATAACATGAGTAATAAGTATCTCTTAGATCAAAATATAACAAGGTGAATGTTGTAAACACAAGAGGCACTACACAAATGATGTAATGAGGATGCAAACACAGGAGGCACTACACAAAAATTAATGTTTACTAGAGGAAGTTCATTGGGGACTCATTGTTTTTGTAGATGTTTGTACCTAAAGGGCACATTGGAGTTTCCTTCACTCTCATTATCATAAGAACATGACCACCCTTGTGAGAGGAAAAAATTTATGCACTTATTGAATTTGTTTCTAATATTTTGAGCTTGAGTCAATTTTCTCGATTTAGACATACTAAATGTCTCACTTTCTTCCTCCATTCTTACATTTTTCTTGATTGAGGGAGACAAATCTAACAAATACCTATTCACTAGTACCTACACTCCATGAAATAAGAGAGATACATGATAATGAGAGAGATTCTTAAAATGGTAAAAGACATTAATCTCTATGGGGTGTATTGATTTATACCTAATGATCCATGAGACTGTGTGGGATGCTCATGAAAGGGCTTCAAGTTTTTGCATATGTAAATCAATTGTCTTATGTTAGCTAAAAATTCATGATACATATACTCAAAATTACATTGAATATTAGCATCACATATGAATTATAAATATTAAAAGGTACATGACAAGCTAATCTAATTAATCATTGATCTATCAAGAACTCAATATTGAATAGCGTAGGCATTGATCATAAAACAATACATTTCATTATTATCATTGATAATCAAACCCCCCTCAATGTTGGCTAATCAACCCTCCCCCTATGTCAATGATATTATTCTTCATCCATCTCATTATCATGGTCATTGTCATCATCAATGTCATCACCACCACTATCGTGGTCATTTTCATCATCATCATCATCATCACCATCATGATCAGTAGAAGCATCATCATCATGATCAATTGTAGCATCAGGAGCATCATTGACTAACTCTTGATCATGATCCACTTCTTCCTCTTCCTTGGTATCTTCTTCTTCCATTGCATTATACTTTATTAGCTTTCCTCTTGGATCATGTCTAACAAAAAATGACCAACCCAATTTATGTGGAACCTTTAAGTAAAATACCTACTCATATTGGCTTGGAAGAACATAGGGCTCATCCTCGACTAGCTCAAAAAACCTTGTATTGATCATTAAAAATTCATTATCATGCTCAATAGAAGTTCTATCGGGATCATTTGATAGAGTCATAGTCTATACAATTTGACAATGAAGAGAACTAATTTTAAGGAATTAAAGTCACAATCAAGTATATCAACCAAAATTCCATAGTCTCAATTTTGAGATTCTCAAAGATGTAAGTCATTTCTAGATGAAATATTGGTCACCTAGAAGACTATACTTATCCCATAATCATAAGTTCTTTTTGTGTCATCAAAATTTTTCATGCAAAATTTATAACCATTTCATAACATAGCCTTGTGGTTTTTCACCTTGAATAATGTCAAACATGTATAAATTTTTGAATCACGAGTTCAAAAATATACGATTGATTAACAAACTTATAAGTACATGGAGATCTCTTAAACCATATGCTAGATCTATTTCCTTTTGTGTAACATTAGGATCTCCATTATAATGATCTTGTATAACCAATGAAGACATGTATTCCCATTTTAATCTATGACTTCAATCCATACCATCATCCAATCTTTGATTGTTTGCAATAAAAAAATGCATTGCATCCCACTCTTTAGCAATTGTACAAAAGTAGATAGATGACTTACAATAGATTTACTTTGAAGATTAAGAATTAATTAACTACAATAATATCTCATGATTTATTGCCTTTCACTTTCCTAAATCTATCATTCTCCACCAAGTACTCCCCTTCAAATTTCTTAATGGAATCAAGATCCTAAATGCAATTTATATGGTTCCTTGCTACAAGATTAGGAAGATATTGAGTAATGTACACCATCATCTAGTATACCATATATCCCTCAACTGTAGAACCCTTAGGACATGCTCTTTGTCAAACCAAACCCTTCAAAAATTTCATGTCTCTCAATCATCCACATTGACCTAGGCTATACAGGTCCACATAATTCAATCTCCTCAACTTGGTGTATGAGGTAGTGTTCTTGTGCATTGAAAAATGTTGAAAGTAAACACTATTTCATTTCACAAATTAGTAGATGAATTCTTTTCTTCCAATATTTTATATCTTCTTTATGGATTTTTTTAGATGAACAACACCTACAAAGGATTCAAGACACAAAAACATATAAATATGAGACTTTACAATATATTATTTGTTTGATATATTGAACAAATATCATTGCTTACCTCATGTATTTTTCAAGATCATATATCACTTGTTTGATATTATTGTCAAAGTTGTCTGGGAGGGATAGGGGTAGCACATACTACTACAATTATCAATTGATCATTTCATTCTTTTTTAATGTAATATAATGAAAATTGAATGCAATTTCACAACTATATTGTAAATACAAAAGACTATGACTTACCTTGATAAAGGTATGCCAATCATGTGTTTTCAGCCCTTGTCTGAATTCACTTTTCTTAGATATGATATTTCTTATATTAGCAAAAAAGCCTGTAGGAAATTAACTTTTTTTTATGACTTCTTTTGTGGCATTACTTTGCTTCTCTATTAATAACTAAGAAAGGGCACTTGCATTAATTTGGTCTCGATGGCTATTTGTGTTAGAAGTAATAGTTCACCAATATAACTAAGAGGGGGTGGGGTTTGTGAATAAATTTGTATCAATATTAAACAATTATTACTTTATCAACCAAAGTAAAAAACAATCATAAAGAAATGCACATACACACATACACTAGATATGTTGACTAGGGAAACCCTTGATCAGAGGGAAAACCCTGTTGGGAGTGATGCCCACAGAATAATGTACTAATCTAAATATTCCTTGTTAGAGGATAGACCTTGTTAGAAGTTAGTTACAATTCTTAGTACAAAGAGTCCCTATTAGGAGACTTTGAATCCCTATTAGGAGATTCCAACCCTATTAGGAGTTGAAGAAGGTAGTTGAACCCACTATCCAAACAACTTTAGAATCAGATCAACGAACCCACTATCCAATTGATCTCAGTACTATTCCTTTCAGAATAATAGATGTGAAAAAATATATTTTATCTTCCCTTGTCCAATACATCAAACTTTTTTACCTTCAGATCATGCAAATAGATATGGAAATCATAAGTAACCCTTAAGGTTATTTCCACGCATTATCAGATTACTCTACTCTTCTACTTCACAATTCACAAGTCTTCTCTACTTCTCAATCATAATTACTTCCTCTAGAACTTTAAAAACCCCTATCCTTTATACCATACTCAATTATAATTTTTAGATTTAGCTTCATACACTTAACATTCATTTGAGTCAGCTCCATATTTAATTAAATGAAATACACATTTAATTAATGTTGTCAACTCACAGTTGTTTCCAAACTTTCACACGTGTGACTTCTATACCTATGCACTTGTTGATGTCATTAGTTGTCAGTGTACTCCCTCTAGTTAACTATGCAACCCTTTATTCCAAACACAATGTGTTATATTGGTCATACAACAGAGACTATTTTGCTAATCTTTTTCCTTGCGGATCTCTATAAATCATTAATATCTTTCATACACTGTTGATTCAGGTTTTGCACACTTGATCACATGTCAAATATATGGTGTATTATATGTTGTTAACTGTGCATGGGTAGATATGCAATGTGATGCCCTTAATATGTAGATCTTAGTTTGTTGCTCTATCAGTCTTACTATGTTGTCATCAATGACAAATAAAGTCATAACATTGTTCTGCAATGTTTTCTCATAGGATCAACATTCATGCTAACAATCTCCCCCTTTGGCATTGATGGAAATATAGATGAAAAAAATCTAGTTCCAAGAATACCAATGAGTTTTCTTTATCAATCAAATCTTGCTTCATGTAACACTACTCCCCCATAGTGCAAGTTCTCTTGTTTTCTCATATCACTTTCTCTCCCATTCTAATGTTTATATCACTCTCTCTCTCTCTCTTTCTAATGTTTTTCATATCACTCTCTCTCTCCCATTGACATCAATGTCAAAGGTAGAACAAAAATTGAACACATAACAACCTATTAGCATGACCACAAGCCAATCTATTGCTTTACAATCTTTGCATATGATTGAATAGCACAAGTATCTAAAGATACTATTGTATACCAATTGCCTATTACCAAGAGTCCATGACTGGCTCTATTCATCATAGAAACTCCCCCATTGAGGAAGCATCAACATTTAGTCTAGTCTAACAATGGTGATGTGTACCCTGGACTGATGCACTTTTGCATCTTCTACTCTAAGCTAGGTAAGGGCATAACCCCAAGCATACCTCTCAGGTATTCAAATGTGTCCTTTGGTAAGGCCTTTGTGAAAATTTCTAAAATCTATTCCTTAGTGCTAATGTATTCCAATCTGATTTCTTTCTCTGCAACTTTTTATTTTAGTTCATGATATTTTATAGCAATGTGCTTAGTCTTAGAATGCAAAATAGGATTCTTAGACATGTTGACTGTACTTGTGTTATCACAGTAAATGATAATAGGTTATGTGAATGTGATTCCAATATCCTTCATCCTCTACTTCATCCATATGACTTGATTATAGTTGTTTGCTGCTACAACATACTCTACCTCTACAGTACTTTGTGAGGTACAATCTTTCTTCTTGTTTAGCCAAGAAACTAATCTTTCTCCAAGGAAAAATGCTCCTCCACTAGTGCTTTTACTATCATCCCTGTCTCTTGTCCAATCAACATATGTATAAGTGGAAAGAGTAAAGTCACTATTTATGTCATACCAAATACCATAATCTAATGTTCCTTCTAGATATCTAAATATTCTTTTCACTATTGCATAATGATTTTCCTTAGGATCAGCTTGAAATCTTGCCACAATTCTAACTACATTGGCTATATTTGGTCTACTATGAGTTAGATACTGCAATCCTCCAATCATAGATTTGTACTTCTTTTGTTCAATAGTAGGCATCTCATCTTTGCTAGATAATTTATGACCAGTTACCATAGGAGTTCCAGCAAGTTTACAACTTTCTAAACCAAATCTTTTTAGTAAATCCTTTAAATACTTGGTTTGAGAAATAAAGATACCTTCTTTGTTCTAAACAATCTGGAATCCCAAGAAAAATTTCATTTCACCTATCATGCTCATTTCAAACTCATTCTTCATGTCTTCTGAGAATTTGTTACTGGCTTCATCATTTCCACCAAAAATGATGTTATCAACAAATACAATAATTATCAGCAAACAATCTTCTATTTTCTTTAAGTATAATTTACAATATGTTGTTCCTTTAGAAAATCCAAGCTTTGCTAAGTATTTGTCCAACCTTGCATACCAAGTTTTTGGTGCTTTTTTTAATCCATACAATGCTTTCTTTAGTCTAAAAACCATATCCTTTTCTTTTGTTAAAGGAAAACCCTCTGGTTTCTCAATGTAGACTTCTTCTTCAAGTTCTCCATTTAAGAATGCTGACTTAGCATCCATCTGATATACCTTAAAATTTTTATTTGCTGCATATGCTAAGAACATTTTGACTACTTCCATTCTTACTACAGGTGCATATATCTCTTCATAATCAACTCCTTCTTGCTAAGAATAACCTTTGCACACAAGTCTTGCCTTGTTTCTTATCACTTCTCTCTGTTCATTCATTTTATTTATGAATACCCATTTGGTACCAATAACATTTTTGTCCTTGGGTATAGGAACTAATTCTCATGTGTTATTTTTAATTATCTATTAGAGTTCTTCCTTCATGGCTTCTTTCCAATACTTATCTTTGATTGCTTCATCTGCACTTCTTGGTTCTACTTTAGATATTTGACATAGTTCTTCATTAATTGTTCTCCTTGTCATTACCTCTTTTTCTTTACTTCCTATTATCTAATCAATAGGATGATTTCTTATCATGTTTCTATTTGGAGTAGGAGTTGTTGTTTCAAATCTTATCTCAAGTAATGCACTCTATTCTTCTCTCATATCTTCAATTTGCACATTATTTTGCAAGTCATTGTTATTCTTGAGAAATAACTCATGACTTCTGTCAGCCTTTTCAAAGTAATCATCTCCATCAGAGTTATAGTCCATTATCTTTTCCTTGGTACCAAACTTTTCATTAACTTTAACATTTTTCCACTCTACTATAGTTTTTGTTCTATAATTGAAACATTTGTAAGCTTTACTTTTCAATGAATAACCAAGAAACATACCTTCATTGCTCCTTGGATAAAATTTACCAATATCATCATCTCTTCTAATGTAACATTTGCTTCCAAATATCTTGAAGTACTTGACTGATGGTGAGTGACCAAACCATAATTCATAGGGAGTTTTGTTCATACCTTTCCTAATCTGCACTCTATTTAGTGTATATACTATTTTATTGACCGCTTCTCTCCAAAAGGTCTTTGGTACATCATTCTCAAATAACATAGCTCTTGCTACTTCAGCAATTGATTTGTTTCTTCTTTTAGCAATCCCATTCTACTCATGTGTATGGGGTGAGGATAGTTGTCTCCTGATACCATGTTCTTCACAATAAATATTGAATTCTATAGAGGTGAATTCTCCTCCTCTGTCTGATCTTAACCTTTTGATCTTAACTCCAGAATCATTTTCAACCTTGTTGTTAAATATCCTAAATTTCTCAAATGCTTCTAATTTTTCTTTAAGAAAAGCTACCCACATCATTCTAGTGAAATCATCAACAAAAATCATGAAGTACCTTTCTTCATAGAATCCTCTTGTTCTTGCAGGACCACTCAGATCTGTATGTACTAGTTCCAACTTTTGTGTAGTACAAAACTACTGGCTAGAAAATGAGACTCTTTTCTACTTAGCCAAAATGCATTCCTTACAAATAGTGTTAATGGGCTTAGATATTTTGGAAAAATCTCTTACAGCAAGTGTATTACTAGCCTTTATAATGTTATCAAAGTTAATGTGACAAAATCTTCTATGCCATAGCCAATTGTTGTCAATCCTTGCTACTAAACATGTTACTTTAGTGGAGTTTAACTAAAATACATTACCTCTAGTTTGTGTGCCAATATCAAGTAGGTTTCCTTCCTTGTTCTTGATAATTCATGTATTATTACCAAATTGCAATTGATAGCCCTTGTCCATAAGCTATCCAACACTCAAAAAGTTATGCTTAAGTTCATCAAAAAAATAAACATTATCAGTAAATGTCTTACCATCAAGTGTTATAGATCTAATTCCTATAATATGAAAAGCTACATTATTCCCTATTCTGATAGTTCCTCCATCATAGCTTCTGAATTTGACAAACTTGCTCATATTGCCAGTCATGTGATGTGAACAACCACTATCAATGATCCAATCTTTCTTTTCAACTTTTGAAATTAGTGCACTTTCTTCTCTAATTTCTCTGTCAAGATCATCCTTTTTTATAGCTACAAATCCTAATTCATCTTCACTTCTTCTTTTTTATCAAATTCTTCTTCATCTTCTTCTTCATTAGCATATAAACAATTTCTAGATCTTCTAGATTTGAATCTACCCTTAAACTTCATTTCTCTTTTAGGACACTAAGATGCATTATGACCATATTCATTACAAGTCCAACATTTAAAGATATTCTTACCATGTTTTTCTCTTTCCACAAGAAGAGCCACTCCTTAGATCTTTTCTTTAATGGATTTGTTGCTACTAGAAATTTCTCCTTGTGTTTTTATGCTCCTTGCTAAACTAGGTTTGATGTTTAATGCACTGAATGTTGTGTTAGCTTTTGCCAATTCACTAGACTATTTCAGATCAAATTCTACAACTTTCAATCTACCAAGAAATGTCTCTTTGGTGAAAGTAGTAGTGCAAGGTATCATCAGTTGAATCATTTGTGCTACTGACTTGAAAGGTGGTGTCAAGCTTTTCAAGATTTTCCATATCACTTCATCATTAGATTTCTTTCCATGAAGAGATGTGATTCCTACAACAATCTCAGATATTCTTCCAACATAGCTTCTCACATATTCATCTTCCATCATTCTAGCATCTTGAAATGCACAATACAAATTTTGCAATGTAACTCTTTTTGCATGTGTATCACCTTCATAATTAGCTTCTAAAGTTTTTGAAATTTCATGAGATGTTTTAAGTAGTTTTACCTAACTATACTCACTTTTAGGAAATCATGATAGTATTTCTTCTCTTGTCCTTATGTTGCACATAAATACTTCTCTATGTTCTTTGTTGAAGGTTTAAAGATTGTCTTCTTCTGCAATGTGTTTGGATGTCTTCGTCACAAGCCAATATCCTAGTCCCATGCACAAGAGATGAGTCTTCATTTTATCCTTCTAGTTTTCATATTTTGTGCCATCGAATCTAGGACATTCCTTGTTGAAAATATTCGCCATGGATCTCCCAAAGTTGTTTAAACTTTCTTTCAAGGACCTGAGGCTCTAATACCAATTGTTAGAAGTAATAGTTCACCAATATAACTAAGAGGGGGGTGAATTAGTTATGTATCAATCTTAAATAATTCTTACTTTATAAACCAGAGTAAACAACAATCATAAAGAAATGTGCATACACACATACACTAGATATGTTGACTAGGGAAACCCTTGGTCAGAGGGAAAACCCCAGTGGGAATGATGCCCATAGAATAATGTACTAATCTAAATATTCCTTGTTAGAGGATAGACCCTGTTAGAACTTAGTTACAATGCTTAGTACAAAGAGTCCCTGTTAGGAGATTCCAATCCTATTAAGAGTTGAAGAAGGCAACTGAACCCAATATCCAAATAGCTTCAGGATCAGACCAGTGAACCCACTATCTAATTGATCTCAGTACTGTTCCTTTTATAATAATAGATGTGAAACAATCTCTTTTCTCTTCCTTTGTATAGTACATCAGACTTCTTTACCTTCAGATCATGCAAATAGATCTAGAACTCATCAGTAACCCTTAAGGTCACTTCCATGCATTAGTGGATTACTCTGCTCTTCTACTTCATAATTTGCAAGTCTTCTCTACTTCTCAATCACAATTACTGTCTCTAGAACTTAGAAAACACCTTTCCTTTATACCATACTCAATTATTAATCTTTAGAGTCAACTTCATACACGTAACATTCATTTGAATCAACTCCATATTTAATTAAATGAAATACACATTTAATTAATTTTTTCGGCTCATAGTTGTTACCAAGCTTTCACACATGCGACTTCCATACCTACGCACTTGTTGACATCATCAATTGTTAGTGTACTCCCTCTAGTTAACTGCACAACCCTTTATTCCAAACATAATGTGTTATATTTATCATACAACAGAGACTATTTTCCCAATGCTTTGTTTCCCTATGGATCTCTGTAAATCATTAATATCTTTTGTATGCTATCGATTCAGGTTTTGTGCACTTGTCCACATGTCAAATACATGCTATAGTATATGTTGTTAACTGTGCATGGGCAGATACACAATGTTATGCCCTCAATACATAGATCTTAGTCTGCTACTCTGTAAATCTTACTATGTTGTCATCAATGACAAACAAAGTCATAACACTATTCTGCAATGTTTTCCCATAGCATCAACATTCATGCTAACAATTTGATTGAATGATATTTTTCATTGCATGATTGGAATTATGAATGTCACTACAAATTTTGCAAGTTTTTTCTTTATCATTCCTTCCATCCAATATTTTCCACAATGTCTCTATTATATTCTTTCCAATATGCATAGTATCAAACAAATCCATAATATATAGCTGCTCATAGTAGGGAAGCCTACTGAATTCTCTAGGATAACATTTTAGTCACTTTTGAAGGTGGTTAGTGATGTCTTGATGACCTTCACAATCATCAATTACATAATTAGCCAACAAAACATAATGAAAATATATAATTTCCAAACATAGGCCATTAGGTGGAGTAATACTACCTTGAATTATATTATATTCCAACTGTCATATGTGGGGTGTCAATAGTCTTCGTGGCTTTGATGTAGTCTCTTCTTTCCCATTGAAAAAATGTTTTTTGGCACTTCAACACTTATGATTTCTGTGGAGAAAGTGTCTATACTCATAAAATACCTACTTTCTTAAACTTTTGGAATGACAAGATTTCGTCTTTGGACCACACATTGGACATGCAAATTTTCCCTTTGTTTGGATTAAATATGTTAATTTTTGGAATTAGTATTTTTGCATACAACTAGATTTCAGCATAACATACCACATAAATGTGTCAACCCTAGGGCATCATGAGATGTCCACACAAGAATTGCATGGAATTAAAATTGTTTTTGTCCAATTGGTCTAGAGATATCATACATAGTGAAACCATTCCATAACACCAGCAACTCATCAATAAGAGGCACAATATATGCATTCATGTCTTTTACTTGGTACTTACCTAGTTGAATGAACAACATTAGATAACTATTGTGGTCATTTCACTTCGAGACTTATAATTACATATAGATAACAATAAAATAATAAAATACTTGGAACAATAATTTCCAACATAATGCAATCTCTCTTTATTGACCTCCATCGAGGAATGTTATTATTTAAAAATACACCATGCCGAGTAAATAGATCTCATATCTCCAAATAAATTGACACTGTCAGTTGCTAGAGAAAGACTAAAATTTTGAGATTCTTCTTTCAAGAATGGCCATTTTTTCTCTGTGTCCATAAATGTTGAGCCATCTACAAGAATTTGAATAATGTCATCTCAACTTATATTGCATGCATGGTAATCCATAAACTTTTCCAAGATATTGCACCTAAATAATTATTTAAGACATGGAATAATAGGGATGTAATGGAGAACCTTGTGAGGCACCTTTTTTGTCACTTGATCATCTTGATATATGCTTGTATGGCATTTGAAGCATTATGTTTTATTTTTGTGTTCTTTATGATAAATAACATGATCTTCAAGATACGCATCTATTGGTTGATAATCCATTCCAATATGTTTTATAGTGGCACATAATTCTTAGTATGAGTGAGGGAGAAAATTTGATGATGGTAACAAAAATTCACCTATCAATCTATAACAAAAAGCATAAGTCATTAGTATAAACAATATTAATGGTACATGTTTCACCTTAGCATACGTGACATTACCAAAAGATGTATATGACATTATAGACTATATTGATGTATATGACAAACCTTAGCACACATAACATTGTTATGTTGGATAAACCTTTCATAACATTCAAATTTAGTAACACCAATAAAACAAAGAGAAGAGTTGATTGATATACTTTGTAAAGGGTCATGTTTTCCTTCTCAAGTAAAAGTATATCATGGACAACCTCAATGTCATCCTCATCATAATCATCATCATCATTAATAGCAACAACAATACCAGTATGAAATGTTTCATGAATCAATGCATTTTTACCATCATCTTTAAATGTGTTTTCTGGCACATGATCATCATCTTCCATTGGATCATGATCTTCTCCTTCAATACTCACACCTCCATGTTCCTCCAAATTCACACCTCCATGCTCTTCCAAGATGTGGTGGGCCATATCATGTACTACCCTAGGGAGATCAACCTATACAAAAATTATAATAATCAAACCCCCCTTCAATGTGACAATCAAACCCCCATTCTATAGTTCATATGTATATTAATTGCAAAAACAATATAATAAACAACCTATAAATGGATGATAATCAAACCCCCCTTCAATGTGAAAATTCTCCCTATAATGTCTCTTAGTTATTTTGATTTTGATTCTTCTTGTCTTTAAGATGTTACAACTCTTGCAAGGACAATAACATTTGTCATCGCCTTCTCTTTGAAAGTTAGACAACAATCTAGCGATTGTCTTTGTATTTTGATCAAATTCCCTTGTATTATCTAACATGATCCTTCATCATAGGAATAACTTATTCTTGTACACTTATTGAGTTGGTTTTCCTTGCTAGATCTATCATTGATAACCATTTCAACATACACATTGAAATTAGAGAGAAAATCTTGAAAAAAAATTGGACATGGTGTTCTTAATGTTTACATCTCCACATGTGGTTTTGAAAGAAACAAAATTGGTGTACTTAATGTGCATATTTGCAAAAAAAAATTGGACATATTGTACTTGATGTTTATATTTGTGCATATGATTTTGAAATAAAAAATTTGGTGTACTTAATGTGTATATATTCAAAAAAATTGGACATGTTGTACTTAATTTTTATATCTACAATATGGTTTTGAAAGAAAAATTGGTTGTGCATATTTGCAAAAATATTGGACATGTTGTACGTAATGTTTATATTTCCACATATGGTTTTGAAAGAAAAAATTTGTAAAGCCCTTTAAGCATGATGATGATGCCATCATGAGGTCAGTAGAGTTTGGGATAGATTGGTATGTTGTTTTTACTTTAGTTGATGTTCTTGGTTGAGTATGGGAAGCAATGGAGGTCATTTGGCTAAAGTTGGGAAAAGCTACTAAAAAGATGTAAAAGTTGCATTATGCAACTTTACAACTTTGAAAAGTGGCAAGAACATTACAATTTGATGGAGGAGCATCGTGCCCCTTTTCCTAGACCAATAGGATAGTCAAAGCATGCAACTAATAGGTGAAGAACATAACCAATAAAAATTGATCCAACATGGAATTAGATAGCCCTCACTCACAATAAAAGATACAATAAAACTACTATGCTAGATTTTGGAGACTAACTTATCTTGCACAAGGGAGAATAATGTTATGAACTATAATGAACCTTGTGGCATACCAAATTGGAGAAGTGTCATAGGGATGAGGGGTAAAATTGGTGTTTCCTCCTAGATAAATAGTTATGACTATATTGATCTTATAAATTCCCTGAAGAAGGAGCTAAAAGGGCGTTTGAAGCATAAGATTAATAATCACTACACTGGTATCTAAAAATATGAAATATTTAGTAAGTATATCAAGTCTTGTGACATGCATGTGTCCTAACACAAGGCACTCTAACACAAATCAAATGGCATAGATGGTCCAAGAGTCTAGTCTTCCATGCCCTCTTAATATCATAAATTTCTACCATGTGCATTTGCATACATCGGGAGATTATCACATCTACCCCTGTAATTTTGCAAATGGGTATTATCTAAACAATCATCATATGTGCTTACTCTATACCATTACCAGTAGATTAGCATACCTGTCGACCTCTTGTAGACATTTTCTCTATAGATCGTCCTAAGGTAAACAAGCCAAATGCAATCAATATAAAATGGGATTAGATTCGCTATGAGAAAGTAACATAAAAAAAAACAACTATAAAGCCTACATAACAAATGGAAAGGCAATTTCATTGTGAGGCCAAAGTCCTGGAGATCTAAAAGAAACCACCAAACAAAAAAAATCCATTCAAAAAACCCCGTCCATCCCATAAAACCAAAAAGGAAAATGGCTATCAATGAATAGGAAAATATACCAAAGCCATCTTTAACCAGGTAGTTGAAAGTATGATTGTCATAGTTCTACGTGAATTTGTTGTTGTTGGCAGGAAACTTTTGTAGGCATTGCACAACAATACTAGTAAAATTCCCTATGAGTTCTATGAAGTATTTGAGGTAGGTGGTCATAGGTAAGGTAGGCATCACCTTGAAATTTTGTTTGTCTTAAAAGGGGGAAAAGTAGCCAGTAAAAGGTTACTGACTGAGGGAATGTAAAGATTTGAAGAGGGATAAGTGTCGTTATGTTTTCTAACACATTGCTTGCTGATGAAGATAGGCAAGGGAAAAATCTCATATGGGCTCATGTGTGGCAAAGTGGATTTGGAATAGTGAATGTAACAAGATTTTTATATTTTTTTATTATATTTTATGATGTTTTATAACTTAGATATTTAGATAAATGACAATTATATATTGGAAAAATATAGCCAAGAAAATTTCATTTTGATTTTCTTTTGTTCTATAACATTATTTCTCCAACTTTTGTCACATTTACAACAATATTATAGAACCCCCTTACTAAGAATATCACATTGAATGATTGAGGGTTTTTATTTAAAGTTGACCTATCTCTTTAACAGTCTCTCTCATTCAATATATTCTTGATTTTACTTTGGTATTTTACACTATTATTAAGATTTATCCAGTACAAAATAGTTTTTATAGAAATTTGAATATATCAAAATTACTTTGAGCTTTTTTAATGAGAATTCATTACATTTTATTCTATTTATTGCAAATGATTTTGAAACTAGGAGGATTCTTCTTTAAAAAAATTTCTACATCTACATTTGCTAGAGTTTTTGGGAGATGTCTTCTTGAGCAATGATAACTTCTTCTCACATATTCTATGATATTCTCTTTTCATTAGATAGTTTCATAATGAGCTTATATGATTAACCATTTTAAGCTTCTTCAATACTTGTTATTTTTATATTTTTCATGTAATATTAGTGATTGTGACATATTCTCTTTATATTTCCAAAATTTAGTCTCTTCTATTGAATTGTGAATAGTTGAATTTCTATGAGTTTTCAAATTTTGCGTTCCACCTTCTTAGATAATCAAAGTTGATGGAATCCTCTATTAATCAAATTCATATTAAATTATTAGGAAACCATTAAATTTGGATTAGTCTAGTCTACATTCATTGTTCTCCTATGCCCCTTTATTAATCAAAGCTTGTTTTCTCTGGTTCTTTGTAAAACTAGATTATTTAATACTTGTAGGTCACTTGTAATAGTGTTAAAATTTGTCAAAATAAATTAGGTCATAACCTTTGAATAGGTAAATATAGATGTTGATTTATTTCAAGTATGGTAATAGGTAATGAAGATGCAGATTACTTGCAAGTAGGCTTTTTATTCAATGGTCATTAGTGCCCATCAAGAATTTTTTGACCAATCTAAAAGAGTTTAGTATTGCAATCTACACTAATGTGACTTCTGATATTCTATAGAATAAAAGGGACAACTAGTACTCATTTAAACCATTTGGATATATGCACTTAGGTACCTATGTTATCTTCGATTCTTCACATCGTATTTTACATGCAATGGGTATGTTACTAAAGTTTATAAATGTCTTTGGAGCTATGAACAGATTGATTGCAGTAGAGTTCAGTACAATTTCTATAGATTGTTAGAAACTTGCATTTTGATCATAGAATTTATGGACATGCCTATTAGTTGAAGAACTTCAACCCAAATTATATGCTAGCAACTTTCTTTTTAGCCATTTTACCATAAGGCATACAAGCCTATACTTCTTGGCATAACCAAAATCTATGACTTCCATTAAAAATAATTATATAAAGTAAAAAGAGAAAAGGCTTAAAAATTTATTCTCTTACTTCCTATTCTCTAAGAACATACAAAATTTTATAGGTAATGCTTAAATATGAATAATAGATCTATCTTATATAAGATCAAAACAAGAATGCCTATAGTAAAATAATCAATATAAAAATATGTAAAAATAAAGTGGATTAAAAAATAGTTGTACAACTCAATACTTAGAGAAAAAGGAACTCACTACAATCAAAATTTTACTAATTTTTCTTAGAAGAGGAGAACACTAAATCAAGTAAAAAGGATAAAAAGATGCTATGGAATTAACTATTTACCAAAATGTATAAGGATGAAACAATGCATATATAGATGTGTTCCTGATATAATTTTCTAAATAATTGACTTTATAATTAGTTCCTATAAAGAGAGGGTAAGATCATAAATAACATATATTTTACTATGATAATTTCTAGTAGAAGAAAATTAAACTCTACATATTTATGTCTATGATAAAATTTTGGACATCTATTTTAGTATCATATGCCTCTCATTTCATTTGTGAAGAATTGATTGATAGTCCTTTGCACATTAAAACTTGTTCTAGACAATGTGGATTAAATGGACACCATTCATTCACTAGGGGGTCCTTCTCTTGTCCTATTGCAAATGATGTACTTGATTTACCTAGCTATAAAGGCCGAGAAAATGGGAAAATATTTAAGTGGTTCTGTGGATGAATTGTAAAACCCAACAAATGATTCTATTAAGGCTCACCATTGAATGTATGCAAGATTTGGTAGTTATTTGGTAACCACCATTAGTTTACTGACACAATAATAAAGAAGTATACAATTTTCAAATCTAAATGATTTCAATAGAAAAAAATTATAGTAATAAGTTATTTGACTTATTGCATCACATGTGTCTGGAACAATGCTA
The DNA here is from genome assembly GCA_028749045.1 of Cupressus sempervirens. Lineage (NCBI taxonomy): Eukaryota > Viridiplantae > Streptophyta > Pinopsida > Cupressales > Cupressaceae > Cupressus > Cupressus sempervirens. Next base: position 611,538,582 of record CM053784.1, on the reverse strand, counting down.
AATTTTTGTAGCTAATGCTAAAATGTGTCTGGAACAACTAGCCCAGCTTCCATGCTTTGTTGAGAAGCAAAGATAAATGTAACATCCCTTGCAGAGTAAGCTTAATACCATAAATAAACCAAAAGCTATTATGTGTCATCAAGATAGATTGTGGGCTAAGAGTTATCTTAGATCTTCACTTAATGCTTACCCTAGGTTCCAAAGAGGAATGTCAAATGCACAGGAGACTTCATTCTTTGAGATGCCCAACAAGGTGAAGAGACTAGACATCTCGAAGCTACCATTACAAGCCATGAGCTTGCTGACCAAAGTCTTATGCAATGGATGCCTACATCCTTAACATATTGATATCCCTCAATTGTTGAGAGCATTACTGCCCAAATATTCTTTGACAAAAATAAAAGTTGCTACATACAAGATGTAGAAAGGGCACCTAATTTGTGATCCTAAAATAGCATCATTGTAGCAAAATGTGGGTAGAAAAACCTCACATCATTGAAACTCACTGGTAAACTAAGTTCCTTTTCTCTACAACACCCACTTATGTATGAAAAATGCTACAATGATAAAATACCTTATAAACACAAAAATACCTAATTCAACAATCCAGGACATGGGCATAGAAAGATAATGGAAAAGAAAGGGCACAAGAATGAAAAGACCTTCAAGGGCATGGGTGTGGAAAATTTTGCATCAATCCAGCTTATCTCCACTAGCATCTTCATAGCTCTCCATAGGCATCTTCACATATCTCCAATATAGCAATCGCAAATGCGGAATGATTTATGTTGTATTTTCTTTTTTTGGTTTATAATCACGTAGGCGTCACAATTATGATGCCAACATTGGTATTGCAACAGCTTGACATCAAGGATAATTGTAAAAAAAAATGAAAATCACCCACAAATTACACTACCATCACAAATTTGTGTTGCAATTTGACCCCAAATATTGTAGTGTCAATGTAATCCTTCAATACCTTGGTCATAACCCCCATAAAAGTAGATGAAGCATTTGATAAGCCAAATGGCATTACAAGCCATTCATATAGACCTCCTTTGGTATTGAAGGTTATTTTCCATTCATCCCCTTCCCTTATCCTAATTTGGTGATAGCCATTTTTGAGACCTATCTTGGTAAAGTACCTTGCTTCCCCCAAATAGTCCATTAGGTCTTCAAACCTATGTATTGGGAACCTATACCTTATGGTGATCCTATTTATGGCTCTTTTTTTAGTATAAAGTCTCTAAGTCCCCACTTTTTAGGTGCTTAAATAGTAGGCACAACACAAGGGCTTATACTTTTCCTAATTAGGCATTGGTCTAAGAGTTCTTGGATTTACTTGGCAATTTCCTCATTTTGTTGAGGGGTCATTTTATAGGCATATTTATTAGGAAGGTTGGCACTTAGGATAAAGTCAATTTCATGGCTAATAGGTCTCTTAGGAGGTAGGGTAGGAGGTTATCCATCACTAACAACGTCCTTGTACTCTTCAAGCATTAGTTGCACTTCCTTAGGTACCTCTATTTTCTTTCCTACCTTGTAAGAAACTTCTTGTTTGGGTTTCAATACTAACGAAAACCCATCTCCTCCTTCTTCCAAGCTCTTTATGAACTCCTTTTCACCCATCATGAGGACATTAGGACTTGGATATTTCACCTCTCCCTCTTCTATTAAAGATTGGATCTCGAATGTCACGCCATCTTTCTTGAAGGGGTATGCATTTTTGGCTCCATCATGCATTTCTTGTCTATCAAACTATCATGGCCTTCCTAGTAGAAGGTGACATACATCCATAGGTACAATGTCAGATAACACCTTGTTCTTATATGTTCCTATCGAGAATTCAACCCATGCTTGTTCACTTACAAGAACATGTTTCCCATGTTGAGCCATGTAATCTTATAAGGATTACTATGTGGAATTCTATTCATATTCAGTTTGCTAGTTGCCTCCTCTGATATGATATTATCTATATAACTTGAGTCTATAATGACCTTACCCACTTTTCCCATCATCTTGCATTTTACCCTAAATAGTGCTCTTCTTTGTATTGGTTCTTCCTTTATAGGTTCCTTAATCAATGACCTCCTTACCATTAGATTTTTCCCTTCTTCTAATTCTAAGGGTACTTTAGATGGTTTTTTGTTATTACTAGACTATTCTTGCACATAATTGACTCTTTTCACAATACCTTGGGAAGTAGAACCTTTCTAAGGGAATCTATATGCAAGATTTCCCATTTGGTTGCAATTATAGCACTTCATGGTTGCAAAGTAGGATCCTCTACCTTGGTTGTTGCTTCTTCCTCTTTCACCATTGTTAGAGCTTCTTCCCCTACTAAAAATCCCTCCATTGGAATTCCCTTCTTGTTGTTCAATCCACTTATTTACCTCTTGGCTTCTTGAGTCAAAACCTCTACCACCATAACCTCTTTGATTCCTACCATCTCTACCTCTAAAATTGGTGTTAGATTTATTCTTGTTCTTTTCTTCCACTTTCAGTACCAACTGGAAACATCTATGGAATTTTGTAGGTGTCCATAGGTTGATTTCTTCTTGTATGTTCCACTTCAACCCACCTAGATACCTAGCCACCTTAATAGGTTCTTCTTCTTGAGTCCTTGATCTCCAACAAAACTTTTAAAATCATTCAGTATATGTTGCCACATCCATATCATTTTTCTTTAATCTTTGCCTTTTTTGTGTATTTGAATTTCATAGTCTTCAAATAGGTATTGTTACTTTACCTTAGTCACCATGGCTTTCCAATTTTCAATTGGTTTCTTTCCCATCTTCTCCCTATATTCTTAAATATACTTCCACTAGGTTAGTGTTGATCCTCTTAGTCTAGATTTGGCTACCTTGACCTTTTGTGCTTCAGTGACCCTCTCACACTCAAAGTTGTTTTTCATCCCTTCAATTCATTACATCACAAGTTCAAGGTCGATCTTCCCACTAAACAAAGGGAATCCTTCTAAGGAATTTCCATGCAATGCTTTGATGTATTTTATGAATGTATCCTTAGTCAATGGAGGGTCTAAATCAGGAATGATGTCTTCCTCATCAACATTTCCCTTACCTTTTATCACTAGTTTCTCCTTCTTGATCTATCTTCTTCATTGCATCAACAACTTCCTCCAATTTTTTCTTCATCTCCTCTATTGCTTCCTCTATGAGCCTATTCCTACCCTTTTTCTCCTTCATCTCCTTGGAAAGTTCTACATTGATCACCATGTCTATCTGCCCTACTAACTCTTCAGTATAAAAAGACATGTCACTAGCCCAAAAATCTTTGGTGGCTCTGATACCAATTTGATGTAAATTAGATGCTATAAGCCCTTTCCTTCACCAAGGACTTACCTAGTCTTTCTCCTAGCCTACTAGGGTTCCCCTCCATCACCCTAACCACGAGAGGATATTTATCTAACCCTTCAACTTCACTATCCAATTACACCAATGATTTTACATCTTGCATCCATCTTAGGGACATTCTAACTTATTCCCCAAACTCTCAAATTTATAAAAAATGGGCATTCTACCTTCAACCAGGAGTGAGGTAGTCAATTTAGGGGATTTTTGACTTCTACCAAACTTCTAGCTTCAAAATCCATAGCTCTCCTTATCGATTCCTTCAAACTTAGCAAAATTGTCCTAATTAGGCCTAGTCGAATTAGACCTCCAAAGTTTGATTTTGGGCTAAAAATCCAAATTTATCATAACAAGGTGGAAAACCAACCTCAAATATAGATACTCAATTTTGTGGGTCTCGATTCCTCATCCTTTCTGTACACCCCCTTTCTACTTTTATACCTAAAAATAACGGTTTTAAGCATTTCCAATCAGCACCTGCTAGGGTCTCATGGAATGCATAGAAAAAATTGTCTTAGAAACTTCTCCTTCCACAAATAGATTACTCACACATCTCTCCTCCTTATACAACTCTCAAATTGAACTATCCAATACATTCAATTAATCAAATTCATCTTGCAAGCACTATGATCACCTAGCCATACATAGAAATATTGCCTATGGCATCACTTGAAATATAGAAAACCAGTTTGTCTAGGCCTCTCCTTTTGTATATACATTTTAAAAATACTCCACTTCCATTTCCCTCAAGTCCATGATGATTCGACATTGAGAATTCATGGGGGAAGCCAGTTTCCACAAAAATTGCCAAAACATAACAACAGACTATCTAATCCCAAATGATTTTCAAACTGTGAACAAAAGAACTCCTACCAAATTGAAATATAAAAAAACAATTATTGAAAGAGATTGAACTAAAAAGATAAAATGAAAAAAAAATAATCCTCTAATCAATTAAACTAGTTATGTCATCAAAAACCTTTAAACTAACAACTCTAGAATAATATTTTATTGGGTTCCAGTTTAAAAATTCACTCATTACAAACTCCAACCATTGGAATGGATATCCTTCATTATTTTATAGGTTCCTCGAGAGGTTTACAAATATTCATCCTATCTATCAACCTCATTCACTTGAAAAATGCAACATTTTGTCAAAATCTTGTCAAGCAACTTTTCAAAGTTATTAACAATTTTTGCATCTCCTAGCAATTTTGACATCCATCACTCTGAAACTTCCAAATGGGTTCATTATGATCCATTTATGATGTCTAGGAATTTTTTAGCCTTCAAAGCATCAACTCACATGATTCTGACCAATTTTTCCTAAATAACAATGTTTGCCACAATTTACATCTTTTTGACATCTTTTCCATCTTTGTGCCAAATGACAATGTAGAATTTCCAAACTATGCAAAATGATGTAAAAACATCATAGAGGAAAAAATAAGTTCAAAACCATACCTTCCTTAGACTTCTAGGGTATAAAACCCATACCCCTAATCTTCCTAACAACCAAAACACAAGCAAAGCAAAAAAACAACTCAAAAACAACTAGAATGGATTTAACCTAGTAAAATCCATCAAGGAGAAAACACACATGAGCTTTTAAGGTCCAAAAAAACTAAATCACTTGGATAAGGTCGTTACAAGCCAAGAAACAAAATGTGAAACTAGGACTACGAGTTAGCCTAGGTGCTCTTGCACCACATATCCATCTTGTTTCACACTTACACACTTTTAATTAAACTTCTTGAGCTTTCTTATATATCACAAGCTTTTCCAAGTCATCTTGAATACCTTTTCAAATAATCATTAAACATCCAACTAGTCAGCTTTAATTATTCAATTAATTAACAAGTCTAATCTATTAATACTCAATTAATACTAAGATTAACCACTCGGTTAACACTATTGATTTAGGATCCCTTTGATACTCAACTACTTGGTTAACACTAAAGATCCTTCATTACCTGACTGTGCTTAGTTAATACTAGCTATGCTTAGTTAATACTGATTGTGCTGGGTTAGTACTGATATTTGTGTAATTTCAATGACAACATACAATTTGAATAATTGTTTCCAAAAATCTCCCTCTTTGGCATTTACGGAGATACATGTGTCAACATATAATGATAAAAGTATGAGCAATTAAATAATATCCTTAGTTTGATTATGATTCTCATCCATACTAGCTCCCTTTGTGATTCTGCCTAGATTTGGGATTTGTCTTAGCAACTTCCAAATGAATTCTCCCTCTTAACTGTCCTCATTTTGCTTTGTAATTTTGTCATTATTCTCTCTCTTTTTTGTATACTCTCATCATCTATGTACTTTCCCTCTTGAGATAGTAAACTATCCCTCTTTGATATCAAATTCCAAAGGATACATACTATGAATTTACTATGTACCTTTTGTACTAATTCATATGCAATTTGTTCTAAATTTCACACCTAAAGTGTGATAATCTACATCAACTTGATAGATCTTCAGTGAATCTTGGTTGATGCATCACTATCTTGTGCTTTAGTGAGCATCAAATAGGGGAATAACCCCTAGTTTACCTCTTATATACATAAATACATCCTTAGGTGATGCCTTAATGAATAAGTCCTCTATCTTCTCCTTGGTGCTCACATATTCGAATCTCACCTCTTTGTCTTAAACCAATTCCCTCATGTAATGATACTTGATTGTAATGTGTTTTGTCTTTGTGTGCATGACAGGTTTTTGGATATATTGATTGGACTTGTCTTATCATAATAGATAAACATCGGTTCCTTGATTTCCTCCTTCATTCCTGATAGTAATTGCTTAATCCATATTATGTTAGAATAGTTAACTATTGTAAAAACATATTTTGCCTCTGTTGTTGATTGAGAAATACAATTTTTCTTCTTGTTTGTCCATGATACTAATCTCTTTCCAAGAAAGAATGCTCCTCAACTGGTGATCTTTTTGTCATCAATGCTTCCTGCCTAATCAACATTAGTAAAGGTTCTTAACTCAAGGTTTCCTTCTTAAAACATAAACCTTATTCTTCAGTTCCTTTTAGGTACCAAAATTTTTTTTTAAATGCCATCATGTTCTTTTCTTTAGGATTTGCAGAAAACCTTGCAACTATGTTGATTGTCAATACAAGATCAGGTCTAGTGCTTACCACATACTGAAGTTTCCCAATCATTGATCTGTAGGTAGTTTGATTTACCTCCTTTGAATCATCATCCTTTGATAGTTTATGTCCAATTGACATAGATGTTCCAACTAGTTTGGAATCTTCCATTCTAAATGCTTACAACATTTTTAATGTACTTTGACTAGATGATGTATATGTCATCCTTCATTTGATGAACTTGTAGGCCAACAAAGAATTTTAACTCTCCAAACATAGACATTTCAAATTCTTTCCTCATTTCTTCAGCAAATAATTTACATAACATCTCATGTCCTCCAAATATGATATCACCCACAAATATTTCTGCTAGCAATATCTTATCTCGTCATCCTTTCTTTATATGCAAATTGTTATTATCATTTGTTCTTTCAAAACCAATTTTTACTAGATATCAATGTAGCCTTTTGTACCATGCTCTTGGAGCTTGTTTCAGTCCATATAGTGCTTTGTGTAGTTTTCATACCATGTCTCTTTTGTTTGTATCAATGAAACCTTCAAGTTGTTCAATGTAGAATTCTTCTAGGATTCCATTTAAGAAAGTTGACTTTGCATCCATCTGATATACTTTGAATCATTTAGTTATAGCATATGCTAGTAGTATTCTAACTCTTTCAAGTCTTGCGAAAGGGGAAGATGTTTCTCCATAGTGAATACCTTCTTCTTGTGCATACTAGCCTTGTCTTTTTCCTTGTTACTTCTCCTTTCTCATTTAACTTATTTTTAAATATCCATTTTGTAACAATCACATTCTTATCCTTAGGTCTATATACAAGAGACCAGGTATTATTCTTTTCTATTTTCTCAATTTCTTCATTCATTGCCTCTATCCAACCTTCATTTATAAACCATCTTTTATAAATCTAGGTTCATATTCACTAAGCAAGCATGTACCTTTTTATTTTTTCCTTGTCAGTATGCCATCTATCTCTCCTCCAATCATTTTTTCAAGTGCATGATATATTTTGACATATTTTACAAGTTTAGGTTCTTTCTTTCTTGTTTCTAAACTAGGTTCACTTGGTTCTCCATGCTTGTGATATTTTTCCTTTTTCTTAGGCTCCTCTATCTATGACTTAAGTGCCTCTTGTTGTGACCCAGGTTCCTTTATCTATGACTCTGGTTCCTCTAACTAAACTAACTACAATTCAGATTGTATTATCTATGACTTAGGTTGCACTATATATGACTCAATAGTTTCACTTTGTTATTGTTTGGCATAACTATATGTGATTTGGGTAAAGTCTCAGGTTCCTCTTCATAGTAAACAAACTTTTTTTAGTCTTCAGCTTCCTTGGTGCTCTATTCTTCACTTCTTTCTACAAACCCATCAATCTTCACATGTATATTTTTTATAAATTTGTGGGTAGCAAGATTCAAATATTTGTATGCCTTACTCTTACTGGAGTAACCTAGGAATATGCTTTCATCACTTTTCGATTCAATATTTCCTTTCTTTATATCTTTCAAGATATAACATTTGCTTCCAAATACTTTGAAATAACAAGCATTAGGCTTATACCCATACCATACTTCATAACATCTTTTGTTTGTACCTTTCTTTAGTTGAACTTGGTTTAGTGTATGAATTTTTGTGCTGATTTCTTCTCTCTAGTATTTTGCTACAACATTTTTCTCAATCATTAGTGTTCTTGCACATTCCATGATCGATCTATTCCTTCTTTATGCCATACCATTCTTCTCTAGTGTTCTAGGTGTTGATACCTATCTTTCAATTCTTCTTTCATTGCAGAACTCATTGAATTCATTTGAGATGAATACACCTCCTCTATTTGATCTCAAGCATTTCAAATTCTTTCATGTTTCCTTCTCAACTCTAGCCAAATACCATTTGAACTTTTGAAAAGCATCAAATTTATCTTTTAAGAATATTATAGTCATCATCCTAGAATAGTCATTAGCAAATAGATCGAAGTGTATGTCTCCATAGTAGCTTTCTATACCTATTGGTCCACAGAGGTCTGTGTGAACTAGTTATAAAACTTCTTTAGAATTGAAAGTATTACTTCTAAAACTTCTTTTACTCATCTTTCCATATTGACATTGTTTACACATGGCCATCTCAGTTTCTTCAGATTTGGTATTCCTCTTACTCTTTTGTTCTTTCTTATGGTAACTAGGTTATCAAAGTTAACATGACACATCCTTTTATGCCATAGCCAACTTTCCTCTATTTGTGCTAATAGAAATTTATTTTCAGTAAGATCTAGGTAAAACAAGTTATCTTTTGTCTAACTTCTAGTCCCAACTAGGTTTCCTTTACCATCCGATAGCTTAGCTTTGTCATTCATGAATTCTACTTTATATCCTATGTTGCTCGGTTGTGCTACACTTAGTAGATTGTGTCTTAGTCCATCAACCTGGTAGGCATTGTCACATTTGATTCTTTCAGTTAATGCTAAGAATCCATTTCCTTTTACATAACATAGTTCGCTATTTCAAAACCTAACACTTCCATTATCATAGTGTTCCAAGTGTTCAAACTTATTTTTGTCACCATTCATGTGATGAGAACAATTACTATCTATTATCAATGTATCATTTTTGCTAACATGAGAAATAAGTGTCATCTTTTCATTTTCCTTATTATCAGATTCATCCTTAACAATAGTATAGACTACTTCTTTTTTATTATTATCACTATCAGAATCTATAACAATGTAACAAGATGCCTTACCTTTGTCTTTGTAGCCCTTGTAGTTTTTGAAGTCTTTCTTTCCTTTGAACCTATTATTTCTTCTATCATCTTTATCTTCTTTGTTTGATATCTTGTATCAATATGACCAACCTCTTCACATGAGAAATAAATCAATGGAACTTTTCCTTTGACTTTACTTTTCCCTTTTGGTAATCTTTTTGCAAGTAGGGCTTCAATGACTTCAAGATAATCATCAGTATCATCTTCTTCTTCACTATCAATCTATTTGCCTTTTGAGTTTCCTCCTTTTCTACCAAGAGTTAGTTTGGCTTTCGATGTAAATTCAATGTTCCTAGGATTAGGATCATAGTTATCAAAGTTGTCCAATTCAAAAGTAGTCAATCTCCCACACATGCATCCAAGGTTATATCATTTTTTGAATTGCATCTCATCTCTTGAATTGTTGAAACTCTAATTGAATAAATAGGAAAAAGAGTTCTTAATACCTCATTGAAAATTGTTTCATCAATTATTTTTCCTTCTATAGCTCTAATTGCACTCACACTTTCTTTGATTCTTTCACTATATTGGACAATATTTTCACCTTCTTTCATTTTCCTCTATAAACTTTCTACATTTTTTTTTATGCAAGTAAGAGGTATAATCTCCAAAGGATATCCCACTATCCCTTCCCAAGACCTACTCAAGACTAGGGTAGAGGTGATTGGTCTTTTCCATACACCAACTTCGCCCTCTTAAAATTTCCCTATCCTCCAAGTAGCCTAAAACCTTCAATAATGTAAAAAAACTCTCACACACCTCACTCCCTTGCATCCTCCAAGATCTGAAGCTTTTACACACACAAATACATCCTTCTCCACTATTCCACCAAGATTATATTGGAAGAATGAATGCTGATAATATTCCTATGGGGGAGTATTGTAGAAACATGATTAGATCATTATCATGATGATATGTTACATTCATGACTGTGTTTGTCATTAATGTCAACATATCAATTTTCTATGGTATCTAATAGAAGAACAATGATAAAGATTAAGTTTGTACAGATAGATCATTGAGTATTTTCACTAATGAGGTTAATAGGAGATACTATTAAGTGTTTAGTATATGCAACTAACCTTGAGTGCAAAATATATTAAGTCTGGAAGAAGTTATCCAAGTTTTGGTGAAGATTGTTCAGAGATAGAGTTTACAAAAGGATGTTCTAGTAAACCTTCTATATCTTAGCAAAGTTGTTATTTTGAGAAGCAAGGTTAAAGGCATGTAGAAGACATGCTAGAGATGATGTTGCAAGCTCTCTCATCATAATATTACACAAGAAAAAATTTATTCAAGCTACAAGGCAATAGATTGATTTTATTGCTAAGTAAAACATGTTCTTAATGAGGTCCTATAACAATTAGTTGAGAAGGTGTAATAGCCGACTCAAGGGAATTGTTTTATGGACTCAGTATAAAGGAAGGACTTTTTCCTTTGTTATGCAAGTAAGTATGAAGTAAATATGAAGATCAAAAAAGAAAAGAAAAGAGATTAACGCTAAGTAATTAGGTTGATATGTGAAGATAAGCAAAGTAGAGTGAAGTTAGAGAGAACTTCATTGCCGATGTTTTATTTTGAGATCCAAGGTTTGATGTTTGAATCCAAGTTTTATGACTTGGTCTACAAGGTCTAATAGTGATTGGTCTAGTTGACAGGATAGAGGAAAGAGGATAAAGTATAGTATGAACAATTATTCTGCAAGGAATAGTTGAGAGATTATTTGGATAGTGAAGTTCAATGGTCTTGTCGCAGAAGTTGTTTGGACAGTTGGACAATGGGTCTTTCTACCTTCTACAACTCGTAACAGTGTTGGAATCTTCTAACAAGGATTCAAATTTTCCTAATAGGGACTCTTATGTACTGAATGTGTTTATAGACTCCTAACAAGGTACATCCTCTAACAAGGAATATATATATATATATATATATATATATCTTTGTGAGCATCATTCCCACTGAGGTTTTCCCTCTGATCAAGGGTTTCCCTAGTTAATAAATCTTGTGTAGTTGTGTATTTGCATCTTGTTATGGTTGTTGTTTACTTTGGTTACATTGTTAAGATTAATTAAGGTTGATAAATGTTTTAGTTGGATAACTAATTCACCCCCACCCCCTCTCAATTATCTTGGTGGACTATTATTTCTAACAATTGGTGTTAGAGCAGTAGGTCCTTGAAGATAAAGTTTAACAACTTTGGGAGATCCATGGCTAAAATATTTAGAAAGGATAGTCTAAAGTTTGATGGAACAAATTATGATAGTTGGAAGGAAAAGATGAAGACAAATCTATTGTGTATGGGTCCAGGATATTGGATCTTGACAAAATTAGAAAAGACAATTATTGTTGAAAGTGAGCTAAAAACTTGTACCAAGGATGAGAGAGAACTTTTCATGTGCAACATGAGAGCTAGAGAAGCGCTATTGTCTACACTTCTTGATGTAGAGTACAACTAGGTAAAAACACTTGATACTTCTCATAAGATTTGGAAAGCTTTGAAAAATAGTTTTGAAGGTGACGTACATTCTAAGAAAATGAGGCTACAAAACTGGATTTGTGCATTTCAAGATGCTAAAATGATGGAAGATGAATCTATAAGAACATATGTAGGTAAAATATCACAAGTTTTTTAAGGTATCATATCTCAAGGAGGAACCAAGGAAGATGATGAAGTGACCTGGAAGATATTGAAGAGTTTAACACCACCATTTAAATAGGTAGCTCAAATGATACGATTATTAATTTATTGTGCCAAAGATTTTACCAAGAAAACATTACTAGGGAGACTTGAAGTAGTTGAGAATGAGGTTAGATAGTCTAGAGAATTGTCTAGAATAGAGACAACTTTTAGTGCCCTAAACATTTGACATAATCTATGAGCACAAGTGCTAGAGGAGATTTTGCTAGCAGTGGAAGATCTTAAGAGGACAAAAAGATAAAAGGAGTAGCCCTTCTTGTAAGAAGAGAAAAAGATAGTAATAAAATCTTTAAAGGTTGTACTTGTAATGAGTTTGGTCATTATGCATCTAAGAATCCTAAAAGAGAGAAAAAGTATAAAGGTATAGCTCAAACCTAGAAGAGATAGAGATTGTTTGTAAATGATTATGGTGAACAAGTAATAAGTGCTAGTGATGATGAAATAAGATTTGTGGCTATTTAAATAAGAAAGTCCAAAGAAAATGGCTTTGATATCATAGGTTAAAAAGAAATTTAATTGGATAATTGATAGTGGTTGTTCACATCATATGACTAGTGATATGAACAAGTCTTTTGATTTCAATATTTATGATGGAGGCATTGTCAGAGTTGGAAACAATACAAATTTCCATGTTAAAGGTATTGGATCTATAACTCTTGATGGTAAGACTAACACTAAGGATGTATTATTTTTTGATGGTTTAAAACACAATCTTCTGAGTGTTGGACAACTAGTGGATAAAGGTTATGAGTTGCAATTCACAAAGAAGGCATGCATGATCAGAGACAAAGATGGAAAGGTAATTGGAATAGGAACTAGATCTAGAGGTAATGTATTTCAGCTAAATCCCACTGAAATAACATGTTTGGTTGCAAAGGTAGATGAAAGTTGATTATGGCATAAGAGATTTTGTCATATCAACTTTGACAGCATTGTGAAAACCAGTAATATGTTGGCAATTAGAGATTTGCCTAAGATTGTAAAGCTTAGTAACACAATTTGTGAGTGTGTGTTGCCAAAGCATAACAAAACTTCTTTTCCCAGCAAGAAGTTTACTACTATAGAAAAGGTGGAGATTGTATACACAGATCTTAGTATTCCTACAAAGACTAAAGGATTCTATGGTGAAAGGTACTTTATGATTATTGTTGATGACTTTTCTAGAATGATGTGGGTTGCATTTCTTAAAGAAAAATTGGAGGCATTTGACAAGTTCAAGATATTAAAGAATAGAGTTGAGAATGAATCATGTATGAAGATTAAATATTTAAGATCAGATAGAGGAGCAAAGTTTACTTCAAATGAGCTTAACATCTTTAGTGAACATAATGGAATCACAAGACAACTTTCAGCTCATAGAACCCCTGAACAAAATGAAATTGCAAAGAGAAGAAATGTGCCAGATATAGAAAATGCAGTTGGAATTGTTGCAAGATTTTAAGTTGACCCATAGAAGCACATTATGTAATAGTTAAGAGGATATTTAGATATCTGAAGGGAACATCAGAGTTCAGATTATGGTATGACAGATCTAATGATTTCACTTTATATGCTTATATTGATATTGATTGGGTAGGTAATATGGATGATAGAAAGAGCATTAGTGGTGGAATATTCTTTCTTGGAGGAAGATTGGTCTCTTGGTTAAGAAAGAAGAAGGATTGTATCTCATAGAGTACATCATAGGTAGAATATGTTGCAGCAACAAACAATTGTAATCAAATTTTTTGGATGAAGTAGATACTAAAGGATATAAGGATAGAATTCAATGAACCTATTGTCATATATTGTGATAACAAAAGCATAGTGAATATGCTTAAGAATCCAATGTTGCATTCTAAGACTAAGTACATTTCTATCGAATATCACATGCTGAGAGAGAAAGTTGTGGAAAATGAAATCAAATTGAGGTATGTAAGCACCAAAGAGAAGATTACAGATATTTTCACTAAGCCTCCTCCCAAAGAGACTTTTGAGTATTTGTGAGGCATGCTAGGGGTTATGTCCCTACATACACTAGAGTAGATGATGCAAAAGTGCATCAATCCAGTGGAACAGAGCACTATTATTTGTTTGGACTGATGCTTCTTGTATGGGGGAGTATCTATGATGGAAAAAATCATTTAGGAATCTTGATAGATGTTGTTTTGAATAGTATCTTTGGACACTTCAGTAGGTCAAAGATAGTTGTAGAGATTGACAAGATGCAATGAAAGATGATTACTAAAACCTTTATCATTGATGTCAATGGGGGAGAGATTACAGCTTCATTTTGATGCATGGGAGATGTTATAGAACACATTAAGGTATATCAATAGGGGAGAAGCATGTAAATAATTGATGTTAGTAATAAGGCTAAGGAAACACAGATGCCAATATGATTGATGAAGATGATTTGAAAAGAAAGGATAACAGCCTTTAACAGTTGGTATTTTTGGAACTAGACATTTTTCATCTATGTTGCCATTAATGCCAAAGGGGGATATTGTTGGAAGCATGAATTTTGATGATGTTCCTATGGGGGAGTATCGTAGAAACATGATTAGATCATTATCATGATGATATGTTACATTCATGAGTGTGTTTTTCATTGATGTCAACAAAGCAATTTTTTGTGGTATCTGACAGAAGAACAATGGTAAAGATTAAGTTGGTACAAATAGATCATTGAGTATTTTCACTAGCAAGGTTAATGAGATATACTACTAAGTGGTTGGTATATGTAGCTAACCTCAAGTGCAAAATATATTAATTCTAGAAGAAGTTATACAAGTTTTGGTGAAGATTATTCAAAGATAGAGTTTGCAGAAGCATGTTTTGGTAAACTTGTTATATCTCTAAGAAGAGTTGTTATTTTGAGAATCAAGGTTAAAGGCATGTAGAAGACATGATGGAGATCACATGGCTAATATTTCTCATCATAATATTACACGTGTGGAAAGTCATTCAAGTTACAAGGTGACTAATTGATGTTATCACTAAGAAGAATGTGTTCTTAATGAGGTCCTATAATAATTAATTGAGAAGGTGTAACAGTTGATTCAAGGGAATTTTTTATGGACTTGGTATAAAGGAAGGACATTTTCCTTTGTTATGCAAGTACAAAGTAAATACAAAGAGAAAAAAAAGAGGAGAAAAGGGATAAATGTTGAGTAATCAAGTTGATATGCAAAGATAACCACAACAGAGTGAAGTTGGAGAAAACTTTACTGTTGAGGTTTTATTTTGAGATCTGAGGTTTGATTTTTGGATTCAAGGTTTGTGACTTGGTCTACAAGGTCTGACTGTGATTCGTCTGGTTAATCTAGGACAAAGGAAAGAGGATATAGTATAGTACAAATAATTATTTTTCAAGGAATAGCTAAGAGATCAGTTCGACAGTGAAGTTCAATGGTCCTTCCCTAGAAGCTATTTGGATAGTGGGTCCTTCCACCTTCCACAACTCCTAAAAGGGTTGGCAAAACTCCTAACAAGGTTGGAATCTTCTAACAAGGATTCAAAGTCAACTAACAAGGACTCTTATGTACTAAGTGTGTTTATAGACTCCTAACAGGGTCCATCCTCTAATAAGGAAGATATATATATATATATATATCTTTGTGGGCATCACTCCCATTGGGGTTTTCCCTCTGAACAAGGGTCTCCCTTGTTAACAAATTTGGTGTAATTGTGTATGTGCATCTTGTTATGGTTGTTGTTTACTTTGGTCACATCGTTAAGATTAATTAAGGTTGATAAATGTTTTAGTTGGATAACTAATTCACTCCCCCGCGCCCCCCACCGCCCCCCCCCCCC
The DNA here is from genome assembly GCA_028749045.1 of Cupressus sempervirens. NCBI lineage: Eukaryota > Viridiplantae > Streptophyta > Pinopsida > Cupressales > Cupressaceae > Cupressus > Cupressus sempervirens. The sequence continues at coordinate 611,522,827 of CM053784.1, read as the reverse complement.
CTCAGTTATCTTGGTGGACTATTATTTCCAATAGATTCATGACCATTTGATAGGTTATGGGCTTCTTTTTAAGCCAAATCCACAAGTTACACTAGGAGGCCTAATAGGGGTTCAATCCTAGTAGCCCTATTTCATCCAAAATAGAACTAAACTTCACAAACTTACAAAAAATACACCAAATAAATTAAAAAATCCATATTTAAATAAAAAACCTAATCTAAATCCTCAAGATGGGTTCTGGGTCTCAACTTCTAACCCCTTAACCCTCAAGCCCTAGTTTTTAGGCTTTAAGGCTTAAAATCACAGTTTGAGCTTCTAGGCTCCCAATCCTAAAACCAACCTCAAATTTATTCTTCCAATACCATTGAACTTGTCCCACCTTACTATCTATCAGAGCTCAAGCCCCCATGATCCATTTCTTGACCTTTGTAATAACATTTTAGAGTGTCAGCACATTGAGCAATTAGACTAAATAAACCCAAATGCTGATATAAAACCACAGTCAGGTAGAGTTTGGAAAGATTCAAACCATAATCATATCCCAAATCATATTACCTTCCTTTATGCCCAGCACCAAATATTTTCACTATGGGAAGTGGAAAAGATTTAATTATTTTGTTCAAACCCTTATCAGAGGCTAGGGTAAACAACAGGCCAGACAAAAATCCAAATTCAAAATAACTTCCTCTTATTTGATCAAACTAACTATTTCCTTCACAAATAAACAAAAAAAAAAACTTTATAAAATTAAAACCAACAACTTATTGTCACCGTGCTACAGGAATTAGATAGATACATGCTAACTATGCACATTTTTCCCTCCAAAAAGATGCATATTTTCATTCCAAATCTATACCCTACCATTCCAACCCAAACTGGGTTGAAGATAATCAGTTTATAGGTCACTACCTTTGACGTTACAACTTCATCTATTCTTTCTTGATCCAAATAAAGTTTTAATTATTTGACTTCCAATTTGCAAGAGAAGTTACAAAGTTTTCCATGACAACTTTTATTGCAATTTTTTGCAATTTTTACAACTTTTACTCAAACCTTACATTAAACACTTCAAATGCCTATAAAATTATACCAAGACATATGAAAATCTTATAAAAGATGAGATTGAGGATTTTTGGTCAACTCTCAATGTTTAGCCAATCATTAACCACCCATTCACTTGCTTATAACCCTATTACAACATGTAGACAACTTTCCTAAATGCATGATGAGATTTTTCTAAACTATCTTGTGTCATCTTGGACACTTATTGACCTCCTATACTCTCCTCATTAGTGTTTGACCTCCTTATTTAGGACCTAGGGCCCCTACACCATACTCCCCTAGTTTGAAAAACTCAAGTCCCTTCAATTGCCAAATGCTGAAGAATAGCAACATGCCTAATGATATCTTCCTTTGTCATCCAGATTGCCTCCATCTTAGGTAGGCCCTTCCATTTCACAAGATATTTCTTGTATCTCTTGTTCCTAGTCTTTTTTACTATCTTGGTATCTAAAATGCACTCCAACTGTAATGGTTTATTGGGTGGGAGATCCTTCATCCATTCTACTTCAGCATCTATCTTGTTGCTGCTACTAGAATCCATGTTGTTGTTGTCCCATTTGTATAATTTAAGGTCTAAAATGTTGAAAATGGGTGATATGCCTATCCCTTGTGGTAGTTCCAATTTATATGCATTGTTCCCATATTTATGCAAAATTTTCCAAGGACCTATATTTTTCATCTAAAGTTTGTTGCTTGGTCCTTTAGGTAATCTATCCTTGTTTAGGAAGGCCATCACTAGGTCACCAACCTTAAAATGAATCTCCTTCTTCTTCTAATCTACCTTGTCCTTGTACTTAGTTATTGATTTCTCTAAATGATCCTTGACTTGATCATGTATTGTCTTCATCAATTCAGCAAGTGTCTCCCCTATGGCACTTCTAGACTTCATGTCTTGAAAATCCCTTAGTTCCATGGGTCCTCTTGGATGAAAACCATATACTACTTCAAAAGGTGTCCTACCCGTTGATCTATTAACTGAATCATTATATGCATATGCATATTCAACTTGACTAATTACCTAATCCCAAACCAAACCATGTTATTTTGTGAGACAGTTGAGAAAATTTCCCAAGGACCTATTCACCATCTCAGTTTGCTCATCAGTCTGAGGGTGATAAATTGATGAATAAGCCAAATGTGTGCCAAGTTTAATCCACAAGGTTGTCCAAAAATGTCAATGAATTTGGTGTCTCTATTAGTTACTATTTTCATAGGAATTCCATGAATTCTGACTACTTCTCTGAAGAAAAGGTTTGCAATTTGAGATGCATCATGGTTTCTTCTGTAGGGTATAAAATGATTCATTTTTGTGAACCTATCAACTACTACATAGACCATGTCTACTCCTCTAGCAGTTTTAGGTAACACAAGGACAAATTCCATGCTTATGCTATCCCAAGGTTTTGTAGGTATTGGAAAAGGTTGGTATAAGTCTACATTAGATGATGTACCTTTGGCTCTTTGGCAAATTAGACAACTTTCCACATACTTCCTAACTTCATTCAACAATCCAAATCAATAATAGAACCTTGCAACTTGTTCTAGTGTCTTGTCTGCTCCAAAATATCCTCCAAGAGCCCCATTGTGTTTTTCCTTGATGATGGTTTCCCTCATTGATGACTTAGATATACATAATCTACTGCCCTTAAATAATAAATCATCTTGCAGAACATAATTAGAAAATTCACCATGAAAAGTGTTAGCATACTCCAAACAAGTCTTATAGGCCTCTCTAAAATCGTAATCTTCTTTATACAGATCCTTGATCAACTCCAATCCCATACTTTTTAATTTGACATCTTGGACTGCTAGTACCCTCCTACTCAAAGCATCTGCCACCTTATTGGTTGTTCCTTTTTTGTGTTTGATTGAAAATGTAAATGCTTGAATCTACTCCACCCACTTAACATATTTATGGTTGAGTTTATCTCACCTATTTAGGAAACTAAGGCCATGATTATCAATATATACTATGAACTCCTTGGGTATGAGATAGTGTTTCCATTTCTTTAATGCGTGAACCATGGAGTATAGTTCAAGGTCATAGGTAGAATATTTTTGCATTGCTTCATTCAATTTTTTTGAAAAAAATGCAATGGGATGATTCTCTTGACTAAGTACTACTCCTACAGAATACTTGCTAGCATCACACTCCACGGTAAACACTCTATCAAAACTAGGTAGCATTAAGGTGGGTAATTCTGCCACTTTCTTCTTTAAGAATTGAAAACTTCTTTTAGTTGCTTCAATCCACCTAAGCTTACATTTGATTCCTCCTTTTATGGTATCAAGCATAGGAGCTACTATCTCACTAAAACCTATAATGAATTTCCTATAGAAGGTAGCTAGGCCATGATATCTCCTAACATCCCCTACTACCTTAGGACTTGGCCAATTCAGAATAGCTTCTACCTTGCTAGGATCCATTTTTAGGCATCCTTTGGAAATCACAAAACCAAGATAAACTAATTTGGACTTAAAGAACTCATATTTTTCCAAATTGATGTGTAACTTGTCCTCATGTAACTTTTTCATCACCATTTCAAGATGCTCCAAGTGCTCTTCTCTATTCCTGCTAAATATCATAATATCATCTAAATACACTATGACAAATTTTATAATGAATTGTACCAAAACTTCATTCATTATTCTCATGAATCTGTTGGGTGCATTGCTCAAGAAAAATGGCATCACTAGCCACTCATATAGTCCCTCATTAGTCTTAAAAGTTGTTTTCTACTCATCCCTTTGTTTAATCCTAATTTGGTGATATCTTGATTTCAAATCTAATTTAGAATAAATGCATGATTCTCCTAGATAATTCATTAGGTCTTCAATTCTAGGCATGGGAAATCTATACCTAATTGTGATCTTATTAGTTTTCCTCGAATGAACATAAATCCTCCATTTGCCATCCTTCTTGGGCACTAGAACTGATGGACATGCACATGGGTTCAAAAATTTTGTCACCAACCCTTTATTCAAAAAATCCACAAATTGTCTACTTACCTTTGCATTTTTTTGCGGGGTGAGCTTGTAAGCAGGCTTGTTGGGAAAGGTTGCACTAGGCACTAAATCAATCTAATGACATATTCTTCTTGTAGGTGGTAAAGATTTTGGTTTCTCCTCTACAACTATGGAAGGATACTATTTTAGCAATTTTGCAACCTCTACAGGTATTGGTTCTTTACTTCTGACTTCCTCTTTTGGCTTAGCAAATAAAGTATATCCTTGAAAATCATCTTCTTTAGTCAACTACAGGAACTCCTTACCTCTAATCAGTCTGATTGCACTCTCATCTTGGTCTTTCACCATATGATCGGGCAAAGGTTCCATCTTGAACTATCTACCATTCTTCTCTATCAAATAGGTGTTTCTTTCACCATTATGTTGTGCCTTTACATCAAACCACCATGGTCTTCCTAGGATCAAATGACAGGGATCCATAGGAATGATCTCACATAGCACCTTATCCTTATACTCTCCAAGTTCAAACTCTACCCATGCTTGTTCTTCAACTATAAAAATATGGTTCTTGTTTAACCATGAAGTTTTATGGGGAGCCACATGAGGTAACCTCTTAAGCTTACACTTCTCAGCCATCTCTAAGGATACAACATTATCTGTTGATCTAGAGTCAACAATTATTTTGCACAATTTTCCATATGTCTTTCCTTGAGTTCTAAACAAGAATTTTCTTTGTGGTAGCTCTTTCTTCAAAGGTACTTTCAACATAGTCCTCCTCAACATCATATTTTCCCCATCAGACACTGGTGTTGCATTCTCAACTTGTGTGGAACTACTACTGCAGCAAGATTTCATCAGCCCTTACCAACTAATTTCTTCTATCTCTATTCTGATTAGGGGAATTCGTGTTCTTGATTGGATATTGAGCCATTGTGTGTCCTGGCCACCCACATGAATAACACATGTCCCCTACCTTCTTCACTTTCATAAATTTTGCCTCTATTAAATGGCCTCCTCTGGCCTCTGAATCCTTGATTCCCTCTTTGTGAGTTTTCACCTCTATTACTACTTTCACCATTTATTTGATTATCTTCTAGCCTCCTTTGGAAATTTCCTCTTCCCTTTTGTTGATTAGTTCTTCCTCCTCTACCCTTGCTAGATTTTTCTTGTCTCCTTTTTATCTTCTCCTCAATCTTTTCTACTAGTTGAAAACACTTTGCTATTGTGTTGGGACATAGGATGGAAACTTCCTCTTGTATGTTATACCTTAAACCAATTAGATATCTGGCCACCTTCACTCTATCTAGCTCTATCATCCTTGATCTGATGCAAATTCTATGAAATTCCTCAGTGTATGTACTCATAGTTAGCTCCTTTTGCCTTCAATTTTGCCTTCTCATGTGTAGCTGGACTTCATAGTCCTCTAGGATAGAAGTATCTTTGATCATGTTAGACATTACCTTCGAAGAGTTAATTATGTTCTTGCCTTATTTGACTCTCTCCTCTTGAATAAAATTCCACCGTGTGAGTGTTTCCCCTTTCATTCTTGACTGAGCTAGCCTCACCTTCTTCCCTTCTATTATTCCATGACATACAAAGTGACTCTCAAGAGCCTGCATCCAATCCATAATAGCATCAGGGTCCATCTTCCCTCCAAAAATAGGAGTATTAATATATTTACTCCCAAAGGTCTCCAGGACCTTTATGAATGCTACTTGGTCTACAAGCATGTTGTTATACTCATCATCAATATATTGTTCTTCTTCTTCATCTGTCTCTTCTTCACCTTTATTAAGGTCTTCCTCAATATTCTCAGTAGCTCTCTCCACTACTACTATCTTTCTTTCCAACTACAATAACCTATATTTCAACTTATGATTCTCCTATTTCTACTCTTGAAGTTCCTTAGCCAATTCCACATTTGTCACCATTTTGTCTATCCCTAATGTAGAACTCTAATCAAGTACAAACATCCAAACTACAAGCTCTAAACTAAGCTCTAATACAACTTATAATGAAAGTGAGAGGTATAATCTCCAAAGGATATCCTACTATCCCTTCCTATGACCTACTCAAGACTAGGGTAGAGGTGATTGGTATTTTTTGTACACCAACTTCACCCTCTCAAACTTTCCCTATCTTCCAAGTAGCCTAAAACCTTCAACAAGGCAAACAAACTCTCACACACCTCACTCACTTGTACCCTCTAGGATCTCAAGCTTCCACACACACCAATACATACTTCCATTATTCCACCAAGATTCATGACCATCTAATAGGTTATGGTCTTCTTTCTAAGCCAAATTCACAAGTTACACCAGGAGGCCTAATAGGGGCTCAATCCTAGTAGCCCTATTTCATCCAAAATAGAACTAAACTTCACAAAATTATAAACAATCCCCAAAATAAATTTTAGAATCCATATTGACATATAAAAACATATCTAAATCGTCAAGATGGGTTTTGGGTCTCAACTTCTAACCCCTTAACCCTCGAGCCCTAGTTTTTAGGCTTTAAAGCTTAAAATCACAATTTGAGCTTCTAGGCTCCTAGTCCTAAAACCAACCTCAATTTTTCTTCTTCCAATACCATTGAACTTGTCCCCCTTACTATCTACCTAAGCTCAACCCCCTATGATCCATTTCTTGACCTCTATAATAAGATTTTAGAGTGTCAACACATTGAGCTGTCAGACTGTATAGACCCAAATGTTGATATATAAAATCACAATCATGTGGAGTTTTGAAAGATTCTAATCATAAACATATTGCATATCATAATACCTTCCTTCACACCCAGCATCAAGTATTTTCACCAAGGGAAGTGGAAATGGTTTAATTATTTTGTTCAAACCCTTATTACAGGCTAGGGTGAACAACAGGCCAGACAAAACTCCAATTTCAAAATAACTCCCTCTTATTCAATCAAACTAACTATTTCCTTCACCAATAAAAAAGCACAACTTTCTTAAATTATAACCAACAATAAACTATCACCCTGCTACAGGAATTAGAAAGAAACATGCTGACTGTGCATAGTTTTCCCTCCAAAAAGATGTATATTTTCATTACAAATTTGTACCCTATCATTCCAACCTAAACTAGGTTGAAGATAATCAATTTATAGGTAACCATCGTTGACCTTGTAGCTTCATCTATTCCTTCTTGATCCAAATAAAGTTGTATTGTTGGACTTCCAGTTTGCAAGAAAATTTGAAAAAAGTTGCATGACAACTTTTATTGTAATTTTATTGTAATTTTTACAACTTTTACTCAAATATTACATAAAAGACTTCAAATGCCTATAAAATTATACCAAGACATGTAAAAATCTTATAAAACATGAAAATGAGGAGTTTTGGTCAAATCTCAATGTTTGATCAATTGTTGGCCACCATTTGACTTGCTTATAACCCTATTACAACATGTTGACAACTTGCCTAAATACATGATGAGATATTCCTAAACTATCTTGTGTCATCTTGGACACTTATTGACCTCCTATTCTCTCCTCCTTAGTGTTTGACTGCCTTATTTAGGACCTAGGGCCCTTGTACCATTTTCCCACATGTCAAACACAATTGGGCATTCTTTAACTTCATCAAACTTTGAATAGTTGAGAGAGGAATCTATATCAATAATCATTATATTGTGATCTTTCACCTCCTTCATCTATTCTAGAGTCATAGGTTTAGGTGGTTGCACATATTTGTTTTCCAACTAGAATAGGCTAGTATCTCCAATGCTTGATATGTGTAGCTTCATCAGTTCCTGCCATGCTGAAAAGTTTTCTCTATTGAGCTTGGGAATCTCCCTTTTGTATAACATCTTACTCTTTAACTTAGGTCTTTGAAACTTTTCTTGCAAGAACCAAATGCTCTGATACCAATTATTGGAAATGAAGAGAGTAACTGAGAGGGGAGGGGTGAATTAGTTACTATAAAATAATTCCTAGTCCCTATATGTCAAATAAAAATTTTCACTGATAATACAATACTTTATCCAGCTCAGTCAAAACAAAGTTCTTGTTGTAACTTGGTTAACAAGTAGTCTTATGATTATTAATTTGTTTTTAACTTTATTAACTTAGTTGTTGAAGCATAAAGCATTTAAAAAAAAAAAATGAAAATAGATGACACCAAGATTTAACATGGAAATCCAATTTGGGAAAACCACCATGCAACTAGTTACAATATTTTTCAGTCTTCTAAAGTGATCCATGTTAGGAACCAGCCTTGTTAAATTTTACAATACATACTGTTAAGTATGACCTTGTTAGAGGATTTAGTTCACCTTGTTAGGAGTGGCCTAGTTAGAGGTCTTCAAGCACTTCAATCTTGAAATGTCACCTTGTTAGAGGATTTACAATTTGATTGTTAAGTCACTCTATTAGGAGATTTTTTCACTACTGCAATGGTTAGAAGGTAACAGTAATTTGACCTAATTTATGAAGCAACTTCTTTTATAGATCCAGATCTCTTGTTTGGCTTGACCTTTGGATCATTGATGGTTAGAATATTCTTTGTTGCCTATCTTCCACACTTGCTTGCTCTTCCCTTTTCTTTGATCACATATCCATCTTGTTTTACACTTACACACTTTTCATTACACTTCTTGACCTTTCTTATATATCATAAGCTTTTCCAAGTCAGCTTGAATACCATTTCAAATAATCATTAAACATCCAACTAGTCAGCCTTAATTAGTCAATTAATTAACAAGTGTAATCTACTGATACTCAGTAAATAATGGGATTAACCACTCGGTTAAAAATTTTGATGTAGGATCCCTTTGATGCCTGACTACTTGATTAACACTAAAGTTCCTTCATTTTTTGGCTGCATGCTCGGTTAATACTGATTGCGCTTGGTTAATACTGACATTTGTGTAACATCAATGACAACATACAATTTGAAGAATTATTTCCAACATAAAGAACAAGCAAACTAAATTGTAATGAGGGCTCCTCCAATATTTCCAACATTTCTTCCATAGACACAAAATGAATTATGTTGAAGAGTTTGTAAGGATTGAGTTAGAAAGTGAAAATCATAGATTTGTGGACTATTGATAAGGTGCATGTAGAATCTTGTTTCTACACCACTACAAATTATTCAAGACGTGTGTTATTGACATAGTTTTCCAACTACTATTTTTTGATGTGAAACCTCCTAGGAAAATGGTAATTCCAAGAACAAGACTTGTATTTGGTCAGTCCTACAAATAGAGCAATGTCTAAGGAGATGTGTTTTCTCTTGCATAGAGAATGTACAAATCTATCCTACCATCCTACAGTTGTAAATACAAACCAATAACATAGTGTTAAAAATGTTGATTAATATGTGTTTTAAAAAATTATGCATTTTTACTTGTAAAAAAACATTGAAAACCAATATTAAATAAATATTGCTCCGGATTGGTCATTGAAGCTTAGTTTAATTACTAGTTACTGTTAAAGTCATCCACTGTACTATCTCGCCCTATAGGCAGGAACTAAAAATTGAAACGAAAATAATATTAAGATGGCATTAATGTACCCAAACAAAGAAAGTAAAAGCCAAAATATTGGTGAAAGGTATCTTAAACTTTCCTTCCTAATAATTACATTTTTTATTGTTATTATTTTCACAGAAGTAGCAAGTCATCTCACTTTGAGGTGACACTTGTAGCTATGTTTTAGCTACCTTGGTATGTGCAAGAGATCGCAAAATAATCTAAGTGGTGTTATGAAATTTTATGATGGGATTTACTTATCTAAAAATCTTATGTACATAACAGTGAGATTAAATTCAAGTCACATAGGAATATTAACTTGAAAAATGATAGTGTTATACTCATGTCATAGATATGATCTTTGAATAGAGGGAAATAGAAAATGTGGGGACTACAATTATTTTATCAAATATGATGAATTATGACAATATGAAATAGGGAACAAAATATTCTAAATTTAGCTTGAAGATGAGACTAAGAAGGGAGGATTAGACTTTGTGCTATTTTAGGCTTACCGATTTGATGCATGGCTTTGTAAAACCATTTGATATTTTTCAATTATTCTTAGTACAAATTATGTAGTTTATTTTATTAGTACCATTATTCTAATAAAATTACTTCTTCTTACATGTTAGTGATATACTTATAGAGATGTAACCTAGACATTTTAGTGTAGCCATTAATGCTACATAGTAAATTTGTTCTCTCTTTTAGAATATAAAATTTTCCTCAAGATATTTTCCCATATAGAAAATGAGTTATGGTATATTTTATTAAGTTTCTTTAATTTAAATTCAAATTGCAATTTCTATTTCATATACATTTCCTCAAAGATCAATCGTATGAAGTATATTTCATACTTTCTACTTCATTTAATTTTGGATCAAATTTTGACCACCTTGAGTTCTATGTGTTGGTTACTAGAACCACACCTTAAATCCTAGAACTCCTTTCAATCTTGAGGCCAAGGGTTTATCTTCGAGAAGTTAAATAAGGGTTCATCAATTGGCTCAAGATTATCAAATTGATGAGGGTGTTAATAAGGGTATCCTTAATAATGCTTGAATATGATAAAATGACTAATACATAGTACTAATGCTAGTTGTACATAGTACTAATGATAGTTGTACCTAGCACTCATGACACTTATATTTGTCACTAATTTATTTTTAAAAAGTTGCAATAGACCTTTAGAGGTGGGAACAAAAATCTATTCATCTTTATGCTCTTTGACCTACAGGTTCTTTTCAAAAATTTCAAATAAATGAATAAATATGTTTAAATGCAACATGATGGACACATTAACACAAATTATGTCACAACAACTTACAACAATTGGTTACAACATTTGGTAAGAGATAATTTTGATTTTGATTTAGATTTACAAAGTAAGAGTTTAGATTTATGATTATGAAAAAGGATTGGATCAAGTTTAAAGTCATAAATCTAATCCAAGGTATTAACTAAGCAATGTAGAGATTAAGACCAATAGTTAATAATGGACAACAATAAAATTTGAATATTATTGTCTTATAAGCTAAATTTACATAAGAATATATTACTTAAGAACCACTTATTACATTAAAGACACTTAAACTCAAGTGGTCCCAAAAGAAAGAAAAAAAGAGTATAATCATGTAATTTTCATCATACTACTCATTTTATTGATTAATCATTGTTAAATTGAACTCATGATTTACAATGCAAGACTTTTTAGAAAATTTTGACTCTTGAACCTTTCTTTATTACTTTATATATTATTATTTTAGAATGATTTTAATGATTCCTCCTTTCACTAAAATAAATTCAGATATGACTAGATACCAATATTTTGACCGTTAATAATATCAATTAAAAAACAATAGTTGATTTAAATTGATTTGTTTTTAATTAAGAATGTATGTTGCTTTGTTTAGAATATAAATTGAAGTATAATGAAATAATAATTCATTTTTTAAATTTGAGAGGTGGGATGAAGGTTAGGTTGTTTATAAAATGAAGTAGTTTAGTTGTTTGATGAAGTTTTGTTATATTATTTTAGATTGTTTATCTTAGGAGGAATTAAAATTTGGATTAGTCTTTTTTAGTTAAATTTTGTAGTGTATGGGGTTATCATGATTTTTTCCTATAAATTAGTAACTATTGTCTACACCTTTGGATCGAGAGATAATAGACGAATTTGAGGATTTGCTATATTTTAAAATTTAACCCACCATGTTCCACATTAATCAAACCTTACAAATATATCCAATAAATTGAAATAAATCCTTAAAAATATATAAAAATGCTTAAGATGACCAAGCGTAATATATACCAGAAAGGAGTTTTTGAGACACATGGCTCTTAATATAGTCTTAGATGTTTCCCCTCCCTCCCTCTTAAGTATTTCACTATTTATCAAAAATAGTATGTGGTATGAGTTTTCCACAATTCACTAAGTAGATGTGTGTAGGTTTCTGGTTTCAATCGTGTATATATTTGTTCTAGAAGATGTTTACGTTATCATTTAATGATCCATTATCAAAATGAGGAGAGATGGAGTTGGAATGTAGAAAATGAAACATACAGACATCTATAATATAATTATTTATTATCAATTCATTGCTGAATAAGATCAACATATAAAGTCAAATGAAAAGCAAGAGTTGCACTTGTGAAAAATTAAAAATTGATTCTACAAAAATGTGACCAATATAATCTTTTTTAAGAAGCATGGTAGTATTGAGAAAACTTAATGCTCTCAAAAGAAAAGTCACAAGTTCATATCTCACAAAGAATTAAGCATGCACACCTTATATGTAGTAGTCTCTTAGGTACCTCCCACAAGAAGTGTAAAGTAGTTCCAAATTACTATAAGCCTTAGGCAAATCCGAAAACATATGGTACACTATCATGATAATAAAAACACCTTTCCTTTTATAATAATAAAAAAAATGTAAGCATTGGGTGTCCTTTCCTTCGTTGAAAACAAGAGTTTAAAGATAATTAATACATCAAACAATCATATACTAAACATGGTTGAACACTTCGTGTTGTTCCTAAACTAAGCACTTTATAAATCACATTGGGACTTGTTCTCATTAGAAATGATTAACAGAGTAGGTGCAAGTCATTGTAGCGAGTTTAAGGTAATAATGACAACAATGCCTTTTCTTTTCCACCAAACGAATGTCCCTTGAAATGTTTTCCTCATATGATTACAAGGCCAAAAGAAAAAAAGCGATTTTAAGCAGTGTAGAGTTGCTCTTTGAAACTCGTGGGGTTTCTGCTGACAAAATTCACATCTCTCACCGTTTACAGTCATTTAAAAGTTGGAAAGAGAGAAGAAAAAGCACAAGGCAGGTGAATTCATGAGCAGAAGCAAATATGATATCAATATGTCCCGTGGAAGGCAGTACACACAAAGTGCTTTCCCATGACACTTCTGCAAACACCCGTGACATTACCTGTTTCTCCTCCTCCTTCAATATGGTCGCCTAAGTAAGTAATCTACATTATATTCAATCTACAACTCTATAATTACATCCATATGCGTAACACATGATATAAGAAATAGAATTGCTCACAGCTTATGTTTATGATTACACAACATCTGTTTGTATTTGTGGGTATCTTCAAGAATAAGTTATATATACTAAAGAACATTGACTTCCTACAAAGGAAGTGGGTAATGGTGGATATGTAATCATTATAAAGTAGGCTAAAAGCCACCAACAAAAAAATAAGAAGATTTTTAGTGTCTTGATGAGCATTCTTCATGAGTAAGTTCTGTTTTTTTGCTAAACATTCATAGATGTGGGAATTTTTGTCTGGATTTATTGATAATTAGGTGAATGACTTATGTTCTAATGTTCTGTTTTGTTTTCTTGATCAATGTAGACATGGAGAAGTTACAGTTTTAAGTATTCTTAACCTAAAACAAGGAATTTGAATGTTGTTGTTTAATGTCACATCTTTCCAGATGTAACTGAGCCACCTGCAAGCTGAACTGGTTAAAAAGTATAGCTCCCATGCAAAGTAGGTCAGCCCCCTTTTTCCAGTGTTTACTTTACCATTTGTCATGTAAGATCTGTGTCCATACCTTGATTTATATGTGAGCTCTTGCGTACTCCTCTCCATGAAATGAAATTGGCCTTTGACTCTTAATCAAGGGCAATGTGTCAATATTCTTGAGTAGATTTTGAGGAAAAACAACATTGGAAGTGGCATAGTAATCATCCATTTCCTAGCTCAGAATGTTACATTTAGTGATCTTCTTCATCTGTTTACAGTGGACTCCATGTCTGTTTCAGCCCACCACAAGAACCTATGACTTCAAGGTGACTATGGAGAATGATTTTGTGTACTACTCACAATATTTAGAATACTCTCTAGAATACAAAAGACTTAAATATAGTTTGCACTAGCTACATTGTGTGCTTCCTACTACATAAAGCTTAGCTTGTAGCATACAGCATTGTTCCCAAGAACTTCATCAGCATTGAATCTCACTACTGCTTAGTTTACAGTTTTACAATTATTACAATGTCAAGCCTATTTCAAGCAACTGAAGCTTAAGCCTTATTGGTTTATGGTGTTATAGGTACAATTGAAGAATGTTACCAAGCTCTGCAATACCTCCACTATTGTGACAGTCAATGGAATGTTTCCAGGGCCAACCATCTATGCACAAGAAGGGGACACAGTCATAGTGAAGGTCACAAACCAAGTGGCCTACAATATCACACTACATTGGTAAATGTGAAACCTGTTCATATTTATTTTCATTTTTAACCCAGGGGTAGCCACCCCTGAACCAGCCCGGCACCCAGTAACCTGAGGCAAGCTAGGGTGAGACTAATCCCCTGGAGATGCACCTACTCATCCACAGAACCAGTGCATCAAAGAAGCAGAAACCTATTTATGTTGATTTAACAGAGTCGTGCAACTAACTGAATTGTATTAATGCTGATAATTAGTATCTTTGTTGACCATTTTCTCTTCTTGGATTGATTGTGTGATAGTTTTTAGCATCAACGTTTCAATTCCTTTGCTCTCCTGCATCCTGATGATGGATCATGTAGTATGATCCGAAACGATGATGCTAAAAACTATTGCACAATGTATCCCAGAGGAGAAAATAATCGACTCAACTACTATGGAAATCTGATGAACTTAATATCTTTGTTGTGCTGATGAAGGCATGGAGTGAAGCAGAAGCTGAGCTGCTGGGCTGATGGACCAAGATTCATCACGCAGTGCCCAATCCAGACAGGCCAGAGTTACACTTACAAGTTCACTCTCACAGGACAGAGAGGAACACTTTGGTGGCATGCCCACATTGAATGGTTAAGAGCCACTGTAAATGGAGCAATGGTTATCTACCCACCTACAGGAATTCCATACCCCTTTGTGTTTCCTGAAGAAGAGCATGTGCTTGTACTAGGTAAACAGAAGTTAGCTATTGAATTGGTTATTTAGAGAGTATATTGTGTAAAATTGCAAGCTAATAGACAACATGGATCATGACTTTAACTAGCCGAAGCTTGTAAAAATTTGCAGGAGAATGGTGGGGTTCTAATGTTGCCACCTTAGAAAAGAGTGTCATTGCTTCTGGTGGAGGTCCTCCCGTCTCTGATGCATACCTCATTAATGGCCACCCTGGACCAACCCACAACTGCTCTGCTCAAGGTATTTTAATGCTTTCCAATGTCATGCTCTTTTCATTTTGTTTGGTGCTCCCATTGCTGGCAGTTTGCTCTGTAATCTTTTCAGTTTCTTAGATCCTCGTGATCTCTTGCTAGACATTAATAAATTTATCTTATCTTATCTTATCTTAGCTATAGAAGGATTCTATTTGGAATCCATGGTACTGTGATGGTAATGTGCTGAAAATTCACATATACAAAATGTGAGAAGTTGATCTAATCACTGAGATATGAGAGTTTTTAATTAGATTATGAACTTACCAATTGAAATTGATCAATAATCAATGTTCTCAAAAATGAAAATCAGGGTAACGGTTACAGTAGATACAGAATGTATCGTTGTCTTACTTAGACCTGCCTACCCAATTATATTGTATGCAGTGGTCAGGGCCTATGTCAGCAGGAAGGAAAGTATATGTGAAAAAAAATTTAATGATAAAGATACATAATATCTATGTCACTGTCATCTAACGGCTGAACATTAGTGGTACGAATGGAGATAGTGATATATTCATTCTACATTTTCCACTCCAAATCTTGCTTTCAATTGACTTTCCTTCTTGATAATAAAGCTTTGAAATTAGCATTTGAACTTTTTATTTAACATTATTTAGAGGTGAAAGCTGTCTGGAACTTTTCACTAAGCATTGATTAAAGATAGATTTTCAGGTTTCTTTTTTTAAATTTATTTATTCATATTGTTCTCAATGGTTAAATTCTGAGTCTTGTATATGAAAAGTGCAATTTTATTGCTTTGAAATAAATGTTGCTGTAAGCACAACTTTTAAGATTTCAAAATGTAACTTAAATACTACTTAAGGAAAAAATTAGATTTAAAAAAAGAGGCATTTTCATCGTTAGGTTTATGACGAGTTTTCCTTATGAAACCTTATATTACTGAAAAAGCTAGGTTGCATCGGTACGCATACCCACACCACACCCCTGGTACACGTACCTGCGTATTCAAGTACCGGGTACACATACCACAAATATGGGGTACTCAGTGGAGAGCATCACAGCTAAAGACCTTGATTAAGATTTCTGATTTTTGTTTCAGTTTTTTGTTTGTACATCAGCTTGTTGTTTATCAAGCTCAAGTCAATACGTAATCAGTTTGAAACTTTGATACAATACTGATTAACAATAAACTTATCACTATTCCACTCAGAAATGTTTAAAGTCTGCCTTCTATGTTATGCATCTAAACATTTATCATATTTTATTATTACAAACATATTGCAAATCTAAAACTAAAAACAATACATCACATTTGCAAACTTTATCACTGTTAAGTTTTGAAAATCCATTGTCATGACTCATAATTTCAGATTTTCTACAAATATCAAAAAATATTTTTAAAAAAGTTTGATGTACCCAAGTAACCCCGTCCCCTATGTTGAAAAATAACCGTTCCTGTACCCGTATTGGTACCCTAAGTACCCAAGTACCCCCGTCCCCTTGCAACCTTGTTCAGAAAAAGTAATCATTGTTAAGCTACCTGACCACCTCTGGTTTTATGTAATGATATGTTTTCTTCATCTTTTTGCAGATGTGTGGACAATGCCAGTAGTGAAGGGCAAAACATACTTGATGAGGGTGATCAATGCTGCACTCAACATTGAACACTTTTTTGGTGTTGCCAAGCACAAGTTAACAGTGGTAGCAGTGGATGCAGAGTATACAAAGCCATACACGGTGGACAGCATAGTGATAGCTCCTGGACAGACATGTGACATCCTCCTTGAAGCACAAAGAGCTCCATCCAGAGACTACTACATAGGAATAAGCCCTTACATGTCTGCCAAAGTACCTGTCAATACCAAAAAGAGTTTTTCTCTCATGAGATACCACAGAAATTCCTCTACGCTATCATCTTTGCCTCCCGTTATCAAAGCAAGGCTCCCCAAACTGAATGACTCCGCTGCTGTCCTCAACAAAATGGCATTCATTAGAAGCCTGAACTCCCAATTATATCCAGCAAATGTTCCACAAAAGGTGGAGAGGAACCTCTTCTTTGCCATAGAGCTGAATGAAGAGGCTTGCCAAAAAGGACAAACATGCAAGGGCCCCAACAATACACGGTTCCAAGCTTCCATCAACAATATCACATTCCAAGTTCCTAAGATCTCTCTCTTGCAAGCTTATTTCAACAACATCAAGGGGGTCTTTACCTCAGACTTCCCAGACAACCCACCTAATCCATTTAACTACACTGGCAATTCTCTTCAGAACTTGCAGTCCCAATTTGGCACAAAAGTGTCAGTGTTAAAATACAATGAGTCAGTTCAGATTATACTGCAAGGGACCAATCTTACCTCTGCTGAAAACCATCCTATTCATCTCCATGGTCATAACTTCTATGTAGTTGGGTATGGAACAGGGAACTATCCTGGACCTTCCAACTTCAATTTGGTGGATCCACCATCAAGGAATACCATTGGAGTGCCTGCCAATGGGTGGGTAGCTATCAGATTTATTGCAGATAATCCAGGTATGTGGTGCTTCTTATGAGCATGATATGATGATCAATAACAGATTTCCACAATCCAATATTATATTCATGCTTCCGGTAAGATTGTGTGTGAGTTTATTAGCATCAACATTTCTGATCATACTCAATGATCCATCATCTGGATGAGAGAGCTAAGAATCATCCTAATGATAGACCATTGAGTATGATCCAAAACTTTGATGCTAATAGACTCACACACAATCTTCCCCAAAAGCATGAATATAATGATATGATGATTTAAAGGCATTAGATTTCTACAGTTCATGTGTATTGAATTTGAGAGCTTCTGGATTTGACTATGTATGCCTTCTTTTCTATCAACATTTCCAATCATATTCTATGATTTATCATCAGCATTGAACTTGATTTTTCCATCAGCCAAAGCTATCAGATTTCCACAATCCATGCAAATGTTTTGTCCTTTTTCTGGGTTCGATTGTGTATGTTTTTTGAGCATCAACGTTTTGGATCACACTACATGAACCATCATCAGGATGAAAGAGAGACAAGAAGAAGATGCTGTATCTATCTTCTCCACAACTCTCTTGCATTCTGATGATGGATCATGTAGTTAGATCCCAAACATTGATGCTAAAAAAACTTAAGCAATTGAACCCAGAAAAAAGACAACATTTTTTATCAGCATTCAAATCATACTCTGATTCATTATTAGACTCATTATTGGGGTTGAGTCGGATGATGAATCATCCAATATGATTTGAAGAAACATGCATAGTCAAATCCAAAAGTTCTCAAATTCAAGACATGATCACGTTAAAAACATTGAACTCTTCCAGGTTTTCTTTTGTTTTATTGTCTTTCTAGGTTGGTGATTATTATTGACTTTGTTCCTGATGTTTGGTGGTTGCAGGAGTGTGGTTTCTACATTGTCATCTTGAAATTCATTTGACATGGGGTCTCTCAATGGCATTCTTAACCTTGAATGGAAATGGTGTTAACCAGACCCTACCTCCTCCTCCACCAGGATACCCGAAGTGCTAGTCTGAATCGAACCCAAGTCATTAATATTTCATAATGATCAATTGCCACTTATTTGTCAAATTCAAGCAAAACCAACAATATTGTATTTCCTTCGCGTCTCGCATTTAACCAGGTCAATTTCTTCTGAGCCAAATTAATAATAATATCGACTATTAATGTTCAAAGTTGATAACATGCATTCAGCTTGTTGGATGACATGCATTCCAAGCAAATAAAGTTCATTGGATTTTTTTCTCTCTAGATAACATTCTTCTTGATTAATATTTGGTTTAAGATTCTTAACTTATTTTTCTCTTTAAATAAGATCATCCTACATAGTTACTGGAGAAAAGGACTGCATTCCACTCCTCACCATCAAACTCCCTGTATAATGAAATAAATAAATATGAGCATGTGTGAGAGAAATGACGTGTTATTTAAAATAAATCAGAATTTTTAAAAAAAAATTATGAATAGGCGCATCAGATTTTATTAAATATAAAAAATTTCACATTACTAAATCAAGAAGTCAGATAAATAAATCTAAAACAACAATTAAAAAATAATATGAGACCTTTCATAATTTTTAATTTGAGTTTAATTATGAATGTAAAATAACAATCAATATTCTATTTTTTTCTATCTTAAATTTAATTTAATTTTCAAAGAAGGTTTAATTATGAATGTAAATATTCTATTTTTTTTAATCTTAAATTTAATTTAATTTTAAAAGAAGGTAATGACTATTAAAGAAAAGTTTAATGCAAGGGTCCTACGAGGGGGGGCTAAGGACTATTTTTTAGGTCCATGAGATCTCAGAGGAATTTTTTGGGGAGTTACAAAATTACTTAGAATTTTTTCTTTCAAAATAAGAGCCCCACTTTTTTACGTCTCTTAATTTGAATGGTTATAAATGAGGTGAGGCTAGAAATAGGACCACTAGCTTGGGAAAAAATTGAGCAACTTGTCAAAAATTGATATAAAATTAAAAAAATCCTTACCAAAAATAAATTCCTAAGAGAAGTTATGGAAGAAATGTGCATTGATTTGTAATTTCTTTTATAATTAATTAAAAACTAAGGAATCAATCATACAAATTATTGTTTTACTTAGACAATCAAATGATGATGATATGAAGAGAAATTAAACAGTGATACAAAAATAGTGTCAAATATTTACAAAGATATAAATACCAAGTTGGTAGAGGCAATTTTACTCTATGAAAAAGTATAATGTTCAAAAATAAATGTAATTACAGTCTTTGTCAAGGCTATTTGACAACTTCAACTTGTCCTCTTATTTTTAAAATATAGTCTTCAATTCTCCTCCAATCAAAACCATGATCTTGATCCTAAGTATAGCTAGTATAAAACATCCACTTTATGTACTAGAGATCCTTGAATGGAATTGGAAGTGTCAAAGTCAATTGTTTGCTTCAAAATCACTTATTTTTCCTTGGAAAATAATTTTAGTACTTTTGATTGGGAAATTTCAAAACCACAATGATAATTCTATTCTAGTGATAGTTACAAAGCTACCACCTAATTGCTAACTTTATTGTTAATCTTATAATTTTTACATATAGACTCAAAACAAGGTGTCATTTTTTGAAATTACATAATTTTTTGGGAGAAAATTGAATTTGTGAGAATATTCAACCATACAGTTTTTGGTCCTAAATTATTGAAGTGCTTTCTTTATGAATTATCTAATTATAGCCTCCTTCAAACTCTCAAATATTGTATTAGCTCACTCATTTAGTTGAAAAGCATCTTTCTTCAATAGAATTGTGATGGGTGTTGCTCCACAACCAAAGTTCTTCACAAATATTTTATAGTATTAAATGAGTTCTAGAAAACCTCTTTCATTTCTTAATGATTTTAGGAATTTAATTCATTTTATGATAAGAAAGCACACACTACATTGTACTCATCTATTATCATTTCAATTATTGCATCAATGATAAGAATACAATTTATTCTTGTCCATTTTGCCTCTCTTTCTTTTGTGTTATTTATTGGCCTCTATATCTTGGGTTGTGTCTATAGGAAAATTCTTACAATAGAAACATCTAATAGATATGCTGCTAATTGAGGAAATTGGACCAAAGATCCATCAAATCCTTCTTTACAAAGATGTTGCATTTAATGACATATTTCCATTTATTGGGACTAAGCACGCAATGTTCTTAGTTCTGCCATATTTCCTTTTGAGTGAGGTCTCATTCAATAGATCTTAGAATGTTCACTCAATTGTTCCTAAAGTAACAATCCATTGTACTCCCAATACCATATCTATTACACCTATAAGAATATCAAATATTATGTGACAAATATGATACTCCCATGATTAATTTAATACTAGGGGATTTTTTGAAATAATTGATACTCCCCCATCTGCAATTTGAACCTAAAGTATATAGGGATTTTATTTTAGATGAGTAGCTTACTTATTGTTAATGATATATTAAGTGCTACATAAGGAAATCAATATTATTACTCTCTTTCTTTATGACCCCACTATTTAAGATTAAATGGAGAGATAAATCCAATAAGTTCATGACAAGAGATGATTGGGTGAGTATTGTTAAGGTCATGGATCTTCTACAAATGTTTAAGTTTCTATATATGATTCTATTTGGGCAGATTGCTAGAAGAGAAGACTTATAGATTTTGGTGTGTCTTCTAATCTGCAACCTAGCCCTCCCTTATACCTAACTCAAGGGGGATGTTCATTGAATGGACATGTCCCTCTCTAGGTTGGCCTATATAACAACATAATTGTTTCCTCAAGATTGGTGCCCATTCCAAGAGTTACTAATGGTTAGTAACTAACTAACCACATTAGTAAATGAGAAGGCTTATAAAAGCCACAAGGAAAATGTCAATCTTTCTAGAGGGGACAATATGTTCTTGTGATCAATACTTAAGGGAACTCATGCATCTAGATTAGACTGATCTGAAAATTAGAACACTTGTCTTGTGAAAGTTACAAGGAATTAACACTCCCTCTTAACTTGATAAGATAAGTGATAGAGACATATCTAGCAACATCAATAGAGATGACTAAGCATAGATATACACTCTATACCTTTCTGAATTTCAAGCATGATGTATCATTATACAAATGATACCTGCAAACACATCATATTACAAATCTTGTAATATAATCTATCATCGAAGCTTGTGATCAAATCACTAAGCATCATTTGTAATACAAACTATCAAATCACCTAGGCTTGTAACACAAGGTGTTTGACAAGGCTTGTGATATGAAGTATTACCTGAACTTGTGATAACAATATTGCATAGAATGCAATACTGAGGATAAAGACTAGAGAATAATTAAATTCTCCCTTTACCCAAGTTGTGACTCATAGGCACAAAACATGATCCTAAATTTAAGATATGCTAGTACACTAGATAAAATTCAAAGAATAATTGAATTCTTCCTTTTATCCAAGTTGTGACTCATAGACATAGAAATGCCTCCATCACAACATGATCTTAAATTCATCCAAATCTGCTAGTAGTTCTCTTACTGGTTAGAACATTATCTCAGAGATTGTCACCTCTTATAATGTCTTTATACAAGTGTTCATTATTTCAGAGATCATCACCTCTTAAATAACAAACACAAATGGTGAAGCCCCATAATAGTCAATATCCTAACAATAATGTAAATTATCATAAGAATACAAAACAATTCAATCACACTTGGATCTTTCCTGAGATGATCACTCTCAGAGAGGTTTGATAAGAATATCTGCTTTCTAATTTCTAGTACTTAAGGATAAAGTCTAGAGAATAATTAAATTCTCTCTTTATCCAAGTTTTGATTCATAGACATCAAAATTTCTCTTTTACAACACAATCTTGAATCTATTCAAGATTTTCCTGTAGTCCTCTACTAATTTAAAAGGCAATAAAATCATTTGCTATCACTACAAATTTGTGTTGGAGGATGTTTTCTATTACTACAAACTGATGTTGCAAGATTGTTTGTTGAGAAATGCTTCCACACCATGATGTTTATAAAGGTAGGCCCATCAGATGGTTGCTCACTTTAGATTTTCCAGACTCCTACTAGATATCAAATCTTTTGAGCTCCTTATTCAAGGTTGCCTTGATGAGATGTCAGACTCCCTCTAAATCCAAAGTTCTTTCCTACAAGAACATTCTTTAGAAAGAAAAAAAATCAAGGCATATACTCTTCTTATAAAAAATACAAATGAAAGATATTATAGACATAAGGTAAAAGAAGAGCTCAAGTACAATAGATACATATCTTTCCATCATAATCTTGATGAAAGCTTTTTTATTTTATGAGTATACACCATCTTGACATTGTACACTCAATCTAAGTTTGTATAACCTAGATCCTAGGGAGTCAACTCGATCTTCTAGTTACTCTCTCTAACCTATAACCTTCTTATAAGATGATACTTATGATTCTCTACTACAAATTATTTATTACTCAAGAATCAATTAAAGCATGGTCTACTCCCTCTGAGTCAAGATTCACCATTGCAGATCATTTAGCTTCTCCTTTTGTCAGGAAGGCATACCATGTAATGATCTTAGTGTCACTGCATGATGTCACTTTATTCCCTCCTTTCTAAGAGAACCAATACTAATAATTTGAACAGTAATAAGGTTATATAGAATACATCTTTTCTAAGTCCACAATCATTAATACTCCATCTTGGACTTGAGGAAAGATCAAAAATGCCTTGAGTAAAATGTTTTGATATCACATATGATATCATGAGTATTGGCCTCCTAGAATATCAATGATATTCATCAAATACTCTTTGAGTAATGGCCTTCCAGAATGGTAGATAGTCACCAAATATTACAATGAATTTTGTGCTTGACTATAGTCTCTAGCAGCCTAATGTATCCTCCTTTAATATTCCCAACCTGACAAAGCCTTCCCAAATGTATCTCCCATCTAGAGGTCACAATCTTCATTTTTGGCCAATACCATAGAATTTGCACATGAGTGTGCAGTCATAAGTCTATACGTAGATCACCATTGTAGCATCCTGCAACTCATAACATTGATGCCTATTGTTTGAAGGCCAACTGTTGATAGTATCTGATATTCTAATTTGTATAGACAATTATGATCATAACAACATAGTATTTATTAAACATTTGATACATGATTCTACCTGCAAATCTATGTTATCTCTATGATTTTCTTGGTGCATTCAGAACTGCCTCCTGAATAATAGTTTGCATTCTCTACTTTGTAGTTTTGATATTTGGTTCTACAAAGGATTGCACAAATATATCTAATTTGATGAGCACCATACACGACCAAATATTTTGATTGCATGCAGCTATCCTTGGAGATTGCTTCAAATTCCTGTAAAGTTATTTTGTTTCACATGAAACCTTATAAAACTCTTTGATAATGATGATGATATAATTTGCTTATTTAATGGTTTGCTTCTTTGAAGAACTCCCATCTATAATCCTTGAAGAAGAAAATGCTACCATGCTGAGAGGCTCAATACTCCTTGCCTGTCTTACCACCCTTTGATTATTCAAAGGTTTTGATGTAAGTGGGATAACTTAGGCATCCAAAAAGTGGTCACATCCCACTCTAATCCCTTCTATCATGTGCGCTCGAGAAAGTCACCCAACATTCGTAATGTTCCTGCACCCAACTTATTTCTAGGGTATGTCTACCAATGTCAAAGTGGACATTTGTTGGTTGTGTTTAGGCAGTAACTTAATTCATTTTCAATTGCTCCCTTATTCCTCTAATGGCAAAGAATATTCAAACACATGTTCATTCCAACATGACTTGAATGAATATAGGCTTGTCTCTTTCCTACGTGGCAAAATTCTTTCCTTTTAATCTTCGCACTCTTCTTCCTATTATTTAGACTATACAATATATAGGCATGTTACCTTCTTTATTACCTCTTTTTTTTGTGGAGTCAAATGGATATTCAATCTACATCATACCAGTCATAGTTATTTGTCAAATTAATTGTTATATATTTTATTTAGTTTCTGCACTTTATCGTCAATCCTTCCTTTGGTAATATCACCTTCGATAAATCATTAGGCACATCAAACCTGTCATTATCGCTGATCTTTGACTTGTTATCATACATCATTTGTTTTATCGAGCACACAAGGATATAGCTTCTTTGAAATAATGATCATTGAGACCAATTATCAATGAGTATATGCCATTGTGTAAGGACTCACGATAGTAGAAATATGTGATTGCAAAAAATGCTTTCAATGCCATAGATTATTCATTTTATACTAACTCCTTTGTCTTTCTTTTAATTATCATTGTAGGTAGAATGCCAAATGAGTAGTTGTCAATTTCATATGCTGGTTGACTGTATATATGATAACCATATTTGTTTTATTAAACTGGCAGAGCAAATACACTGCCGCTAATATGTTTGTCCATTATAGATTTTTGAGGGAGTCTTCCTTACATTTAAGACATCACACAAATTTATTTTGATTTCATAAGAGATTTTGTGTAGTTTTTACACATCACGAGGTGATATGTCACTCTACATATATAAGCTTTTGTATTGGTAGATTCTTGTCTACCGTCATTGCATCATTCCACTTATGTTCATCATATTACACTTCTACCCTTTGTCACTAATTTAAATTACTAATTTTGAACGCCTCTGTAATGTAAATTTTTCATTTGATTCTTCTACAACCATTATCATTTAGTGACAGCATACTTGTTGATGGGATGCTTTGTCATGGAGATATCATAGTTGATAGTGGATAAAGAACTAACATCGCATGATAGGTAGTTTTGGGGTTCGAATCATACAACAATATATCTTGGAGTCTAAGAGGCTACACCATCTGATAGTGTGTGATGGTATTATTGAATTTTCTTTTTAGCAAAACAAATACTTTCAATTTCCTTGCAGACAATAAGTAGTGCTATCAATTTCCTTGCAGACAATATGATAGACCATATCCATTATTTGCAAATTGTTTACTCAACTCTCTCTCCAAATCCATGATAGTCTAAAGGCATTAAACCTTTTCTTTCTTACATTTGTGACTAGGCTTTGATACCATGTTAAGGTCATGGATCTTCTACAAATTTTTACATTTCTATATATGATTCTATTTGGGTAGATTGCTAGAAGAACAAACTTATAGATTTTGGTGTGTCTTCTAATCTATAACCTAGCCCTCCCTTATATCTAACTCAAGGGGCATGGTTAGTAACTAACTAACCACATTAGTAAATAAGAAGGCTTATAAAAGCCACAAGGAAAATGCCGATCTGTCTAGAGGGGACAATATGTTCTAGTGACCAATACTTAAGCGAACCCATGTACCCAGATCAGACTAATCTAAAAATTAGAACACTTTTCTTGTCAAAGTTACAAGGAATTAACAAATATTTCCAAATTTCTCATTTCTTTCATTCATTTCATATAATATTACATCTTCCACCCCATCTTCCACATTGGACCTTCAATGTGTAGTGACTATTCAACACTTTATGATCCTTGTATTTTTTTTATCATGGCTAAAGTAAACCCTTTTTTCCTCTCTTATCTTTACTTTTTTATGGATTCAAATTGGTAGGCTATGGAAATTATTTTGTAGGTCTCATAGCTCTAAGTATGCTTTGTTGGAAATATAAGGGGAGTATCTGAGAGGGGAGGGGTGAATCAGTTACCACTAATATAAATCCCAAATCCCTTAGATGTCAACATAGAATATAAACTGGGTTCTTTTGAAGGAAGGGGGTTTTTGCCCTACATGTAGTCGATGATGGGGTATGACAAGAACTACGTGCTCTCGTTTGTTAATGGATGGAATGATAAAAAGGTTACCATTAACGGAATCACCTTCCAAGTCACTAAGGAAGTGATTGCCATGGCGACTGGCCTCTCAATGAGAGGGAAAAAATGGAGAAAGGTAATCCAAATTTCTGATGAGGCTAGTATGAATAGCTTCTTTGCAAAAGATGAGGAGTTGGTTCATTAGAGAGGAGGGTTTAAAAGAGACAAGTTGCCCACCCCATGGGATGATGTGTGCTTAGCCCTTATGAGGTATTTGACACTAGAGGGCAGGTTCGGTGTCTACTATTACTATCATTTCCCTTTATTAAATCATTTTAGGAATAGGGATTTCATTTCTATCCCTTTTTATCTTCTGAATTCTCTTGAGGACATGGTTGTTGATTTTAGAGAAAAAAAGGAGTAAAGGTTTAAATTTTACCATAATTCATCAAGGTTTAATCTTCCACCTCTATCAGTTTCACCTTTCCCTATGCCCCCCTAGAGTGGTGGTGGTGGATAACCAACACCACTACCAAAATTCCCCTTGAGCTCCAATACGAGCACTAAAATTCACACTCCTCAACCCTCCCCTAGTAGGGAAAACAAGAAATAGAAAAAATCTGATATAACAATGGAACAAAAGGGAAACAAGAAGATAAAAATTGAAAAACTGGTTGAGGTTGATCGAGAGGATTCAAAGAAGGAGACTAGGGGTAAGGCTAGGAGGAGATTTGGTAGGCTTGCACAATCCCAAGCTAGATGTAAATAGAAATCCATCAGAGATCCGATTGAGGAGGTTGAGGAAGATAGCTTTGAAACAAATAATGAAGGAAGGGAGCAGGAAGATATTTCCAACTCCAAGAAGGATGATGGAAAGGAGGAGGGAGAGAAAAGTTTTAATTCGGGGGATAATTTGGTGGATAATACGTAGACCCAGGCATCTGCTAGTAATTTTGTGAATACGAAGATCACCCATGTGTCTGCCAGCTTTTCCCTCAAACCCATTACCTTTTGTGAAGAGAGCAGCAAGATGGACACCTCCCCCATAACTATTTCCTCCCTGGTTAAGGATAATTCTAAGGTTTCCTCTAACCCAAGGGTTTTGCAGGATGATATCTAGATGCAGAAAGCTAAGGAGGAAGCATTAAAGGTGGAAGCAAAGACTAAGGAAGGGACTAAGGTGCCAGAAGACCGATATGCTAAACTGGAAAGGAGGGTTAAAACTTTGGAGGAAGGGTTTTTTACCTTCTCCAAATTTGGCCTCAAAGCCACACATGTTGCAGCTACCACCCTCTAGTTGCTAGCACAAGAAAAGGAGGACACGGGTATGGATATGGAGGACCACAAGTTGCTCTTCAAGTTCCTTGTGGATGACTGGGCCCGAATCCTACTTGATGCGAAAGGGAAGGGGGAAAAAGAAAATTATGTCTCTTAGTTTACTGGGATCCTTAGATCCAAGACATTTTATGTTTTACTGTTGGTTAAAGGTTTTGCTGGTATACAACTATTATTAAGACTTGGGTTGGTCTATTATGCCAATTTTGGTTATATTGAACTTTAGTAGTTTGCTAGCTATCTTTGTTTGGTTTTAGCTTTGTTTCTCTTAAACTCTATTGGTTTTTTTGTAGGCATTTGGAACTATGTTGATGTTTAGTTAGTCTTTTGTCTGTTGGTGGTTTCTGCTGGTAATGTGCTAGTTACCAGCTTTTTGCTTGTATGGGCTGACCCCCTTGTTTTGGTCACTTTTAATTTAAAAAACATGGAATATAAACTTCAATAAAATATTGTTACAGGCACTCAGTTAATACTGATAATCTACTATAACTAGGTAACTATTGAAATAACAACAACAACTTGGCAAATTCTTAACATGCAAATCTTATGATATTATCTATGATTAACCTTACTTAACTTAGTTGCATACACATGAAAGAAATAGCATGAACACTGTAAGAATTTGGCTTAGGCTAGAATTCACCCAAGACCAAGGAACTCAAACACAAGCACAACAGTAGACCAAAGAGAGAGTCTGATCAGAATGATGATATATTCATTCAATATGACATGTATGCCATATCAGAGTGCACTAGGAGTGTTCATATATAAAGGCCTCTGGAGAGCTTCTAGAACACATAGAAGTCAGCATCATGATAAGTCATACAACTAGGCACATGTCCACTAGATATGGGTTATCCTCCATTAAGCATAGAATTAAGTGTGATGATGTGAGGATAAGCCTACAATGGTGTATCACGAAAATCAGTGGTGTAGACAACATGTGCTAAATTAGGAGTGTGAATAATTGTGTTGTCTACATGACAACTCAGTGAATGATGCAAACTCCAGTGTTGTAGACACCATGTATTAAAATAGAGTTGCATACTTCTATGTTGTCAACATGACAACTCAAAAAAGTGTGCAAACTCCTAAGTGTCTCACAAAATAAAATAATAAAATAATGCAAAATAATGCATTAACCTAAGTAAACTTAAGTAAAGTGTAAATAGTAAATACTTATTTACACCAATACCCCCCTTAAGTGCAACTTAGGGGAATGCCCTTAAGCTTATGAAAACTATGATGCAATGCATGATGGGTCCCGACTACTAGGCCATGTTAGGTACCCATGTACATAATGAAAATGCAATCTCTCATAAAGTGGAGAAAGAGGGAAAACCTCACGGGAAAAACCCTCCCCCAAAAAGAGAGATAAAAAAAACATATGATGTATGGATGGATGGAGTAATTAAGACCCCCCATTACAACATACATCTAGTATATACATAAGAGAATGATGAGAAGATGAAGAGAGACTAGATAGGCTCTCCCCCCCAAAAGAAAAATGTTTGCCAGTGACGGCTCCAATGAAGAAGTTGATCCAAGACTGTAGAATGGTGTTCCTCCCCTTAGGAAGAAACAAGACCAAGGGTATAAATGAGATGCTTCTGCTATGTGTGGAAAGAATCCCATGGATAAGTGATGTCTTTGAAACCTACTCATCTAGCTAAAGAACATATCTCAAAGAACTATCTATTTTCTCAATTAATGAAGAAGACCTCTACAACTACTGATCAGAAGTATCCACAATCACTTCAACCTGAAATGATCGATCATGTAGAGAATGAACAAGAGGGTTGAATGGAGCCCTTGTGACAACTGAAGAAGGTGCTACTGCATCAAGAAGAAGAGGTAGATCATCAATACTATCCCCCAAATCTATCACTGAAGCTAGATCTAGAAGACTAAATGCAGCTTGTTGTGTTGGACCTATCACTATGGCGATGTATGCATGTGGATTGAACTAATGTAGTGACCTCTCACTATAATTGTCGATAGAACTCCACTTGTCTAAAGTTGTTGAAGCACTATCATTGGTGTCACTATTAGTTTCCACACAGTATGATGTGTGGAGAGGATTAGAAGACAAGTTAGGTGATTATTCCTCAAAGTGTACATCCTTCTCCACAAATATCTAATGGGTCTCTAGATCCAACAGTCAGTGTGCCTTCACATCATCTTCATAAGCAATGAAAGTACAAGGCCGAGGTGACTATGCCTTGCATCCCCTAGAAGACATCTTTGCCCATATAGGACAACTGAAGACTCTAAAGTGTGTCACAATAGGTTTTCTGCCACACCATGCCTCAAAAGGAGTCTTTCCATCTAAGGCTAGATGAGGAGATCTATAAAGAATGTGAGTGGCACTACTAATTGCTTCGACTTCTAATGATGGATCTAGAGACTTGGTCTGTATCATGCAACTTGCCATAGATTTGAGAGTTAAGATCCGCAATGCTGCAACATCTGTCTTATGCAAACTAAATGTTGGAAGATTTCGAAGATCAATGACCTCAAGTTTGCAAAAGTCTTTTAGTCTTCTATTCACATACATGTTTCCATTGTCCATTCTTAGAACTTTGATGGCTTTCTTGGATCTCTTTTCAACATGAGTCTTGAAGGCTAGAAACTTATCCAACACTTCATTCTTACTATGGAGAAAGTAGATCCAAGTGTATCTTGAAAAGTCATCAACAAAGGTCAATATGTAGTGACCCTAGTTGAGAGCAAAAGGACCTGCTAATACTATGTGAACCATCTGTAGAACACCTGGTGCTCTTGAAGACTTCCCTTTTTGTAACTTTCCCTCTAGATGCATATCCAATGAATCTATTGAACATTCACTGTGGGAAAAGTTGATTTCAGGTATACCTTTAACCATTCTATTTGTGCAAAGTTGTTGAAGGTAGCGGAAGTCAAGATGACCATACCACTAATGCCATAATTGCATTGTTGAATTTGATTGAGATAACAAGGCCTTTGAAGGAGACTTGGGCACAAAATGGGAGAAAGAGTATAACCTCTTGTTATGATTCACTTTCCCCATTGTAACCAAGGAATCATCTTTTAGACTATGTACCTTTATTGTGTCTGGAAGGAACTCAACTCTATGTCCATCTCCAAGGTGAGTGACTTGGTAGATTCATAAGAGATTAGAACTTAGGTTTGGAACATAGAGAGCATTTTGAAACTCTCCATTTTCCATTTCCATGTTTCCTTTCCCTTCAACTTCCATTTGGTATCATCTCTTACAAAGATGTGCAGTACCTTTGACCACTTAAATGAAGAAAAATCATCCTTTAAAGAACCCATGTGATATGAGGCACCTGAATCAAGTATCCATTCCTTTGAAGAATTTGAATTAGCCATGAGTGCTTTCCCTTTGCCCTTTTAATCTGAAGAAGACCCTTTATCCTTGTAAGCATTAGGCAGTGGAACATTATGTTTTTTCATGATGTTGGTCAACTCATCAATCTTCTTAAGATAACACTCATGCTCTTCATGACCCATTTTCTTGCAATAGGCACACTTTTTCTTCTCCTTATTGTTGTTGTTCCCATTCTTGTTGGAATTTGAGGACTTAACTTGTTGATTGGATTGTGATGTTGTCTTTTATGCATCCTTTGATTTGGCCTTCTTCCATTTCTTATTCTTACCCTTTCCTTTATTTGAAGACTGTCCAACTAAATTTTGAAAACTCTAATTGTTGGCCACGAATGCTTTAGATGTAGGTGATTTGAGAATCCCCATTGATTTTAACTTCTTTTCTTCAGTATCTAGCAAATCAGCATATTCATCAAAAGTGACTTTCTTATAGGCAGACCCTAAGGTAGTCTTAGAGGTGTTAAAAGAAGATACAAATGTGGAATACTCTGATAGCAACTTGTTATGTATGAGATAGATCAATATGTCATCTTTGATAGAACTCCCACAATTAGTAGCTTTGTCCTTAGTTCATTCACCTTGATGATGAAATCTTGTATAGAGTCAAATGACTTAGGATCTAACGAGACAAGCTCATCTTCAATTTTGAAAACATCCTCTTCAGACACTTTACCATAAAGGTTTTTGAGGGTATCCCAAGCTTCCTTAGATGTAGAACACTTCTTAATTTGATACATGATCTTATCATCAACCCCCAAACATATATCACGTAGGGCTTTCCTATCCATTGCTACCCAAGCTGAAATATCACTTGCTAATACTTTATCACCTACTAGTTTAGGAAGAGTATCATCTACATATTGTGAAACTCCATTATGCATTAAGTGATACTACATTTTGATCGACCATGTAGCATAGTTATGTGGAGTTAATTTTGGAAACTTAAAATTTCTCATAATGTAAAAAATGAAAGAAAAGTGTAGAAAAGAGAGAACACAACACCAAGAACACCCCCCTTTTTCACTAAATTAAGAATCCCCCCCAAAATAGATGCTTTTGGCACTTTATCAATAGTGCGATTACAATGGCCACTTGCCAATTTTTGGCCTTCGTGGACTTCTGATTTTTCTTGTTACAACCTCTTGATAGTTTACAAATCTAAAACTTTACAATGTGCTACAATTCTGAAGCAATACAAAGCAAAGAAAGGCCCTATTTCTAAAAGTGACACTTTTTTCCACATGACCCTATAATTTTATTATAGATCTAGCAAGTAAATGAAAAATATAGCACTTTCAAAAAAAATAGAACCTATTTTCAAGTACAGATGTGCCCGTACGGAGCATTTGAAGTTGCAAAATGAAGGATTATGTAGGTATAGTCACCAAAAAATGCAAATTCTAACAAATCCATGAACCAAAACCAAAAAAAAGCTACCCCAGTAAATATTTTAGGAAATTCTACCCAATTTCAAAAAAAATTGTACCTGATTTGGAGTCTGGATGACTAAGATATGGTCTCCCAAAGTCGGACTGCAAAATCAAAAATCAATTTCGAGAGGGGTTGCATCAGCAAAAGAGGGGATTAAATTTGATAGTCATACAGTCATTGTAGTAGTTCAAATTTGGCCAAGAATGACGGTCAAATGATCATCAATTTTAGGCTCATAAAACTGATGACATCAACATACCCTTAGCTTGTGATGACATCAGCATGACATCAACATTGTACAGAATTGTATAGATGATAACATGGCAAAAAACTATATGTTGATTGTGTAGGTGACTCAAATTGTACGATCATTGACTTTGCAAATGATGACATGGCCAGCTGTCCATGTGTCACAGAGTAGTTAGGCCATGTGGCATGGTGCCAATTGGGCCATGTAAGCGGTGATTGTTACATTGTTTGTTGATTTGGACTGATAGCTAGTCTGCATAGGGAATAGCATGGGTGAGTTGAATAAGGCCACATGGCATGCGCAGATTAGTCTGCATGTCATAGGCTGGCAGGTCTGTCTGCGTGGGCAATTTAGTTGGCAATGCATGTCCAAAGGTCGCAAGCTACAGTCACCACTGATGTCTTGTTTTTTTGCATCAAATTCTCAATAGTGATGCTGGAGCAGTTGTTTTACAATGGCCAGACTATCACAGTAGGAGCCAGAGTTTGTGCATTGTTTCCAATTCACGAGCACTGGTTATCATAGTCGTGGGGGCCAGAATATATTTTGACATTGCAAGAGACCTGTGGGTTAATCCCACATTGGCTATGGGAAGGAGCTTGCGGGTGTATAAATGTATGAACCCACCAAGTGTTTATCAAAGCCAAAGGCGTCGGTGGAATTAGAGGTTACCGCCAATGAATATGGTGGTCATGCCTTTGTGCAATCCGATTGTCAGATTTTAAATGACAATATTGTACTCACCCAGAAATGTGAGAGGAAAATGTCTGTTGATAAATTGTGTAATGATACCCTACAATTAAGTACAAAATATTCTACCAAAATTTTAGAGCCAAGGTGTGATTTCTCGGTTCTACAAAAAAAAAATTCTCTGACTAGGCAATAAAAAATCCAAAAAAACCTAGATTGCAAAATAAATTGCAGAGATAAAAATAGTTTAGATCCGAAAATAAATAATCACATCAATTGAAATGACCATACCCAGTTGCAAATCGATGCCTTTGGGTGCCGATTTGCTAAAAAAAATTGCCTCATGATCAACTTTCACCAAGCATAGGCAAATTTATAGTCAATCTTCACCAAATCGATGTTCTAGACACAATAGTGAGGTCGGATCTAGCTCTAGATGCTCTTAATTTTGGTAGATGCTCTAGATTCGGGTCGAGGTGTTGAAGCATGAACGGTCTCGAATGGCTATGTGTAGAGAATCTCCTTGAGAGCTTTGATACCATGTAAGAATTTGGCTTAGGCCAAAATTCACCCAAGACCAAGGAACTCAAACACAAGCACAACAGTAGACCAAAGAGAAGTATGATCAAAATGATGATATATTCATTCAATATGCCATGTATGCCATATTAGAGTACACTAGGAGTGTCCTTATATAAAGGCCTCTGGAGAGCTTCTAGAATGCATAGAAGTCAGCATCATGATAAGTCATACAACCAGGTACATGTCCACTAGATATGGGTTATCCTCCATTAAGCACAGAATTAAGTGTGATGATGCAAGGATAAGTCTACAATGGTGTATCATACAAATCAATGGTGTAGACAACATGTGCTAAATTAGGAGTGTGAATAATTGTTTTGTCTACATGACAACTCAGTGAATGATGCAAACTCTAGTATTGTAGACACCATGTGCTGAAATAGAGTTGCGTACTTCCGTGCTGTCAATATGACAACTCAAAAAGGTGTGCAAACTCCTAAGTGTCACAAAATAAAATAATAAAATAATTGAAAATAATGCATTAACTTAAGTAAACTTAAGTAAAGTGTAAATAGTAAATACTTATTTACACCAACAAAGTAACACCAAGATTTAACATGGAAACCCAATTTAGAAAAAACCACCAATTGCGACTAGCTACTGATTTTCACTGCTCTAAAGTGAGCCTTGTTAAAGGTTACAAAACACACCGTTAGGTTACAAAACACACTAATTTTTAGTCTTATTAAGATCCAACCCTATTAAAGGTTACAAAACACACTATTAGGTGTGACCTTGTTAGAGGATTTAATCACCCTGTTAGGAGTGGTCTTGTTAGAGGTCTTCAAACACTTCAATAGAAATGCCACCTTGTTAGAGGATTTACAAATAGTTATTAAGCCAACTCTATGAAGAGATTTAGATCACTGCTAGAATAGTTATAGAGTAACAATGAGATGACCTAATTTTTGGTGCAGCTAAATTGTTGATCAGAGATCTCAATTTTGGCTTGTATACTTGATCCTTTTTGATCGAATGTATCTTTGTAGCTCAGCAAGGATATTTTTGTTGTTCTTGTAATTTTCTTCCTTTAAGCATCTTCTATTCTTCCATATTTGCACACATTCAATCCTCCACTTGACCTTATACTTGTATCTTACATATTGTCAAGTCAGCTTGAATACATCTTAGAATAATTAATATTCATCTCTTTAGTCGGCTAAAACCAACAAGCAAATCCATTAAGCTCAATGTGCCAAAATAGGAAAATCCTTCGTTAGTTGACCCTACTTGATAGACACTAACTCAAAAATAATTTTCCTATGTTAACCAAGTGAACTTGATTAATAGTGCATCTTCGCAAACTTTCTTTGCTAACCTAGTGAGCTTGGTTAACACTAGTTCCATCCAAATTTTCTTCATTAAATGATTAAGCTCGATTAACACTCAACTTTTGCAAACTTCTCTTTAATGTATGAGTGAAATTAGTAGTCACTAACTTCTAAACTTGGCAAATACTAGGATTCTCAAAAGACACAAGAAACTATCTTTATCACCCAAGTGAGCTTGGCATACACTAATTGGAAAAGATATGATATTTTGTGTAACATCAAAGACAATACACAATTAAATAATTGTTTTCAACACTATCCCTCTTTGACATTGATGGCAACACAACATTCCATAATACAATGAAATTTTAGAGAAAAACAATAGTAAGGAAAATATTCTTAGTTTAATTCTAATTCTCATCCATGAGAACTCCCCCTATCAGTGTGAACTCCCTTTATCTTCGGTTTCTCCCTCTATTAGCAAAATCTATCTTCAACATCTTCTTTTGATTGCAAGCTCTACCTATTTGATATCAAACCAAGTTCATTCACCCTCTTTGACATTTCTTACTTTGATGAACTCTCCCTCTTTGACATCTTCAAGCAAATATTTTGTGATATGACACAACAAACTTCTCCCTTTTTGACATCTCATGCCAAAAAAAATATTTAGTGAATATCAATGTACCTCATATACTGATTCATATGCAATTTTTCTTTTTAGTACTGTGTCAATAGATGGATCTTCAATATGCTCTGTTTGATGCATCACTAAACTACATTTAGTGAGCTTTAGGTAGGGGAATGACTCCTAACTTACCTTTTAGATAAAAAAATGTATTCTTAGGTAATGTCTTAGTGAATATGTCTACAATTTGTTCTTTAGTATTCACATATTCTAATCTTACCTCTTTATCTTGCACCAATTCTCTCAAAAAATGATATTTTATTGCAATGTGCTTGGTCTTGGTATACATCATAGGATTCTTTGATATGTTAATTGCACTAGTGTTATCACAGAAGATAACCACGGGACCCCTGATTTCTACCTTCATACCTACCAATAGTTACTTGAACCAAACAACATTGGAGCAATTAATTGTTATTACCACATATGTTGCCTCTGTTACAAACTAAGAAATGCAATTCTTCTTCTTACTTGTCCAAGACACTAGTCTTTTACCAAGAAAGAATGCTCAACCACTAGTGCTCATCATGTCATCAACACTTCATGCCACATCAATATCTGTGAAGAATTTCAAATCTAAATTGTCTCCTTTCTTGTACCATAATCCATAGTCTTTAGTACCCTTCAAATACCTCAACATTCTCTTAATTTCCATCATATGATTTTCTTTAGGATTTGTTGAGAATCTTGCCACCATACCAACTACTAATGCAATATCAGGCCTTGTATGTACTACATATTGTAGTTTTCCAATCATTGATTTGTATGTGGTCTAATCTACCTCCTTGAAATGATTATTCTTGGAAAACCTATGTCTAGTAGACATAGGTATTCCAACTGGTCTTGAATCCTCCATTCCAAACTTCTTTACTATCTCCTTGATATATTTGGATTGAGTAATGTAGATGCCACCTTTCTTCTGTTGATTCTGTAATTCAACAAAGAATTTTATTTCTCCAAACATAAACATCTCAAATTCTTTACTTGTCTCTTATGAAAAGGCTTTGCACAAGTCATTGTTTCTAGCAAACAATGTTTCATCGACAAAGATTTTTGCCAATATAATCTTCTTGTTTGCTCTTTTGATATACAAGTTATTGTTATCATTTTTCCTTTGAAAAGCAATCTTAATCAAATAGTTATGAAGTCTTTCATACCAAGCTCTAGGAGCTTGCTTGAGACCATACAATGCTTTGTGCAATTTACAAACCACATCCTTTTTGCTAGGATCGACAAAACCTTTAGGCTATTCTATGTAAACTTCCTCTTCAAGAATTCCTTTAAAGAATGTAGATTTCACATCCATTTGATCAACTTTAAATCCTCTATGTGTAGCATAAGAAAGTAGAGTCCTAACACCTTCTAATCTTGTAACAAGAGCAAAATTTCCACCATAATCAATACCTTCTTCTTGAGAGTAACCTTTGCATACTAACCTTGCTTTATTTTTGGAAACTTCTTCATCTTTATTCATCTTATTTCTCAAAACCCATTTTGTGCTAATTACATTTTTATCCTTGGGTCTAGGAACAATATTCAAAGTCTTATTCCTCTCTATCTATTCTATCTCTTCATTCATAGCTTTATTCCATCTTTCACTAATCTAGGTTCAAATTTAGTAAGAAAACATGTACCTTTCTATTTGTTTCTTATCATTGTACCATCTAACTTGTCTCCAATAATCTGATCAGGTGCATGGTGCCTTCTAACATATCTTGTCAACACAAGCACTTTGGATATAGAACTTGTTCCACTAGCCTCACCATGATCTTTTGTATCAATATCGAGTCCCGCTATCTATGACTCGGGTCCTTCAGACTTGGTATCCTCTAGCTACAACTTAGTAGCCTCTAATTGTGACTCAGGTCCTTTAGACTGTGACTCAGGTAGCACTGGTTGCAACTCAAGTGCTTGTGGAGATTTTGGGGACTCAAGAGGTGAGACCTCCTAACTTTCAATTAGATTTGGAAATGTATCAGGTTCAAAGTAAATAAACCTTATGTAATCCATAGGTTCTTTGCTGCTCTCTTATTCACTCTTTTATGCAAACTCATCAATTCTCACATGTGCACTTTCTATGATCTTATGAGTAGATAAATTCAAACATTTATCAACTTTACTTTTGCTAGAGTATCCTAGGAATATTCTTTCATCACCTTTGACATCAAATTTACTTTTCCTAGTTTTTTTTAGAATACAACATTTGCTACCAAATACTTTCAAGTAACTTACATTAGGTTTGTAACCATACCATAGTTCATAAGGAGTTTGATTTGAGTCTTTCTTTAACTATACTCTATTCAAGGTATGCATTGCAATATTGATTGCTTCCTTCCAATATTTGATTGCAAGATTATTTTCTATCATCAAAGTTGTTGCACAATCCATGATGGATATGTTCCTTCTATATTCAGCTATATCATTCTACTAAGGTGTACTAGGGGTTGATACTTGTCTTTTAATTCCTTTTTCATGTAGAATTCATTGAACTCATTAGAGATGAACTCACCACCTCTATCTGACCTCAAGCACTTCAACTTCTTTCCAGATTCTTTTTCTACTCTTTTCGGATACCACTTAAATTTTTGAAAAGCTTATGATTTCTCTTTCGAATACATAACAATCATCATTCTAGAATAATTATCAATAAAAATAATAAAGTACTTATCTCCATTGTAGCTCTCTGTTCCAATAGGTCCACATAAGTCTGTATGAACCAACTCCAAGACTTCTTTAGAATGATGGTTCTTGCTTTTGAAACTTGTCTTGCCCATCTTACCAGTTTGACAATTTTTCCATTGGCCTATATTAGGTTTCCTCAAACTAGGAATACCTCTCTCTCTTTTTTTTTCTTATCTTGATCAGATTATCAAAGTTCACATGACATGACCTTTTATGCCATAACCGTCTTTCTTCTACTTGAGCAAAGAAACATGAACTTTCACTAAGATCTAAGTAGAATATGTTACCTTTTATTTGTTTACCAAACCCACCTAGATTTCCTTTTCCATCAAGTAGCTTCATCTTCCCATTCATGAATTCTACCTTAAATTCAATGTTATTCAATTGTGTCACACTTAGTAGATTATGTTTTAGTCCTTCAACCCAATAAGTATTATAACATCTAAGTTCATTGGTTAGTGAGATACAACCTTTTCCCTTTATGCAACATGGTTCATTGTTTCCAAATCTCACACTTCCACCATCATAATGTTCCATACATTCAAACTTTGTTTTGTCACAAGTTATATGATGTGAGCAACCACTATCAATAATACATATTTTTGCTAACATGAGATATAAGTGTCATTTTATCTCCTTCATCATCAAATTCATCTTTTATAGCAATATAGACCATTTCATCATCTTCACTACTATTTGAATCTTTAGCCATAAAACAAGATTTCTTACCTTTGTCCTTGTAGTCCTTAAAGTTCTCGATGTCCTTCTTGCCTTTGTATTTGTTTTGCTTCATTTAATCTTTGTCTTCTCTATTTGGACATCTTGCAGCAATGTGTCTAACTTCTTCACAGGAGAAACAGATCAAAGGGATTTTACCTTTGTACTTTCCTTTGCCTTTGGGATACCTTCTTTCAAGTAATGCTTCAATAACTTCAAGATCACAGTTAGAATTGTCTTCCTCTTCACTTTCAGATTGTTTTCTCTTTGACTTTTTAGCTTTCTGCTTGAGTGATATCTTGGCTTCAAATGTAGACTCAAGATTGCTAGAACTAGGAGTATAATTATCACAGTTATCTAGTTCAAATGCAATCAATCTTCCAACTAGAGGATCCAAATTTATCTTATTATTTGGATCACATCTCATTTCCTTAATAGAAGACACTCTAATTGCATACATAGGAAGAAGGGTTCTGAGTACCTTGCTTACCATTTTCTCATCTTCAATTGTTCCTCCAGAGGCTTTGATAGCACTGACATTGGTTTTGATTCTCTCAATATATTTTGCAATGTTTTCATCTTCATTTGATCAAACTAACCTCTCAAGTTTTTTTCCTTGGCTCTTTTCATATTATCATCACCTCCATAGATATCCTTTAGTTTGGTCCACATGTCATAAGCAATAGCACATCATTTGACTTCATCAAATTCAGCATAGTTAAGAGTTGATGCAATGTCAATCATCATAATATTATGATTTTTCTTTTCAACAATCTATTTTACAATCAATGTTTTAGTAGGAGCTTTGAAAGAATTTTCTAGATATTTCAAACCTAAATCACTGATGGTTACCAATTGCAATTTCATAAGTACTTTCCATGCCTCAAAGTTATCTCTATTCAACTTGGGAATCTCTCTTTTGTAAGACATCCTAGGTAATCTTTAGCTTAGGTCCTTGAAACCTCCTCTACAAGCACCAAGAATCTCTAATACCAATTGTTGAATTTGATGAAGTTAAAGAATGTGCTATTGCTCATGACATGTGGACCAAACTAAAGTATATCTATAGAGGTTATGATAATGTGAAAAGAGCCAATGCAAAAAGCTTGAGAAGTTAGTTTGATTAGATGAAGATGAGAGAAGATGAAAACATTGCAAAATATGTTGTGAGAATCAAAGCCAATGGTAGTACTATCAAAGCCTCTAGAGGAATAATTGAAGATGTGATAGTGGTAAGAAAGGTACTCAGAACCCTTCTTCCTATCTATGCAATTAGAGTGTTTTCTATTCAAGAAATGAGATGAAGACTTATTATGTTTATTAGCCAAAACAACTCATTTTTTTGTCTTTCCATTAGTATTTCTTGGGATAAAGACTTTGATTGGAGCATACATACTTGATATCTAGTGTGGTCCACCCTATAAAATTAATCCCTCCAAGGTTTCTTCTAAACAATTCTACACTCCTAAACTCTTGATTTGGAATTGATTAGTATCTAGTACTTGATCATAGTTGTTTCCTCCAATTTAAAGAGTTGAAAAATACTTCTATACATAATATTATCTCTTAACATGGGTAAGTTCTCTTGAAAGCTAACCATGTGACAAAAAAATACTTATTTTTCTTCTCTTCACATAACTAATGATACCAAATTCATAATCCTAGTTCCAAGAATAAATATTTTGGTACCACCTTCTATTGAATAGAACATGATTAAGATCAATTAACTACCCCATAAATGACATGTGTCCAATAAGTTTGTAAATCTTTATCATGTCCAAATATTATGTGAAATATTTGGTCTTAGAAGTATTTAGAAGATAATCCATATTAGGATATGATTCAAACCAAAAATCATCATGTCCCTTAGAATAATTATCTTCTTCACCCATATCATGATGTGAGTACATTATCTTCAATTTCATAAACATACTAAGAGAAAAAATCATTTTATTATCACTTAGATCTTATTGCACTTCACAAATTCTTTCATTTTCCTAGGTCCCTTTTTAAACTTGATTTCATGTAATGTTATGATATCTATGGAGGTAATGTGTGTGAAGTTCATATTTGTTTCTTTCCATGTTTTACCTTTTGTGTTACATACT
This sequence comes from Cupressus sempervirens, assembly GCA_028749045.1. Classification (NCBI taxonomy): domain Eukaryota; kingdom Viridiplantae; phylum Streptophyta; class Pinopsida; order Cupressales; family Cupressaceae; genus Cupressus; species Cupressus sempervirens. The sequence continues at coordinate 611,481,178 of CM053784.1, read as the reverse complement.
TGTCTTGTAACATTTTCAAGAAGAGTTCTAACATACCCCTATTTTCATGAGCTAAAACCATTTCATAATTGTTTTGCTAGTTTGTGCAGAATAGCCTTTAGAATGAATTTGATCAAAAAGTCATATTTCTTCTTTAAAAATACATGCAACAATTATTATATGAGTTTGCATACGATACTTGATAATTTAAACTGTAAATCTATGTCCTTGATTGTCCTTACACCAGTAAAATTTTGGCAAATAAATGACCACATGACTAAAAATTTTAGTCACAACACTAACAATTTTAGTCATGTGACCAAAATTGATCAAATTTTGGTAATATTTTATAATTTATAAGTGACTAAATAGATGACTAATTTGGTCATCAAGTAAAATCAAAAGGTTACACAAAGATATGTGACTAAATAAATGATCAAAAAAATGACTAAACAATTGATCACTAATAATTAGCCACCTAAACAAATAACTAAATGAATTGCTAATGAATTTTTTATCATATTAACTTATTCTTTTTACCTTTTTAATAACTTTTATTATTCAGTAATGGAGTTTTTGTTCTATAAATATATCATTATTAGTTAACTTCCTCAAATATCCTATCCATTAATATTTCCCTTTTATGATCATCCATTCCCCTTAGTTGTGGTTATCCATTAATACAATAAAAATAGAGGAATGCCAAATTGAAGTTGGCAATGATGGATCAACCACATCAACATGACATATAAAATTAGAGATACTAGTTTAAATTAAAAGGGGAATAATAATCTACACAATGATTAAAATGGGGGTAAATGTTTGACAAATTAAATATTTATTGATCATGAAATAGGGATAATTAGCTGATAGTCTATTATAGGTGAGCATTTCATATAAACTTGTACAACACATAAAACAACTAGCTGCTTTGTTTCTAAGTGGTTTGAATTTTTTGACTATTGTGATCTTATGCAACAAAGACCTTTTATCATAGATCTTGTATTTAATGAGTGTGAGGATTTGAATTCCTAGTCTATTCAACAAAGTGAAATTTATTATCATTTTAGCTACTTTGAGTTCACATGAATGCATTGATGTTTTCTGTAACTTGTTGATTGTTTTGATTCAAAATTACAAAAACATCATAATTCATTGATTGGTTTATTAATCTGCTCAAATGTTACAGTGTAATTGAAGGTTCTTCATTTGGTTTTGTTTAATGACTTTGACAAGTAGGTTGTTCACCATTATGTCACTAGTCAGGTACTAGATATAAATTTAATAGCTCGGCATTACTTTTTATGTTTTCCAGTTATGTCAGGATTATGTAACTAAATGTTTAAATGGTGGAGCTACCACAATCATGAAATACAAGGTAGTTTAAATGGTAGTTGGTGGTTTAAATGCCAATTCTTATGGTTTGGGAAAGGTGCAATGGCTGAGCAGGTATCAAGCAGTTATGAAGTTTAATATTTTATATACTATAGTATTAATAGTTATATGAGAGTATTTGATCTATTGTCTAATTTAGGGGAAAAAAGTACTATGAGTATTTTAATAATTGAAAATTTAATAGTAATGGAATAAATTGTACTTATTAATTTTTTAAAAATAATAAATTATATTATGTTATATTCTTATTAAATAAAATATGATGTAATGTATAATTATTGATTCTTAATGTACAATTATTGGTCTAACTTTGCTTTTGGATTTATTGTGATATTTTAAGTATTAAAATACTATCAATAATACAAGTTTAATGAATTATGAATGTAAGAAATGTGTTCATCAATTATACAAAATTGTATAGTAAGCAATGGATGAACTAAGATAAAGCTCAAATATTTAAAAAGGGGAAATGTTTCTCATGGAGTTACCTACTTATGATCTTTGAGTAAAAGGGGAATTATTGCACATCCATGAAGAAAGAACAAGATGATGTTCATCTTCCATATATAATGAAGAAAGGAAGATTTCCTCTTTATCCTCCATAAAAGATTAACAAATTATGATTTTATAATTCTATTACCACTTCTTCCAAGGGTACCACCGCCATATTGTCTCTTGAAAAGTTTAAGTAATTCAAAGGCACCAATATATTAAAATGTGAAAATAAGCATGTCTTTTTAGATTTTAAGTGAGAAAAAACATTTTTATAATTGGGTGTTAATCCACAAGTTAATAATATTCTCCTTATTTAGATGAAGAATTTATGATATAATTTGTTTGACTAATTTATATAAATAAACAATAAGAAGTAAATTCAAAGATATATTTTTCATTTTGTAGAGTTTTTTTTGGATTTTTAGAAGTTCAAAATGTTATGTATTTATTTGATTATTAAAGATTAAAAAATAGAAAAAGTATAAAATATTTTTTTTTAATTAATAAAAAATTTCATATATATATATATATATACAAGGAATTCAAGAAATTAATAAACAAATATTAAAATGTGAAAATAAGCATATATTTTTGGATTTTACATGAGAAAAAAAAACATTTTTTTTTAATTGGGTGTCAGTCCACAAGTTAATAATTAATTTTTTAGAGTAGTTTATATAAATAAAAAATATGAAGTAAATTCAAAGATATATTTTTCACTTCTTAGAATTATTTTCTATTTTTTAGAAGTTTAAAATATTATGTACCTATTTGATTATTAAAGATTAAAAACTAGAAAAGGTATAAAATATCTTTATTGTTAATATATATATATATATATATATATATATATATATGCAAGGAATCTAAGAAATTAATGAACAAAAACATATTAAAATGTTAAAATAAGCATATCTTTTTAGATTTTAAGTAGAAAAAACATTTCTTTAATTAGGTGTCAGTCCACAAGCTCATTCCAATTTTAAATTATCTTTTGGTATGATCCACTACCATAAATGTCCATATTGTTATAAATATATTTTGTTTCCATCCCCAAAAACTATTCAATAATCCAACACATTATTTTGAACTAATAAACTACCAAAAAATTAGTTCCAAACATAAATGACTTACAAAATTATTTTTACATGCCCAATTTAAGGCTAAGTTTTACTGGTAATGTAAATCTTTCTTTAAGTATGTTCTATGTGATCATTACAAATTTAACTAGATGACAATATAAATAAACCATTAACAAATATTGTATTATTCATACATAAATAAAGAAAATGAAAATTAATGACATCAAAGTAGATGTAAAAGTTATATAGTCAAAGACAATAACAAATTTTTAATCTTCGATAATAAAGCCATCCTTGACTCTTTATGAATTTGAAAAAATAGAAAAAAGCATGCGAAACCATTTGGGAGTGAGATCCATGATCCTTCCCATGAAAAAGATAAAGTCATTTCATATGACACACCCAACTAAACTTACAAGTACTAAATTTAAGAGCCTTCCATTTTATTGTAGCAACTTACTCTGAGACCCATAGGTTGAGACCTATATTATTACTGTGTTGAATGATGAATGGAAACACATATAAGGTAATTGAAATATTTAAAAGAATGACTCTTCAATATCTTCAATTCTTTGTTTTGGTTCTGATATGACGAGATACTTGAATCTCAAAATCGCCCATTGAGCTTCATTTTTGCACCTATCATTGCTCAGAGATAATGTAACTATATTCCCCATTTTACACCAAAGTTTAATAAATTGAGCTCCCAGATTTAAACTCATGTTACAAAAAAATTAGTTGGGCTACACAACAAAGAAATGCAAAAGTTACTCAATCTTCCTGCTACACTTAGTACTGTAGTAAGAGAACACTTACAACCAAACCTTGATAGTGATGTCGATTAACCTTCAAAAGAAATATTGTTATGTAAGGGCCAACGAACAATGTTAACAACAAACCTTTGAATTCAAATGGGCCTTAAAAATGGATCACTTGGGGAGGTGGTAGATATTGTGTATACATTGGGTCATAAACTCCCTCTATATGTGGTTGTTTGATTTGATAATTGCAATGACTCACCTTGGGACCAAGATGACCCAAAAGGTTTACCTATAGCACTTATATCCTTGGGTAATCATAGAAAAATACCACCATCCATGTCATGAGATCTCTCATTACATCAATCCAAGGATTGACACTTTAGAAAACAAAATTTGATACTAGTCCAATAGGACAAGGTTTGACTTATATAACTATATCAAGAGTTAAATCACTAGACAACCTTCATATAGAGTGACCATTCTCTTTTCAATATTCAAGAGTGAAAAACAAACCATATACCATTATTAAAAGAAAAAAAGAGTCTCAATTGCAACAACTTTCAATATATGAATCTATTTATGTTTACTTCACCAATTTTTTAATTAGCTACATTTATGCATTTCAATATAATCTTCCATAATGTATAAAGTTATTGTGTTATAGGTATCTTGAAAAGATACCCCTTGTGGCAATGCAATGCAGTTTATTGATTTATGTATATTTGCATATATCCAATATCAACTATCATGTTTATGTAGAATTAAACTAATTATTGCGTATGTGTTTTGTGGAGAAACTAATGGTAGCATACTTTGTCTACACAACTTTTTTTGTATTATATATAGGGAGATCAAAATACAAAAGTTCACCGAAGAGTTTCAAAAATACACGAGGTGAAGCCTCAACACGAGAGTATCAAAGAGTAAAGTAATAAACCATAAACATTAGGAAAAAAAAAAGGGGGACTAATGAAGCAGATCCTCATGAGAATCCGCCCATGCTATCCGACCTAGACTACCCTCCATCCAAACAACTTTCTTTTGGTTCTAAATTTGATTGAGCAAGAGGACCATGTTGCCAGTGGTGTTTTTATTAGTCCTCCTCACTTCCTTATTCAACTACATGATAGCTTGCTCATAATGAGAAGTCTTTTGAATTTTTCTTTATTAACTTTCATAGTAATATGAACCTCCAAGAAAAAATTTAACTGAGTGAGACTTCGAAAAGACTCAGTAAGAACCCTAGGAATGTTCTAAAACCTTTCTTTGTTCCTGCGTTCCTAGATCTGCCAAAGAATGTCAGAAGAAATAATATTCTAGAAAAGATGAGTATCCTTCTTAATCCCATCAATACGACCAGTAATAACTTCAAAAATATTAAACTTTGTCAGAAAAAAGACACTGAACATGAGCCAGATCTCTTTAGAAAAGCTACAATCAAAGAAAATATGCCTCCCAATTTCTGGAGTTCTATAGATAGTACAATAATGCATCTCAAAAAGTTCCTTTCTAATGGGGAGTCTATCCAAAATTAACAATGATTTAAAACATTTGATCTTAGGATCAGTTGTGCTATTCCATAGCTTATCAAAGTATTTCTTCTAAGAGGATACATCAAGATTAGTTTACCAAACTTTATTGACATGGTTGATGATGGAATTATTATAATCAATAACATTATAGATATTCTTGGCTTTTAGCCTGGTTATAATGGTTCCATCTAGCCATTTAATGCTCAAAAAGTTGTTGGATTCAACATGACAGATCATCCCACATAATAAGCGTGTCATTTTCAAAACCATCAACAAATTGCATGATCCAAAATTTAACATTCTTAGGGAAACCCTTTTCAATGTTACTTCTAATAAGAACTTTCCAAGGATCATCCACATCCAAAGAGTGAAAGATCCATTTGGAGGAAAGAGCTAAGCTCCATTTTTAAGGTCCTTCAGCCCTAAACCCCCAAGGAGCTTGTCAATGTGACACCACTCCCATTTAACATCATGGAGCTTCTTGTTACCTTTTCCATCCAACCAGAGATAGTTCCTGATGGCCTTTTGAACTTCAGGGATTTGGTAGTTATTAAACATCCAAGTAGAGGCATAATATATGTTGTAAGAGGAGAGGATTTTTTTGCAAACTTGAACTCTACCAGCCAGGGATAAAGGTTTGTTGTACCATTTATTTAACTTTTTGGTGATTTTTTCCTTAACCCAAAGCCACATATCTTTAAGAGAAGGTTCAATAGAGAAAGGGATACCAAGATACCTAAATATATTGTGAGGATCTCCCCACTGAAAAAATAAATTTCAAACTAGTTAGGTGGTTGATCCTCCCATCCAAGACATATGGATTTGGAGACGGGCCCCAGAGAAACTTGTACAACCTTGTGAAACTTGATGAACCAAGCCAAAACTTCCTAAAAAATCTAATTGAGGAAACTAAAAGGAATGTCAATATGAAAGGTGTAAATTTTAGGTGAGGTCTATGCAGGGACCACCATTCATTAGGATTTTTAATTAATAATTTTTTTAATAAAAAATTGTATTCTAATTTAGTTTAATTTTTAAATTATTAAAAAAAATCTAGTGAACATGCAAAGTTTCAACAAGTAATAAATGTTTTTTCTTCTACATTTCTTATATGAATTTAAGAATATGAATGTGATTATCATGGATTTGATTGTTATTCATGTCAAATTTAAATAATAATAAAATTATTTTTTGTTGTTTACATTCCTTTCGTGTCATATTAAATATTGGCAAAAATATACATGGACAACTATCTTATATAGACTTCCACCTTTTGCCACTATCAGCGTACCCCTTGCTCCTTTGGGTGCAAGTGCTAGTGTAAATTCAAAGAGGTAGTAGCCTTAGTGCACCATCAAATGATTTGTTCATAGTGCTCATTAGTGACTTTTGTCATTTCATAAGTTTGTTTCATTATTCTTTGAGATGATAAAATTTTGTTTGTGATACTATTATTGTATTAAATTATTGTATATCATTTAAGTTCTTTTAAAAATCTATTTTTATTTGATTCATAATTTTAATAAAAATATTTTACAAATAACTGGAAATACATTATACATTTCTATAATATTGATCATTTTTTAAAAAATATTTTAAAATGGTTACTTTGAAAAATAATATATCTTTTAAATTGTTATTATAGTGATATGTAGCAAACAATTTAGTCAATGATTATTAAAATTTGACATGATAAAATTTTCTTTTTGATAGTATTGTTGTTATGGAGGAGATAAATTCCACATTCAAAGTGAAATAGCGATATTGTTATTTGAATTTAATTAAATAGTTTTTGAGTCAAACTCATTTACCAATATTTTATTAGTGTGAATAAATGGAACACTTAGCACTCATTAGATCAAGGGGATGTTGACAGAGGTAAAGCATCAAGACTTCTTGGGAGGTCACCCATCCCACTACTGCTTCATCTTGAGTGCACTTAACTATGGAGTTTCCTTCATGGTTAAACCCACTCTTCTTGCAACCCTGTTTCTAAAACCTACACCAAGTTTTGTGCCTTATGAACCATTCATTAGAAAGACCCTTGAGCTCATTAATTGATAAGTAAGAGATATTCTCCATAGCAAGTCAAATTGTAAAATTGTTATATATTAGGATTTAACTACATAGTTTTTGAGTCAAATTCATTGAACCATGTTTTAGGAGTATAAGTTATTCACACAAATGCATCTCTCACGAGAATAAATGGAACACTTAGCACTCATTGGATCTAGGTGGTGCTCACAAAGGTAAAGCACTAGGAATTTCTATGAGGTCACCTATCCAAGTACTACTACAACTTGAGCACGCTTAACTACATAATTTTGTCCATGGTTAAAACTAGTCTACTTGCAACTGCATTTTCAAAACCTTCACCAAGTGTTGTGCCTTATAAACCATTCATTAGAAAGCTGCTTAAGTTGATCGATTGATAAGTGAGATATTTTCCATAGCAAGTTAAATTGTGATATTACTACAAGGATTTACCTATGTAGTTTTTGAGACAAACTCATTGACTCATGTTTCTTGAGTAGTGATTCACATGAATCCATCTCTCATAAGAATAAATGGATCACTTAACACTCATTGGATCTAGGTGATGCTCATAGAGTTGAAGCATAGAGACTTTCGAGAGGTCATCCATTCTTGTACTACTATATTGAATTTCTTTATAAGATTTGTGTTCTTTTAAAAGTCTATTTTTATTTGATTCATTCATAATAATAATATTTACAAATAATTAAAAGTATAGTATACATCTATTTAATATTGATCATTATATTTTTGTTAATATTTTAAAATTATTATTTTGAAAAATAGTATATCTCTTCAATTTTTATTATGTTGATATCTAGGAAAATTTCTATTCAATGATCATTAAAATTGTAATGATTTTCAACACAAAAAAAAATTAATTAAAATTTTGAATAGCTCTTCTATTTAATTAAAACCACTTTAATAGTAATGTTGTTATTCAAGCATTTGATTTTTTGATATTATATATTATTTTACTAAAACATATTATAAGACCAAAATATATGAATATTAAAATCACAAACATTGTAACATTAGATTCCATGCTCTTTCTACATAGTTGACATCCTAGACATTGCTTCCAAAATCATGAAATGACTCTTAATTCAAAATTTCTCATCAATAAATTTTGTAAACATATGAAAGAGATATTATAAGTTAAATATATCAAGATAATTAGTCATAAAAGTCTCATGTAACTAGGAAAATCCAATAGGATATGCTTTAAGATGCCTAGAAGAGGTCATATTGAGGATTTTTTCACTAGGGTTCGAAGAGGAAATTTTTAGGTGTAATGGCAATAGGGAATTTGTTTGATTTATTAGGTGATGATGATAGTAGTGACCTGATGATGGTTATGAATGCACAAGATATCATTTTAAAAATATAGGGGCAAAAAAATGTGTCAGCGTAGATAAGGTTGATGAGTTCTTTGACCGAATGCCTCAATTATGGGATATATACACAATACACATTTATTATAAAAGCTTTTTTTTTTAATGAATAGTCATTTTCTATTAATAAATAATATACTAAGATTACAATTCACAAAAAAGGTTTGGGGGATACAAGATCACCCCATAAGAGTTCACACAGCCGAAGCCAAAATCAACAACTATTCATCAAAAAAAATTATAAAAGCCAACCCTCAGGTAGCTAAAGCATTGCTAGCCAAGGGGGGTGGTTCATCCCGATCATGAAATCTCTAGTCATCCCTAGGAGTGGCAAGCGAGTTGGGAATAGTTTTTTGAAATGTTCAAGCTAATGTACTAGCTAGTGTAAAGATAGACTCTCCATACTTTGGTGAGAATCCTCCCAATGATATGAGATCTCTAGAATTTCCATCAAAGCATGAGGGATAGATAAATTTTATCAAATTTTATATTTGCTACTACTGTGGTATACATGTATGTAAAATGTGGAAGCATAGATAAGGCGCCTGCGTCAACTGTTTGACAAAATGGTTCAAATAAATCTGATCTCATGGAATATGATGCTCATAGGATATGCAGAAATGAGTTTCTTGACAAGGATTTGGATGCTTTTAGGAAAAATAAATTGGAAGATTTAGAGCCAAATTTTACATCCTTTGCCAACGTCCTCCCAATATGTGCCAAAATGGGAGCTTTAGAATAGGGTATATAGATCTAAGGGTTGCTTTGTACAATCTACTACTTCCCAAACACATATTCTATAAACTTGCACTAATCACAAAGCATAATAAGAATTTCTAAATAAAATCTTTTAAAGAAAAAAATGTTTTAAAAAATCTTGAGAATTTCTCAGGATGAAGAACAAAATCCCAAACAAGTCACTGAGCGCTGAAAATAAGAAGGTGCAATGGAAATTGTGGAAATCCCCTTCTCTTGCATATGTCTCTAGAACCCTGCTAATTTTTTGAACTTCTCCAAATCCACTTATTGGGGCCTACCAGTTTAATTACCACAATAATGGAAAATGTGCTATGAACAAAATTGCACACCATCAACATAATTGAATCCAGAATAGACAACCACAAATATCTCTATTTAGCGATTCATTAAAATAATATAGTTTGCAACCATAGGAGAGAACAATTTCAAGGCACAGTTTTACTGAATGATACAGAGTTAAACCAAAGATTACCAGGATATGAGTGATCACACTCCTACTTTGTCTTAGACTGAGAAAACAATATGCTTGGAGATATGATCTTGGACACCTGCGATCATCCTGAATATTTAATGATCCACATGATATAGGTCCTATGGTTAGATCATCTGCAAGCACAAACAATGATAGCAAAATTGAACATTTGTGTATCCTTTTATATGTTTTTAATATCCATATTCTTAACCTGTTGATTTTTTTTGTGCATTTCCCATGAGGTAGATACAGAACATGATGGTTTGATATCCTTCTTTCCAAGTTGCATATTTCCATGGACCCTACAAGCACTAAGCAAGGTGTGCCAAATCAAAGAATTTGGTTCAAATGACATTGTATATTTGTTCTTGTACTCTATATATTTCTAGCATAAAATCTATATTTTATAATAAAAAATCCTAAACAAATTATGTTTTTGTTTCTTTGTCTTAGAAAAACATTAACCAATATTCATGAAAAGATCATTCCATGTTAAGACATTAAGAGACCTGTTGTGCAAAATTGGACAACATCATTTTTCAATCGAGAAAGACTAATTTAAATGTAAGCTTGATCTCTTCAACCCTTGTATATCTTAGCACATTGCTTGATTCTAAAACCCAATGCAGAAGATATGGCATTTGTATGCACGACTGGAGCATTTGACTTGTACTATTTTATTTCACTTGTGTGAGCTATTGTTATTCAAAATTAGAACTAAGAGAACCATTTCACAATCAGAAATCTTAAGAGAAACTTCAGTTATGTTGTATTTTCCTAGCATTACAATAAGGTTATAGAGTGTTGTTGTAGATGTCGAATCCAATTTTCCTATCAATTAAGTTTACATAAGTTTAAAATCATGAGATTATTCCAATCAAGACTTCAAAACTTCTATTTTAATAAATGGATTAACTAGAGATTGTATTTTCCATAATGTTTACTATATAATTTCCTAATTGTTCTTCCCCTTTTTAGGGTCCTACTTCCCTTAGTAATCATGTCATTTTTATCTTTATTGCTAAGATCCTAACAGTTTCTATTGCCTAAACTAGGTAAGTGAAGAATCATTTTTGGTATTGTTGCTCGGTTGGTGATAAATCATGTTGGTTTCCTATTTATCTTATTCAATTTGATCTACTTTGTTTAGAATTAATGTAGTTATTATTTGAATGTTTGAGAAGTTGTGTACTCCAAATTTGGGTTATGAGGAAGCTTGTCTCAATATTTGGGTAGGTGAGATTTTATGTTATTTTCCTTTCTAGATTTGCTCTTACTTTGGAAGATATCTCACTTCAATCATCTGACTTGCTCAAAAATAATTCCTCTAAAAGTAAACTGCATATAGCTCTTTGTTTTTCAAAAAGACAAAAATGATGAGGCACACCAAATTCTTGTGTCAATAGAAAGCATAAATGATAAGATGCATAAAGATAAAAAGATTGTCATCTTCTGCCTTTTAAAAGTTGTTTTTGGTTGTCTCATCAACTCACAATTTTCAACAAGCATTTACAATTTAGATACAGATTTCCATCCCCAAAGAAAGATTTGAGATAGATTTGAATTCAAATATTTGGGACTCAAATATTTTTTCTACTAATTTTAATAATAAAATTATTGAGAACTATATGTGTAATAGCTATGAGAATATTTTCACTTGGATACATTGAAGTACTACTCTATCTTAGAAGATTTGGGCTCCTTGGTCTATCTTAGTTATGTGCAGATTTCACCTATATAGAGAATATTTTTTCTGCATGTTCCTTGCTAAATTTTGAAAATGAGATCATCACAATCCAAGTGAATCATAAGAACATAAATCTTCATAGGATCCATTAATTCTAAAACCTTCATCCTCCTAGCATAAGAAGAACCTCTAGTATCTTATAGCCCATGAAAACTATATCAATGATCAACTATAGAATCTCCCTCATTGTGTAAACAGGAGCTAACATCATGATAATGTCACTAAGATAAGTGCTAACAACAAGTCTTAGATCTTCATCTAAATGCCTCATCATTTGAGACTAAACTAAAGAAAATATAGGAGTGTTTTTTACACACTTCAAACCATTGAAGTCGCATTGGTCCAATTTTGATAGCATTTCTCTTTTTCCCAACTTCTTAAGAAGAACATTCTTGGATGGAGAATGATTCGTAAGTTGTCTTCCCAAACAATAGAGCATGCTACTTGCTTTAAGAAATTCATTTGAAGATATATATTTAACTTCTCTAAATAATTCACGACATTCAACTATTAAGTGACCCCTTTTAGCTATTTTCATTCGCTAAGTTTCAACACACTATAAGATTATTAAGGGAATCTTGCCCAAATTAGGACTCTAACCTTCTCAATGATTTAGTATTCAAATGATTGTAAAAAATATCATGTGCATGTTGGTTGAGAACTTTGGACTAAATATTTTGGTTTAGGCTACTACTTGATAACTTTCAAAATTCCACTCAATGTGACTCAAGTTGATAAGAAGTTTACATAGATATGAAAAAACAAATTGGCAGCAACTAAGCTGCTGAAACCTTTTATGTAAGCTTCACTTTGTCTTTGAATTCCATCTTATATTTCTTATGCGCATGCTTGTTGGATTTACCATCTTCTGTGGTTGACAAAATTGATAGATTTTTAACTTTTGTCATCACATTTTGCAAATAAATAAACCTTTAATTTCACATTGACAACTATTATGCTACTAGATTTTGCTAGATTACATAAACATCAACCCAGAATAGATTCTATTGGATATGGTAGTTCATTACCAGATTGTAAAGTTTTTTTTTTCAAAGAACAAATGAGTTTTTCGTATATGTTTATATTAGGCTTTTCTCAGTTACTTTTCTAATTTTTCTCAAGGAATGAAATATCTATTGGTTGTAATTTTAGCTTCTCTAATTTTTGATTGGCCATGATGTGAAGGTTTGAAAAATTTATAGATGCGCTTCAAGTTCCAAATTCTTCTCCAAGATATAGTAAGCCACGTGATGGTATAGATATTTTATGATATCTTTTTATGATATCCCACTTGACATATTGTTTACACTTGCAAAATTATCTATTCTATAAGACTGTAATTTTAAGTAGATACAAATGAATATTAATTTTACCATTTTCAAATTGGGCTCAATAAAATCATGATCAAATTGGATGTGTTGACACCTTTGGAGAGATGGGCTCCATCTAAGTGAATTAAAAAAATGGTTATAATGTCCACTACTCTTGCAACAAAGAATCTAGAGGTACAAAGCCTTTGGCTCTTGATGTTGCCTCAGATTGCTTCCTACTTGAAGTTTCCCTCTGCATTAGATGAATAAGGGCTTTTACAACCTCTGACATTAGTGGTCTAAATTTAAGCTCCATTTGGAAATCAATATGAGAAATTAGATACTCGAAATCTTGCATAGGAGCTGGTAAAAAATAGGGATGATATCACATGGTTGTAGGCCCACATTGATGGTAGGGAAATCTTTGAGGAGCATGACATTTTTTTTTATATTTCTACAAGCAAGATACAATGACCCACAATGATCTTTCTATTGAAGAGCGACATGGTTCATACTATGCCATATTGAAGTATGAATGGAAGCAATTTGTTACAAAATTAAAAAGGTTCAAGGAGTGGGTTGCATTCCATTTGTGTTTAACTAATGAAGAAATATTTAGGAGAGTTGAAGCTCACCATGAAGGACATGAAATCAGGCTAACAATTTTTAAAGATGGGTGAGCTCAGGGCATTGGGGTTGCATTTGTCATCTTGAAAGATATCTACACTGCAAACAAGGCTCTTCAGGATGCTAGAACTGAGAAAAAGAGACCATAAATTAGAAAGTTTGTTTCTATTATGGAGTTGTAGCTTGAAAATGGTCATTGGAAGGTAGAGAGAGAACCACCAGCTACTAACATATATTGGCATCATTTGGGTTCTAGTAAATTTTTAAGGAAAATTTGTAGGGTGATTGTGAATGCTAGCCTTCTTGTATTACTATTATTTTTCAGCTCACCACTTGCAATAATAACTACATTACAAAGTGTTGGATGAATTATTGATATAGAGGCTATGGAAAATGTAGCATTGTGGTTGGCTTGGGTATAGAGCTCGAGCTAGGTTGCAGCTCTATTCTTCCAACTCTTACCAAATATGCTAATTTTTGTAAGCATGTACATAATTATTCCCACAACTCTATCATCACTTTCCAAGATTGAAATCCATTTGATTATCTCAGGAGAGGATTAGACTATATTGGTTAAAGCATTTTTCTTTTTCCTTGTTAATTTGATTTTTCTACGAGTACTGGTGGAGTTGTCATTGGAAGGTGCTCTATTGAGGATGGGTCAATGCTATATGGATGGGAGTGATTGCAAGAAAATTAAGGAGTATACGAGTGTATCTTTTTTTACCAGGTCTTGTCTATTCTCTCTTGCTTTCCTGTTAATAAGCAATTTTTTGGGCATATCTTTTGATTTGTTAGCTTCAATACCTTGGATAAAGAAAAAACTACAAAAGTTTGGTAAAAATGGCTTGTTATAGTCGTCACATGAAGAACATGAACAAACTGAGGTGTATGTCACTGAGAGTCAAAAGGATAATTTGGAAGCATCTCTATTATCAAAAAGCTACTTTAGTTTTAATGATGGAAATGGTTCAACACAAAGGGAGAGTGTAAATGGGCTTGATCTGAAGGAAGGAGATTTATCAATCTATCTGATTAGCAGAAAAGATCGCCATCGGATGATTCAAACTTTTGATTTTGCACAGTATTATGCATTTAATATTATAATCTTTGCACTGACCCTAATTTATTCTACCTTCACACCTCTTGTGCTACCTGTAGGTGCATGTTACTTTGGATATCAGTGTGTGGTGGATAAATACAATTTTCTCTTTGTGTATCATGTTCATGGACTACCTGCAGGCAATGATTGAAATCTCATGACAACTATTCTGAGAATAGTGCGATTGTGTGTGATTTTATTCCTACTATCTATGCTATTCTTCTTCTCAGTCCGAGGAGATTCTATGAAGTTGCAATTTCTATGTACTTTTGTGACAATCATAGTTTATTGTTTTAAATGTGTCATAGATAAACTAATATCCTCAAATAAAACCACTTTTCCATCGGATATACTGAAGGGTGTATGGACCATTGACAGTATTGTTGATGGACCTACTGAATATAAGGTGTATGCACAACCAAAGTATGATTGGGATGTTTCTTCTATTTAATTTTTTTCATTATGGATCCATTTTGATTGATACTGAATGCATGTATTTCTCTCCAAATTATCTGGAATTTTCAATTGTAATCCAATTGGACTTTTATTAGGTCAGACACTTGGAGGTATGGTTGTAATGTCAAATGTATGTAATAGTTGTAGGATAATTGATTTTTGTTGTTTGGGTCAAATTATGTAAATTATATTAACTAATTCCATTTTTAGACATTTTATCTTCCCAACTCCCAGACAAACCCCCAGCCCACCTCTCCCTCTTCAAAATTGGCCAATCTTTATTACTAAAAAAAGTCACACCAAATAAGAGGCATCCTGGTTGAACCCTTAGGACCTGGCCACAATATGCAATGGCTTAATTTCAAATATGCAATGGCTTAATTTCAAAAATACATTAAGCATGGAAATGTTAAATATGGGCATCTGGAATGGTAAATTATTTTCTTCAAATAAAATCTTCTTATTGTATATAGTTTTCTATCTTCATGTTAAATGGCTGAAATGATTTTTCTCTAAAGATCTTCATGAAGAATTTTTTTTTAAGAATGTTGTTTGCCATCCCAAACCTATTTCTTGACATTTTAGGAATTTTTTACTATGTTTCTTGAATTTTGGAGGATAGATGGATGGGGTGTGTGAGAATGACCAGGATATTTGTGGATCATGGATGTGGCAGGGGGTCAGCTACCAAAATATTATATAAAATCACTAGTTGAATTAAGAAAATATTAACAAAATAATAGAAGCTAAAGTTTTGTGCTGAATTTTCCACGACTAACTATTGATCCAATAATCCATATTATAATTACAATATGCATCTCATTTCAACAATCTTAGTTACAAACTTGAAACACGGGAGTAAGAAATCAAGTCTGAGAAATAAATTGATAATATAGTTTAGTAAATATTAAGGGTTGCTTTGGGTTGGAAGACTTGGTTGGGCAACCAATAATGCTATTTACTATTCCAAGCCTATTTTGCATCATTTAGCAATGTTTTATTGTGTTTCTTAGAGATTTGATGTTAGATAAATGTGTGTGTGAGAATGGTTAGCCTATTTCTTTTATGGGTGTGGCCAGGGGTCAGCGACTAAAATAATATATTAAAACAATAGTTTAATTAAGAAAAATTGACAATATTATTTAGTTCTTTGTTACATTTATGAATTGGCACCACTTTCCCTATTAATAGGAATAAATTAATTATAGATCATTGATAAAAACTTTCTTTCCATGTGTCTTATTTTTTAAAAATTCCTATTTTTATGTTGTTTGTAGACTAAGGTTCAATAAATGTCAACACTAAGTGTAATGAACACTTTAAGTATCCACCTAAGCATAAGGAAGAGGAAAAATTTGATCCATTGGCACCTCCATATGTTAAAAAGTGAGTATTTCAATTGATGGTGTTTCGTAGTTTATAATAGATGTGATTTTTTAATGGGCTTTGATGCTTTTATTTAATGCAAAGGTTTATTTTCTTGACATAAATTGCATAATCATTTATATGTTTTTCTAAGAAGTTAGCACAAGAAACAATACTTGTGTGTGGCCAAAGTGCTCCAAATTATATTTTATAAGAGTCTATCACTACAATAATTTAGAGAAGTGTAATTAACATGAAATATAATTTTAAAATGCTCGAGAAAAATAATTTAAAATTGTTGAATTGTTATTTATAAAGATTTAGATTATTGTTTTTCATAATGACTAAAATTTGTGTTCTTTGAGAAGAGTATATCATGTTACAGTGACCATAATTATGGTAGATCTAATGTTGGAAAGACAACTTTATCAATTTTTTGCATTATTCTTTAAGGGTACTAGCTCAATGGAAGAGCACTTGCTTTATAAGTAGGAGGATGGTGGTTCAATTCCATAGTGCCCTAATATGACTAAATTAATGATTAAATAAAATACCAAATATAGTACCATATACACTACCAAATAAACTACCAAATATACTACCATATATACTATGTGAAAAATGTGGACAAATATGTAAACACACTTCTATGAATCCTTATACTTGAAATCCTTCAAAATAACACCATGAAAGTGCAAGATCTCAAGAATCGACTCCCAAATTCCTATCATCAATGTACAAATACCTTCGAAGGTTTGAAGTGGTGGCTCTCATATGAACATTAGCCTTGGTCTTCGCAGGTACATCCAATGAACGAAAGATTCAAATTATCATGAACATGCAAGATATCTCCAAGTCTCCAAGAAAGCTTCAAAAAATGTCTATCATAACGATAGCATAAGAAGTCATGAACTTCTCATAAGAATGCTTCAAGTCCTCAAGGAAATCACATGAAAGCTCCAAATAATGGTGATAATAATATTGCCTCCTCCAAAATGAAGGAAGGAGGTATCCTTATATTCCAAATCCAAGACGCATTCTCAAATTGGAGGGAAAATGAAAATTAAATGAAAAGGTGTGACCCACATAAGAGAATGTGCAATTAGCATTTAAGTAAGAGATTGGAGTGTAAAACTCCATAAAAATTATAAGATGAGGGGTGTTTTTATTTAATTTAAATGTAAAATAATCTCTTTTCTTAAAATAAAGTGTGTGACATTTATTTAATTATTTCTTTTAAAATAATAATTGTTGCACATAAAATTAAGTGAGGAGGGGTTTTATTTAATTAAAAGGGAGCAAATTCCTTTAATTAAATAACACAAAAATCAAGATGATCAAACCATTTATTTAAAATTAATTAAATAAATTAACTTCAATTTAATCAAAGAAATTGAAGTAAAATAATGATGATTAATTAAATAATTCAAATAATTTAATTTGATCAAAGGAAATGGTGATGTAAATATCGATTAAAGCTTGAGATAAATTATGAAACTGGGGCACATAGTCAAGGTGACCATTTTAGGGTGCATACATTTGCCCCTCTTTGACTAATGTGTGTCCATATACATGAAAAGTGCATTAAGTCAAATAACTATAAAATAAAGTGTGTATAAAGATTGATTTATGTCAAAAATATATAAAGATTTAAGCATCCAACTCTTGTTCCCTCAACATGCCATCTGGGGTCTTACAGTGCCTAGAACACAATATGTCGTTGTGGGTCTTATAATTGTAGGTCTACCCAAAGAGTTTTTAGAAACTATAAAATTAATGAAATATATATAAAGGCAAAAGAAAAATATCAACACCCAAAAAATGAAACCTCATGCATTGACTTGCCCCAGGTACAATAATCATCTATCCCAAGCTAGGCAGAAAAAGATGAGTAGATTTTGAATCAACTTTGCAAATAATGAAGCTCAATAGAGTGTTCTTGCCCCCTCAGGATCGAAATCAAAATGAAGGAAAGGCTAAGCAAGAACAAGATAGATATGATCAAATCAGAAAAAGCTTCATGATGAAAAATAAGCAAGATATAGATCAAGAAACCAAGGTTAAGTCATTAAGCATGAAAAGCATGCCCCCAAATCAAAATAAAGAAGGGGGGCAAATGAAATACAAGAATATGGAAAGAAGAAGAGGTAAAATTCCTCAAAAACCATCAACTATGCAAGATATGACATTTTGATTGAGATCACGAACAAGTGATGTGTACTAAAAAGCACAATCGTGATCAAAGCTGATAGCAACGAAATGATGGAGACCTCCAAAAGGTAAAAAAATAAATAAAAACCTCCAAAAAGACAAGGGGATAAAATTCATGTTCATATCCATATGATGCTTCTATCCATTCTATGTACTTACTCATTTTAGCCAAGATTAAGATCCTAGTTTTAATCATCAAGTTGAGCTACACAACCTTCACTAGTCGGAACCATGAAGATATGAATGTAAATCTATTAGAAAGATCACACAATCACCACTAATCACCAAAGTAATCTGAAGATATGAATGTGATCAAAAACTTCCCACAATCATCACTAGTCACCAAGGAAACTATGATGATATGAATGGGATCCGGTAGTGTTGAGAAACACTACGAGTCTGGAGATCAAAACCACACAAGTAAGAAATCAACCAAAAATGTGTCTCATGGTTCATAGTTCTCTAGCTATGCACCCCAAAGAAAACCATCGAGACACTCATCAATACTAATCGAATCACTCATAAAATAAAATAAAAATTAAACCACATGCCCTTAGTGCAAAAAATGACTAGGGAGGGAATATAAAAAAACATACAGATATAGTGCAGTAAACATGTACATATAGCAATGAACAATCATCACACAAAGAAATATCAAAGCATAGCTCAACATTAAGTATAAACTAAAGCATGATAATCAAGACAAGACTCTCAGGGTAGTGTTAAGAAACATTGTTTTGGTGTTTAAGATATTTAAGGAACACTATTGTTGATATTGAAAAATACCATTTCTTTTCTTTTTTCTTTTATAATTTTTTTTTGTATTTTTGGAATATATCACTTTTTTTGTATTTTTTTCAAAACCCATAAATATGTATAGATGCTCCCGACAAGAATGGACATCAAGGATAGAACTTTTTCAAATGAAGCACATCGATAGGATCAAAGAGTTGATCTCCCTTAGGTGTAGACAACAAATAGGCACGCGATCCAAAAGCAGTTGAAATAATAAAAGGACCCAACCAATTAGACTCAAATTTTCCTTTTTGAGCTCTATTTTTCTAATTCTTAGGATTATCATGCAAAACAAGATCTCCCACTAAAAACTCTCTAGGGAAAAATTTCTTGTCATAAGTCTTAGACAATCTTTTCTGATAAAATCTCATGTGATCAAAAGCAATTTTTCTCTTCTCATCAAGTAACTCAAGTTCTTGTAATCTCATAACTCTATATCTTCATTTGTCACTAATCTATTTAAGAGTAACTCTCAATGATGGAATCTCATCCTCTAAAGGCTCAATATTGTAAATATGAATAACATCCTTGCTAGCAACTGTAGAATCAGAGTCTATCAAGTTCCTCTCAATTTCTCTTGAATCATAAAGTTGTCTAATAACTGGAGAAGCTAGCTCATGAGAAGTATGTGAGTTTGAAATCTCATTAATTGTACTAGGTTGAGAATCATAAGCATGAATCACATCAATACCCAAATCAACTATAGAAGGCTCTAAAGATAAATCCAATTCATACTTATTTGAATATGTTCTTTCATCATTTTTTTGTATATCTAAATCATTTTGAATTTTTGAAGAAGAAGCTTCATTAACTGAACCATGTCCATCTCCCCAAAGAAGATTAGTAAAAGGGATCAAATCATCACATATATCTTATTGATCAAGTATATACACTTCCTCATCATCGTCATCATGAACATCAAAGATGGGTCCATCATCATTTTTTTCTTTGTAAATCCAATCTCTAACAACACTTCCTTCTTCCACTTCTTCCATAGGAAGTAAAGGTTCAACCAAAGAAACAACCTCACATCCCTCCATTTCACTATTAAGTATCTTAGATTCTGCCACACATTCTACAGATTCTTCAACTTTCTCATTTGAAACTCTATTCAAAGGCATATGTTATTCTACTCAAATATTATTGATAGCCAAAGTATTAACTCCTGAAATACACATCTCAATTTCATTATGAGAAAATGTAACACACTGATGATAAGTGGAAGGAACGGCTTTCATTTCATGTATCCAATGTCTACCCAATAAAATGTTATAAGAAAGGGTACTCGTATCAACCACATGAAATAGAATATTTCTATCAACTGACTTGATCTAAATAGGTAAAACAACCAATCCTTTGGATTGTCTTTCACTACCATCATAAGCTCTAATAATAACCTTCTTTCTAGTATCAATATTTTGTTTTGAATATCCCAACTTTTCAAGTATGTTGAAAGGACAAATATTCAACCTAGCACCCCCATCTATCAACATGCATCTAACAAGAGTTTTTTGAATCATGACTTCAATATGTAAGGCAAGATTATGCGGATGATTCAAATCCTTATCATTTTCCTTAATTGAAACCATGTTGATAACATTTTCTACATTAGAATATCCATAATTTTGATTAGAATAAGTTTAATTCACTTGAGCTTTCCCATTCTTAGATGATTCACCCTTTTCATGCTTAGTCAATGGATCCTTATAAGCTTGATGATCATTATTAGTAGCATGACTAGCACAATCAATTATTAACTTTCCATTATCAATCAAATTCTAAATATCATGTTTTAACCTTTGACAATTTTTCATAGTATAACTAGTTTTGCTCTGATGATATTTACAATAGGCATTATCATCCCAACGTTGACCCTTCACAGGAGGTGGTTGCTAATTCTTAATCAAAGTTAATAGCTTGCCATCAACCAACTCTCTAAAACATTCTCATAAGGTTTACCAATCTTTGTAAAAGTTCTTCTCTCTTGAGAATTTCTATAATTGTACCTAGAATTATCTCTAGAATTTTCTCTATTATTTTGCTAAGAAGATTCTTGAAGCTTCATAGCATGAACACTATTTGATAACTTGTAAACTACTTCGTCATCAGACTTAGGTGCATCAACTATACCATCATTAGCCACATGTTGATTCCCTTTATAAGAAGTACACCTATTCTTATTTCCATTGTTTTTATTATTCTTGTTGCTATTATGCTTGATAGTTCCTTGATTTTTTAAAATATTTTCAATACAGAAAGTTGTTTCTACCATATTATGAAAAGTCTCAAACACCCATTTGCCAATTTCATTTCTCAATTCAGGAACCAAATTACTCATAAGTATATCATTTTTCTCTTTTTCTAGAATTTATCTAAAGTAACAAGAACATAACTTTCTCCATCTTTGCAAAAGGATGACAAAGGGTTCTCCTTGATCTTGTTTGAGGATGAATAAATCCAACATAGAAACTAGTTTTTGAACATTGTAAGAGAAGTGTTAAATAAATATTTGAACAAGGTCCTCAAAATTATTAAGTGGGGGAGTAATCTTAACGAACCATTCCATAGCTTGACCCTTTAAACTCCTGTGGAACAATCTCATAAGATAAGCATCTTTATGTGCAAATTCCAAGCTCAAAACATTAAACTATCTCACATGATCACTAGGGTCTCCATTCCCATCATACTTATCATAATGAGGAAATTTTGTTTTCTTAGGGAATTCAACCTCTAGAATACTCCTCTAAAACGGTAGAGGACAAACACTCTATAGAGAAATGGATTCTTAGGTGTAATTTTATCCATTAACATCTTCATATTTTTCTTAGTTTGTTCTTGTATGCACCCTAAAATGGTCGCCTAGACTATGGGCCCCCATTATTCAATTTATCAATTTATCAAATTTCCTAGATCAATGGTGTGTAATATTTTATTAAATCAATTCAAATCAATTTTCTTGATCAAATTCAATTTGTTTTATTTCTAAGGTTGATCATTTTATCCTGAGTCTTATTTAATTAAAAGAACTTTCTCTCTTTAATTAAATAAAATAAGTCCCCATTTAATTAAAAGAAAACCTCTCTTTTAATTAAATAGTTCATCCACATTTAATTAATTAAGAGAAAAAACCTCTCTTTTAATTTAATTAAATATTTCCTATTTAATTAAAATAACTTGCTCTCTTTTAATTAAATAAAATAAGTCCCCTTTTAACTAAAAGAAAACCTCTCTTCTAATTTAATTAAATATTTCCTATTTAATTAAAAGAACTTGCTCTCTTTTAATTAAATAAAATAAGTCTCCATTTAATTAAAAGAAAACCCCTCTTTTAATTAAATAATTCATCTACATTTAATTACTTGAGAGAAAAACTCCTCTTTTAATTTGATTAAATATTTCCTATTTAATTAAAAGAACTTGCTCCCTTTTAATTAAATAAAATATCCCACTTAAATCTCTTTTTGATGAAAAAGGAGTTAAAACAAATAAAAAATTAAATAAATCTTTTATCTACACTTAATATGGGACTTATCTTCATCCTTTCTCCACTTTCTTCTCAACCACTTCAATTTTCTCATTGGTGGATCTTTAGTTCACATGGATCATTATTTCTCCACCCTTGATTAAATCTTTTTTCCTCTCAATCTAGATTGTCCAATCTTTTGTATAAGAAAGAGTCCTCTCCTCATTTTGGAGACACCCATTATTATGTTATTGTTATGTTGCAAGTTTGGAGAGTGATTTTTGAAGAAGGAGTTTTGAATATTAAAGCTTTTCTGGAGAACTTCTATCTTCTTATCTCATTCTCTCTTGCATGCATGGCTTCCATCATCATGATCCATACTTTGATTTTCATGTTAGCTCGGATCTTGCTTTCATAGATTAGATTTGCATTGTTATTTTTTTTCATAGATTAGATTTCATTTCTTGCATTGTTTTGCATTGTTATCATTTAGATTAATTCTTTTTCATTTCCATTTGCATGCATATTAGATCATTGAATCTCTTGTTTCATGGTGTACTTGTATGGGCACAAACTAGGTTAGACTGAGGGCCTCCATTACAAACCCCTACACTCCATGAATAGGGAGCTATGAGTTGCCATTCGAGACCTCATTTTTGAGAAATTTTGAATATAATGACTCATAGAAGTGTGCTCACATTTTAGGCATACATTTTTGGCGCCCATCGTGGGGCAACCCACCTTTGCTTGCTGGATTTTATTCAAATATGTTTGCAGACTCAAAAAAAAAAAACTCTAGATTTGAAATATTTGATCATATCTTTTAAATAGCTAGGTATTTTAATCTAAAATATATTTTTTAGGGTTCTAATATATCAGGGAAGCTTTGGTCCAATTTTTAGATTTTTCTGAAATAGTTTCAATTTTTTATGATTTTTCCTTGATTTTTTATATAAAATCATTTTCGGGAGTAAATTAGCATATTTTTTGAAAACATTTACAGTTTCAAAAATCTCTCTGAATTTTAAACAAAGTTGGTTCTTTGCGTTTCAATTTTAGAGGTCATATCAAGGGTCAATAATTTGAGACTCAAAGAAACCCTAGATTTGAAAGATTTGATCATATCTTTCAACCAGTTGGGTATTTTGATTTGAAATTTTTTTGTAAGGTTTTGATGTTTCAAAAAAGCTTAGATCCAATTTTCAGATTTTTTTGAAATATTTTCGATATTTTATGATTTTTCATGAAAATTTATTTTTAGGAGTAAATTAACATATTTTTTTAGAAAAAATTATAGTTTTGGAAAGATCTCAGAATTTTAAACAAATTTGGTTATTTTTGTTTTGATTTTAGAGGTCATATTAGGGGTCAATAATTCAATTTGCTAAAACTGGTCTATTTTAACAAAATGACTCCCTATGGCACAAATTAAAAGATCTTTTCAAAATTCTAACATTTTTGGAAAGCTCCCTGATTTTTGATAGGGGTCACTTTTTTGTATTTTGAGTTTTGGATCCGAGTTCATATCATATAGATCTAATCTTTATGACTAGGTCAAAA
Source organism: Cupressus sempervirens (assembly GCA_028749045.1). Lineage (NCBI taxonomy): Eukaryota > Viridiplantae > Streptophyta > Pinopsida > Cupressales > Cupressaceae > Cupressus > Cupressus sempervirens. The sequence continues at coordinate 611,456,639 of CM053784.1, read as the reverse complement.
AATCAATTGAAAAAAATGGCATTTAATGAATAGCTTGCATTTAATTTTTACAATGAATCAATGCATGATGTGAGCTTTCATTTGGGTTACTTTCTGATTATTATCACTCTTAAAAATTAGATGTTTAGATCTAACTTTAGTTTTGCATGAGTTGACATATATTGCATATCTTGTGTTTGCTTGTTTTATTTGTTGCTTTGTTCATTGCGAGCGAGCATTCAAGCGTAAAGAAAAGGTACAACAAAGAAAAGACGCGTTGCAAGGATTACTAAGTATTTTGTTTAATCTCTAAAACATTTAAATTTAGGATTAAAATTAAACCTCTCATGTGTTTGGCTTGAGTGTTTTACATGCTTTCATAAAACACATTTCAGTTGATGCTCTTAATGGGAAATGAATGAACATAGATTTTCTTTCATACAAGTTTGTGTAAGTGAATGCTTGTGTTTAAACTTTAAGTAATTCTTGGTTCCAATATCAAATATCTCATTAAGTGATTGAGGGCATGGATTCATTCCTTGTTTACATAGGGAGTTGAATGCACCACTTTGTGGACTCACTTTATGTTTACTTGGAAAGTTAAATATTCCATTGTTCAATCCTTTTTCATTTGTGAGTAGTATTGATTAGCAGTCTTAGATTAATTGTGATTGATCTAAATTGCTATCTTGGGTTATTGGACTCACTAATCCACCAACCCCTCATTTTTTCCCCGTGGTTGCAAGATCAGCGCCACATTAAGGGGGAGGGGTCTACAGGAAAGAAGCGTTAATTGCTCCACTAGGTAACCCTTTTGTGCTTTTTGGAACTCACTTGTTTTCTAAGGTGTGGACTCACCTTGAGTTGGTGTAAAGAGTTAAATATTCCACTTTTGGACTCACTTTGAGTTGGTGTAAAGAGTTAAATGTTCCACTTTTGGACTCACTTTGAGTTTGTATGAAGGGTTAAATGTTCCACTTTTGGACTCGCTTCACATTCTCTTGAAGGATTAAATGTTCCACTTTTGGACTCACTTCACATTATCTTAAAGGGTCAAATGTTCCACTTTTGGACACTTTTGGACCCACTTCACATTTACTTGAAGAGTTAAATGTTCCACCTTTAGTTCTCTAAATACTTTTGATAGTGAATTACTTAGTTTTTATTTCTAGGAGGTCTGCATGGGGATTTCATCACCCCTTGGGATGACCTCAACTCCTGTGTTTCGATGGAGTATAAATATCGAGAGGTGAATCCAAAGACACCTCTCTTGAGAATTGAGTTTGATATCACTCTTGGCTAAGCCTCAAAGAAATTTATACCTTTGTGAAGTGAAGGAGGAGATTTGGGTTACCATCTCCCCCCAGCTGTGTGATTTTGGATTCTTCTCATCTACAAATTTGGGCCTCACGTACCTTGTGTATATGGAGGACTCCTTTTAGAAATCCACGTATATCCTTGTAGACAACTTGATAAGGTGTTGTTGTGTTCTAAGTGCCTGCTAAAACATTTTCAAGAACATACACAAGTAGAACCTTTAAGGAGTAGAAATACTAAGTCACTATACTTGTTCATGCACAAGGTTGCTTTGCCCCTTGCTCATTGTTTGAAGACTGTTTTCTTGAAATCTTTGTTTTCTATCTTGTGTTCTTGGTTCATGATAAAGAATCTATTGATACATCTAGTTGGATATTTAAAATGAACAAAATCTAAGTTCTTGAGTTGAGACTTTATGATTGAATAACTTTGTTATCCCATTATTTCTAGTCTCCCTAGGTTGGTCCTATTTGGATTAGGCTACTTACCCCATTGTTAGAAGCCTTTTTGCACCAGGTTATTATTCTTTGACCTCATGAATTAGTAGTCATTGATTTCACAAGAGATCTTATTTGGAGTTGGTGAGTTAGAAACCGTCCTTGTTGAGAAAGATATACACTTGGATCCTTTGATATTACACTTGGAGAGTCTAAGTAATCTCTTGTCTATTCACTTTCATAAAAAAATCAATTTTAATTATTTATAATTTGGGTAAATCATTGTCCTGGTCCATATGTGCTAGGGTATTCACCCAAATTTGTGAGCACCTCTGTGGCAGTATTGATTTATGCCTATTGCAAAATTCTATCTTATCACATCTCTTTTGGACAAGTTAGTGTTTTTACTATCCTAGTTTGGTACCAACATTTCTTAGGGTTATCTTATCAATTAGTACCTTTTCTTTCATGCCGGTTACAACAAGATATCAAGTAGATCAAGGAAAGCAACCTCAAGTTGTCTTTAAACAATTACCTTTAGTTCAAACTCATAGAAGACATAAGGGAAACGAACCTGTGTCTATTCAGTCACCTGAGAGTATTCTAGAATTTTTGTGTGACCCTAGTGGTGATCTTATTGAGTTGATTACACCCTTAGCATCACCTCATTCAGCTATGGATATGAGTTTTACAAGAGCTCCATACAAGAAGAATCAAAGTAGTTAGTATAATGTTGACCTTTTGAGTGGTGATCCCACTCGTGGAAGTAGACCAACTTCACTCCTTATTGAGGATAGGTATTTGGATGAACATCAAATGGAAGAGAAAAGTAAACATTATGCATATCAAAAAGAGGAAGCCCAACATGATGATCAAATTGGTGAGCCTTCTAGTGCTCGCGTGAATGCAACATTTACTGGTAACCGGTTTAGACAATCAAGACCATGTACACCACTCATGACACCTTTAGGTTATGCAAGTGGAAGACTCAAAGCAATTGATCGTGAAAGAAAAGCCCTTGTAGAAGAACAAGCTAAGAAGGAAGAACAATTTCAATGCCTAGAGGAAGAAAGGCAAGTTATTATTGAGATGGAAAGAAAATCTCGTTAAGAAGAACAAGACTTTTTCAAGACTTCACAACTTGACAATCAAGCCAACAATGTGCACATTGGTGGTGGAAACAACTCTCCCCCATCTACCCCTCCCAAGACTCCACAAAGTGGGAGATATTCAAGAACATCTTCACAATCTCCTACTCCTAGAGGAAGGCAAACTTCAAGACATGATTATCATAGGAGACCAACATCTCCTAGAGTTTCAAGAAAACCTTCACAACAAGCTCATCATGGTTCACATATGGAGGTGGTAGCTCCAAATTTGAATATAATTCTGATGATTTCATGGCTATACCATAAGATCCACATTTTCAGCAATGTATGGAAGCATATATGGACCAAAATAGAGATGCATGCTTTCAATGTTTAATCAACAAGGGTGCTAAGGTCCCTTACAACTTTGATATGGATAAAAAGTTTCAAAAGCATGATCCTTCCATGAAAGAAGAAATTTGTGAATTGAAGAAACAAATGAAGCAAATATCGGCACCCAAGAGTTCTTTTTCATTTGATTCAATTTGTCCAAATCCTTTTGATAAGAGTGTTGACATGAAAGATTTTCCTAGAAAAGTTGAGATCCCCCAATATGATAAATATGATGGAAATAGGGATCCAAATGATCATGTGCATCAGTTCTATACTATGAGTTTTGAGTTTCATCATGAGGACTCATATCTTATGAGATTATTTCCAAGGAGTCTTAAGGCTCAAGCCATGGAATGGTTTACCAATATAACTCCTCCTGTTAAGACATTCCTTGAGTTAATTCAAAGATTTGTTCAAAACTTTTCATACAATCTTTCACGATCTATCTCACTATTGGACTTATGTCACACAAAGAAAAATCAAGGAGAACCCTTTGTTACTTTCTTGCAAAGATTGAGATGACAATGCTCTCGTTATTCTAGGACTATCCCTGAGAAAGAAAAGATTGAAATCCTGATTAGTAATATTGTTCCTGAGATATAGTATGAAGTTAAGAAGATGGTTTTTGAATCCTTTGATACCATTATTGAAGCTGCATTTAGAATTGAGGATGTTTTGAGAGAGCAAGGTATTTTGACAAAAAATGGAAACAACAACAATAATGGTCATAATAACAACAATAGCAAGGATAAAGGGAAGAACATAAATTGGAATAAGAACAAACAAGTGGTCAATGATGGATTCCTCAAACCCTAAAGACCAAGCTATTCTCCATTTGGCTAGTGCTAATCAACAGAGTAACAAACCAAGATATCAAGAAAGGTTTAAAGGAGAGAAACGTAACTTTACACAATTAGGTGAGACATATGAAGAGATATTCACAAATCTCCTTGCACATGATCTTGTGCGCCCTTATGATACTACAAAGTTCTACATACCTAAAGTTAAGCCATGGTGGTGGGATGAGAAGGCTTATTGCAAGCTTCACAATGGCATTGGACACAATATTGAAAAATGTGGGAGATTCAAGCATATTGTTCAAGATCTTATTGAGAATGGAAAGCTTAAAATAGATGGACTAAATACCAATGCTGATCACATAGCATTCAAAGAGCCTTTTCCCAAGTATGAGAAAGGGGAAGCTTCCCAACCTAAGAATGGTGGGGCTACAATCAATTATACTTATACAAATGCAGAAAATGTTGTCAATATGCTTGAGGTTGTAGAAGAAAGTGTCAACATGATGGAAGATAAAGATCCCAATGGTTATAATTTAAATTTGAACTCTCCTACCTTTGGCGAAAAACCTATTTTGGTATTGATGGGTGCTCACTCTAGAGAGTCATCTCAAGGTCCCCTTGTCATTAGAGGACCCAATTCAAACCAGTCAAGTAAACCTAAGCAAGTGTCTTCCCAAAGTCTCAATGTTGTTACGCGAAGTCAAGGTCCCCTTGTTATCAAAGGACCTAGTTCAAACCAACCAAGTAAGCCAAAAAAAGTGCAATACAAGAATGTATCTTCAAAACCAGTGGTTAATCGCACGTCAAATTATAATCTTGTTGATCAATTGCAAAGAAATCTTGCTCAGATTTTAATCTTTGAGCTTTTAGAGTTGTCTCCGAGACACAAGCAGATCCTTGAGGATGCTTTGCGCATGGTGAATGTCCCCAATAATTTAGACATTGATCAATTCCAGAACATGGTTAATCATATTGCAAGCCCTCATTATCTTTCATTTTTGGAGGAAGATGATAAATCTTTGAGCCATCCACACAATCTTGCCCTTCATATTGAGGTTATGATACATAGGACCCGTGTTAGGCATGTGTTGATAGATGGGGGTGCTGGGCTTAATATTTGTTCTTTGATTCTTTTAAAGACATTGGGTTATTCTAAACATGTTATTGATAGCAAAAGAAAGATTACTATCAAAGCTTATGATGAGGCAGAGAGAAGTTCAAAGGGGTTGGTTGTCCTTCCTATTAGGATTGGCCCTGTGGAAAAAGATGTTTTACTCCAAATACTTGATGTTGGACCCCTTGCATACAAAATTTTGCTTGGTAGACCATGGATTCATGATATGCAAGTAGTACAATCTACTTATCATCAGTGTGTTAAGTTTACTTACAATGGAACAGAGATATGTATTCCTGGGGATAACACTTTGTCTATCAACTCGATTTCAGCAAGTGTTCATGTTCCCCTTAATAGACAAGCAAATGATTTTAATGCAATTTTAGCTGATTGCAAGAACAAGTTTAAGTCCATAGACCTTGGCATGGGGGGATATCAACTTAACTCCCTCGCTGCATTACCAGTTTCACCTAGGTCTTATGGTAAACCTTCACAAGAGATGAAACCTTCCTCTTCAGCTATGACATTATTTGACACATTTGTACAGTCATCAGTGCCTATTCAAGATGAGAAAGAAGATGTGGTTGTTAAAGATTGGATTTATAGAGAAGAGAAGTATATGCACAATGAAGATTTCACTCCTTCACCTAATGCTTATGGAAGAGGGTATTCTTTTGTTAAGAAAATGGGTTATCCTGGACATGGTCCTCTTAGTAATAGATTGGATGCTAGAGCTGAACCCCTTGATCATCAAATTTTTAGATGCAAGTCTAAGAAGTCAGTCGGCCTAGGGTATGTGGATCACAGTAAGAATGTTGCTTCTATCCTTGATAAGTCAGATAGTGAAGAAGAACAAGAATACATACCTAATTCAGAAAACCAACAAGATATGTGTGAAGATTGGATCCCTTCTACTAATCTCCTTTGGGGAGATTTAGATAATCTAGTATCTCATGAGATAGTTGCCAATTTAGAACAAGAAAGTGTGACTCTTGATAGTATTTAAGCTTCCACATCTAGACATCTCAAGCATTCATGGTGTAAGCATCCTAGTCGAGATTTTGAAACAGATTCCAACGAGTATGAATGGGATTCTTTCTCAGAATCTTCCATAGTTGATATGGATGTTGATGTTGTTCATACATATAGTTCTCAACCTGAGTTATTTAATTAGTCACGTGTAGGACTAGAGGATTTGAACTCACATGTTGCCTTAGTGGACGATTCTTCACTTTTGAGGATGAATCTTGATTTGGGTAGTTTAGGAAGTTACTTGACAGACTTTGAATCTTCAATCACTAGAGATATCATCCATATTCACAATCTTGAACCTATCATTGATTTATCGCTTGTTCATATTGACCTAATTGATTGGTCCCAATGCAACCAAGAACCTGAAATCTTAACATTTCAAAATGACTATGAAATAGCCTATTATTTGAATGCCATTGAACCTATAGTCTCTTCCACTAGTGAACCAGCTGCTAGTATGACAGAGCCAGATATCAAGTACCTTAGTCACAAAATAAAGAGAAAAGAAAAGAAAAAGAAAAGGAGTTCTGATGGCGAAAACCACTATGTGGTGGTGTCAGAACAAAAAAAGTAAAAAGAAAGGACGTATCCAAGGGTGAAAAATGTTAGTCTAAAAATCGTTTTGACACTTGAGTGTCAACACACTTAACCACCTTTCACATTGAAGCCGAGTACATTGTCTATGCCGAGCCACAGCATGTGCTGAGTTAGGAAATTCAACAAGTGTCAAGCATGATCTTCACATGCCGAACAGTCTTCAGGTGCTGAGTGAAGATCAGGTGTCGAGTAAGTACAGGTGTCGAGCATGATCTAAGTACCAAGCATTATTCAAGTGCCAAGTCTTAAAGGATGTTGAGCAAGATAGGAGCATATACAGAAGCCAAGTTACAGTAGATGTCGAGCATCAGGAAGCAGTAAGTGTCGAGTAACTTAGAATCAACATATGAGTTTGAAACTTCGCAAACTCAAATGTAAACCATTTTCATAGCTGAAATAAGACAACTCTCAAAAGATTTAAGTGATAAGATCAAATCATTTATATTTCCTATGCAATCTACATGCAGCCAATAAGAAAAATGGAGAAGGCATGCAACCAATAAGATGATGTGCAAGGAATAAGCAAAAATCAGAGATTAAATATGGATCGTAGATCCATACCTAACCCTAAGTCTTCGAGTGTCTTTATAAGGAAGATGAAATCAGATTGAGCAGTGAGAGAGCATAAAAAAAAGGAAAGAAAAAATGTATAAGGAAGTCTAATATCAGAGAGAAGAGAATCAGATCACAGAGGATCAAGATCAGAGAGAACAGATCAAGTGCCTATATTCACCAATCGAAGGATTGTAAGCCATCAGGTTTATCATACCTAATACTCTTTAACCATTGTATTAGAGAGAAAATCCTATGATGATAGGTTAGCTTAGAAGCTATTTTATAGATCCTTTAACTAGGTGACTAAATCCTTTGACAGGGTGACACTTCATGTAAAAGTGTTTGCAAATCCTTTAACTAGGTCACTATTGATACAGTGTAAAGCCTTTCACAGGGTACGCCTTTAACAGGACAGACCATCAGAAGTGGTTAAACATTATTATTGCAGTGATTTTGTGGGTATCATCCCCACCCCAGTTTTACCTTCTTATTTCTTGAGGGTTTCTGGGTTACCAAATCTTAAGTGTTATGTGGTGATGCATATTGGGTTTTTTTTGTAATATTTGCTTAATATTTATATGCATGCATGTTTATTTCAAAAATATGTTATTAAGGATTTGAAACAGTTAAAAGGCTAGTTCTTCTGATTCAACCCCCCCCCCCCCCCCCCCTCTCAGAAGCATTCTTTCCAATAAGACAATCCAACAATTGGTATCAGAGCCATGTTTCTCTCAAAGAGAAGCCTAACAGCTTGGAGGAAAAGATCTAAGGATGGAAGTTTTCAAACTTGGAAAGATCATTGAAAACCAGGTGATAGATGTGCATCTCGCTCTACAAAAGGTAGAGGAAGCTAGAGTGGAATTAAGAAAATCTTTAAAAAGAAGAAAGGAGATAGCCATAGCTGAAAATGACATACACTACAAGGAGATTGACACCATACAAGTGTTTGCCAATGGAGACACTAAAGAATTTGATGTAGCAATAACAGAACTGATGGAGAAAAATGAAGCTTAAGCAAATGAGATAAGATCTCTCAAGATGGAACATGAATCACAAGCCATAATGTTATGTGAAATCACTAAACAAAAGAAAAGAGCAGTTGAGGACAGAGTCATGATGGAAGATGACAAAAGAAATCTTGCAAACAGACTAGAAGAAAAGAGTACTGAATTAACAAGGATTTCAAACATGCAGATGGATACACTTGCTCAAATTATGAACCTTCATCATGAACTTAATATGAAAAATATCGAGATCTCTACTCTAAAGATGCAAAATGAACTGGATAATGAAAAGGAGATAGCAAAAAATCTCAACAAGTCAAGCGAAGCCATAAAGTACTTTGAATAGTTGCTAAAATGCCTAAGATCAACCCATGATACATCAATACTTGGATACAACAACACTGAAGTTGGTGAATCATTAAAGAGTGTTGAGAAAAGAAGTGACAAAGGTAAGGACTCTAAACCCACTTGTCATTACTGTAATAAAAGGGGACACACTGCTAATATTTGCAGGAGTAGAAGAATCAATCAGCCAAATAAAAACAAGAGTTACTATCACAAGTGCAAAATGCAAGGACATATGACACAAGACTGTAAATCCAAAACCCCAAGAACATAAAGATTTGATGGACATTGTCATAACTACAAGAAATATGGACATAGGGCATTTGAATGTAGATCAAAGCCCATGTGGACATCAAATCAACCAGCAAAAGGGAATGAAAGCCACTACCATTGGGATTATAGCATCTGGTACAGTTGTCACTATTGTCAGGAATATGGACATACACCCCAGAATTGCATAAGAACACATTTCAAAGGAAACTATAAAAGATGGTTGAGCCAAACTACATGTTTCAGTTGCTTGAAAACTGGTCATACCAGCAAGAACTATCCTACAAGGTCCAAAGCACCAAATACTGAAGCCAACAAAGGAAAAGAAAAGATTGATGTCATAAGAGGACAAATGAATAAGACTTGGAAGAAGAAAGATGAGTGCAGTACATCAAGCAAAGGGATCACTTCACCTAACGGGTCAAGTGATCATGCTTCATCAAACTAAGCATAAGGGAGATATATGGGACTTATATACAAAGATATATCATACATCAGTCCCAAGACAAAGAAGCACTAAAAAGAAGAATTAAGCATAAGATAAGATGCTAAGACTAAAATTCAAACAATGATGTCGAGTCATCTTTGAATGCTGAGTAAAATTTCTTTGGATGCCAAGTTAATCAGAAAAGTTAGTAGATGCTGAGTAAGCATAGCTGCTGAATAGATGCCAAGTTGAAAAACATTTGGAAGCCGAGTGACAGGTGTAGGTACCAAAATGCATTAAATGCAAAAGTTTCTTCGTCATCTAAAAGTAAAATTTGATTCATTCTTGAGCCATTCAAATGAAGAGAGATTATTTTGAGCACGTCTGAGCGATTTTCAAGCTTTCAACTAGTGATTTGCAGCAATTCAGCATCTACCCAAGCGATCAAAGTATTTATCCAGGTATTTCCTTCAAGTGCCAATTTTTACAGTTTGAAATTTTTTTGCTTTAAATTGTTAAAACCCTAGTTCAGATATAAATGGCGACAAGCTCAAAAATGACCCAAGAGAAAATGAGTCATGAAATTCAACTTGTCAACAACGAAGTAAAGCAACTTGAGTTTAGACCTATACCAGAGGTTGCATACAAAAACGATCCCGCTGGTGCCCTATCCACCATCCCTGAAAAAATTTGTTATGGTTCAAGATGTGCAAAAATGCTATAATTGTAAAATAGGGGCCATAGGAGATTTGGAAATCTTTAATGCCTATGACAAACTCTGTGATAATGGTATTCTGAAAGATGAGTTTTTTGTCATAGAAAAGAAGGGTTTAACCAAAGCCCTAGTCTTTCCAATAGTATTCAAAAATGAGTGGATACGCATTATACTTAGTAGAATCCATGATGGATCATTCTAGTTAGAACAAGGGCAAGTCAAGATTACCAAGAAGATGGTTCATAGGGTTACTGGCTTTCCAACCCTAGATCGGCCAAAAACCTTGAGAAGCGAAAAGAAGGAAACAATTAAGAAGAACACAGGAGCAAAGTGGAACAATAGAGGCATGACTATAGACACCATAACTGATCCCCTTTTAGATTTTGCTGTAAGGATCATATCACATAAGTTTTACCAATCCAGCAGGTTAAATAGTGTACCCTGCATAGTAGTAGATGTGGCACATAAACTTGTAAAGAAAGATCACACTTATGATCTTGCAGAGCTCTTGTTGCAACAGATTAATGAAAAGCTTGGAGCTATTAGAAAATCCAAGGGAACATAGTGCAAATTTGGTTCAATGTTGGTTTGTATGTTCTTCTATGCAATAAAGGAATTTAATTCATTTGGAAAAGTCAACTAGAGTCAAAATAAAACCATTGTTGATCAAATTAATGATTTCATTGTACAAATGGGAGATAGCTTTGATGATCAAATGTCTATCTATTTTGAAGATTTCAAAAATGCAATGAAGAATAGAATGAGGATACCAGTCTCACTGGTAGAAAAGAATATAAATGACATATGTTTTCTTGTTGATATTGATTACACCTACATTCAAGAGGTCCTTCCAAGGACAAGATGGCTTAGACCACTAGGATATGAGCTTGATGTTGACCAAGATTCTATAGCCATCACAGGTTTACTTGCAGAGGAAACGGACAAATCTGCCAAGGCATTTGGGACATATGACACTGTAAAATCAAGAGTTGTTACAAAACTCAAGACAGCCTCAACAATAAAGAAAAAGGACAAGTTGGTAAAACAGATAAAGAAGAAATTTGGTGTTGAAGAATCATGTGCAGCAGGTGAAGAAGAAGAGATTAGTGAAGGAGAAGAAGAAGGTGAGCCAGAACAAGAGCCGCTTGAACTGCCTCAAAGACAAGGAGAAGAAAAGGATGAGAGTTCTGAGGAAACAAAAACCAAGGAAGCACCCATCAGAGGCAGAGTCATTAAAAGGAAAACAAAGACCTCTCTTGCGTCTTAGCCCCCACCAAAGAAAGCTGCCATGCAAACGCCAAAGAAGCCAACAACCAGAGCTACAACAAGGGCCTCTACCCAGAAGGCTAAAGAGGAAGCCACAAATAAGAAAAACACAAAGGCACAGGAAGAGCCAAAGAAAAGGAAAATATATGTGGCCCAACCTAATACTGATGAAGAAGATCAGATTGAAGAGGTAAGTCCTCCCAAATCCTCAATTGATATATTATGTAAGAAGATTAGGAATGGAGACATAAATGAAATGAAAAAGATTGATTACAATAAGTTCAGTAAAGAGGAACAAAATAGCATAGAAGAATCAGTCTATGCATTTATGGCACAGTTCAAGTATACACCTCTTGAACTAGATGGACAATTGCCAAAGGAATTGTCTAAAATTATAGAAGACAAATGGCATTTCTGTCTAATGATGGAGAAAGAGATGAGGGAATCAACCCTAGCAAACTTACTACATGATTTGACAAAAGAAAAAGTAACTCAAGCAGTCAAACGGCATAACAAAAGGTTTACACACAAATATAGGGCATTCTCCATCCTGCAAAACAAAATTGAAGAAGTTGTGCAGAGAACAACAAGAGTATGGAAAAACTTGTACAAAACATTTGAAGATGTTCTTGAAGAAATATACAAAGAAGAAGTTGCTACCAAACCTGAAGAAAGAAGGAAGAGGAGAGAAGAGAAAATTGAAGAAGAGAAGAAGGTTGGAGAAGAGGAAAATAAGAAAGAAAGAGAGGAGGAAAGAAAAGATGAAGACAAAGGAACTGATGAACAGCAAAATGTGCAAAGCACACATCTCTCACCTCCTAGCTCTCCTCACTCACCTACCACACCTACAGAAATCATAAAGATTAAGGATGTTGTTGATACTACATGTCAAAACATCAATCCATTAACTGCAACAAATCTTACTAAGATCCTTGACCAAACAAATCTGCAAGCACAATTGTGTACAAATCCCATATTGGTCTGTGTGGATAATCTTCAAAAGTCAGTGGAAAAACCCAAAGAGGTTAAGGTGCCATCACAACAACCACCTCAGATCATTCAAACTACTAGCCTTACATTTCTACCACCTTCGTCACCACCAAGATTAGTCACTCAAACTCATCAGGAGCCGAGTGCAACAATAGAGGTAATCACAGGGACAACAACTCAGATAGTGAGTACACCTCCAGCAGCAGTAACACAACAAGAAGAAGACAAGCAAGAAGAAGAAGAGAAGGAAGAAACCCAAAATAAAGAGGAGTTTGCAATACAAACTTTGGTTGAATTACCAAAAATAGCAACTCCCACAAAACCCAATCATGAGTAGAGTACTGAAAAGATAATTTTATATGCCAGTACACCAAGTTCAAGTTCTACAAGGGTAGACAGGACCATACATTATAGTATTCCTGAGCTTGATGAAGAAATCAAAATACCCTATTATGATTCAAGCACTCTAAATGAGGAAAAGATTAATGAAATACAGAGTGCATTGGATAAGAGGAGGAGACAATAGGCAATGAGAAAAGACTACAAATACAAGCAGGAACTGAATGAAATAAAAGATATATTCATGGATGCTTTTTGTCTTCAACCTCTAGATGCAAATAGGCCAATACTTGAGCAATTATATGATATAGTTGACCAAGTAAATAATGAAGACCATGATACTAATGCAAAACTATTGGAATGGTCAGAAAAGAAGTTTTTAGGTAAAGTCAACTAGAAAATAGCTAATAACATAATTTTGGGACAGGTTGACCTAGCCAAGAAATTGGAAAATGTAAAAAGTGTATTAGGGAACATATTTTCCCTTTACAACAAATTGTGTGATTTTTCTAGGTTCACACACGAAATAAATCATAAATTTTGAACCTTGAGAGTAAATTAAAACTCTCCAGCATGCAACTACCCTCAGATCCTACACAAAGTGAAAAAGAAATTTGCTCATACATTACACACTCAGAGGGAATTAGCTACATTATCAGCAAAAGAGGCCACTATCAAAGAAAAGTTGATGCAAATACAAGCCTCCATTACTCCTCACTTAGAAGTATTGCACAAGGAGCAAATGTATGCAGAAATAGTCCTAAAGAAGGATCCTAATATCTCTACACATGAAGGACTGGTTGATCTCACAAAAGAGCTTGCAATCCAACAAAATTCATTGGATATTGCCTTAAATAATTGGGATGCAGCTCTCCAAATACTCCTTGAGGTAAACAAGACGTTTTTGGCCAAACATGGCATTACTATTTAGGACCCTTTGACATAAGTATCAAAAAGGGGGAGATAATACTCTAAGGGGGAGATAATATGTTGAAGATATATTAAAGAGAACATTAAGCATAATGGCACAAGACATTGGCATGATCAACTCAGGGGGAGTCACATTTTTTATTAAGTTACACATTTTTGATAAACCTCTGTATACACACATTTTTTATAAACCTCTGTATACATATCAAGTAGATCAGAAAGCGTACTCATAACATTAGATAAATATTGCTTAGTTAAGTGTTTTTGACACTCATGTCAAAGGGGGAGATTGTTAGTCTAAAAATGGTTTTGACACTTGATTGTCAACACACTTAACCACCTTTCACATTGAAGCTGAGTACACTATGTATGTCGAGCCACAACATGTGCCGAGTCGGGAAATTCAACAATTTTCGAGCATGATCTTCACATGCCAAATAGTCTTCAGGTGCTGAGTAAGTACAGGTGTCAAGCATGATCTAAATACCGAGCATTATTCAGGTGCCAAGTCTTAAAGGATGTCGAGCAAGATAGGAGCATATATAGAAGCCGAGTTATAGTAGATGTCGAGCATCAGGAAGCAGTAAGTGTCGAGTAACTCAGAATCAGCATATGAGTTTGAAACTTCACAAACTCAGATGTAAACCATTTTCATAGCAGACATAAGACAAATCTCAGAAGATTTAAGTGATAAGATCAAATCATTTATATTTCCTATGCAATCTACATGCAGCCAATAAGAAAAATGGAGAAGGCATGCAACCAATAAGAGATGTGCAAGGAATAAGCAAAAATTAGAGATTAAATATGGATTGTAGATCCATACCTAACCCTAAGTCTTTGAGTGTCTTTATAAGGAAGACGAAATCAAATTGAGCAGTGAGAGAGCATAAAAAAAAGGAAAGAAAAATGTATAAGGAAGTCTAATATCAAAGAGAAGAGAATCAGATCACAGAGGATCAAGATTAGAGAGAACAGATCAAGTGCCTGTATTCAGCAATCAAAGGATTGTAATCCATCAGGTTTATCATACCTAATACTCTTTAACCATTGTATTAGAGAGAAAATCCTATGATGATAGGTTAGCTTAGCATCTATTTTATAGATCCTTTAACTAGGTGACTAAATCCTTTGACAGGGTGACACTTCATGTAAAAGTGTTTGTAAATCCTTTAACCAGGTCACTATTGATACAGTGTAAAGCCTTTGACAGGGCAGGCCTTTAACAGGGTAGACCATCAGAAGTGGTTAAACATTATTAATACAGTGATTTTGTGGGTATCATACCCACCCCAGTTTTACCTTCTTATTTCTAGAGGGTTTCTGGGTTACCAAATCTTAAGTGTTATGTGGTGATGCATATTGGTTATTATTTTTTTTTTTTGCTTAATATTTATATGCATGCATGTTTATTTAAAAAATATGTTATTAAGGATTTGAAATAGTTAAAAGGCTAGTTCTTCTAATTCACCCCCCCCTCTCAGAAGCATTCTTTCCAATAAGACAATCCAACAAAAACCTCTCTGAGGCACCTAAGGATGAGGTACTTGATTCTCTTCCTAGTTATTTTCAAGATAGATCTTCAATACTTATTGAACCAACACAAGCAGTCAATTTGGGTATGGATGAAGCTCCGCAAATGGTACATTTGGCTCGGTCTTTGTCATCACAAGAAAAAGAAGCCTATACTAAATTCTTACAAGAAAAGAAGATTAATTTTGCATGGACTTATTCAAATATGCCAGGGTTGGACACTAATCTTATTATGCATCACTTATCCATAGCTTCAAGTGTTAAACCAGTTAAGAAAAAATTGAGAAAAATGCATCCTCACATAGCTCTCTTAGTCAAGGTAGAATTAGAAAAACTTCTTGGGGAAAAATTCATAAGAGCTATTGCCTATGCTGAATGGATATCAAACATTGTACCAGTTTCAAAACATGAAAAAACCATTAGAGTTTGCACAGATTTTAGAGATGTTAATAAAGCATGCCCAAAGGATGATTTTCCACTTCCTAATATAAACATGATAGTGGATATGACTGCGGGTTATGAGATTTATTCCTTAATGGATGGTTTTTCTGGATATAATCAAATTAAGATAGCTCCTGAAGACCAAAAAAAGACCGCATTTACTTGTGCATGGGGTATCTATTGTTGGAATGTTATGCCTTTTGGATTAAAAAATGTAGGAGCTACCTATCAACGAGCTATGACAACTATTTTTCATGATATGATACATAAAAACATGGAAGATTATGTGGATGACACCTTGGCCAAGTCTAAGAAAAGAGATACACACTTAGATGATTTAGAAGTCATTCTAGATCATATGGAACAATTTCAACTAAGGTTAAATCCCAAAAAGTGTGCATTTGGAGTCACCTCTGGAAAATTACTAGGATTCATTATTTCAGCAAAAGGGATAGAGGTGGATCCTGAAAAGGTTCAAGCAATTGTGGATATGCCACCTCCTTAAAACATTAGTCAAATGAGGAGTCTTCAAGGACGTCTTCAATCTATAAAGAGGTTTATTTCACAGTTGGCAGATAGAGCTCAACCTTTCAACAAAAACTTACATAAAGAAGTCAAATGTATATGGAATGATGAATGTCAACAGAGCATGGACCAGATCAAGAAATACTTGGCAAATCCTCCTATTTTAATGCCTCCTATCCCAAGGAAACCACTTATCCTATACATTTCAGCAACAGAATTTGCCTTGAGGGCATTATTAGCTCAACTTGATGAACATGGGAAAGAAAGAGCAATATATTACATTAGTCGTACTCTTGTTTCATATGAGGTTTATTACACCAGTATTGAGAAAGGTTGCCTTGCAGTTGTGTTTTCTTCCCAAAAGTTACGACATTATATGCTTGCACACACTATACACCTCATAGCAAAAATAGATCCACTCAAGTACTTACTATGTAAGGCTGCCCTCATAGGTAGACTTGCTAAATGGATGATGATCCTTTCAGAGTTTGACATAGAGTAAATTGAGTGTAAAGCAATCAAAGGAAAAGCCATAGCAAATCAATTGGCTGATTTCCCACTACAAGATGATGCACCTATTCAAGTTGATTTCCCAGATGAGCACCTCATGTATATGACTGAAAGAACATGGAAGATGTTCTTTGATGGGTCCTTTATGCAAAGTGGTTCAGGAGCTGGTGTGTTGTTTGTTTCTCCTCATGGGTACACAATTCCTAAATCTTACAAGCTATTATTTCTATGTACAAACAAAATTGCTGAATATGAAGCTTTAACAAATGGACTTAAAATGGCCATAGAATGGAGAATTACAGAGTTACACATCTATGGAGATTCACAGCTGATAATCAACCAAGTCAATGACGATTGTCTAACAAAAAATGATAAATTGGTACCTTACAAGAAAATGGTTGATTCCTTGAGACTCTACTTCACATTCATCTTATTTCAACAAATCCCTCGAATAGAAAATAAGGCAGCTGATGTTATGGCTACACTTGCTTCACTTCTTCAATTAGAGCAACATGAATCGAGATTTGAATTCCTAGTGGAAGAGCTACATCACCCTATCTATGATTCCCAAGAAAGTCATGTTATTTGTACCCTTGTTGGTCATGAGTCATCTCGTTATGCTACCATTTACTCATACATTTATGATGGAATTATTCCTGAAACCTTTAATCGATCTAAATGTAGAAACCTTATTCAAAATGTCTCTCGTCATTCCCTTATCTCTGGTGATTTGTATAGGAAGGGTCTAGATGGAACACTTCTTAGATGCTTAGAAAAGGATGAATCTAATCAAGCGTTAGTTGACATCCATGAGGGTATCTATGGGGGACATTCTAATGGTCTTTCCATGGCTCGAAGATTGCTTAGGGCGGGATACTATTGGCCCACAATGCAGATTGATGTAGTAGCTTTTGCAAAGTCATGTAAAAAATGTCAAAAACATGGTAAACTGATACATACTCCAAGTAGGGAGCTCATTCCTTCTATTTCTCATTGGTCGTTTCAGCATTGGGCCTTTGATCTTGTTGGGAAAATTCATCCCAACTCATCATCTGGACACAAGTTTATTATCACTACCACTGATTATTTCACTAAATGGGTAGAAGTTGTCCCACTTTTTGTTGCCTCGGGTAAGGTAGTTTCTCTATTTATTTTGAATCATATTATCTATAGATATGGAGTTCCTTCTAAGATTATCACTGATAATGGAGGTCAGTTTAAAAATAAGGACCTTAAGCAACTCTATAAGAAGTTCAAGATAAAACAACATTGGTCCTCTATTTATTTCCCGCAAGGAAATGGTCAAGCAGAAGCATCAAACAAAACCATTCTTAAAATCTTGCATAGAACAGTTCATAAGAATGGTAGAGATTGGCATTTACAAATAAATCCAACTTTGTGGGCCTATAGAATGAGTATTCGCACTCCTACTGGGGCTACTCCTTTTTCCCTTACATATGGTGTTGAAGCAGTGTTACCTTTAGAGGTTGAGATTCCTTCACTTAGAGTTTCTCTCAAAGGTCTAGTTTCAGATGAAGACTACCGTGCCATGAGACTTCAAGAGTTAGAGCTTCTAGATGAGAAATGACAAGCATCATTTGACCATATGAGGCTCTATCAAAAGCATATGTCAAAAGCATTTAACAAAAAGGTTCACCCTAGAGAGTTCCAAGTGGGAGATCTTGTCCTATGTGTGAATCATAAGAATCAACAGAATAGAGATCAAAAGGGTAAGTTTGAACCTAATTGGCTTGGACCTTACATTATCACAGCAGCTTTTGGTTCTGGTGCTTATTTACTATCTACAGCAGAGGGAGAGTGGCTCCCTGATCCTATAAATGTCTTGCACTTGAAGAAGTTCTATCCATAATGCCCATTCTCTCTAGGGGCATCTTTGTATATATTTATTGATCCTGAAAAAATAAAATAAAAATTGATATATTTCAAAAATCCAAAAAAATGATATATTGTAAAAAAGTCTAAAAATTGAAAAATGTCCTGAAAAAAATGATCTTCTTAGTGAAAACCTAGCAATAGGCACTTTGATGTATCTCCAAAAAAGTTATATATTCTAAAAATTCAAAAAATTCAAAAACAAAAAAAAAAAAAAGTGCCTTGGTGAAAACCTGGAAACAGGCGCCTTGGTAGCAAAAATACAAAAAAATTATAAAAAGTCCTAAAAAAAAAAAAAAAAAAAAAAAAAAAGAAAAGAACCCAAGTGGTGAAAACCTGGAAACGGGCACTACTTGAGGCCTTTGCACCCCTATTTTTTAGCGCATGTCCTTGACACTTAGCCTTTCTTCATCATGCCTTGTCCTTGTTTCCTTGGTTTGGAATTGGTCTTTGTCTAGGGGGCATAACTATGTTAGCTTTGGTCTCTTGGATGTGTTAGTCTTTAGGACACCTCGCAAATAGTGTTTTTCAACACCACCCCAATTGTATTTTTCAATACAACCTTTGACATCGAGTGTTTTTTCACACTTATTGGTTTGGTCTTACCCAGTATCATCATGTGATCTTACCTTCCTACAAGCATTTGATCCTTATCCTCCAAACTCAATATCAGTTAACACACTTAAATTTTAAACACAACACTTAATGCTTGACTTATGTCATGATTTTTTCTTTGTGTGCTGACTATTATTGATTTTTGTTGAGTGTCCTTGTCTGATAAGTCTCTCCATGATGCATCGCTAGAGGACTTGGGGCATGGGACATGTTTTTATTTATTTTTTGCTTGCATGTGTGGTCTTAAAACTCCAAAGTGTCTCTTGTTGTCCCCTTGAAACACTTAGGAGATTTGAGGTATCATTCTTGATTGTTTTTGGACAACTGTTCTTATGGTCATCTTGGCATCTATACCTTGATGCAAGCATGGTTTTGCTACATTAAATTGGGTAAGCTAACATCAAACTCATCTTGACCTTTATGTCTTTGATGCTTATGTTAGAATCTTTCCACATTCCAATCCGATATAAATTACATTCATATCTTCATAGTTGCACTTGTGACTAGTGATAATTGTGTGATTTTTGATGTCCGTTAATAATGGCCCAATGATGAAAATAAGTTCTTTTACATTCTTTAATGAATGATGAACACAAAAATCCTATGTTACAGTTGCTCTTTTGCAAGTACACCTTTGCATTTTCATGTAGCTTGCATTAGTAGACTTCATGTTAGTTTGCATTTTTAGGCTGCATTATGAGTTTGAGAGGGTTATCCCTTCATCTTTATTGTGGACTTTTAATCAACTATGGTCACATTTTGATATTCATTTCCTTATCTTCTTTCGTGATCTTAATCAAAATTTCTATCTTAAATAGTTGATTGATTTTGGGGCATTTTCTTTTCTTCTTTCAGTTTCTTTCCATATCTTCCAAACTTCTATCTTCCATTTTCTTTTTCCCCACTTCTTTTCTTCTAAATCGCCTTTGGGGCATAATATTTCATGCTTGATGATCTACCTTGGTTCTATGATTCTTATATATTTCATCTTACATCAAGAACCTTATCTTTTGTTTGATTTGATCAAATTTAGCAATTTGTTGTTTCTCCTCTATCTCATTTCGATTTCGATCACGAGGGGGCAGTAATTATCAAATTCAATATTTGATTCAGTTTTATCAATTTTATCCTTGACTTTTTCAAGTCAAAATTTATTTGTATTCTTTGTCTTGTTGTGTTCCCGATTCGACCACACATCTGGGTTTTTTTGTAATCCCAAATTGACCTCACACTTCAATTTCTTTCTTTGACTACATGTGTTCCCAAATCGATCATACATTAGTCAAAAAGGGGCAAATGTATGCACCCTAAAATGGTCGCCTAGACTATGGGCCCCCATTATTCAATTTATCAATTTATAAAATTTCCTAGATCAATGGTGTGTAATATTTTATTAAATCAATTCAAATCAATTTTCTTGATCAAATTCAATTTGTTTTATTTCTAAGGTTGATCATTTTATCCTAAGTCTTATTTAATTAAAAGAACTTGCTCTCTTTTAATTAAATAAAATAAGTCCCTGTTTAATTAAAAGAAAACCTCTCTTTTAATTAAATAGTTCATCCACATTTAATTAATTAAGAGAAAAAACCTCTCTTTTAATTAAATAGAATAAGTCCCCGTTTAATTAAAAGAAAACCTCTCTTTTAATTAAATAGTTCATCCACATTTAATTAATTAAGAGAAAAACCTCTCTTTTAATTTAATTAAATATTTCTTATTTAATTAAAAGAACTTGCTCTCTTTTAATTAAATAAAATAAGTCTCCATTTAATTAAAAGAAAACTCCTCTTTTAATTAAATAATTCATCTACATTTAATTAATTAAGAGAAAAACCTCTCTTTTAATTTGATTAAATATTTCCCATTTAATTAAAAGAACTTGCTCCTTTTTAATTAAATAAAATATGCCACTTAAGTCTCTTTTTGATGAAAAAGGAGTTAAAACAAATAAAAAATAAAATAAATCTTTTATCTACACTTAATATGGGACTTATCTTCATCCTTTCTCCACTTTCTTCTCAATCACTCCACTTTTCTCATTGGTGGATCTTTAGTTCACATGGATCATTATTTCTCCACCCTTGATTAAATACTTTTTTCTCTCAATCTAGATCGTCCAATCTTCTTTATAAGGGAGAGTCCTCTCCTCATTTTGGAGACACCCATTATTATGCTATTGTTATGTTGCAGGTTTGGAGAGTGATTTTTGAAGAAAGAGTTTTGAATATTAAAGCTTTTGTGGAGAACTTCTATCTTCTTGTCTCATTCTCTCTTGCATGCATGGCTTCCATCATCATGATCCATACTTTGATTTTCATGTTAGCTTAGATCTTGCTTTCATAGATTAGATCTGCATTGTTATTTCTTTTCATAGATTAGATTTCATTTCTTGCATTGTTTTGCATTGTTATCATTTAGATTTTTTTTTTAAATTTCCATTTGCATGCATATTAGATCATTGAATCTCTTGTTTCATGGTGTACTTGTATGGGCACAAACAAGGTCAGACTGAGGGCCTCCATTACAAACCCCTACACTCCATGAATAGGGAGCTATGAGTCGCCATTCGAGACCTCATTTTTGAGAAATCTTGAATATAATGACTCATAAAAGTGTGCTCACATTTTAGGCATACAGTTCTTTAAATGAAGGATTTTGTCTCTTGATATTCTTATTCACATCAAAATCATAAGGTACTTGAACACCTTTTTTGATTAAATCCATGAAGTATTTATACTTATTAATCTAAATGTATTGATCCATGTACCTATGAAATTTTGGCTCTTTCTCTAATAAATCATAATCCACACCAAAACCATGTGTAGTAAATTGAGGGTGTTGTTGTGAATTCCTTGGAGGAGACATTTGCCTTTGCTAATATCTAGGAGGAGGAGATGGTTGTCTCCTATTTCCCTTAGAAGATTGTGAAGCTGACATATGTCTAGTAACTCTTAGAGGAGGGGAATGAGGTGGAGAACCATTACCACCACCAAGAAAAAGTTTCTAACGTGTTATTTCATGAGCTCTCTTTTCTGCCTCACGTTGTATAAATGCATCCATGTAAGCTTGTTTTCTTGTAGAAGAAGTCTCTCCTCATCACCTCTAGGAGATATAGAAGGTGGAGAAACATTACCTCTCTAAGAAATAATATCATTAAGCATTTTTTGAGCCATATCTTTGGCCATTTTTCTAGCTTGGGCCTCTATATACATACTCGCTTTACTAAACTAACCATTAGGGGTTCTTGGAATTTTGTTGAGAAATTCTTGAGACCTAGCCAAACTTTCATTGATTTGTTGTGCTACTTGTTTCTCTTGCTTCTCCAACTATGCTATCTTTTCCAATTCATCTTGTCTAATTTCATCATTGATTGGGTGAGAAGATCTAGGTGATAATCTAAGAGGAGCAATAAATGGAGAGTAGTGTTAATTTCCTCCAAAAAAATCATTTGCTAAGGTAATTCCATCAATATCTTCATGAGTTATGCAAGAACCCAAAGATTCAACCCCATGTTGCCTCAAAAATCTATCATTTATCATGTCATCCATGCTTTTATATTTTCTTCTAGTGAATAACATGTCATGTTCAAAAAGTGAACGGGGCCTGGGTATGTCCAATTTACTAAGATTGCTAGGAGGAGTAAACTCAATTTCCATTTTTCCCTTAGGTGTTTGATCAAAGATAGGTTCTTTTCCTTTACATTTTTGATGAGTTGGAACTAAGGGTAATTGACCAAAGTTAACTTGAGGTTGTTTTCTTTGACTCACTTGAAACCTAGTCATAACCGGCATGAGAGGGAAAATAATAGTAAATAGGAAGAGTCAAAGAAGCATTGGTATCACTCTTGGGTAGTAAAGCAATCACTTGTCCAATTAATAAGGTGTGATAATGTAATTATCTATCACTCTCATTAATTTAATCAGCTAATAGAGGTCTCACGATTGGTTAACACAATATGCCACTGTTGGTCTCACAATTGTGAAATTATCCAAGAGTTATAATGTTCTATAATAAAATGTAATAATATGAGGTAAATTGATATGTTTAGACAAGTGAATACCCACAATCCAAGGATGAAATCAAAGAATCCCAAAGAAAACTTTCTCCACTAGGAAAATCTCTAGCTTTACAAGTTTTGATGTTGGCAACAAGATAAGACAAGACTTACTAACTCAAAGATAGCTATAATGCAAGGATCCAAAGTGACAACAAGTTTAGACACTCAAGATTAGGTCTACAATGGTCAAATCAACTCAAGAATGACAAAAACACGATTACCCTAGAGTCCAAATGATGAATGATGAATTGTCCTTTTTTAACCAACTAAGATCAATTTCAAATGTATAAATAATAATTAGGCACATAGAATAGCAATTAGGGATTTCAAGCAAACATCTACAAGCAATGGGCAAGGGACAAAGCAACCTTGCGCATGAACAAGAATAGTGTCATAGTATGAATCTAATCCCTAGAACCACTACTGTGTATGTTCTCAAAATATTTTTCAATCACGAACATAGTCCTAGAAAAGAAAATTTGGTAGCACTAAGGTTCTTAGTAATGGTCAACTCTGTAGCTTTTGTAATGTAGAGTGGGAAAAATCCAATCCCGATGCAATCCAATCTCGATGCACCATGGTTTTGACATATTCCAAGAATTTAATCAATTAGAGATACTAAGGAGATCCAACAACCCCAAAACACTACAACCATGAGGATTTCCCCCACAAGGACATTTATATAGCAGTTGCTACTACTATGTCAAAAATGGCTATTACAACTTGAGGTTCCATTCACATGGTTGACCCAATAAAGGGAGTGTCCACTATGGTTAACCCTCTCTAATCAAGGAAGACTCACAAAATTGTACCACAAGGGGACTTGGTTTGGATTCAAGGGTTCCAAATTTTTGACGTGCCCAAAAGGAAATAGAGCATACTCCTCTAGACTCTTCACCTCACCCAAACATAGCAAACAAGATTCTTTGACATCTAATTCAAAATGACTTCACCAACTTTTTGGAAAAGCCAACAACAAACACCACCAATCTTAAAAGAGAAAGTACCAATGGATGTTGAGGACAAACCCAAGCGAAATAGTGAGACAATGACAAATATTCTTCCCTACCTACAGGGGGATCCATCATTAAGAGAAGCTTCGCATGTAAAGCAAGTGAATGAAGCTCAATCCCTCAAGATTGCCAAATATTATTCATAGGGCCTAATTACTATGTGAAACATATATGTGTGAAAGCAAATCTAGATCCAATTTTAGAGCACCAAATGAAGTGTGAATCTATGAAAGCATGTAAAAGAACTCAAGCCAAACACATAAGATGTTCATTTCAATTTCAAATCCAAATGTTATAGAGATCTAGAAAAATACCTAATAATCCTTGCAATGCATCTTTTCTCTATTGTACCTTTCATTTATGCTTAAACGCTCGCTCACAATAAATAAAGCAACAAGCAAAATAAGAAAACACAAGACATGCAATATATATCCAACTTATGCAAAACTAGTGTTAGATCTAAAAATCTAATTTTTAAGAGTGATAATAACTAGAAAATTACTCAAATAAAATCTCACATCATGCATTGATCCATTGTAAAAATTAAATGCAAGCTATTCATTAAATGCCCCTTTTTATTAATTTTTGACCTAGTCATCAAGATTGGACCTATATTATATTAATTCAAATCCAAAACCTTAAATTAAAAAAAGAGACCCCTATCAAAAATCAAAGAGCTTTCTAAAAATGTTAAAATTTTGAAAAGATCTATTAATTTGTGCCCTAGAGAGCCATTTTGTCAAAATAGACCATTTTTTGCTAATTGAATTATTGAGCCTTAATATTATCCCTAAAACCAAAATAAAAAGAACCAATCCTATTTATAATTTAGAGACATTTCCAAAAATATAAATTTTTCTGAAAAATGTGCTAATTTGTGTCCTAAAGAAAAAATTATAAAAAATCAAAAATACCTTAGAAAAATCTAAAAATTTCACTAACGCTTCTTTGATATGTTGCCAATTTGAAAACAAAAATTCAGACAAAAATACCAAGCCGTTTGGGAGATATTATTGAATCTTTGAAAATCTAGGGTTTTCTTCTTCAAGCAACTCTACACAAGGGGTTAGCTCCAAAAATATCCAAAACCAGCATGAAAGAGGTGGGTTGCCCCATGGTGGGTGTCAAAAGTGTGTGTGAAAAATGTGGACAAATATGCAAACACACTTCTATGAATCCTTATACTTGAAATCCTTCAAAATAACACCATGAAAGCGCAAGATCTCAAGAATTGACTCATAGCTTCCTATCATCAATGTGCAAAGACCTTCAAAGGTTTGAAGTGGTGGCTCTCATATGAACATTAGCCTTGGTCTTCACAAGTACATCCAATGAATGGAAGATTCAAATGACCATGAACATGCAAAATATCTCCAAGTCTCCAAGAAAACTTCAAAAAATGTCTATCATAACAATAGCATAAGAAGTCATGATCGTCTCATAAGAATGCTCCAAGTCCTCAAGGAAATCACATGAAATCTCCAAATAATGGTGATAATAATATTTCCTCCTCCAAAATGAAGGAAGGAGGTATCCTTATATACCAAAGCCAAGAGGCATTCCCAAATTGGAGGGAAAATGAAAATTAAATGAAAAGGTGTGACCCACATAAGAGAATGTGCAATTAGCATTTAATTAAGAGATGTGGAGTGTAAAACTCCATAAAAATTATAATATGAGGAGTTTTTTTATTTAATTTAAATTTAAAATAATCCCTTTTCTTATAAAATAAAGTGTGTGACATTTATTGAATTATATCTTTTAAAATAATAATTGTTGCACATAAAATTAAGGAGGGGTTTTATTTAATTGAAAGGGAGAAAATTCATTTAATTAAATAATACAAAAATCAAGATGATCCAACCATTTATTTAAAATTAATTAAATAAATTAACTCCAATTTAATCAAGGAAATTGATGTAAAATAACAATGATTAATTAAATAATTTAAATAAATTGAATAATTCAAATAATTTAATTTGATCAAAGGAAATGGTGATGTAAATATCAATTCAAGATTGAGATAAATTATGAAACTAGGGCACATAGTCAAGGTGACCATTTTAGGGTGCATACATATACTAACCAAAAAACTACCAAATCAACTACCATATGTACTACCCAAAAAACTACTAAATATACTACCAAATAAACTACCATACAAACTACCAAGTAACAACAATAAATGACTAAATCACTAATTAAAATAATTTAGTCATAAATTTGGTTGGGAGATAAATGTTCGGCAATAAACTATCATTGATCACGTGATCGAAATTAGTTACATATATACAATTTTTAGTAGTTTATTTAGTAATATATTGTTGTTTTTGTACTAGTGTTATGCTCATCAATGTTCCTCTCCCACATGAGCATATAAATTATATTAGTTTCATCTCATTTCCATATCATTCAAGGATTCAATAAGTTGCATTATACAAATTTTAAACTTATAAATATGCATACTTACAATGTATCTTAGTGAATTCCATAGGGTTAGCTGTAATAATGTAAAATTACCATTCTCGCTATAATCCTATTTTCATCATGAAATAAATAAAATATTAAATTCCAAAAATAACCAAATACACTTCAAAATGATGTTTATGGTACTAAAATCATTGTTACAACCTCACTTGCCCTTATAAGTAGAAAAAATAGCCTTCTATAATAATTTTGCTAAACATCTTTGATGAATGTTTCATAAGTCATCCAAATTGCCAATTTTTCTTTTTTCCCCCTAGAAATTAAACCCTTATTCAACAAGAAACACCACTACTTATTACTTTAAAAAAAAAAGTGTTTAGATGAAATTTTTCATACATTTTTTTCTTCTTGTTCCCTAATTAGATTTGTTTAAAATTCCCACTAAATTTGATTACATAGCACACTCCATATATCTCTTTATAATGTAGTAAATTGTGTCCCTTTAAACTTTCACATTCTATTTATGCCCCTACATTATAGTGGTTTTTCCTAGATCATTTTAAGCCTATTTGGGATCTATCCTACGCTATAGTTTAATATTTAAACTCACAACTTAATTGTCACCATTTACTAATTTTGAGACTAGGTCTTATGTTTTGTATCCCAATACAATACCATCTTGTTTTTTGTTCCTTTTTTAGTGGACTATGGTGCCCAACGCCCTAGACCCCTCCAAAAGAGCCCCACCTTAAAATGTGCTTGAGTGTTGGCCTCCATAATTTGTGATCTACTCTTGATCTTTGTCTTTGATCATTGGTTATTAGTCTACATTCAAAAATACCTTGTGTGCCCTATTTTAAAAATATTTCCATTGTTCATAAGTTACAAGTTTCAATCTAAGAAGACATTATTATTAACAATTATTCAAGATCTAAGTATTTGGCATTAGGTAATAAGTTAAAATAATTTACATCAAAGTATGATTCCATTATTGATTATATTTTTTTATTGTAATCATATTATCACATCAACACTTGGAGGATTCATCTAAAGAGTATAGTATCACTACCTTTTCCTTACCTATGGTATAATCTTGTTAATTCAACATTTCCATTATTGATTTAGTATTTTTCCATTCTAAGTATAAGCTCTATTTCTCATCAATCATTTTGTTTTGGATGTGGGAAAACAACAGAAGATTTCACTTAGGATATCCCCTATATCACTCAACCAATTTTCCCTATTTTCAAGTGTGTACATTTAGATCCAATGATGAAGAGGATTTTACAAGTGTACAAAAGAGATCAATAGATCTTTCTAGATTTCAAACACCTAGATTGGGTTCCCTCCAATTGTGTCTATTGTTGTTTGGTTGTACTTTTGAAATATGGACTTATAGGACATACTAACTCTATTCCTTTCCTTTTATGTCAAATTGGACACCCATTGGACTTGGTCACCCTCCAACTATATCTTGCACTTTTAACTCTAAATTGTAGATACATGTTCTTCTTTGTATTTAATTTCCAAATCCAACTTAGTACGTTGGTTATATGTTTTGTAATTCAAATTTATTATTTAAATTTACATTTCTCTATCATTTAATTTTGTTGATTCACACAAATTTTAGAATCTCAAGTCCTTTGCAATAAAGGAAAAAAATAGAATTCCTATATCTTCTCTTAGGGATGAAGTTAGGCCTATTTGTGTTCTAATGCTATAATATAGAGATTTGAGATCTTAGTTTGCATCCACGAGCCTAGGCTTCGTCTCCATACATACTATTATGGTGAACCTAACATGTCTTACGATTTACACAATTTTTTATCTAGATTTTTAGATTTAAGTTGATTTTATTAAATTTTTATATTTAGATGCAACCTCTAAAAAAATATCACTTAAGTACTTGCATCCATAAATAAAGCACAACTTTTTCTATTTCATATTGCTTAATTAATCACATCATTGTGATCTAATATCACTTAATTGGTCAATTAATGGCATATGTCATGCATTAGAAAGAGAGAGAGAGAGAATTCATTCTATTGAATATCTCGATGTATCTTATTTCCCTTAATCATAGTGTATTCGATAAATGAAGTTGCTATCTTACTTTGCTAACTTGATTTCAAATTTTTCTCAAAATATTGATGATACTCCACATGCATATGATGTTGACTTATCTTTTCCTTTTATCCATATCTCTCTTAGATATTAAGCATTGACAAATCATGTTTATCCTTCTCCTCAAATTTATCCTACTCTTGAGGATATATTTGTTTAAGTGAATGATATCACTAGAACTTTTCTCAATACCCCCCCTTGCAGAGATAAAGTGTTCCCTTCTATAGTTGAAGCATTGATGAATCATGTTTTTTTCCTAACCTCATAATAAACTTGAAACTATCATCAAAGGAATCCAAAATCCCCAAACACAAATGAAACTACTAATTATTTTTCAAATTTATTAAAGGCTTGCCTAGACCTCCTAATTAATACTTAAGCTATGAAAAATAACCAACTAAAAGTAATAGAGCTTATCAACAAGTGTTACAACAACCTCATTATCATGTTTTTTTATCACACATATAATGCTTGTACCAACAAAAAATATTCAAATATTATTCCTCCCTCTCAAATTTTCTTACCCTACCTCCTTGTCTTTCACAACATTGTGGTAAGGAGTGTGATCTTATTAAGAAAATTATTGCTACTCTAGCTAAGGTATTCATTCAGTATTTGATTCAAACTTCACCTACATACCATGGAATTCTCCAAGAAGCCTTGTAGAGGACCGTTATTCCACCTTATGTGAGATCAAATGAGGTAAAAACCTTGTTTGAATGTATGCAAATAGAAAAGATTAATATTGTGTTCACACAACATGACTTACCTTATTTGTAAGTTTAAAATTAATATAATCTCCTTGTGATTATGGTTCTCATTAGTAAACATGTGATAAATGTACCTTGATTAATTGATTGGGTATTTATGTCTGTGGTATAGATATTTTTACATAAGATCAACATGAATGCCTATCTCATTTAACCAAGTCTCTCTTTTTGTGGTTTCAATAAATTTGGTAAATGAATGTTAGGTAAAACATTGTGTGAAAGGGGCATTGTACCTAGTGTTATACCTAAAAATTTCAACACCTAGGTCCTAATAAAATGTGTTACTTAAGTTTACTTAGAGGACACATATGAAACTTCCTACTTTAGTAGATAGTTATCATATGTCCTCCTTAAGTTGATGGTAATTATCACCAAGTCATAAGATTAACAAATGGCATAAATGCCACCCTATGTTAACCTTGACATATATGACTAACATATCCCCTTTGTAATAGTATTCCACATTATTTTACCATTTTTGATGAATAAGCACATCAATTATTATTAATATTTATAAGTACACAGATTCACAAAAAAATGAAGGGTTTATTCAAGATTAAACCCTAGAGTTCACATAAGCATGTCTAAAAAGCTAACAATAACAGCATAAAAAATTTATAAGTGATGAGAAAAAAACACTGGAGGGTGTGAAAGAGGTCTTGATCATCCAATTTACCTCATATATCAATAGGTTTTGTGGTGATGTCAATCTTGGATCATCCCTCCAATTTTATCTTATTGTCGTACTTATCTGTTCTTTTGTTCCACATTGGAGAAATCACCAAGACTAGCCAAGGAAAGCACTTAGACTCAAGAATCATCCAACCACCACCTCCACCAATTAATATCCCTACTTCTTTCAAATTCCACCCAAAAGACATGTCCCTAGGAGGAGGCAAGGAAAATGTTGTCTAATCAAATCACTCCTACCACTAAAGTGGAGGTGATGATCTTAGGACTTAGGATACAAAGAATGTTGGGAAAATAAACTTTGGCCTTAACATCTAACTTGAGGTAGAGAATGGTTACAAGAAGCCTTAAATCTTTGTTGTTGAGGTATTCTCAATAATATTTTATGTTGGCATGTATATTATACTTGTATATATAGTGATTTATATGGTACTTTTTATGTTTAGATTTGATAGCACTTTTATTTTATTTTGCCTTTATATACATACATAGATGGATGCTATTATGGTGTTGAAATTAAAGATTATTTCTAGTTATTGTAGTTTCATGCCTCAACGATGTACATTAGTATTGTGGCATTCTAATACAATTATTTTACAATTTATGTGATATAATATCACATTATTAAATTAATGTGTATTTCTTTAGCTATTATGAATGGTGTAGGTACACTTACATGTGATTCTAGTGTATAGGTACAATGTCATTTTTTCACTTGAGTGTCCAAGTCTAGGTTATTTCTTCAGAAATGGTTGTACTGGAGATGTTGCATTGGACCTAATATATTTCTAAACTCATATTACACTTGAATCAAGTGTAAGATGTGTCTTGCAAGACCTTTTGTGAATTGATGTTGATTTTGAGTCAACATGTTTTTTTCTTGAAACCATAAATATGTGATGCAATTATAGTTATATGTTTCCCTATTTGTGTTTGATTATATTTCAATGGATAAATCATTGCATTTTGATAATAGTTGATGCATTTAAAAGGTTCAAATACTACTACTTTTTAAGAGAAAAAGTAGTACTTGAATCTTACTTTATCATTACGATTACTAGCATCCATTTAGTCATTAAAACTTCTATAAGTGGATTTGACTAATAATTAATTAAGACTACCTAGTTCTTTTTTAACAAGTATTTCATCTCTATCTGCCCCTACATTTTCTAGGGAGTTAACGTTTTTATTTCCTTCTATATAAATGTGTTGAATTCAGAGGACATTTAATTTGTCTATTAATTCTAGAGCTTGTTCTAATTTGGATTTGAGCTTCCAATTAGGAGTTCCTCTTTTCTAATTATGTTTAAAACTATTTTAGAATCTCCCTCAATAACCAATTTCTTAATCCCCAATTCCAAACTTAGGTGTAATCCTTCAATTAAGGCCTCTAGTTTTGCAATGTTATTTGTAACCTTTCCTACAAATTTAGCATGTTTGGCTATCCATTATTGATTAGTAGCATGTATGATGTAGTCTATCCCAACATTCTTGGGATTACCTCTTGATACACCATCAAAGTTTAATTTTCCAACCCGCTTGGTGGAGGACTCCAATTACAATTTTCTCTTGCCTTATTATCAACTTTAGAGTACATCATGGCCCAAGGGTTAATAAGATTGCACCAATTTTTCCTCATTTATGCATCTCAGTCAGAAAATGATCCTTCTTCTTTGTTGGTTTTTTGGATCTATTACAAATGTATTAAGCACTTCCTAATTAGGTATGTGTGTTCCAAATCAAACATCCTCTTAGATTTATATAGAGAAAGAGAATAGACTATGAATAGACATGTCCCTTCATGGAATAAGTCTATTCATTAATTAGATAATTAATAGTACTAAAAAATTCAATCTCATATATATATATATATATATATATATATATATATATATATATATATATATATATATATATATATATATATAATATCTCATAAGTTTATCTGATTAAAGCTATCAAACATCAACACTCCCTCTTAGCTTAGAAGGATAAACACATAAGAAAAAAACTTACATCAATGTAATATTATAAATAACAGTTTTAAGGATATCTCATTTGATATTTCAGATGATATCCACCATTTGATTTCTTGAGTATTGGTCTTCCAAAATATCAAGATATGATATTCACCAAGGATATCTCAGATGATATCCACCATTTGATTTCTTGAGTATTGGTCTTTTGAATATCAAGATATGATATTCACCAAGTACCCAAATAAGGTTTGATATCACATCTGATATCAAGAGTATTGGCCTCCCAAAATATTGATGATATTCACCAAGTACCCAAATAAGGTTTGATATCACATCTGATATCAAGAGTATTGGCCTCCCAAAAAATCAATGATATTCACTAAGTACTCAAAAGGTTTTGATATCACATTTGATATCAAGAGCATTGGCCTCCTAGAATATCAATGATATTCACCAAGTACTCTTTGATTAATGACATTCCAGAATGCTGAGATGTAAGACATTCACCATATACTCAATTTGTTTGATCTCATAATACAAGTTATTGTAAGATTGTCACCTTATAGTAACTTCTACAAATGCAAGTGACATAATTTGGAATTCGTCACTTTCTCATGATTTACATAGGGGGTCGACCCATTAAAACCACATAGCCATGATGTATATCCATGAATCACATTCATCTTGACTGCTACACTTTATTAATCACTAGAGAATCTGTCTCAACATGGTTTAATCCCTCTCAAACAATAAGACCAAGATCACCGAAGGTTGATTGAATCACATCCTATGTATGCTCCCTCTCTTTCAAGGTTGCCTCTAATGAAATATCAGGCTCCCTCTAAATCTCAATCTCCCTCTTCTTACAATAGCATTCTCAAAGGAAAAGATCAAGGCACATAGCTCCTATAGTATGTAACAAAATACAAAAATAAGACAGACTACTTATTCTTTAAACATATATGCATAATAATAATCAAATCAACTCCTTCATATAGAAACTAATTCTATTTCCAAGATTATTAAATCATTTCTATATTTATTTGATGAGATTCATAAAATTCATATATATATATATATATATATATATATATATATATATATATATATATATATATACATATAAGGCTATTATATATATTTACATATTTTTCATATACATAATGACATAAGGTGTATATGTATATATAATCACATGTACATTATATGCTATTATACAATACTATTAACATTAGAAAGAACGAGTGTGAAAGGAGTATCAATGATGAATTATACCTTTGTATATTTACCTTTATGGATGAGTTTGATGTTTATATGTTCAACATTCAAGATTGACTTCAAACTTTTGAAGGAGACATTTTATTAACTAATCTTCATCACCAATGACTATCCATGCATTTCTCATGAGTCATCTTAATATCTTCCTTGGGTGTTCAAGTATAAATATTTAATCTTTATACTTCTTATCCTTTGATATAGGTTGGTCTTCTACATAAGATTTTGGTTACCATATGTTTCAACCAGTAACTTCTATGTGGGGAATCTTGCCACTATCATTTAAGGACCTTCACAGACTCATGTAACTTCCTTTTGATGACATTTTAAGAGTAGGTTCAATCATTTTCTTCCTACTTTCAATGACCATATCTCTTTCTAAGTTTAACTATAAACATTTAATCATAGATCAACTTATATGATGGAAAATATATCCTTCCCATACAAGATTTGTCTTATTACTTTACTTGGCACTTATCAAAATGTAGGTTACTATGCCTTTCTCCTTTCCCTCATGACAATAAGGTAATATTATGGTTTGATCACATGTTGATACTAATGGTTTTAAGAATGGAAATGATATTACTAGTATGGCCTGACACTTATGATCAGAAACTTGACTTCGTTGGCAATTCAACAGCATAAATTTTCACGATTCCATATTCATCGATAAAAACTATAGTTGTTGTTCTCTTATCTAACAATATCTATAGGCTGTGAGAATTTAGTATCAACCATGTTACATCTCCTTAGCATAGGATCTGTCTACCCCATGATGAAAAATTATTGTTAAATCACTACTAATTTTTTCCACAATATACCCACCAATCCATTATGTCAGCATATGCTGAGAAGGGAAGGGAAGTGTTTAATAAAAGATATTGGTTGATCATCATTGCTATGACTGGGACTTTGTTATGTTCTTCCATTGTTCCAACTTCCCATTTTATCTACTCAATATATATTTCCCTCTATTTTTTGCAATTGTGTTTACATATTGTTCCAAATCTATCACTATCCTCCTCTCTATTTTGACCTAATTTCACACCATGTTTGCAAGCTTGCATTATTAAAATACTTGTTTACATTGCAGTTTGGCTTTGATACCATGTTGATTTTTTATAGAGAATAGGCCATGAATTGACATGTCCCTTCATGGGACATGTCTATTCACTAATCAAATGATTATTAATAATAGATTTAATGCCGCATGTGTGTGTGTGTGTGTGTATGTTTATATATATGTATATATATACATACATACATGTGTATATATATACATACATACATGTGTATCTATATATATATATATATATATATATATATATATATAATTTTATTTTATTTTTTTTATTGTATTTTCTCATATAACAATGACCTCATATCTCAATATAAATAACTCATATATATATATATATATAGGTTTACTTGACTAAAGCTATCAAACACCAACATTCTTTGATCAAGTTTATAAGATTGTTGTTGACATTTTCTATAATGCTAGCCTCTACTTTATTGAAGAAAGAAGGAATAGAAAGTTCCTCATTCATGAAGATTCTATGATTCCTTTCCTTTCTAATTTCCCACATTAAAATAGACGAGGATGCCTTCCAAAGATTGTTATCAATTTTAGAAGATCCAATCTTAGGCCAGCCTTTGAGATGGTCCCAAAGATTTTTGTGGAGCGTCATTGGCCACTTAGGTTTGTTACATAACCAAAACCAACATGTTTTGACCAAGGGACAATTAAATAACAGATGATTTGTTGTGTAAGAGTTGCTTCTACATAGCAAACATCTAGAGGGCCCTTCAACTCCCATTTTCCATAAATCTATCTGTTATTAAAATCCTATTTTGGATTATGGCCAGTAAAAAAATACCTACTTTTGGTAGGCAAGCTTAATCAAACACAAATCTAAGGGAGTTTCAATTGCTTCCCATCTTTGAGATTTAGTGATGAGCTCATATCCTATTTTCACTTTATATTTCCCATCTTTGGAAGCTCCCCAGATTAGTTTATCATTTCTATTTTTTTATTTTCTATTCCTTGGTTTACGAAATTATTGTATTCCATTCCATTTTTTAAAAGGTTTGTTTGAGCGATTGGTTTCCATTTACATTTAACTAAATGTTCTGAAGTAGTGATAATTTGATAATTAAAGATCAATTTACCTCATAGACTAGTTAATGTGTTTTTGATATTTGGTGAAAGGCTCAGGTTGTTAGGGGTTGGAAGATCATCCCAAGAATCTTCCCAAAATCGAGCATTTCGCCTGTCACCTATATCCCAAGTTAAGTTTTTGCATATGAGGGGTCAACATTGCATCAAAAAATTCCGCGTTCTAGATCCCTTAGTGGGATTAATGGTACAAAAAATAGATAATGGATCTGATGATGATAGATATTTATGATATAGAATTTTAGCCCATTTACTTTCCTTCTCTTGGAAAAATTCTCCAAACTAGTTTAACCACCAAAGCTTAATTTTTCCAACTTAAATTTTTAATATCTAAACCTCCTACTTCTTTAGTTCTAAAAATGTTATCCCATTTGATAACAGCTTATTTTTTCTTATCTTCTAGCCCATTCCAAAAGAAGTTTCTCATCTAGTAGGTTGGAATAAGCGATAGAATTGATTTAATTTTAGTTGCTTGTCCTGCCTTGGTTAACCATTTACCTTTCCAATTTTCCATTTTTATATCTATTTTCTCTAATATAGGAAGCCAATAGTTTATTTCCCATAAACTTTTTTCAAGTTGAATTCCTAAGTATTTGCAAGGGAAAGCACCTATCTTGAATCCCATTAATTAACATATTCTATCTTCTAGATTTGGAGTAGTATTTAAGAAAAAAATTGGACTTGTCTTCATTAACTTTCTGACCAGAGACTTCCATATATGTAGTGATGATTTGTTTGAAGTTGTAGGCTTCTTCCAAGGAACTTTCTCCTAGGAGGATAGTGTCATCCTCAAATTGTTGATGTGAAATTCTGGACATACCTTCTGCAGCTAAGGTTGCTTTAATGAGAAACTTTTCTTCAGCTTTCTTAATACTTCTCCCAAAGGATTATGCCATAATAATACATAGGAAGGGAGATATTAGATCTCCTTTCCTTATTCCTCTTGAAATATTGAAGAAACCTGCTAGAGTTCCATTGATGAGGAGAGATATTTTTGGTGTAGCTATACAGTTGAAGATGAGATTAATCCATTAATGTGTAAAACCAATTTCTTTGAGGGATTTACACATAAATCTCTAGTCTACTTTATCATATGCTTTCTATTTGTCTAACTTCATGAGCATACATGCTTAATTATTCGATTGGGAAGAGTGGTTCACTTCCTAAATTAACATAATACCATCTAGAATCAGTCTATTAGGTATGAATCATGTTCGCTCTTCTAAAATGAGCTTAGACAAAGCTACTTTGAGTTTGTTAGCTAGGGCCTTAGTTAAAATTTTATATATGGTATTACATAGCACAATAGGACAAAAATCTCCTCATTCTGCATGATTGACATTTTTAGGAAAAAGAGTTAAGAAAATTAATGCTAACAATGACCCTAAGTTCCTAGTGGCTTCTATTGCTTTCCATAAATCTTCTCCTAATATGTTCCAACATTTATAAAAGAAGAAAGCTTGAAATCCATCTAGTCCTAGGGACTTATCTAGATTTAGCTTTTAAAATAGTTGTTTTAATTTCCTCTTTTGAGAAAGCCTTATTTAAGGATTTGTTGTCTTTATTTGATATTAATTTTGGATATTTAACATGGTTCTTTGTTCTCTTAAATTAGAATATTCATAATTGTTAAGAATGTTAGTATAGTAGTCTACAAATATTTTTTCTATCTATTTTGGATCTTTTGTAACATTTCCTTGTTCATCTTTAGTTTTTGATATTATGTTAACATTTCTATTATTGATCGTACTATTATGAAAGAATTTTGTATTATGATCCCCATTCGATAGCCAATTTTCCCTTAATTTATGCTTCCAAAATATTTTTTCTTTTGCTAGTATAGATTCTTGTTTTGATTTTATTTGCTAAATATTATTTTATAGAAAGAATTTTTTTTAGAAAAAAAAATTAAAAATTAAAAATATATAAAAGAGAACAATACTTGCATTTCTCATCCATCCCTTTACTTTAAAAAAAAAAATCTCTCTTAAAAAATGGAAAAAGATCAAGAAAACATGATTAAATGAAAGATGGGGTTGGTTTTGGAATTGCACTAGTATGGAGTGCATTTTGGTGCAAATTTGATTGCATGTGGTTTACCTTTCCAAATTTCATTGAGTTGCTTGAAATTGGAATTGTTTGATCTTCAAGAATTAAAGGCACCTTTCTTTGGAAGCTCTTAATTTATACTTTGGGAACCAATGGATTCAATTCTAGGTTGATTATTATATTATGTTTAAGTTCATGTAGATACTTAAAATTCATTTTGAGTTATGTTATGGTAATTTTCTAATGTGTTCATTAAACTCAAACTTCATTGGATAAGAATGGTGTTGTTAATCTTTAGAATCTTAAAGTTAATAGTGAAACTTGAAAGTTGGTTTATTTTTTATTAAAAATATTTGGAAAATTTCAAAGTGCACATGAATGAATTAAAATGTTCAATAATATGACTTCTTATTATTTTTCTATTCAAAATATCTTAAGAGTATGTTATTATTCTATTTTCATGCATTGATTTACTTTTTTGGTCAAATATAGAGGGTGTTAGAAAGCAAGGTTGATATTGTTTATGTTGTCATTGATGTCAGTGTATTCTTATTTCATATTCATTGTATCAATTTATGTGTCTTGAAGTGTATCAATCAATGTGTACCAATATAGAGGTGTTTACCAATGGATGTTCTTTAAATGTTATATCCTTCTACAATCCATGTTGAAGCATGTGTATTTGTGTTTTGGTCCCAACAACTACTTTGTAATGTGTTCATCATGATCATTAGCACCAAAGTTCTTAATGATGGTGTTGTGCATTATTTTGGTCGAGGCAAGTTGTTTTGGTCAAGGAATTCCACATTTAATTTCTTCCCCATGACAGGAATGTCTTGATGTGACCTATTTTAAAATTTATTTTGGTTGATAGGTTTGAGGGCATCAAGTAGTATAAGATGAGAAAAGGTTTCATTTAGTGTAGTGTGCATGATCCTTGTACATGTCATGTAAGAGTGAATATGTTGAGACACTTATTGTGAGATTATGCAAGTAGTGGGATACTATGTTGGAGAGTATTAATGATTGTGTTTAGTGGTAGATTCAAATTTCATTCATTATATGTTTTCCATAAGA
This sequence comes from Cupressus sempervirens, assembly GCA_028749045.1. Classification (NCBI taxonomy): domain Eukaryota; kingdom Viridiplantae; phylum Streptophyta; class Pinopsida; order Cupressales; family Cupressaceae; genus Cupressus; species Cupressus sempervirens. The sequence continues at coordinate 611,417,881 of CM053784.1, read as the reverse complement.
AAAGATATATTGGTAGTGGGTCTTCATTATATTTTTGGCTAGTCAACCACATTGGTAGCGAGTATATTGGTGGTGACCCAAGTTGTAGTGAGTATATCTAGTAGTGAGCCTCTTGTAAAAATCATCTTAAATGACATCACTAGCTATAATAGGCTTTCATTTCATAAGAATTATCTTCTATGTGGTTTTTCCTAGTTTGGGTTTCCACATAAATCTTGGTGTTCTTTGTATCGATGTTCCTATGTTTTTCATTTTACATTTTTGTGGATGATTAATGTGCTTAGACGATAGATCAAAATTTATTATTGATACTATTTAGAAGTTTACTAATAGAGAATTTTTTTATAAGTGTTGTGCGAATAATTGAATCACTCCCCTCTCAGTTATTCGACATGTTCAATAGAGGGTGGAAAAGGAATAACTTTTAATGTTTATTTGGTAGTGGGTGGTGTTTTTAATTTAGTGATAATTAGGGTTTAGTGGTAAATAAAAAACTATATCATAATTTATTAAAGATATCTAGTGTTATTGGATATAATTGATTACTAATACTTGGTGCTTTGGATGCATACTCTTTCATTGCCTAATTATAAAGAAAATGGCAATGATACTTCTTGTGACACTTATAAGACCCCCATCCTTTATACTACTAAGTTTTGTATGAACAAGACCTAACTCATGTCATGTATGTATGTAATCATTTGAGATCTTAAGTATAATATGTGTTCATAGTTGAGATATTAAGTGTGTGAACATATTGTGTTACATACAATGTTTGGAGTGTGATACTCCCTTGTTTTGTGTGAGTGTATATAATGTTACTGTGTAACTATCTTTTTGCACAATGTGTTGGACCTAAGGGTGTAAAATAGTTGTGTAATTCTACAATCACCATTGAAGATTAGTGGATTTGTTGGAGTGGCATAATGTGTGCAATGTAAAATGGTTTCATAGTTTTTCATTATTTCATTTATAAAATATTGTAGAATGCATTCAATTCAAGGTTTTGGTGGCCTCACATTTAGTTGCATCATTTATATTGGAACCTTTTATTGGATAGACTAGAAGTTACCCTTGTAAGTGGTGAAGGGGCTATTAGTAAGATGCTAGTTAGATTTGTTCCATTATCCTTGCAGTTTTTGCATGTAATCTTGCAATAAGGTAGTTTTATCCTATCATTGTGTTTTATCCTTTTGAAGGGTGAGTAAGATGTGTTGTGAATAATTTCTTTCCTTCTCATATCCCTATTTTGATTTTAGAGTCCCCTATAGATCTCCCAACACTTGAGAAGCATCTATTCCATTCATTCATGTATCTAAGATCAGGTGTGATCTCTTAATCTTCCACCCTGTCCCTTTTAGTTGTATGTATAATGTTTTTTGTAATTGTTCTAGGTTGACGCTATTAGAGTGTGTTTATAGCATTATATCTATGTATGAGACCTAGAAAGCATCATCCATTTAGTCTTTGGTCATTACTATAGAGCCAGAATTGGACTCCAATATCAAAACTAGACTTGATTGTTGAAATTGGACTTGACTGCTAAAATTGGACTTTGAATTCAAAATTTGATTCTAGAGGGACATGTTAGTATCCTTACTCGGTGCTAATACCCCCTAGGGTGTTATAGTCCCCTTCTTTATTGAACAAAAATATATCTCACTTAATTCTGAGAAAACTTATTTATAATATTTTCCCTTGGTCTTTTGAATCTTTCCATTGTTGGGATAAGGAGACCAGCCTTACCACATTTTATTTCTTTATTTGTGCTTTCTTGGAAAGTTGGTAAATGAAGCTGGATTCTTCCACAAGAAAAGACTTGGAGTAGAAAAATAGAAAGCTTCTATTTTTTTGGTGATTTATTCTCTAATGTTTTTTTTTATGCAAGGGTTGTGCATAAGGAAATTTCTACAATAATTTGTAGATGCATTGAATATAGACACTTTAGAAATTGTTTCCTTTTGTATGAAAACTCTAGAAGTACAAAGCATTGTTGTAGAGAATGTAGAGAGAGACTAGAAGATATTTGCATAGGGTTATGCTGTCGGATTTTCTCTAGAATGGAGCAAGATGTAAATCTGCATGTGAAGGCTGAAAATGTATTGTAACTTGTTACTAAATAATACATTAGCTTGATGGTTTGGAGGGTGGAGTTTTTACCTGGAAAGGTTTTCCCCATGTATATCTATGTTCTTTATTATGTCTCATTCTTCTAGTTCTATGATGATAGAATAATAATATGTATGTCGTAATGCTGCTGAAATTTATTTAGATTGGTAAATTGCAATCACTTTCCTTTAAGGGTTGAATTGTGGGAAATCAACTATGTATGTTTCCACTTTTACGACATAGTAGTATGCACTTGTATTTTCTTATTAGAAGTTGTTCAATGAACTATTGGATACAAGATGTGCATACTGATCTCAGATGAATTTATGGGATGCTCTTATTTCCCTTCAATCGGTATCAAAGCCCATTTTTGTGAATTGCATGTGAGGATTCACAAATTTTCTAGTTTTGGGTATTTCTTTTGTTAAGATTTCTTAGCTTGCAGAGCTTGAAGAAGTTGTTTTGAAGAAATTGACTGATAATTAATCCTTTAATGAGTGGAAATCTTGTAGTCGATTTATTCTTTCAGGAGATAGTAGACATTTCTTGAAGGATGGTGAAGATAGAGAAAATAAAGTTGGTCATGTTGAAATGGCATTGATTTGGAACTCTTGGTTGACAGCAGAATAATTCTTGATGCATGGGTATTTGAAGGTGTCTCTTTTGTTACCTAGAATGCATAGAGGTATGGAGTTGATCTTTTGTTACCTAGAATGCATAGAGGTATGGAGTTGATCATTGGATGATCTGGAAGCTTCTAGATAGCCTATCTCTCTTAGATGCATGTACTAGTAGTGGTTGTGGGATTGGTCTACAACTAGGCCTAAAGTTCCAATACTATGTTTTCCTCTTGGATGTTTATACATGCATGGCTTGGATTCTTGTTCCTTGGATCTGAGGGGTTTATACATTTTCCTAAAAAAATCTATGGTGATGTTCATCTATGATAATCCATTATTTTGGGTTTAGTTGTTTGGTATTTTATTCAAACTTTGAGTGTTCTAGATGAGAAGTGAGTGTGGATGTGCATGGGTGTTTATAAACACAATGTTTTTGTAGGTTTTGCATGCTGAAATAAAAACTTGTATTTTTTTATGGATCTATCAAAGAGCTATTTTATGGACTCTTGTGCATGGTGAGAGGAGATGTTTTTCTTTCTCTGCATGGAGATGTTGGTACGTGATCAGTCACTCAACATTTCAGTGGTGATGCTTTGTTGGATTCCTAGACTATGGTGCTCAATGTGGACATGATTGGCAAATCAAATTTGTGCTTGGTCTGGTGTTTGAGTCATGTTGTTGACATGATTATTCTATATGATCTCATTTGTACATGTCACTAATGTGATAGTGAGTTTGCATGTTGCAATGATTGGATCTACAAGTTATATAGTCAGGTGGATAGGCCACCCATCTAATTGCAGTAGGATAACTTGGATGTGGACTGTCTATATCCACTAGTTTTTTTCAGTGTTGGTGCAGACTTGTTAGCTAGCATTGTTTGTGGTCACTTGGGCATTTGTATGATTTCTTTGAGAGAGAGGATGGATGATATTTGAGTACTTGGATAATCAGTTATGGAGTCCTAAAGTGTGGTCAAATTCCTTAGTGTGGAGATCTTGGTTTCTACTAGTGTGATGTGTGGGCCTAGATGATTTTCAGATTTGGAGGATGGTGTGTCATATTCTTGGAGAGCTTGGTATCACGCTTTAATGGGAGCTTTAGTAGTGGTTGTATTTTTCCATCATATGGTGATGAATGATCTTCTTTAGTGTTGCAGATGTTGGAGGATGCCTTAGATCTTGTTGTTGCAGAAGAGTCTTTCATATTTGTTGGTTCACTAGTTGGAGATGCTATCTTCATGTGTTTGGAGATGTTGACATCTTTAGGATTCAAGGAGTCCTTGGTAGAGATGTTGTTTATGTTGTTATTTGATATGATCACATGAAGCATATTATCTCTTTGGAGGAGATAGTTTAGATCATGATGTCATGTTTATGTTCATGATTCCATGGTTGGAGCTTTGACATTGATCGTGTTTTAGTTTCTTAGTATTGAGTACTTTGATCATTTGCTTGATACTTCATGACAATGCTATGTTGCAGTGGAATTTTGCATGGAGTGATTGATTACAAGTGCTTGTGGATACTTGGAGACTTAGGTGAGGCTAGAGTTCTCTTGAGATGAGAGACATGTTGTTGAGATGTATACTCTTAATGAGATTTCAACAAAAAGTCTGAGGAGCCTACACCTTTGTTGGGCATGAGCTCAATATAGACCTATGAGGAGATTGTTCTTGGATAAGTCACAAGGTGACTTGCATATCTTGGAGAAGCATTCTCATTCCCCGCTCTTGGTCTACTTGGCAATTTATCACTTGAAAGGTATTGCCCAATGTTACTTTCAGGTGTTTTATCTTTTCTTTCATATTCGTGGATCTTGAGCTGTAATTAGATGGTTTCGGAGGATTCATTGTGAGAGATGGATAACATTATTATCTCCTTGAGGTGTACTTTCATTTATGATGACAATAGGAGATGGTAGTGAGCTGATTTTCTAAAATGGGAAATGGGGTTGTTTGATCTTCTTTGAGAGGCTTACATCCATGTAGATTCATGATATCATGTTATGTTTGATCTCTTAAGGTTGAACAGTTGTGGGTGTTGTTGTGGCTTTTGTCTTGGGGTTGTGAAGGAGATCATACTTGGCACAATTGACATTTAGAAGTTTTTGTAGAAGGACATGCTACATGCTTGTGATTTGCAGTTTCTCTCTTTGATCTTGGTTATCTTCTTGGATTTTTTGGTTCACATTACTTTTTTTTTGAGATCTGTTAAAGCTATATGGTGGTCACTCTTTTGTGGTCATTTGTTATCACTTGTACTTCATTATTTTTGTGATGACAAGGTGGTTCCTTTATCTCTTTTCTTTATTGGATGTGGAGAACATGGGAGAGTTGTGGAGACTGGATGAGAGAGATGTTTCTTGTAGTGCTTTTGCTATAGGATTTGCATATCTTTATGGATGGTCCTTGGTACTACATGATTGCACTTTCTTTGTGTTGTTATCAGTAGACTCAGTATGCTTTTGATTTTTTCAAATTTGACATTACCCATGTAGTGGGAGTTCTTGTATGTGTTTGGTCTTCATCAACTGGTTTGCACATAGAGCTTGAGGTTGTAGTTTATGGGTTAGTTATGTTGTTGGCATGAGTTTTCTAGTGTTGGATACCTTTGAGGTATGGGTTATCGGATGGGTTAGCATTTACTATGGATGTTATTTTCAATCTTGTGGGTTTATCAGTTGGATTGGACAAATCAGTTTGGTTGTTGTTCTAGCTAATGTTTTATCTTGTTTTCTAGAGGATGACTTCACAATTTTGTTAAGCTAAGAAGTTGATGTTTTTGATTCTTTTGTGTAGCTCATGAGCACAGTGGAGTGGTGGCAGTGTGTGTAGCCTTTGTTATCACATGGATCTTAGGCTTGTGTTATTTGGACAGGTGTCTAGTTGGAGCATGAGAGCATATGTTATGATTTATGTTGTTTCATAGATGGTTGTGATGATATAGTTTCATCAGTTTGAATCTTGTAAGGTCGTCATCAAGTGGGAGATTGTTGGGATAAGGTGACTCAGCCTGACCACATTTTATTGCTTTATTTGTGCTTTCTTAGAAAGTTGCTAAATGAAGCTAGATTGTTCCACAGGAAAAGACTTGGAGTAGAAAAATAGAAAGCTTCTATTTTTTGGTGATTTATTCTCTTATGTTTTGTTTTATGCAAGAGTTGTGCATAAGGAAGTTTCTAAAATAATTTGTAAATGCGTTGAATGTAGACACTTGAGAAACTATTTCCTCTTGTATGAAAACTCTATAAGTATAAAACATTGTTGTAGAGAATGTAGAGAGAGATGAGAAGTTATTTGCACAAGGTTATGTTGCCAGGTTTTCTCTAGAATGGAGCAAGATGTAAATCTCCATGTGAAGGCTGAAAATGTATTGTAACTTGTTGCTGAATAATACATTAGCTTGATGGTTTGGAGGGTGGGGTTTTTACCTAGAAAGGTTTTCCCCACGTATATATGTGTTCTTTATTATGTCTCATTCTTCTAGTTCTATGATGATAGAATAATAATCGGTATGTCATAATGCTGCTGAAATTTATTTAGATCGATAAATTGAAATCACTTTCCTTTAAGGTTTTAATTGTGGGGAATCAACTATGTCTCTTTCCGCTTTTATGGCATAGTAGTATGCACTTGTATTTTCTTATTAGAAGTCGTTCAATGAACTATTGGATACAGGATATGCATACTGATCTCAGATGAATTTCTGGGATGCTCTCATTTCCCTTCATCCATGTCATCACTTTATCAATAAGTGTTATAATTTAGAATTCATTTTATCCTTTTTCACTGGGAAGTCTACATTTTATATACAATTAATATTTTATCATTCTAATTGGCTAATGTATTGTACCTCCAAGTTGGCCCACCTCTTGTATAAGTTTAGCCTTATGGTAAGGTATCCTCGATTGAAAATATTCCCACTTGTGTGCTTCATGTTTGACATGCGTTGAAGCAATGAGTGGTCATTCAATCCTAGCCAAGGTATAATTTTCCCTAGTTTTCTCAACTCTTGATTAGGTTTTCCTTCATGTTGTGTGTATCATTGGTTGTATTTTAATTTAGGGAGAGGGTTTGAGGTAGATGAGTCCCTCATCCTACCCTTGTGTTACGTTCATGAGAAAATGTAATCACATTTCAAGAATCAATTGTGAAAGGAAGCAAGGTACATGGAAATGCTTCCTACACCAATCTAATGAGAGTAGCTAGTGTAAATGATTTCTTAAAACCTTTCATTGTTACAACAATAATATGCACATATAAAATTTAAAATAGTACATCATGGAGGAATTATACCATAACATAAAATATACATATAAAATATCCTTTTAGGAGGACAAACTCCGCACTCCAAAATCCTAGTCATTTATTAAGATCATTGATGGTTTTAACAATCACTTGCCAAGAAAGTTTTCTTCTTAGGAGTTTATAGTGTTATTATCTATAATGATTCTGGTAGTGTAACAATACCTATAAATAATCCAACATTTAGAGAATATAAGCAAAGAAGAAGCGTCTAGAGCAAGCCAAAAGAGATGGGCATCCAAATGTATGTGACACATTGTCCAATCCCATGTAGGCATGCAAATAACACTTAACATCACGTTGTAACTGAGCTCTTACATAAATCCAAACTTGGTTGCTCAAATTTACTAAAGTATGCTAGATGTTCTTACACACCTTACAGCTATCATATTAAATTATCTATTAATATTTATTTCTCTTACATCCTATCTTAACCCAACTTGGGTGCCCACCTTCTCCATGCAAAAGTATCTCATGACACTTGGCTAATTCATCATAAAATTAGGTTCTTGTGTGTTATACTTGGTTATAAGTCAGCATAACCTCTTACACATTGCCTAAGATGCCAGCACAAGGAAAAATAACTCTAGCACAAAGTGGATGCCTACCACCTCATGTGAGGACAAAAACATCTCAGCCACCTCCTAGTCTAATGGAAACCCACCAAGTTGTGTCACACTAAAAGACAAAATAGATGTCTAAGAAAATACATAGGCATATCAAATACATTAATCAAATAAATCAATGGTAGGAAATACTAAGGTTGAGACGGAGAAGCCCTTCCTCTTAGAATATCATCCAAGTGAGTTCATCACATGATTTGTAACCATGCTTGGGATAATGGTGCCAATGTTTTGTATTATGCATGATGTGGAACATCAGTACAACATCTTGATCACGTCTTATGGAATCATTCATGTGTTGTTAAACAAATTAATTATTTGCTTGATCAATGTCTTAGGTGTGAAGCTTGGGGCATTCAATGAGGGAAGCTTAAGCATTCTCATGATTGTCACTTTTGAATGTTCTCTAGATGCTTTGTTAGTGGCATGGGATGTTTATAAATGCATCTTCCTAATAACTCAACTCAAGGTGTTTGATGCAAGAATATAGGATAATAGTCAATTAAAAAAAATAGACTTAAGAGCAAAAGTGTTTCAAATTTTAATTAAGTGGGTTGTGCAAATTTTTATGACCTCATCCATGAATAAGGTTGTGCCATGTGACCTTTATCGTGTTAGGATGAGATCTAATAGATAAAACTAGCTCTAGTTAAGGTGATGGGTTAAAAATTAATTAATGTAAGCAAGGGCGAACTTAATTGACATGATAAACAAATTGATTAATTTATGTTAAAAAATATTTTCAAAAATACTAAAAGAAAAAGTATAACCAAAATATTGTAGCTTAATTGAATTCGTACAATTGATAAGGATGATGGTAATGATCCTTAATTTCACCACCCACCAAGGTGCACATCCAATTGAGATGAAATATAAGAAACAAAGTCAAAATCATTCTGGGTTCAACTTTTTTGGAATAGATCCCTTAATCCTTCACTCTCAACCACAAAGATATCAATTTCGATTCCCATTCTCATATTATATAATATCTTTAAAAAATGAAATGTTATATAAAACACTTTGTACACACTTCTATTGCTTGCACATTTCTACAATAAAATAAATAAATGATTTTCAGTCTCAAGCCTAAACAAGAAATCAAAAGTTGGTCATCCGAGGTTGAATGTATAAGATGATGACCAATGCAGCAAGTGAAAGCGATTAAATAGACATTGGTAGGTAAGCTAGCTGGTCCAACTAGAGGCAACGCCTCCTGCAAGAAAGGGGATTTGCTTGGGCATAGTTTGGAAAAGTAGTTCCAGGCTCCCAATGACCGCTTTCGATCCAAACTAGATTTTCAGGAAGCTTTGCGTGTGGGAAGAAAGTTGCTGAAAACCATGAAGTGGGTTGTCTAACCCAAGAACAACCCAATGCAATGACTGGTTGTTACTTGAGAAGCATTACAAAATGTATAAGTGGCTCCTATGAAAACCATCAATATTTTGTGATCACTAGGATGTCTGAAGGATGACATTAGGGCAAATGGCGGAGGGGCGGTTAGAGGCATACTCGGAGCAATTGTTACAGTATTGTCTGATCATATCGGCTCTGGCTGCAGCCGTATGGGGATACCATACATGGTCCTTGAAGAAAATGGTTGTTACATATGCAATGGGGGTGCTCTGCGCTCTGGTGGTGATTGTACCAGATTGGGCCTTCTTTAACCGACATCCTTTCGAATGGGGTTTCCCCATGCCTTCCGATAAACAAAGCGCCATTGCCCAAAAGGCCAGATTCCACGCTCTCAATCATTCCCCAAAGTATGATTACAGGTACTAGCTATTTCTAAACCCTTGTTCTAGGGCTTTTTTTCATTATTGTTAAAACAATAGTTCTCGGTTTGATAGCGTTGTTGAACATGGGTTCCTGGCTTTTCTTTTTGGGATTCAGGGAATAAAATTGCAGCAACGTTCCATGTTTTACATTCCTTCTAATGCCCATCTCATGTCTTAGGGTTTAGCATAGATTATTTTATGTTCATTGTTTTGGGAGCCTATTTTTTATGGTTGGGATCTTGATTCCGTGGCAGGGATCAGATGTTTATTCCTTTTTTTGTTCTTTCTGTCGTTTTTATGGGCCTTATGCATGGGCGAGATTTACACCAGAGCACATCTGTGCCATCAAGGATTTTGTTGTGTAGCGAATTCTTCCTTTAATTTAAAAGGATCTCATGATTTTATGATCTGAGGTAGCCATAACAGAGAGTAGACCTAAAGCTTTTTCGAAAGCTGTTTGGAATTTGGATAAGTGAAACTGATATTGCAAAATGATTTGAGCCCTTCGTTAACTGAAGGAATGCTCTACTTAGGGCAGGTATGCATTGAATTAAGTGTCTGATTTGTTCCAGGCAATAAGTCACAAGCCCTGAAGGAAAGGATAAATTGTCCATGGTAAAGAAACGCATAGACCAATGGTGTTCCTGTATCTGGGACCTGTCCAAGTTTTCTTGCAGATTATTGAAGCAGAATCTGTTCTGTCATTCAGAATAATTTTGGGGAGAACATTTGGTATAATTTGACCTGTCACTAAAACTCGTGCCCTATATACTTAATTAAATTAATGTTTGAATTTTGATAATTTTAAAAAATCTATTGTCATGTGAAATCTTAAATTTAATAATTTTATACACCTTATATGTTAAAGTTCTATAACCGTATATTAGCATTCCTTATCCATAATTTTATAGAAATATTTAAAATTTCTTTATATATTTTAAATTTTTTATATGTTCTATATAGATGTATCCACTCCCGTTCCCCTGCCCTTACTTGTGAAGGAAAAAAATGTCCCGGAAACCTGTTTCTGTATCCCCTCATCGCCTATCTGAGAAACCGGGAGTAACATAGATATTTTTGGTTGGTGATATTCAGGGTTTAAACACCAACTTAAGCTTAAGCTTAGCTTTAGAGAAATTCTCATACAGCAAGTATGCACATGTTGCAGTTAAAGGGATTGAAGTGACATGGGAATTACATCACCCAGTCCCACTGAATAGGAAAACTCTATAGTTCCATGGAGGTTACTAATGGGGGATGTGGTTTTATGGGAATACATTTTGGCAACGGGGACCAAGCTGGCATGTAAATGTGTCATATAGCAAGCAGCCTGGTGGCATCCCCAACGGAGGTGGTTTTGGGGGTTGTTCCCCCGAGTCCCGAAGCCTCAGAAACCTCATCCACAGGGGATGGTTTTGTTTGGGAGGGACATGTCCTTGTGAAACACTAGAAAATCAAAATTCCAATGGCATTATATAGTAGGACGGTCCACACTTGGGCTAGAGGAAAATTTCATTCTGAGAGCAAATCCATCATGAAGGCGAAGAATTTTTCATAATTTTAAACTGGTGAAGCTCAAGACTCAAAACACCAATACAAGCTTGCAAAAATTGTTCTTTCAAAATAGTTGTCTTTTTCAAGTTATTCTTTGAAAATAGTCTTCAGATTGGAAAGACTCTTTCAAGTTGCTCTTAAGCACAGGTATGGTCATCTAGTTGTAATTCAAGTTCCTAACATCATTGGACACCATTTACACTTTTGTCTCGTCACTTTCGTAAAGGTATGGTGTTGACGATCTAGACTTTGGATCTCCCTGAACTATGGGACAACAATTCTCACATGTATGGCTCGTAAATTCAACAAGTTATAATTTCTCACCAGTAGCACTGGAATTTTCAATTATATGCTGATTGCAGAAGAGATCACTCCAGTCTCCCAAAATTCAAAATTGCAGTAGTCTAGTGTTTTACTTCCCAACAAATGGACTTTTTGTACTTAAGCATCTCTGTGTATAGGTTGAACACTAAGTGTTTTTCTTTTCAGGAGTTTTTACAAGTTTAACTTGGAGTTTTTATAAAGCTAAGAAAAACATGGGTAAAAATGCCAACACACGTAAAAGTTAAAATGCTGGTTAAAACATATTATTTGAACTATACAATTATGCAATTTTCCTAATACATCATGTAATTGAATTTTGCCAAAACAAATTATGACTTTTCAAGATATTTTTTTGGTACTTTCTATATTTCCGAACTTATACTGAAAAGTTTGGACTCACCGAATACTCTCCGAGTTCGAGTCTGCAAATTAGAGTTCTGTGCTCGAGAATTATCTTAGGTCTAAATGGATTTAAATTACAGTTTGACCAAGTTTGTTATGATTGTGGCCTCTTAGTCACGGAGCAATTTTCATTTCAATTCATTTTCAAACTGTACTAGTAAATCTTGTCAATAAATAGCAGCAGCAAGTTATTCCAGAATGAATTAAAAAGATAAACTCGGTGAGATTGTTTTCTTGTTACTGGTGCTTGCAGGTTTAAGTTTTATCCAATTCGATTTCTTGGGTTTACAGTTTCCTACGGCTACATTATATACAGCACTTGGAAGTATCTGGTAACTTAATAAAGGGTGGTAGTTCTTTAGCCACAATACTATTTGTAGAATGACCTTAGTCACTTCACAGAGTCAGGCAGTCAGTTCATGCTTCAAGGGAAAGATGAAGGTAGCGAAAAGGACCTCTCTATGAGTGACAACTTCTTCAATGCTATGTTCTGTACTTGCTTCTGTTCAGGCCTACAGTGCCCTAATCTGGAGATTATATAAAATATTTTAAAAGTAAAATTTACCCTTTTTGTTCAGAAACATTGTTTGTTTCAATCTAGAGATCGGTGACATATATTCTGATGATTGATATCTTAACGTTTTGCCATAAATGGATGGAAGGAGTACAAACTTTGAGTTTGAAGGAATATCATCCGCAAAATCTCTAATAGATGCTCGGGTTAAAATGTGGAATGTTGAAGTTCAGTTATTCTTAGATTTTCTGAAAAATAATTTTAAATATTGAGATTCATTAATTCCGAATGTGGAGGGACATTGTGACACCAAAGTTACAGATTGAAACAGACTGAAATGAGCATATCATCTTTCAATTATCACGAATGTATTGGATTTTCTTAAAAGTGGATCTTAGAAATAATCATGTACAAATGTACAAATTTTGTTTTAAACTTAGATATTTATTATCATAAATGTTGAAAGAAAAATATTTAAATTACATTAATATAATAGACTAATTCTTAAAGAATCAAATTATAAATTTGAGATGATTGAAAGGCATTGTTTTAAGTTAAATTTTGAAGTGTAGTGAACATAAGAGTGAACTTGTGTTTTATAAGTAATTCAATATTATTAATAACTAATTAAGGCTTACTATAATATTCAATGACACGTGTACAATTCAATTATGACTTTTATTCTCCAATACTTCCTATAAGAAATGACTGAATGTTGATTTATTCGTAGTACACCTCCACATAATACAAATTGACTAATAACATAAAACAAAAGAAACATTATGCAATTATTGTTCTTTGAAAATGTTATTAGACTACAAATAGTCTTTTCTAGTTGCTCTCAATCAAAGGCATGATCTCCTAGCTATAATACAAGGTCCCAACATCATTGGACACCATTTGCACATGAAATGTTTCATTGTCCTTGTAAAGTTATGATATTGGACATTTAACCTTGCAATTTTCCTTGAGCTATTGGACATCAATCCTCCCATGTATGGCGCATTACCTCAATGGGATATAGTTTATTTGATCCATAGGCACCTAAGACTATTTGACATGTATTTATTTTTCATTGTATCCTTTCTAGTCTTCAAAGTGTTTGGCTCTCCAAAATAGGAAAAGTGCCTCATTTTCAATTAAATCATCAACCTTGATAATATTTGGTTTTCTTCAACCACAAACATGTTTGATAATTCTTTAAGTTTCCATTTTGCTATGTTAAGGAACTAATTTTTTTTTTGAGCAATCTTTTGATTACAAATAATTTTAATTTCCTTGCTTCATGAAGGTTGGGATCCTTTGCCACCAACTTTGTCTTGACCACTGCATTCTTTTCACTTTAGGACACTTACTATTTAAAGCCAAAAAAACTAGTGAACAACATATGTTGCTTTGTAATTTCTATTGAAGAGTCTTGTGGAATGTTAGCAAATGCTTCCAATTCCTCCAATTGTATACCATGAACTTGTAGTGTGTGTGGTGAAATATGATTGCTTTCAGCCTTCTCAATATGCTTAGTTGAAACACTCAATGAGTATAATTCATGAACAAAATTTATGAATCTATACGTGCAATTGATGCCAATGGCTTTCTATAATCAAGCTAACTCATTATATACCAAATTGTAAGTGTTTCTAGTGAACTATAAATTTTTATTTTTATTTTCTATTGATTATAATATGTTCAACATTAGTTCCAAAGTTGCAATAGTTTACATAATCCTAACACTACAAAATATGGTTATCTCATAATCAAGGGGAGAGTTTACAGGCTACATAATATGTTTTATTTGTTCAAACCCAATATTTTTCGTATCTATCCAATTTTTCCAACACATTGGGCCTTCTATCCACTTTAACACTTCATCATTTTGCACAAAGATGGTGTACGGGACTTTCCATGGAAGGAATTGTCGTAACTAGGGTTGCTAGACTAGGTTCACTCAATCCTACCTTTCCTTGTTTATGTTCTCTCTCAACTCCATGATGAATTGGTTCAATGTAAGGTCAAAGTTGTCCATATCAACCATAGGTTTGGTAGTGATGTACTCATGTGCAACTTCTTTTTTGAGCATCGTTGTTTCTCTTTGGTTGAATAGGTCCAACAACTTTTGCTCCTCAATTTCTAGGATCACAATCACTTGCATTATAATGTTGTGATAAATGAGTCTCCACAGAGACTTGTTAATGTGTCTTGCTCTAAGGTTGAAGATATCATCGTCACATAATTTTCCAATAGATCATAAAATATGAACATATAATATATACCAAAAAAATTACTACCCTTTTTAAGGCTTGAGAATTTCCTAGGTGAAACATTGAACAAAGTAAATTTATTGTTCATGAACTAACCAAATAGCCCCCAAAGCTTTGTAGCAAAGAAATAGTCAAAAAATATATGTAGCATGGATTCGTGACACCTACAAAAAGGGAAAATATTAGGTTCCCCATTGGGTTTCTTGACTAGCAATGTATGTAGGTGGAGATGCCACATGAAACATGCAAATTTAGGTTCCACTAGCCTATGTCATAGATCCATCAAGTGTTTGGCCTAGATAGGGGAATCTAGGTTAAGGTTCCATCTAACATTTAGATGGTCAACAATTTCATTGCAATTAGTGAGCTGTTTGTAAATGCACTTGGCATTGGTCAAGGGGATTAGACTACCACCTAACCATCTCAGGAGACAAATCGTATCTTCGCTACTTCCACATTGTCTAGGCCAGCTTAGGTTATTGCATGCTTCCCTCATCCTTATATGTTCTCCATTGGGAATGTGATATGTCAAGGTTTTTCTCTAGCTCTTGCCAACTGAAAATCCTATCATCTTGAAAAATATCAACAAAGCTTTTGATTCCTTAATTGGCCCACCTTCGAGCAAAACATCCATGAATAAGAGCAAAAGGTCTATCTCTATGATACAAATTCAACCACACTATTTTTTTCTCCATAGATCTTGTTGCTCTTATCAAAGACACTCTTGTTAGAGATCAAATGTCTCATGTTATCCAATCTTTTCCAAATTTCTTAAAATACATTAGAACCTGCCACTTTAATAGAAAATTTTCTTGACAACAAGTCATTGATGTGGAGATCTTTCAAGGATGAGGATCTTTTGGGGGTAGCCCTATCTATATTGTTTATGATCAATACCTTTTATGGTTCCTCTCCTTGTAGTCTTTGTCTATCCATTTGATTGCAAGTGTAATTCCTTGGATCCTTAAATCCTTCAACACCAAGCTACCTAGTTCCTTACTCCTGGTACACCACTTCCATCTCGTTGTATGATGCAGGAGCATCTGAATTTCTTTCTATTTACCTTGGTAGAATGATGTAGGGGCATGCTTGGTTTCTTATCTTTCATGCTCTTTTTAGTCAAAGGTTGCCAAGTAACAATACTTACCGAGTTGCAGTAGCTACCGAGTGGATATGGTGGTCGAGTGGAAGACTTGATCGAGTTCACGAGTTTGCCAAATTGTTAGTTCTAACCAAGTTCCTCGTGGATGCTGAGCTCCTTGTTGATGTTGAGCTCTTTGTTGATACTAAGTTCTTCGTTGATGTCGAGTTCCTTGTTGGTGCCAAGTTCTTCATTGATGTTGAGCTCCTTGATGTTGAGTTCTTTGTTGATACCAAGCTCCTTGATGCCAAGTTCCTTGTTGGTGCCGAGTTCTTCGTTGATGTCGAGCTCCTTGATGTCGAGTTACTTGTTGGTGATGAGTTCAAAGTTGCTGCCAAGTATTCTTTGGTTGCCAAGTCATCCTTTGGATGCCGAGTTCATGTGGTTGCCAAGTCATCATTCAGATGCCGAGTGCCAATATTTCATGGAGCCTTCACTTGTCGAGTTGTCTGTGTCTGGTTCCAATTTGAGCCGACCTAGTGTGTATTTAATTTCATGTTGGGTATTTATTGTTTCTGGTGAGCCAACTTGTGGCTTAGTTATGCATTTAATGTAAGGGTTTATTAGTTGGTATTTACATTAGGTCGACTTGTGGCCTTTCTATGTTCTAGAATCTTCTGTAAACCGTTTTGGCAAGTATTTAAAGGAGTCTTGGGTAGAGTCTTAGACAAGAGGATGAGTTGATAAAGATTATTATTTGATGGAGAAGTAGAAGTTGGGACTGTGGAGTCTTAGTGTGGACTAGCTTGGAGGTAGAAGTTCATAGTTGAGTCTGGAGATCTGTTCTTCTTTGAAAGATGTGTTTTTTCGTTGTAATGGTTGTAACCTGGAAGGTCGTACAACTGGGCATGTTGGATGTAAACTTATTGATTTGAATAATAGAAATATTCTCTTGTCTCTGGATCTGAATCTCGTTCCTCTTGCTCTTTTCTGTTGTGTGTTGATTTGTTGGTTTCTAGATCACCTCATTTTGGGGTACATCTGGATTTGTACTGCATCATTGCATGTCTTTTTTAGTATACTTTCCATTAGGCCACAAGAATTCCTTGATCCTTACATACTTAAAAACAAGCCTTATTGAATAACCAAGTAAAGGCATAGTAGAAGATACTATCTTGTAACAAATTTAGAATCTCCCAACAAGAGAGAGGTACCAAGTGTTCCACTTACTCATCTCTTCTTATATCTATCTTACCTTTAATTCATTCCCACATTTTCCTCAGGTTAGGATTAACCACAAAGGGGGTTTCCAAGTACCTTACTCGGTGGTTAGGGTCACCCTAGGATATAGAAAATCTATTGCACCACATTAAAGGGGCTTTATTCCAATCTAGAATAATTGATTCAAGGAGGGAGACTTTACTTCTAAAGGCTCCATAGAATAAATCCATCTTGATCATGAGGTTACAAATATGTTCTTCAATTAGCTCTATAATGGTAGTTGTGTCATTAGGAAATAAGATATTGGAAAACTTATCCCTATTGGGAAGATCAATCTCTTTGACTTTAAGAGAGTGTGTCATCTCTCAGGAGGTAGAATATTGCATTAATAGCTATTACAAATAATGCAAGTGCCAGAGAGAACCCTTGTCTTATTGATTCAAAGATTTTGAAAGGACCACATCTAGCCCCATTGACCTCCACCCAAGAAAATGCTTCATTCATCAGGGTTATGACCAGTGGACAAAAGTGGCTAGGGAACCCAAGACTTTCAAGCATCATATTTATAAACTTCCAGTCTATCCTATTATATGCTTTCTCATAGTCCAAAAGCATCATATAAACATACTAACTAGAATATTTAGCATAGTCCAAGGCCTCCCAGTAGGTGATCATATTTTGTAAATATATGTTGACCCTTTACAAAACCAAACTAAGTTGGATTAACCACATGAGGTTTATATTTTCTATCCTTAATGCTACCATCTTTGCCAATATCTTGTTTGAAACTTGCGAGAGTGTAATGGACCTCCAATTTTTTATTAAGTTTCTATCACCCTCTTTATGGACGAGTTTAATGAGGCCAAAATTGATAGACGTACCTAAAGACTTCTAATTAATGGCTTGACTATATACTTGTATGAGTTCTTCCCCAATCCATCCAATTTTATCCTTATAAAGCTCTACAAATAAATCATCTAACCCAAGGGACTACCCATTACTGATAACTTGGATGACATTGTTAATCTCACCACAGAACTGGATTTTTCTAGTATTTTTTCATCTTCTATAAACATTTTCCTAGGAATGTTAGTGCTAATCTTGTTCCTTGCACATTCTATATATTGCCCCAACATCTTCAGAAGAGAAGAATTTAGTTTAACAAATGGCAAAAGCCTAGAGAACATCCACTTGGGTATTGAGCATTTTACGTGCTTCTCAAAGGCATTCAATTCTCTCTTTGGCTTATTTATATTTGAGGATTTGGAAGAAATTCTTCAATCCTTTGTCTTCATGGTGTATCCAATTGAGTCTGCCCTAATTTTGACTCCTTGGATCTTAAGGTTCTACAACATTCTGAGAGAGTCTTTGGATTGAGTTAAAAATCCATTTCCTCTAAACTAGAGAGTTCTCTTGGATTCCACCCTCATCCATGCAAGGTTTGTTATGCAACTTCACCTCATGTCTCCTATTATCCTTTCTTTTGTTTTCCCCCACAAGTTGGAACAAGATCTTCCATCTTTTTAATATATTGGGACACCTTTTCAATAGCACTATTGTATCTCATAATCACTTTTTTATACCACCTTATGCATTCACCACTATATTCACATCATTATCCTTTAAGATTTTGATGTTAAGAGAAAACCCATTCATTCTCTTCTTATCATAACAAGATCTTTCTAATTAATAATATTGCTCACAATAGGATAATGATTAGATAAGGTATATGGGCTAACATTTACACAAACTCCATTGGAATATTTTTTGAAACTAAAAGCTTCCTTGTTAACAATAAACCTATCTATCCTACAATAGATTATCCTATCTCCTTGATGAAAATTAGACCATGTGTCCCAAATACCTTTTTAAGAGGCTTTGTTCTTAACAAATGGGCTAAAAAGTTTGTGTTTTTTGATAATTTTGTACCAAAAGAACTTCTCACTCCCATTCCAATCAAACTTATTGCCATCCTCCTTGTTTTGAGGTCCTTCAATCATGTTGAAGTCCCCACCCATAATCCACAGAATATTTCTCAATCTGAATGTCAATTTCCAAAGTTTAATTATATCTCAATGATCATTGGGTGCATAAACTACGCCAATTACAAAATTTTCTCTATTGAAAGTGATCCATACTACTTTGTGGCATGGGAAGAAGCCTCACTCATGGATATATGTGTTCCATTTAGGCCCTATAAGAATATAAACACCTCTCTTACCTTTCTAATGTTTGGTAGTAAATAAATTAGCTTCTTTTCAAAAGCACTTCAAATTTTCAAGTTAATGTCTAGTGAGAAGCCCACAACCTTAACCTCTAAAAGTAGATAAGATAAGATAAGATAAAAATATTAATGTCCAACAAAAGACCAGAAAGAGGTCTACGGGACTGAAAGATTACAACAAAGTAGGACAGAAACCAGCAGGAGCATGCAAAGGTGTCCGAAGAGAAGCAACAAAACGCAACAAAAAGCACTATGATGCTTTCATGGGTAAAAAGAAATCAGTCACAGCATGAAACATGTGCCGATGCATAGAAATATTATACTGTCTCGGACCATTCCCAGAAAAATGTCGTTGGTGCATATAAGCAGAACGGGATCTGACATGTCTAGAAGGCTCATCAAGCCAAATAGAGCTAGAAGAATGTCTATATCTTTTCACATCATAAGAAACAGATTTATGACATATTTTATAATAGGGGATTCAAGCCCTCTGACATTCCAAGAGGAACACTTTAATTTCATGCTCAACATCAAGAATTTGTATTCATGGGAGATTTAAAGTTGTTATAACAGCTAGGGAGTTGTTGTCTAAGATGCTTAGGGGATTTCTTAAATTAGAGGCAAAAGCGAAGGAAATAACTCTCTTTTTCTTCACAATAATTTCAATATCTTCATTAGGTTTGGGATTAGGTTCCATTAAATTATCACCCTTCTTCTCTTCTTATTTTGGGCATTGAATACAAAACTTTTGGATCCTCCTAATCAACGTTGTAAGGCACAATTTCCAAATGTCTAATTTTTCCTTCAAAAACCTCACCTCAAAAGTTAACACAAGGATAACCATTTAGTCCTCTCTCCTAGATAGGGATGGTGTACCATGAGAGGTAATGTCAATCATGCTAAAAAAAAATGTTGAATCTCTTGGGTTTGGGGGATCCTTAAGGAGGCTTGAGAAAGGATTACCACAAATGAGAAGTTGGAGATTTTATCTTCCTTGCCATAAGCCATTTTAGAGCATTAAGTCTATCAAGGGATGGAGTTGAAGCAATCCCATTATCTTTCTTCTCCACCTAGTCCCCAAAGTTCTATATTGTCTCTACACCATCTAGGGAGCTAACACACATGGCATCACTCTCACCAAGTGGGAAGGAGGAGATGGTAGAAACCTTATGAGAAACTTGGATGTTGGAGAAAGAGGGGTGGACAACAGCGACAAAAAATTTGGGGATAGAATAATCTGTAAAGTTGTTATTGAGATCCTTCTTATCCTCTCAAGTGCAATTTGTTAGGCATGCTAGGTCATGTTCTTAGGTTGGGGGGTCTATGAATCTAGCCCAAAGTTTAATGTGCTTGGATCAAGTTTGGTTGTGCAAACCTGAAAGACCATCTACACTCTTGCTAAAGGGAGAAAAAGATTTACTATTGAAGGCATATTTAAGAGCATCTAATGTAGCAGTGAAGGCCCCGAATGTCTTTTATGGTTGGTTCTTGAGAAAAGGATTAGAAGCACCATTTGAATATGTCAAGGTGGGAGGGGTTCTATATTGGATAGTATCAAACCATTGGTTTCCCCTATTGGTTTAGTCAAAGAAGACAATTTTTGCTTCAGCAAAGACTAAACTAGTATCATGCAGCCTTCCTTCCTACAAAGGAAGAAAGTGTTAATCCCTCCAAGGAACATAATAGGAAATGAATCATTTATCCATCTAGATAAAAAATAATTCATTTGGGTAGGTGAAGACTTTAGTTTATGGAAACAAGAACCCTAACATCAGTATGAGTGAGTATATGGTCTATTTTAGACACCCTAATTACATTTCCAATTAGTTACAATTCTTGAGGAATGAGG
Source organism: Cupressus sempervirens (assembly GCA_028749045.1). NCBI lineage: Eukaryota > Viridiplantae > Streptophyta > Pinopsida > Cupressales > Cupressaceae > Cupressus > Cupressus sempervirens. The sequence goes on along the minus strand of CM053784.1, from coordinate 611,397,021 downwards.
TTCAAAAAAAATGGTGAAAGATTGCCACTAGTAAGCCAACAAGGGAAATAATCTCTTCTTCAATGGGCTTGGGTGATCAAGAAATTGTCCTAAAATTACAAAAACCTTTTCTCCAAAATAATCTCTTAATAATTTATTTTTTATTGCTAGGGTTTACATGAAAAAAAGTATCCCTTTTGAAAAATTCAAAAATAGGAAAAATCAAACCCTGGATATTTACCCCAAACATTGTGAACCCATTCATTAAAAAGTTTTGAGATGACAATTTAGTTAACTTTTGAGCTACTAGAAGGACAACAATGTCTTTCAATCTACAATTTTCTATTTCTATAATAACAAACATTTAGAAATTAGGTTTAACAATGTCTGCTTCTATAGGGAGGCCCTTACCTCTATCTTCTATTTCAACACTTTGGAAAATACACTGGCTATTTTCTTGATGAACCTGGTGTTAAAATAAAGTAATTACTTTTATTATCAAGTTTCAGATTAAGGTAAAAATAGGTTTTGAAGGGACCCAAAACCCTTTAACAAAAGAAAAAGATCAACATTAAGAACCAGCCAGGTTTTACAAGGACTTGAAACTGCAAGTTTTAACCAAACACACCTAGGTTTTACAAGGACCTGGAACCTAAAAGGTTTTAAATAGAAAGCTGGAAATTTTATAAAATGGAACCAGAAACACCACCCAGACCAACAAGCAGCAGACCAACAACCACAACCAACACCTACACCAATTCCTTGATGCTCTTCTCCACCTCCTTGCTAACTTTAGTAGTGGCCTATATAATATCAATCATTACATAAATAGGAACCTTAGGAGCATTAACAGTATTTTTTCTCATACTCTACCTCATTCTCTTGCTAGGACCTCTTGGACTCCTCACCATAGTGGTGTCAGGAGACATGATCTCCTCATTGCTTTTCTTGCCTAGACTAGCCGCTACAACACACAAACTGGAAGTGACCTGCTCCATTCTCTCTCTAATTTCTTTAATAAGTTAATGGAGTTCCAGCTCATAATCCTTAAGTTTATCAGGTATGTTTCCAAAAAGTTTCTCTAAGTGGGTTCTCATAACATGTTCATAGTCCAGCTCTTTCTAAATGACTCCAACCTTTTTCTTGAGCACCATGATTTCATTGTATAGCCACAAATCCACTTCTAGAGAGGCCTCTGCTTTAAGTTTGGCAGTATGAAGAAAGGAGAGTTTCGCATGGTGGGTCTCATCCCTGATATCTTCTTCAGTTCTAATTACAATGTCAATGGTAGTGTTATTGACCTGGATGTCAGTGTTAGCATCATGCTTCTCCTTAAACTCCTCTACCTTCTCCTTACTCAGGCTTTTCTCTTTCATAACAAGGATATTACCCTCATTGTTCTTTTATGTGTCAATGTCCATTTTCCCCTCACTGGATTTAGTATTAGGAGGAGAAGAAAGAACTTTATCATTCCCTTCATCATCCTTTAAAGCTTCAGACCCAACATTTGATTCAATTTTTTTGTCTTTTCTTTCCTCCACTTGGTCCTTACCAGTAGGCATGCCCTTACTTCCAGAGTAGCCTTCTAGGTCTGAGCTAAGGTCACCCATTTCAGTCTTATTGTCATCCTTGGTAGAATTCTCAGAATTTTTCACTTCCTCGACATTCTTCTTTTTAATCTCCCACTTATGACCTTTTTTAGTGATCTTACTATCACTAATGCCTTCCTCACTTTTAACCTTTTTCTTTGAGGGTTCATTACCAAACACTTTCCTTTTTTTCTCCAAAGTCAGAGAGATTTTAACGGCCTTACTTTTACAATACTTTTCAATAAGAAATATTAAGCCCTCGTGAAGCATAGGACAAGAATCCTTCTTCCTATGTGCTTAGAGGCTTTGTATCAGAGAGTACTTAAGGTAGAACAGGAAATAAATTCTATCTTTATATCTAAAATGATTTAGGAACACAAAATGGAACTTGTGGACTCTCTTGGCTCTACCATCAAGGATAAAATACTCATGGATACACAAAAGAACATCCCTCCAGATTACCTCAATCTGGCTTAGGTCATAAAAATTGCCATTATTTTTTATCCTTTTCTCCTCCCGATCAGTTTTGGGGAATTTTTTGAAGACCGCATTCAAGATATTGGTTTTCTTGCTGAATTTGAGACCCTCCATTGGAAGACTCTTAATCTCGGTAATGAACTCCTCTGACAACCTCACAGTAACCCCATGGAACATTACCCTATCCTCAATCCAATTTTTGAAGAAGGACTCTATAATGTGTGGCTTATACCCTTGAAGTTTCTTAATATAAGCTATGACCTTCCCTTTTTCTAGTTTTCCCAAACATCTGAATTCGCCCTTCATTCTTTTTTTGACTCTTGCTTTCTTGGTTCCCCTCTCATCTTGTCTTCGGCTTTGCACCTACAACTGGACTGAAACATAGTAACCAAAAAGTAGAGTAAGTTGTTAATGATTTCCAAGAAACCTTTAACCTTGCATGTGTGCCAAGTACAATCCATAATTATGCAAAAGTACCACCTAGGGATACTTAGAAAATCTGCCACAAACCCATCACTTCCCTTAATAAATTCTTCGATCTTGTATGATCTTATCTTCATTAGCATGTGTCATATCATAATTAACAATTACCATCAGCTCGACTTCCTTGCATAGATCATCTTGCTAGCTCAACCTAGTTTTTCTATAGACTGCTTGATTACCAATCTAGTCAACAACTTTGTTGCCCTCCCAAAAAATATGAGAAATATATACATTATCATATTTATTCATAAGATCTTTTATTTCTAATATACTTCCCTCTATACTCTAGGTAATTGGACTCTTGTTTTTCAACATGTTAATGATGTTAATAGAGTCTCCTTCCAACCAAAGATTCTGAAAACCAAATTCCACCGCCATCCTTATAGTGAAAAGAGTAGTTGTTGCCTCAGCTTTATGACTAGTAGACTTCCTATAGGGATTGCAACAACATCCACAATTCTATTGTAATGATTTCTTAATACACCTCCACATTCAGCTTTCCCCAAGTTACCTTTAGTAGAGCCATCAAAATTTCCTTTAATCCAGCCCATAGGTGGAGATCTCCACTTAACATTTTGTCTCTGATCCTTTTGTTTTGTTTTAGTACCTTTAGCATTCATAGGATTACTTATTTGAATCTCACCAGATGTTTTCCTCTGAGCTTTGAAATTCTCTTTTATAGCTCTGATTATATTATGACCTAAAACCCAATCAGGAGTCTGCTTATTTCTAAAAATTATATTATTCGTCTCCTTCCAAATTCCCCACCAAAGATAAGGTAGAGAAATTTTCCAAAGGAAACCAATATCATCATTCTTGGTAGGACATTCTAGCCCTGAAAACAAAGATCAATGTCATTGTGTTGAACCCAATCTAAATTCCAGCATTTGAGAAGATAGCTTCAAGCATTCTGGCTAAAACAACAATTTGAAAGGAGGTGATTCCTATCTTCAAAGTCCTTCTTACAAAGACAACATTTGTTCACCAAGTATACTCCTCTCTTTTGAAAGTTATCCAGAGTTAAGATTTTTTTTGAAGCAAATTCCAAAAAAAGTCATTGATTTTTGGAGTAAGCCCTCTAATCCATATTTTAGCCCATAAAAGAGTAATTCCTCTATCCTCTGATTTGAACACAGAAGAGACCTTGAAACATCCTCTTGGTTCAATCCCCCAAACCAAAGTATCTTCTTTTCTAGGGTAAAGGCTAACAACATTCAGGGCTAGCTGGATACTGAAAAAATCCTGATTAATGTCATCAATATTGACCCATTTACTCTAAGCCTAGTAATTCTCCACATATTCACCATAAACCTATTTGTACCTATCCACAAAAGTCCTATCATCAAAATCCTCAATCAGAGGGTGATCCAATAGCCATTCATCATCCCAAAACCTGATCTTGACTTAATTTATCTTATCTTGACTTTATTATTAAGTTATCTTGACCTAATCATTAAGTCAAATTTACTTCACTCTTAAGATAGCACTTTATGCATTAGTGACATTTTATGATTATATTAATTATTAAATGATTTCTTTTTAGACTTCCTTATTTTGGGTTACTCACTCTCCTATATAAGGTCTGATCATTGTATATTTTATTCATCCTTTTAATCTAATAATATAATCATTCATATTTTTGGAGCCCAAACCCTTGATTTGTTATTCCATTATTTCTGGTGATAGATTATCATTGCATGTAGGTGATCTTAGGTTCATTAAGTTGGATTGACAACTTTTATATAGTATCAATGAGTTGACTTGTTGTAGCTTGTTCTAGTCTTTGAATAAATTTTGGTAACGGGGGTTTGATCACGTGAATCATAGTTTTTCCATTGGTTTTTTTATAAAATAGGGGGTCACCTTTTCGTGCACTTTGAGCCTAAATGGACCTCACCATTGGGTTTGTAGCTCCTGGAAACCCTTATTTTTATATAAAATTTGTCCAATTTAGACAAAGTTGACCTCTAGGGGGGAAAAACATTTGTCAAGGCTTTATCACCTTGCATGCATCCTGAGATGGTGATATTTAATTAAAAACTTATTTAGAATACACACACACACACACACACACACACACACACACACAAAATGTTATTTAAAGTAATGCGCCCCTTTTATAAAAAGGAGCAACCTTAGTGTTGCTAACTGATTGTCATCACTATGCATACGGCCCATGAGCAGTCCGACCAATGCACCAGTAACGACCACTTCTTTTTCATCTAAGTATCTTTCCTCGACCACTAGCAATCGCTCCTTCAGCCATTGCGCCACCAAGGGGCAACCCAACATTTTTTCAATCCCACAGTTTTTGGTGACCAAAAACATTTTCGCATTAGGAATTATTTCTTAAAGGCCTATTTTTTGTCATGATGGTCACATGAATCATCTTTTCATATCCAAGGTTTTTTGGTATGGATTAGATGACACTCAACTAATTTTGACACTATTATTTGAGGTTCTACAACATAGAAATAAGATGGATGAGGTCATGGGTTTTATTTCCTTACATGTTTAAGATAGTTTTTCATTTCATCTTGATGTGTGTAATCGTCCTCATGAGATGTGGACCAAGCTGAATGATTTATTTGGTACTACTAATGAATTTAGAGTACTTGAGATTGAGGATGAGCTTAGTTTAGTTGTATCTGATTCTTTTCCCTCTATTAAGGATTTTATGATGAAGTTTAAACAATAGAGCTCATTACTACACAATTGTGGAAAGACTAAGGCCGATAAAGAGTGTATTTACCTGACTTTGTCAAAGCTTCATGGGAACTTTTAAATTTTCTCATCTAATTTTCATTCCAATATGGATGCCTTAGGTCCTAGATTCACTATGCCCACATTTGAGGTTTTTTGTGACTAGTTGACTAGAAAGAAGGCCAAGCTTCCAAAGTTGGATGCTTTAACAAGATCAAGGAACCAAGCATTGGTTGCCCATACATCAAAAGCAAAGAAAAGGTAGAAACCAAAGCCCAAAACAGAATTTAGTCGGTAATGAGAGTTCCTCCAAGCCACCTCCAAATTTAGATTCAAGAAATCCCACTCCTAAAGAGGGTAAAACTTTTAAGTTTGGCGAGTCGTCCTCCAAGACTAAGAGGTATACAAGTGACCCTTGTAGTTTTTGTGGAAGGGAAGGACCATTTTCTAGGTGTTGAAAATGTTTAGAGGCTTTAGAGGAGGTTATGCAACATCATCGCATTACTTATCTAAAGTCATCTCCTCCTTCCACATGAAAGGGACATGCTCTTTACATGTGAGCTATGTCTTCTCTTGCTTCATGAATCATTGATTTAGGTGCTTTGCACCATATGATACACTTACATGATTTGGTCACCTCACTTGTCCATAGTGACACTTCATACATTTTATTTGGTGACAAAAAAAAATTTAGCTACAGGGTTTGGTTTTTTTTCATTGGATGATGGTTCTCTTCAGGATGTTCTTTTGGTTCCTAATATTTCTATGAACATCCTTTCTAATTATTAGATTTTCCATTCTGGCTTTGGTAAAAAAAATTGAGTTCTCACCACATGATGTGGTTATTCAAGAACTTCATAATCCTCATTTGGTTATGGCTGCTAGGTTATTGATTTTGAGACTCAATTGTATAGATTTGATGGCTTTGAGAGTTTATATAGTTAAGGTGTTCTCTTATTTCACATGTAGACTTAGTGATCAAAATTTGGCATGTGAGAATTTTGGCCATGTCACCTACATATATTTATAATAAATGAATACATAGGCATTTTTGAATGGGTTATCACAAATTTCTTACACATATGGTATTTGTTGAAGATGTGTTCTTGAGAAGCATCGTTGTGATCCCTTTCCTATAGGTAGTGCCACAAGTTCCAAGGCACCCTTGGATAAGGTCCATTGCTATCTAATGTTGTTTCTAACTCCTTTTTTGGGGGCTTGATATGTACTTGTATTCATTGATGACTTCTTTAGGTGTACATTGATGTACTTTCTTAAGTACAAGTCTAATGGTTTTGCTTCGTTTTGAATCTTTAGGACATTTGATGAGAAGTATAGAATTTCTATTAGGAGGATACACACAGATAATGAGGGGAGTATGTGAATTATAATTTCAATTTTTTTTTCATTGACTATGGTTTGTTGCATTGGTTGCTAGTACCATACACTCCTTAACATAATGGTGTTGCCAATAGAAAGAATAAAAGCTTATGCGAGATGGTTAATTGTATGGTACAATCTCGGGATAACAGTCTTCTTTTTAGGTTGAGGCAGTGAATTATGTCAACTATATTTAGAATTAGATGCCTCATAAGGTATTATGACATGTGGATCTTGAGGAAGCATGGTTCCATGTCAAGCCTGATGTTTCTATATTCTAAGTTTTTCGCAGTGAGGCTTGGGCATTTATTCCAGATGCTCATAAGAAATCCATGTAGAGGAAGATCCAACCACTCATAGTTGTTGGCAACTATGAGGGAATGAAAGCATATAGGTTGTTTGATCCTGATTCTAGAGAGGTCTTATTTATTAACATTATCAGATTTCTACAATCCATTTGTAAATAATTTGTCTTCTGGATTTGATTGTGTGCACTTTTTTACCATCAACATTTCAGATCATACCACATGATCCATGATCCATCATCTCTACTCCTGCACTTTCTCATCCTGATGATGGATCATGTAGTATGATCCGAAACGTTGATGGTAAGAAAGCGCACACAATCAAATCTAGAAGACAAATTATTTAGGTCTTATTTAGGTGAGATGTCCAATTTAATGAGCACTATCCTTAGATAGATTCTCCATCACCAGTTTCTCCCTCATTTCCTATTACTTCCCCTTTACCTCTTGAGGGTTCCATATTTTCTGAGGATGATGAAAATGATGACCCTCCTCACCACCCTTAGATACTCTACATTTTCCATAGTGAGCCTGTGTTACTATTAAGGAAGTTGGTACTTTGGTCAGATACTCATCATATGTGTGCTTAGACATGTGGCACTGAACTTTTGAGTCATGTCATTTTAGATGATCCTCATAAGTTATTAGAGGTGATATGTCACCTTGAGTAAGACATGACTATGGATGAGCAATATTCATCTTTGATGAAGAATCATACTTGGGATCTTTTCTCTCTTTTGGAAGGAAGAAAGTTGGTTTGGTGCAAGTGCGTATACCTCACCAAGTATGTTGTGGATGGTTTTATTGGTCACTATAAGAAACATCTTCTTGCGAAGGTGTTATATCAAGTGGAGGGTATTGATTACTCTGAGACCTTTTCTATTATCACCAAGCTGAAATCTATTCAACTTATACTCTTGCTTGTAGCTTCTTAGAGATGACCAATGTTTTAGATGGATGTGAAGAGTACCCTCATGAGGAAGCCTTTATGGAGAAGCGTCAGGGTTTTTTAAAAGATGAATCTCTAGTTTTTAGACTTTGGGGTCATTATAAGGTCACAAACATGCCCCTTGAATTTGGTATGAGAAGATGGATCCTTTTTGCTTGCTTCACATTTCACCCCTTGTCATTCCAATCATACAATATGCATAAACATAATGGGATTGATCTTTTGGTACTTGTGTTATATGTTGATGATCTCATTATTATGGGTAGCTCATCCTCTATGATTCAAAGTGTCCAAAGAGATTTGATGGAGTAATTTGAGATGAGAAATCTCAATCTTCTATACTATTTTTTGTGTCTACATATTTTTTGATCATCAATGGGATTTCCATACTCCAACAAAAGTATGCTTTTGATATGCTTCAACATTTTGGCATGCTTGATTGTAAGCATGTGCCCCACAACATTTTAGTCAGGTGCTATTTTGTCCACCACATGCACTACTCCTCAAGAGATCCCAAATTATGTAGATAATTGGTTGGAAATTTGTTGTACCTAACACATACTCATCCTAATATTTCCTTTGCAGTTGGCTTTGTCTCTAGACTCTCAAATGATCCTCATCAGAGTCATTGGCAAATCACCAAACATATTTTGAGGTACATTCATCACACTACACGTTAAGCAATTCACTAGACATCATGATTTCCTCACGTTGTTGGCTTCACTTACTCAAATTAGGATGGTGATGTCAATGATTGTAAGTCTACTTTTGGCTTTTCTTTTTGTCTTGGTTTTGGTCTTATCACATGGTTTTGCAAGAATCACACTACTATTACATTATCATCTACAAATGTTGAGTATTGAGAAATAATTTTAGTTGGTCATGAAATTCTTTTGCTTCAATAATTCGATGAGAGAGTTTGGGTTTTCTTTTGATGGCCCCACTAATCTTTGGTGTGACAATTAGGGTTTCATTCACATTTCATGCAACCTAGTAGAGCATCAATAGGATAAACAGATTGAGATCCATGTGCACTTCATTGGACAATTGATTGAGGATGGTTCTTTCATCCTTGAGTACATACCTACAAAAGAGTAGGTTGTAGACATTTTCACTAAACTGGCATGAGCCCTAATTAGTGTGTACAATACAAATATATTTAAATACACACACTTTCTAAATATCTTATTGATATACTTAATTAATGAATATGCTATTTATCTTGGTAATATTACTATTAATCTATAAAAATTTAAAAATTATTAATTTTTATTTTTAAATTAATTATAATATACCACGATATAATATAAATCATATTACATTTATTATAAACTAATAAATTACTAAAATACTAAACGAGATATATAATTTTTATTAAATATTATTATACAAAAAAATACTATCAAATAGCATTAACATATAAGATGTATTTTGGAAACAACACACAACTTTTCAAAATCTAGGATATATAAATTTAAATAAAGGAGAATGATAGGATTAGAAAAGTTTTTTTTTTTAAACAATAGAAAAAGTTCTATTCAGTATAGTGGAACATAATCCTGTCATTCCTCAGGGTAAAAATAAAACAAACAACTTATACCAAAGTGTGTAAATGAAGATGCATCAGATACCTAGAAATATTCTACATACTATAAGATGAGATGGCTTAAACATTACACACTAAGGCTTGATTCCTAGGCAAAAAGTGTTAAATAGTTAAAGTTCACTTATTTTATAAAGCTTAATTTCTTCTTTAATGTGTGACATTTAAGAGTGATCCTATAAGAAGACTTAATACACAAAATCTGATATACATAATAAAATGTGCAGATTAAGAGGCTGAGAAGAGCAAAAATAAATAAAAATAATAAGAAAGGATCTATATAAGAGATAAACCATGCAATAAGCGAGTTAAAATTGACAATGGAAGCAACCATGGATCACTTCCATCACATAGAAGGCCTTGGAAGGTTCAACAAGATTTTACATAATGAACGATTATAGATTTTTACTAACATAAGTGTTAAGAGAATGATAGACATTTGGAGTGTGGGATTTTAATATTATCTCCATAGGAGTGGTGAATCTAGTGATATAATAGTAATACTAATGTTCTGTTGAGATATTCAGCAATAGTGAGTTATTACATGTCATTGCAGTGGTCATTTGAAATAAGGAGTTCAATCTGAAAAGAGTAAACTTATGAAATTCAATCAACATAGTACTTTAATGATATAGTTCTATCCGATGCTAGAAATATAATAATAATATTACTACCTAATTTCCTTGGCATCAATCATAAATTATCATTTGGCCATCAAACATTGTTAAGATAATGGATCAATATAAGGAACATAGTGACAAACATGAAAGAAGAAATATTCACATCCATGCATTCAACACCTAGGGCCAATAGCATACGATGAGGAGACTATGTTGGTGGGAGAAATTACAAAATCTAACATTTCTATTTGTTGCATAAATATTATCTATACCTCTAGAACATAAGAGAATTGGATTGAGATTATAAAAACTACACATGAACACAAGGCAAGTTTAAGGAGAATATTGTGTCCTTGGATGAATGAACTGGGAAGCCTACAAACTAGCAAGTTTCAATCAGTCACTGCCACCTTCTAAGGATAGGAAGTATAAGCATCCAAGAGTGTGAAGTTTATAATTGTTGGAAATGTAGTATAGACTGGGTGACTAAGAGGGCGAGGGGGGGTGAATTAGGAACCAATAAAACTTATACTTTAATTCACCAATTAAGCATTCACCATATAATCTAATCCAATTGCATGCATGAAATACTAAAAGCAATAAAACATTCATAACACTTGACACAATATTGGTAATCCATAAACCTTCCAAATAAGAAGTAAAACTAGGGTGAGGATGATACCCACAAGCTTTATTACTATAGTATAAAGTTAGCCTATTAAAGCTTACAATTGATCACTTTTGATGATCTACCCTATTAGGAGCAATAAGGACTATTAGGTCCACCTTGTGAAAGGATTTTCAACATACAATGAAGTATGCACTCTGTTAGGAGATTTGGAAAAGACTGTTAAGTCCACTTGGTTAAAGGATTTGGTTGATGTACCTGTTAGGATGAATCAATGGTTGATCTCTGATCTGTAACTCAATTTTCTAAATGAGATTCCTTTGAAATACAATGATCACCTAATTGTGATAGATAAGACTCTACTTTTCCTTATATTACTTGTAGCCTTCTTAATTTGCACTTATATTGCTTGCTTGATTCACTTCCATGTTATATCTATCTCATTGGATATGAAAAGATATATTACATATATATACCAGTCCAATTAAATTACCTTCTAAAGTTGGCTACAATACCAAATTCAAATAATTTTCACAAAGTCAGCTCATTGCTATAACACGGGTTTTGAAGACCACTTAGGTGATGTTCTAACACACAAAAACACTTTTCAACACTTGGAAAACTCTGGGACTTGGTTGATGTAGATGCTCAATCCATATTGATCACTTGGGGTAGCAAGAACTCGGTCAATGCTAGATGGCTTGATGAACACTGAAGAACTCGATAGACTTGGTTGAGGCTAGAATGCTCAGTCAATAATGCCTTTATTCACTTTGTTAACATTGCCAACTCGGTAGGCACTACAAAGCTCAGTTAACACTATACGTGTCTCAGATGCTCAGTAGACATTATGAAGCTTGGTATGAACTACAATCAGACTAATTGGCTTGGTAGAAACTGAAATACTTGGTTTGCATTACTAGTAGTGTGATAAGCTCAGTAGCAACTATAACCAACTGACTAAGTGTTAAGTCATTGATAGACAAATGGCTTGACCTTAATGTCAACAATCGCCCCCTTTGGCATTAGTGACAAAAACACTTATCATGCCAAAATACTAAATACTCAAAAATTCAAGTCAAAACTCCCCCTATCAACATGTCTAGATCTGTAACTCGATTTTGACTATTGTCTGCTGCTACTACTACTCGGTAACCTCTGACTCTATTTTTTATTTTTCAAAACTGTTTTTGTAAATATATTTTCTACTTTGTATATACATCTTTCATACTATACATGTATTTCCTTCTTATATATATACATTCCCATATACATTCACTCTTGATTTACATATGATATACATTCTATATTCCCCCTTTTTTTACACAAATTCCAAAAATGCATAACTACAAGGTAACACCAAAATGTGAAAGGAAATCACTGTGTAACTTCAAAATTATGGACATTTACTTATCCCAATTCTCTTGTAAAACTTTTGATGTGTGCAAAGCTACATGCACCTCTGCTGATAATTACATCATGTGATCTGCAATAGAGAAATTGTTGTCATGGACTAATGTCTTTGCATGTGCAATATGATTTTGCATTGCATCCATGTTGGGAAGTATCATGCCTTATATTTCTACTAGTGTGGCCCTTATCCTAGCTTCTTACCTCAACAATTCTTCCTAGAGATCTGTCAGATATTTAAATTTTACAAAATGTATAGAACTACAACTAGGCTCAAGTGACAATTGATGTGCACTTGGCTTTTATGTCAACATCTATCTCAGATAATTTCTCCTTTATTTCTTTAGTCAAGTTAGATATATTACTCAATTTCACAAATAAGGAAACAACATTATTTACAGAAATTTCAAATGTAGCAAGAATAGTAGATAATTCTACTTGATCAATAGTTATCCTATTGGCTACCTTCTCCATAAATTTATTTTCAGATTTTCTTTCAGCCCTCTACAGAAGTTTGTCTTGTCCATCCATTTCCTCATTTACTTGTGAACAATGACAAGTTGATCCAAAATTGGTTGTTTATCATCAACCTCAATATTCAATGCATCAATGAATATGTTCTTGATGTCTACAAGCACTTGATTCTTCTTTTTCTCTTCCTCTCTGGGCTTTTTTTGTTTTGCCTTCTTTTTCCACAACTCGCCAAGGGCATCCATTTGATTAAGAGTCAATTCAAAAATATCCCAATCTGGTATTACAAAGTCCTCCTCTAGACCAATTTCTTCAATAGAGGCTTATACCTCTTTACCCTTTTCCTTATGAATAATTGGAGGAATAATTTCCTTGTCTTTCTTCAAAACTTCAGTGCTCGATTAAGGCTTAACCTCAACTATCATTGCACTCATTGTAGATGTACTCGATAAAGAAACAATAGTAGAAATAGTATCAATAATAGTCATAAGAGGAAAACTTACTGACGTTGGCTTGGAGTCTGATGCTGAGATTATTTGAGCTTTTTGTTGGGTAGATGAAGTGATGGAAACTTCATTCATCATTGCACTTGGTAGTATTGCTCCAATGGTTAGTTAGGTTCTTGGTGAAGTAGTGTTTACCTCAACTAACTTGGTAGCATCCTTCTCTAAGCTAGGTTGCACTAAGGCTTTTCTCAGAGAGAGAGGAAGGGAGTTCGTTACCTCTTCTGTTATCTTTTCAGGATCTAAGTCTTCAATACTCTGAATTTCCTGAAGATCTCCTGATGTTGCTTCTTGATCATCTTCATCCTCTGTATCATCTTCTTCTACATTATCAATAGCATCAATTTCTCCATCATTTATTTCCTCATCATCTTTCTCAACATTTACTTCATCATCGATTTGTACAACCTCCTCACTAGGCTTGTGTAGACCATAGATGTTTTTCCAAGCAATTGTGTTAGACTTCACAACTACTTCAATATCTTTTGATAGGATTAGGAATGCATTGAATCTAGGGGTCAGCTTTGTTTCATTCTCCTTCAATGATTCCTTCACTTCCTTGTCAGATAGACTTGGCATAAGTTGTCTCATAGTTTGTTCTATGATGTCGCTAACAACATTTAATGCATTCTCCCAGTGATGTATTACTCCCTTCAATAGGATATTAGGAACTTGTTTTGTCAGTTCCTCTAGGCAGTACTTCCATTTTGCAATTTTAGCCACTAGGGCTTCTTCAACTTGTTTATGCTCCGCCTTGGTCCTTGTTTCGTACTTCACAATTTCAAATTAGACATACCTCGACTATGTTGAATTCTTTTCAAAATTTTGTTCAAAGGTGAGGGTTGATATCTTGAATGATATTTGTTGATCTTCTTCTTCATCATCATCAACCAAATTCAACATATTTATGGACTTTGCAGACCTTCTAGTGAATACTGCAAGGGAGGACTTTGTGGGTTTGGTTATGATAACCTTCCCTTTCTTCTTGGGTAGTTGCTCCCTAGATTCTTCTTCCTGTGCGGATTCATCTACCTTTTCCTCTTCCTCGATGTCATCTCATTTTCCCTCTGTCAGTAGAAGAGGAGAGTTGGACTTCTTGGTTTCTTTTAGAATCTTTTTAACTTTCTTTCTTCCTCTCTTCATAACCTAAGGAAGTTTGATCTCCAGTGAGATCCTAGCCTTGGCTTCCTCATAGGTACCAAAGTATGATGTCTTAGGGTCTACTAGCTTATTCACAAGAGATTCAATTATATCCCTAGTGTCATCTGTGTTAACCTCATATTTAAGAGGCTTAACCCATGCCACTCTAGACTAGACCTTACTGCTTGGATATGCACTTTGTCACAATCCACCAAAGAACAAATATCTTGCTCATAATCTTCCACAAGTTTCTTTGGAATCCTATATCTACTCTATATTTTCTCCTTTAAAGTTTCAAAATAGACTTCCATAATGCTTTCAAAATTATCACACATCTCTATTATGAATTTATTGATTTGATATAAAATTGGTGTATCCTTCTTCCACACCACAGTTCCTTTGGAAGGAAAGAACTTTTGCACATAAAAGAATAAACAAGTCAACAAAGATCCAAACTTACATGGATTGTTCTTTTATGACCAAATTCTTTCCATGTTCTTGCTTAGTTGATTGAGTTGTAGCTTGGCAAGGTTGAAAGATAAGTTGTTCTTCACAACTTTACACACTAGGCCAACAACTTCGCATGAAACATTGTTTAGTCTACTCGAGCTATAGATCTTATGGGAAATGACATGAATGCTGAATTTGATCTCCATGTTTGTGAATTTTTTTTATCTTCATGCCTTTGTCATCCCACTCGACAAGAATCCTCTTAGCAAATTATACCTGACCTAGGATTTTGGTGGTTTTTTCTTTGTTCTGCATTGGCAACCCTGTGACTCTATGAATCATCTTCTTGGTGTTTTGAATAGGTTGATCCAACCAAAAATGCATTTCTTGAAATCAGCTGAGGATTAACCTAATCCATTTTCCTTGGAAATCCCTTGGCATATGTAGGATATGTGTTAATCCTTTCATCTCCAAATGCTTGTGCTCGAGTTTCAAGCTCCCATCCACACACAACTCATTGTATGCCTGGTACATTTCTATGGTTCCTAGCTCTTGAATAGAATGGTGATAATATGACTGAATATCATGAATTAGAATTACCTTGGGAGGAATTTGATATTGTGCTCCAATTGGGTCAAGTTCTTCAAAAATGGTCAGACTCAGCTTGAATGTCAGAGCTTTACAATCGACTCCTTGAACTAACATCTCTGAACCTTTCTTAACTTTGATGCTAGAAGATGCCATAACGCTTGATAAAACTTCAAATGTTGAAAGAACTTTGATGAAATTTCTCTTAATCACTTAAGGGCTCTAGAATTCTTTTCACTCTATTTTCTCTAAAAATTGGGGTGAAACAATAACCTTTGATTTCTCCTTTTAACAAAATTGTCTTCAAGTCACCTTTAATGCATTTTACAACAGTTGGCTCGGTGACAGGCTATCCTCCACTAGGCTAATTCTTCAACATTTGGAAGATACCTCCGACTTAGTAGGAACTTCAAACTTGGGAAAGTCTTCAACTCGATAGAGTCTTCAACTTAGCACAAACTTCGATCTCACCATCTACATCCAAGTTTGGTTAGGTCTTGCAACCCAACCATGCTCACTAAGATCTAAGACATCCTTTATCTATCATTCCAACTTGGTGATCCTTGTGCATCTAAAATATTGATATGGATCTTCTGCTTGTTTACTAGAACTGATGCGAAATAACTCCTTTTGAATCATAGTTCCAGTAATCTCCATAAATAACTAGTTTGAAATGGTTGAGTCACCCAACTAATTAAATTGGGTGTCAATATTTTCATTACTTTGATTTGCATCCTCAGAAGATTTACTTACCTATTGCTGCCTCATCTGACTTTTGATATTGTCAGTCTTTGCTTTCTTTTCATCTTCAACTCTTCCTCGATTCACATAGTTCTTAGCAAGGTGTTCACATTCTATACATTTAAAGCATCTCTTTGTAGTGTCTCTCTTCCTTGTGTGATGTTTTATGCAATTTGCTCCAATGTGCCCAAACTCACACATTAGTGACATTTGCACCATGTATTGTAATCCTAACCGAATATAGCTTTGGCAATTTGTTATGTTGGATTCCATTTCTTGGTCTGTCATTCTAAATATTTGTGCCCTTTTTTGTTGCAATTGAAACACTTTCCTTCAAACTTAAGTTTCTCTATGCATTCACTTGCTCTATGTCTTGGTTTGTTGCAACTATAACACTTTCTACTAAACTTTGATTTAGCATTGCTCCAATACTTGTTTGATGTATTTCTTATCTTTCCACAATGATTACAAGTAGGCCTTTTATTCTTTTGAGCTCCTTGTTAAGATGATTCATCTTCTTCTGTGTATCCTAATCCAGCTTTGCCTTAGTGTCTAAATTGAGTTTGTCCATTCAATTGATTCATGCTTTCATGAGATTTCATCATCCTCTCATTGGTTTGCTTCTCTATGTTGAGGTCATTCCGTAATCTTTCATTCTATGTCCTCAAGTTGATAAGCTCTTGATTTGCATCATTGATTTGATCAATCAGATCTATTTGTTGAAGAGATAGTTGTTGAATTTCATTGTCCTTTTCTTGTATTTCTTCTTTGGCTTTGTCCTTTTGTTCCATGACTTCACACATTCTGATTGATTGAATTTCTTGTTCTCCTTTCAACTTTTTGACTTCTTCATGAAGAGTAAGATTCTTTTCAAGTAAATCTATGATTGTTGCATCAGCTTCATCCAAACTTCTTTCTTAAAAAACATCTTCAATTCTTTCTTCAATGTAGAGATTATCATTCATCTGTGCTGCAAGATCTTTTCTTCTTTTTTAGGGATTCAGAGAGTTGCTCCATTTTATTGAATTGATCCATGGCCAATTGCATATCTAACTTTTCATTTTCAATAGCTTTCTCCAGTCTATAGACTTCCATTGTCTCTAATATTTTATCAAGCTTTAAACTCTTGATGTGAGAACCAATAGCTCTGATACAAATTGTTGGAAATGTAGTATAGACTGGGTGATTGGGGGGGTAAATTAGGAACCAATAAAACTTATACTTTAATTCACCGATTAAGTATTCACCATATAATCTAATCTAATTGCATGCATGAAATACTAAAAGCAATAAAACATTCATAACACTTGACATGATATTGGTAACCCATAAACCTTCCAAATAGAAAGTAAAACTAGGGTGGGGATGATACCCACAAACTTTATTACTATAGTATAAAGTTAACTTGTTAAAGCTTACAATTGATCACTTCTAATGATTCGCCTTGTTAGGATCGATAAGGACTATTAGGTCCACCTTGTGAAAGGATTTACAACATACAATAAATTATGCACTCTGTTAGGAGATTTGGAAAAGACCGTTAAGTCCACCTGGTTAAAGGATTGGGCTGATGCACCTATTAGGCTAAATCAGTGTATGATCTCTGATCTGCAACTCAATTTTTTGAATCAGATTCCTTTGAAATATAATGATCACCTGCTTGTGATAGATAAGACTCTTCTTTTCCTTATACTGCTTGTAGCCTTCCTAATTCACACTTATATTACTTACTTGATTCACTTCCATGTTACAACTATCTCATTGGATATGAAAAGATATATTACATATAATACCAATCCAATTAAATTACCTTCTAGAGTCGGCTACAATACAAAATTCAAACAATTTTCACAAAGTCAGCTCATTGATATTACTCGGGTTCTGAAGACCACTCTGGTGATGTTCTAACACATGGAAACACTTGTTAACACTCAGAAACTCTGGCACTCAATTGATGTAGATTCTTGGTCCATACTGATCACTTGGGGTAATAGGAACTCGATCAATAGTGGATGACTCTGCAAACACTGAAGAACTCGGTAGACTTGGTTGACATTGAAATGCTCGATCAACACTACCTTTAATCACTTCATTAACACTGACGGCTTGGTAGGCACCATAGAGCTCAATTAACACTATATTTTGTCTTAGATGCTTGATAGACATTATGAAGCTTGGTATGAACTGCAATCATACTTATTGCCTTGATAGCAATTGAAACACCTGGTTTGCATTACTAGCAATATGATAAGCTCGATAGCAATTGTAACCAACTAAATAAGTGTTAAGTCACTGATGGACAAATGGTTTGACCATAATGTCAAAAATAACATGGAACAATGGGTAAACCTTATCTAATATTTTTAGGGGTAGCTGATAATTAATCTCAAGCTTGTAAAAATAAGTTAACTTTGACTATTTAACACTTTTAGTTGAGGAATAAATCCTTAGTGTGTAATGTTTAATCCGTCTGCTAGTGGAAAAAATTATAAGAATAACTAACTTATTTTCTGCCCAACAAGTGGCCTAGTATATATGCCAAGACATTTATCAAAGGAGAGAAGGAATCTTTGTTTTAATATGGAGCACATGGTATTGAATAAAGATCATGAAGGATTCAAAATTAGTGTTCACCAAGTGGTAAGTACTCATGATAGAAAGAAGAAAATAAAAGAGACCACCATTGGATATAAAATAAGGGATCAAAGACATAAATTAAGGTAATCAACCAGTGCTAAAAATTGGCATACTTCACCTCTAATGATAAAGGAGTGTAAGTGTTCAAACAACATGATCCCACATACACACTATTGTAAAGGTCAAAGGTGTTGAGCATTGAAAAGGATTGAATTAATGGAAGACATTATTGGGTGGATTGTACACACAACACAGGTACAAAAGGACCCATCGCTTATTAAGAAGGGATTTAATGTTGCAGATTCAATATAATGGGATCCCATCATGGGAATATGAAAATGTAAGTTCAAGTATGATTATAATAATTATTAAATTTTGATTAGATTTATAAATTGGATCTCTATAATATATTATCTTAGGATATTACATAATTTTATAGTTAGAGCCTCACTTTGTGATAACACTTCTTAAATTATATGTGTGTTCCAAAGGAGGGTTCTTATGCCCCTTAAATATATGACACAAAAATGTGAACCAATTCATTACCCAAGTGACATGTTTAATCGAGCATCCCATGGTTTTGAAAACAAGATTAATATTTCTCATTAAACAAAGCTGGTAGTAGATAAATATATCAATGACAAGGCAAGAACAACAATAAAAAGGTAATAAAAACATACATGAGCGGTGCACAAGAAAATAACTTGCCACAATAAAATGACTTGACAATGGATTTAATTTGACTCAAACATAGATGATGACATGGACTTCTACATTGGTCAAGGTAAGTATGAGTGTTTAAAACAATGCCCAAGCCATAATCAATATAATACTTCATACTATCATTGGCCAATGACATAGTACAATTGATAAAGGGGTGGGTCTGAGATTTATCAAATAGTAACACACACATTGATATGAATTGATTATTCATAGTTATACTATATTAATTATATTGAAATGTCATCTAATATAAGTTACAAACACTGGCACTCCCTCTTAGCTAGGGAGGATGGTCACGAACTAATAGTCTACTTAATGTCAACTCATTTGACATTCAATATGTGCCTTTGAGTAATGGCCTTTCGAATGTTGAGTTACAAGATATTCACCAGGTACCATGAGTAACGGCCTCCAGAATGTCAACTCATTTGACAATCACCAAGTACTTTGTGTAATGGACTCACGAACATCAATTTACATAACATTCACCATGTACTCAAAAATGTTCATAAGGCATGTACACGCACATTCTCATAATGCTTACCATGTAAACATCCACCATGCAAAGTATGATCTATCATGATCTACATAGACATCGTAAGATATCCACCATAATATAAAAATTAAGTTATTGTAAGATTTCAATAACTTCTGCAAATACAAGTGATAATAATTCAGAAGTCATCACTTCCTCATGATGTACACAAGGCCCATATGAAATAACTTCTATTAATGAGTAATTCATTTGTACAATAATAAAATATCCTGAGACTCTTCTTAGTAATTACAACATACCAATTTTACCTTGAAAGTGATCCACTTTTTTCTAGAGGCTTTGGTCTAGACGATAAGGAACTCCCTCTTAATTTGAAATTTCACATATTTTAGTTTTGAAGCTCCTTACAATAGATCTTTCTCTGAAGCCAGGCTTGAATTATTAACTTTAGTGAAGGAAGCTTGATGTTCAAGTTTTTCAAGACTAGTGTGATCATATTTGTCACATCGAAAACTTTAAACATTAGAAAGATCTTTATGTTTCTTGAATGGATGTTTATCATTCTTCCCCTTTTCCTTTTTTAAGTTTTTGGTGAGAGCTTGAATGTATTCATCTATGGACTCCATGTTGATTCCTCTATGTTTTTTAGTACACTCTTCTTGAATGCGGTCAACTTTTAGTTGATCGAATTCGGGACTAGCACCTATTCCTTATCTAAAGTTTTCCCATGAAAAGGCAGCCCATTTAATGATACCATAATTAACTCTTTGTTGTTATAGTTGTGACCAATTGTTAATAGTTTCTTTCTTAACTCTATTGTCCTCATAATGTATGAGGTTGTGATCTCTCCTTTCTTCATCATTATATTATTGAGTTGATTTTTTAGAGTGAGAATCCTGCTAGTGTTGTTGATCTTGAACATGTGTTTTAGAGCTTTGAACATACCATACACAGACTCTAATTTTGTGATAGTAGGTAGTAGATGATCTTTTACTCCATCGGTGTTTTCAGTTTCGCATTCATTAGTCTTCTTATTTTTAGGAGGATTTTCCACAATCGTTGTTAACTTATGTTTTCTTTGTGTCATCATTATATGCAATTTCCAAGCTGCAAAATTCGAAGCACCTTCCAATCTATCTTCAATCCTCATTCAGCTTATCATTTTGATAAATAGGGTTTAAGAATGTTTGAATGCACTGAATAAATAAATCTAATGTTAAATTTGATTAGATTTCTAATTTTGATCTCTATAATATATTACCTTAGGATAATATATAATTTTATAGATAGAACGTCACTTTCTAATAACACTTCTTAAATTATATGTGTGTTCCAAAGGAAGGTTCTTACCCCCTTAAAAATATGCCAAAAAAATGTGAGCCAATGTGCTACCCAAGCGACATGTCTAGTCAAGCATCCCATCAATTTGAAAACAAGATTAATATTGCACGTTAAAAAAAATTGGTAACGGATAAATATGTTGATGACAAGGAAAGAACAATAATAATAAGGTAATAAAAACATAAAAGAGTGGTGCCAAAAATAACTTGCCACAATCACGTGACTTGATAATGCATTTAATCTGACTCAAACACAGATGATTACATGGACTTCTACATTGGTCAAGGTAAGTATGAGTGTTTAAAACAATGCCCGAATGATAATCAATATAGTACTTCATTCTATCATTGGCCAAACACATAGTATGATCAATAAAGGGGTGTATCTGAGATTTATAAAATAGTAACACACACATTGATATGAATTAATTATTAATAGTTATATTATATCAATTATATTGAAATGTCATCCGATATAAGCTACAAACATTAACACTTATTTATAAAGGATTATATAATTTCTTTTTTATTATTTAAAATATGAAATGAAGATTTATTTTTAGTTTATATTTATTTGGAAGAAATATATATTTGTGATTAGATTAATATTATTTGTTTCTTGATTCATAAATCAAATGATAATAACATTGGGTATGTTGGAAGAACTGTTGTTTTTTGTTAGAGTAATAAGATATTGCCTTATTAATTATATCATTTTGATTTAGTTATTAATTCACTTATTGTCTCTAGTTTACTTAAGCTAAACTTTAGGCATATAACAATTAATTCGTTTATTAATTATTATCATGTAACCTAGCTTTTACCCTATTAGAGTTTTGATCTCCTTTTATAAGGATTAATCTCTTTGTAATTTTATTAATTCACTTTTGATAATAGCAATCTCTCTTTTTGCTCATCTAAAATGTCTCATCTATGGATATGGCAATTCCTACCTCTATAGTTTTTTGCTTCTCTTTCTGTGATAGGTGTTTGCATGCAAGTGATTCTTGGGAGTTGTGGGGTTGATATTTTATCAACTTCAACATGGTATGAAAACTCCATATCTTCATGCCCCTATTTAGTTTATGAGAGATTTTTTTGGCATTCAAATTTGTGCATTTTTTTATTTCAGAGGGTTTTAGTTTTAGAGTTATTTTGTATTGGATTTGGAGGGTCATTTTTCGATGCATTTTGAGCCCAAACGGACTCACCGTTGGATTCATAGCACCCAAAAACCCCTACTTCCATATAAAATTTGTCTAATTTGGACACAGTTGAAATTTAAGGAAAAATATTGCTCCTAGGTTTGGGCACGCTTCATGAGGTGATGATTTAACTTTTATTTAAAAAATAAAACAAAAAACAAAAAAAGGAAGAAAGCCTTTTTACAAAAAAAAGAAACACATTTTTTTCCCAAAAAAAATAAAAGTTTCAAAAAGCACTTACATGCTTTATTTTATTTTATTTTTGTAAAATCATGTGATGCTTGCATCATTAAAGGATGCATATGTTAGCAAGGTACTAACACATGTCAGTCCAAGTACTGACGCAGCAAGTCTAACAGTCATAGGTGTGATGTCAGCAATTTTGGAGCTAAAATTTGATGGCCTTCAAAATGTCTCTTCTTTTATTTGTTTTGTCCTAAAAAGCTATTTGTGGTTTTTTGGTCATATCTTTGTCATATAGAGGTATTTTTTGATGAATCTTATATCATAGGAAAGCTCTTTCTGATCCCATCATTACGGTGTAGGTTATTTGGAGTTTTGATGCTATTTTGTTTTCTATTTATGAAGTCAAAGCAAAAATTTCTATTTTGCACTCTGAGAAACATATCTTGAGCATCTGATCTCTGATTTGGGAATTCTTTATATCATTGAAAAGGTTTTTCCAACATATTTTCATTGATGCTAGTTTTTTTTCTAGATTCCACTCCAGGCACATTCTATCCAATCTTTTGCATTTTTTATTTTGGTGGATAACCTAGTTGTTTCAAGTCTGGGGATCGATTTCTTTGCTTCAGATGATTTGTCGTGACTTTTACTATCTAGTGTATTAGTCTTATGTCTCTTCTAGTCTATTTAGACATCATTTGTATGCATTCTTGCAAACGCACTAAGATAAAGTGTCATACTGCATCTATATTTTCGTTTCAGCTATTTTGCCTTCTTTTGCCTTCTGATTCAAGCAGTGTCAATTAAGGACACCCATGCAGATTATTGTATTCTTGAAATTCATTATGTCTTGTGCCTTATTGTACATGCACTACTCTAATAAAGTGTCATGGGGGGTTGATGTTTTACCTTTGTTTTCCATCTTCCTTTGTCCAATGAGTGTCCCTTCTATGACATTAGCCTCATGACATGTCTGAGATTGATCACCTCAATACACACATATGTACTCTTTTGTACATCTGGATCATGGTTTCTTGACATACAGTTCTTTTTGGCCCACTTTTTTAGTTGCTTGTCACCTCACCCTTGTCCGCATTAGGGAGGGTTCTTATGTTGTTTCTCATGCTTCCTTAGTTCAATTGATTAGCTCTTCATGCTTTGGTGTTTCATTTCATTTGTATCTTTGAGTTCAGTTGTTTTCCTTTGTGTGCCTCCTGATTTAATGCAGATTATAGTGTTCTCTACCTAGTCAAGTTCTATTTCAGTGGAGGTTCTTCAGATTAGCAGATACTTTTCGACAGAGCTTTGCAGCTTCTACATGCTTTAGTGATGTTCTTCATGATCATCTTTTGTTCCTATCTTCTACAACATTCTTTTCATCTCTTTTTGTAGTAGGGTTTTTCCCATGTGATTTTCTGTATTTTTCTCCTCTTTATAGAGATTTGGTTGTACTTGGGTACCTCATCAGGTCTTGTTGTCAAGACCCAATTTCCTTTCAGCAATAGATTCTAGGTTTTTAGCTACTCCCTAAGTTTATCTTAAGGGGGGGTATTAGAGTAATAAGATATTGCCTTATTAATTAAA
The DNA here is from genome assembly GCA_028749045.1 of Cupressus sempervirens. Lineage (NCBI taxonomy): Eukaryota > Viridiplantae > Streptophyta > Pinopsida > Cupressales > Cupressaceae > Cupressus > Cupressus sempervirens. The sequence goes on along the minus strand of CM053784.1, from coordinate 611,372,831 downwards.
TCATTTTGATTTAATTATTAAATCACTTATTATCTCTAGTTTACTTAAGCTAAACTTTAGGCATATAATAATTAATTCTTTTATTAATTATTATCATGCAACCTAGCTTTTACCCTATTAGGGTTTTGATCTCCTTTTATAAGGATTGATCTCTTTGTAATTTTATTAATTCACTTTTGATAATAGCAATCTCTCTTTTTGCTCATCAAGAATGTCTCATCTATGAATCTGACAATTCCTGCCTCCATAGCTTTTTGCTTCTCTTTCTATGATAGGTGTTTGCATGCAGGTGATTCTTGGGAGTTGTGGGGTTGATCTTTCACCAACTTCAACATTTTTTACCCACCCATAAATGTAGACTTTAAGAAGCCTATGACAAAATACTGCATCTTATCTTAAGCTAATAAAGAAGCATCAAAAGGATATATTGGATAGTAAATATAGGTCTATAAGACCTCTTATATTGGTATGTAGTGGATAGGGAGTGTGCATAGGGGGAGGAGTAAATTGCTCACTTGGGGGCAAGAGAATCCCAAGTAGATCATGTCAAGACTCGAGTAGTAGTAAATCTACCATCCAATAGAGAACTAAGCACATATCGAGTGGGTAGTGAGTGTGCACAAGGGGAGGAGTAAATTGGTCATGTTGGGGCAAGAGAATCCCAATATGGATAAAGATTTGAGTGGAACCCAAGCTAAGCATGTCCAAACTCAAGCAATAGTAAATCTACCATCTACAACAGAATTAAACATGTACCTAGTGGGTAGGGAGTGTGTACTGAAGGAGGAGTAAATTGGTTGTACTAGGGCAAGAGAATCTCAATATGCATAAAGATTTGAGGAGGCCCTAAGATGAGAGTGTCCAAAATCAAGTAGCGGTAAATCTACCATCCATTGGGGAATTAGACACCCTATTTTAGTACTAGCTAAAGGAAAGTTTTTAAAATTCACATCTTCAAGATTTTTTTTTATTTTTGGATAGGGGAAAAGAGCACAACATTCACGACTAAATTCAGTAAAATGTCTCCTTAACCTTTTCTTATTTCAAATTGTGAAGAAACTGGAATCTGACAAAGTTTTTATCATGTATACACTTGTCTATGTCATGTCTTCACACATTAGTGTGTTTCTTTCATGTCTTATATGTCTTCATGCATTGGTGTGTCTACATTGTGTTTGCATTGTGTATTCATGGATTTATGTGTCTACTTTGTGTATGCCTAGTATTTTCAATCATATACTCTTATATAGGCCATCATAATTAACACCACATACTTTTGTAAGTGTTTAACACAGGTAGGTACAATAATGAACAAAATCGTAACCAAAGCCTCTCACAACAATTGCTTGAGGACAAGCAAATTTGAGAGGGTTGGACTTGTCATGAGCCCTAATTAGTGTGTACAATCAAAATATATTTAAATGTACACACACTATCTAAATATCTTATTGAAATAGTTAATTAATAAATATGATATTTATCATGGTAATCTTATTGTTAATCTATAAATATTAAATAATATATTATTATCAAACTAATTATATTATAACAAGATATAATATAAATCATATTAAATTTATTTTAAATTAATAAATTACTAAAATATTAAATGAGATATATAATTTTTATTATATTCTATTAGATATTAATATATTAGAAAAAATAAAATAACATTCTTATATAAGATGTATTTTGAAACCAAAAGAAACAACTTTTCAAAATCTAATATACATAATTTTAAATGAAGGAGAACAATGGGATTAGGAAGGTTTTTTCTTTTTTTAAAAAGAAGCAATGGAGAAAGTGTGGTTCATTACATAAACCATTGACATCTTTGTGCTATCTTCAGTTGTGTTCCATGCTTGAGGTGAAGGAAGTAGTCATTAGGGTGTCTCAATGAGACCATCCTTCCTACATATTCTTTTCTCATCATTCTTTCCATCTCTTTTTGGAGTAGATTTTTTCCAATGTGGTTTTCTCTATTTCTCTTCTTTACAGAGATTTGGTTGCGATCGGGTACCTCATCCGGCCATGCTTCTAGGACTGAATTTTCTTTTAGCATTTTAGTTTCCTTATTTTCTTGCATTCTTTGTAGCTGCATTGTTGCTTATCTTAAGGTGGGTGTTAGAATCAAGTATTAACTTAATTATTAATTTATCATTAACTTACCTTTACTTCACTCTTAAGATATCACTATATGCATTATTGATATATAATAAATATATTAATTATTAAATGATTGATGTTTAGGGTTTCTTATTTTAGGTTACTCAATCTCCTATATTAAGATGGATCATTATCTATTTGATTCATGTGTTTAATCTAATAATATAATATTTCATGTTTTTTAGAGCTCAAACCCTTCCTTTGTTATTTCATTCTTCTTGGTGACAAGTTGTCTTTGGATAGACATGATATTGGCTTCTTGGATTGAAAACTTCTACACCTTGCTCCATTTTGTATCTTCTACTCATTCTCAAAAACTTGTTTGAAGGATCAATGCCTAGGGTCCCTCGAGGTTGTGGTTTACAAAGAAATGTTTGAATGCCCATTGTCAAGAAAGTTTGATCTCATAAAAATAGAGAAATAAATGTGAGTAAAGGTAGGAGTAAATGTTGAGAGGAGGATGACCTCCCATGTGCGGGGTTGGCCTCACTAGGAATGTGGCTTGGGTCAAGTTGCAGAGCCCAAGTCATTCATTTTTCCTCAATTATAACTTTATTAATAGTTAGATGGATATTTTTAACTACGACTCGCTACAATATTTGACAGCATATCTATAAGTATGATTTGGTTATGCCTTGTTTTCTCTAAAATTCTAAATCATATTTAGGGTTTAACTATTCATTATTGAAGTTGATAATTAACCCCACAACTCCCAAAAATCATTGTCAAATATGAGGATAAATGGGGTCTTAGGATAAAGGGGTGTGATTGATGTTATACAACCTTGACAAAGATTTGATCTAAATAGGAATTTGATATTAAGATTAATATGTAAATGAATTGGATTTATTGATAAATACAGTGAATGCTCATAAAAGCATAATAGTAAATCCTAGATAGAGGACTAAATTAGAGATTGACAAATGTCTCAATCATATTGAAATAACTTGGCCTACAATTAGTTTAATCTATATATAGATATGCACTCTTAAGTTCAACTTAATTATGTAGAGTAATAAGGATCTAATTAGATAATTATCCCAATAAATCTAATGCATCCTTAATATTAACTAAGGTTGAAACTAAAAACCTAAATGTAAATGCAAAGATGAATAGATATATCATGACAAAAGTCCTAATTAGGTGACCATATATAAACTAATGCAATCTCTTGCACCTAGGAAAAGGGAGAAAACTACATAGGAAAAGTATACTCTCCAAAAGAGAATGAAATAATTGCACAAATGAGAGAAGGATAGTGCTTAATGTGACCCTCCCAAGAACTACTTATATCAGACAAGTATAATAAATGTTCCCCCACAAAAGAGATTTTTTTATAGGAATCATCTTGTTGAAGTAGCTTTTGTCCCAATTATGAATACCTAAAGACATCAAGATTCATTGCCCATAAATAATATTTCTCCACATATGAAGAAATAAATCCATTGGAGATTAGAAAATCCATTCACATAAGTCATAAGAATAAAAATTCTACATCCAAATAGAGTGCCTCAAAAAACTACTCAATTGTTGCTATGTCCATGAAGGATGACGATGACACAAACCAATAAAGTGCATGCTTAATCAATTTATAACAATCCAAAACTATGCACAAATTGTTGTAGAACAAGCTCCATAGGAAATGGTGATGAGTTAACAATGATGATGTGGTTGTCAAAAAATAAGAGATAAATGTCCTCAAAATTATCCTCTAGATCCATAATTTGAAATTTTCCAAACAAGAATAATATGTTTGCAAAATATGAATCTTGAGTAGCTATATTTGGAAGAAATTAAAATGATGATCAAACAACAATAATATGGCTCTTCTTTCCCAACTCTCACTCTATTTTTGGGACATGTATTGCATTGAGGCCATTGAAAACTCTGTAATTCATTTCCTGAAGGTCGATGAAGCTATATGAACATAATGGATCACTCCAATTTCACCCACATCTTAGTTGATATGAATGTCTCAAAACCACTTTTGGAGGATGTAGTGCTCATGGTTTGGGATAGGCCTTAGATTCAAGTATTGGATTATAAGGGCCTCCCCTTCCATTGTGAGCGCTACTTCTCCACTAGGCATATGGATACAAACTGCTCACTTTCATATTGAAAAGGTGATGCTAATTAGTGGAAGGATGAAAATGAGGATCATTTGACCATTTGTGCTTTTGATTCTCTTTCCAATTCTTCCTTTGAGTACCTCTCATAGGATATTGATGAAGATGAAACCCCTAATCAAAAATTAAATGATGTCCTTGTTGATATGAGGGTCACTCTTTCATTGTTAATCTAGGTATTGTTCTAGTTGCTACTTTAGGTGTTTCCCTTGCTACAACAAATGAAACCCCCTCTAGCCATGTGATCCATTCTCCTCCTCCTTTTACTCGTTTTTTCCTCCAAGATTATGTCAATTGCCCATCTTATTCAATACTCTAGTCATTGCATTGACAATTTCCCTAGTGGAGTTCCTTTTGTCAAGGATCCTAAGAATATAATTGCTTTGACAGTTGTCTAACGACATAGGAATAACTATTCTTCAAACTCTCACTCATCGCTTGTGGTGTGATCGTGGAATGTTCTTTGAAGGACTCCTAGCATTTGTGCTATGTGTTCTATCTTTTTAGTCACCATTTGTTGTGTCATTTGTGTTGTTGATGGCTTGCAATTTCACCTTCAAGCTCATTGTATAATGGTCTTCCCCTTTGTTAGATCACTCTATTTATCAAAAGCTATGAATATAGTAAGTGATAAGTTTAATAATACTTAAACTAGTTATAAAAGCCATTAAAGAAACCTTATAAAATTTTGAATTGCCCATTAAATGCACACACTATTTTACAACTATAATGAAAAGAAATAGCACGACAAGTGAGTAAATCTAGGACTAAAGGTAGTTTATAGCCAATAATTTATTGGTAAACCTCAATAAAATAATTAATAATGCTATTTTTATTAATTGATTTCACTGCAAAATATTGAAATGTGTACAAGGCACATGAAATGTGTGATAAAATTTTTTATGAAATCATCAGTCTTGCACATGGTTCTCAAATTTGTTTGACAAAATGCCTAATATAAAAGAGATAATTTGCCTTTAATCCATGTCCTTTCATTCATTTCATAGCTAAAAATAATACAAAACTAGTCTTGAAATATAAAATGGTACTAAAGGACCATAACCCTATTGGAGATTATCATAAATATAGTTTTAGTCATGAAGAAGCTAGATAACTATTAGTCCACCATCATGAAATGAAGTCAATGTTGGAGTATAGGCTTCATTGCTAGTGATCTAAAACATGTAAAATAACCTTCATGGGATAGAGAAATATTTCACCACATAATGGATTGTGTTGAGATGCTTGTACAATATACATAAGCTTGCTTATATAGACAAGACGGTACCTAGTGACCCCACAATAATGGGTTACTTTTTCAGACATGATTTTTGCTGAAAAGACACATTTTAAAGAAAAATATGATGATTTGATCCTTGAAAGTTCTCATTTGAAGGTTAATTAAAAATGGTTAGATCAAAGCCTCTCATATCAAAAAATATTTGATATAACCTCTCTACTCCTCAATCACACCTGCAATGGAGTCTTCTTCGCACCTATTAAAATGGTGATGAAAAATCACTTTATCTTTTAGATGATCAAATGAATTCATAAGAAAAATCAATGTATTTAGTATGGTGCTACTCAAAGAACTTGTTTCCAATGATTGTAATGTCAATATAAATTAATTTTTATTATAACTTCATATTTTTTGTTTTGCTAAACATAGATATGTCACCATATATCAACCTTTGTGCTTGAAGCCTATGGAAAAAATAGTAAACAAGAGAAAATCAATTCAAAAATATGTGTTCACTAGGCATTGAAGTCCTCTTTCTATCAAAATAAATAAATTTGAAATTGGACAAATACAAAAGTCACAAGTTACAAAATGAATGTATGTTAAAATTAAGGTTATGTCAACTTCCAATAACATGCCCTATCCTTCATGAAGGATGTCTAGATGACCTAACTTCTACTAGAAACACATCTCCCCTTAGGAAGAAACAAATTTGTTAAATGATGAAGAAATCTTGCTTTGTCTAACTAAAAGGAGGAAGGAAGGCTCCAAATAGGAATCACCAAAAAATGATAAGGAAATTCCAAGCTCAAGTAATCGTCCACATACTCATGATCAAACTTAACCAAGGAATGTAACAAAGCAAATGAATGAGGAAACTCATCAATATCAATCTCGAAGAACAATGCAGATGTGTCAATATTTTTGCTCAAAATATCATTAAATAAGAGAGAAATCCCCTCAAATATATCTCTTAAATTTGCAAGACGAGACTCCATAAATAAGTCTTAAATTCCTACCAAATACTCATCACGCATAGAAAAATCTAGAACATTAGGATCAACTTGATAAATAGAAGCAATCTCCAACTATGAAGAAGAACAACGTGATGGAGGAGGGAGGTCAACACTAGTCTCAAGAAATTCAAACTTTGAATGACGAGAGTTCTTATAAACATGATTTACCTTTGTGGTAGGGTATGAACATCATCCAAAGCAACAACATTATCAAGCACAAAAATGAGAGGGAAAGAATCAAGATACATGCTCCACCATGCACATGTAGCAATGATCTCCCTAGTCTCCACATATCTAATGCAAGCATGACCATGAGTGAACTTCACAATCTTATCTTATGCACCATAGAAAATTTGATAAACTAAAAGGAGGTTGGTGGTCAAGGAGGGTACAGAAAAATATCATTAAATGATATTTCACCCATATCAATAGAACTTGTTCCCACTAACCTTGTTCTATGCATTGTTTCCTATCAAAATGTTAGGCAAGTTTCAAGGCCCAAAAGTAGAAAATATGTCTATTAGCAATATAATAAATCTTGTATTGTGATACAATCTTCTTGTTATTCTCTTGTGGAAGTTTTTTTTTTTCATTGATTGTGGGGGTGTTGTAGAGTTACCCAATGCTTTAACCATCAATAGATTCCTATATAGATACTCACAAGAAGTTAGATTTGATAACCATCCCTAAAAACATGGATGACAAGAGATGTAATACTAAATATTAATTATATCCATGATAGGCATCCACCTCTGAGAGTATATTCTTGTACCTACTAATTGAATTCTAATCAATTAAATCTTCCCTATGAGAGAGTTACCAAAAAATTTATCCATGTGATTGTTTCTCAAAGTTTCTCATTAGTGTGGATATTTTGGAACAAAACTCAAAAGATGCATCTTTGTCGTCAGATGAGACGCTTAATTATGGAACTTCCTCTAATTTGATCTCTATTTGATTTTGGATTTTCTTTTTCAGAAAATTTGGCCTTGAAAAGTTGATTTGGAAGGGACAATTCTAGCATCAAGATGGGGACACTTGAGCATTTTTTAGAGATTTCATCATCCCTTAAGACTAAGGAGACTTATTAATACACCTTTGGTTTTGTTTGTTTCCCTCTTATGAGGATTGGAAGGTCTATTGATTCTATATTTATGATAGATGTAGTCCTTCGAGGGTATTAACATGTCCTCCATTCATCATTGTTAAATGTTTTTTATTTGGGAGGATTTTGTCCCTCTAGATTTACTCATTTTCTTTGTTTGTGAGAACTTGCATTTGTACATGGGTACCTAATGTGGCCTAATAGGTGGGAACCTGTTAGAGTGGGGTTTTCGTTGCACCAAAAGACTAATTTGTTAATTCCCAATACAACCACTTAACTTATAGTACACAGGAGGCGGTTAAGCCCTTATCACAAATCCCAAGTGGAGCGTTGAACAAATTTTCAGTCTCCACCTTAGCATTACCTTAGGGTTTGTCGTTACACCAAAAGACTGATTTGTTAATGCTCGATACAACCACTTAACTTATAGTACACATGAGGTAGTTAAGCCCTCGTCACGAATCTCGAGGGGAGTTTTGAACAAATTTCCAACAATCTCCCCCTTAGCGTTACCCAAGGGTTTGAGGATTCAAACCCATGACCAAGCTTTGATACCACTTGTTAGTGTGGGGTTGTCATTGCACGAAAAGACCAATATGTCAATGCCCAATACAACCACTTAACTTATAGTACAGAGGAGGTGGTTAAGCCTTTATCAGAAATCCTAAGGGGAGCGCTGAACAAATTTCCAACAAAACCATCATTGCATTTTTGCATCCTTTGCATTTTTTCACAGTTCTCCCTAATTTGCACTTAAGAGAAGATGTTGGTGTGAGTAGCATTATTCCCTATCTATTTTCTCCCTTTTAGGCGTGAACATGGTACATTAGCAAGCTAGTTCCTAGTTAAGACATTTTCACATATGCTCACATGTTAAGTTTACTTAGTTGGATAGGAATTTTCATGGAAGGTATTAGGTGTCATGTGATCTTATCATATCATTTGTTGTCATGTGACATAGGATTAAGACACTTGCCAATGTCCTAGTTAGTAGAATTGCTCAACCTTGCCTATATAAGCAAGGCATCATATGTTTGAATATTTTCAAACTTTTTTATTGATTTATGCTTATGTTTCATTGTTTTCCAACAATTGATCATGAGCGATTAAAAGTGGAGACATACATTATGTTGAGAAAAAAATTCAAGACAAATAAACTTGTAAAAGCTAAGTATTTACCACCTTAATAAATAATAAGGAAACTCAAGGACATGTAGATGACCCTATTTGATGCATAAGTGTTTCTAGGACATTGTAGGAATGGTGGGATGAGTTAAGGACATCCCTAAGCAATCTAAAAAAAAATTGAAATTCATCAAAAATGTTGTACAAACTCAAGGGTGTGTATGGACTATAGAGGAAATGGCCAATTGTCCCCCTTTCCTCCAATAACATTATAAAACAAAAATGTTAAATCATTCAAAAAGTATAATGGTTTATTCATTTTGTATAGGGAACCACACCCAAGTCTTCCTAAATAATAATGAAATAATGTATTTTCAATGCATGAAAGTTGATTAGTTTGTACAAAAATTAAAGTTTATAACAAGATTTAAAGGATAAACATATTTTTTAGTAGCATATGAAGGGGAAGTTGTAAGAGGTTGAATACAAGGTGTATTTGGCAGTGAACATGTTTAATTTGGTGTATCATTTTATTTATTTAACCTCACCCAACATAGGAACCTCATTGATTCCCTCCCACTCAAAAGAGGGTCGTTAAGTAGAATCGTTGCTTGCTTCCCACAAAGAGCAAAGCATAAAATAAGATATGTTTGATCCTTTTATTTTTCAGTTTAACTTTTCGTTGAATTTTTTTTTTTAAATGATTAGCAATAAGAATGATAATAGTTACAATTAAATGGAAGAAACTCAAATAAGTATAGGTGTTGTGGTGGATGTGGGCAGCCACCAAATCAATTTGAGTTTCCTTCAATTTTCTTTAAGTGTATGCATGAGGCCCTTTTAACATAAAGAGCCTCCTTTCCAACTTGTTATAGCCCTCAATACTAAAGGTAAAAATGTACAAGGGAGTGAGGTCAAATCATGTCACATTTACAAAAAAGGGATTTAAAGGGATGTATATAAGGATGTCATCTCATTTCTTGGGTGTCTCAAGTTTACGAGAATAATAAAGTATAGGCTCATAGATTCCACATGGAAGCAAAAATGAGGTATCAAGGTGTGACAATGTCGACACATTCTTTTGTAATTAGAAAATCATCAATGCCTATTACATTTATGGTTGGTGGTTGTACAAGGGTTATTGCTACAGGAGAAAAGAGAAACATTAGTCATTGTGAGAAGGACGAGACAATTGCAATATGTTTAATGTGCAAGTGCAAAATGCAATAGAGTTTTCTATTTCCAAATTCTTTTTCCACTATCACTACATTTCATGTAGACCATTCATTTTATTTCAAACAAATGATGGTCCTTCTTGTAACCCTAGTGATCATTAACTATGCACCACCCTTAGACAAAATATTTGAAGGTTGATTTTTTTAATGGAGTATATGAAACATACATGGATCAAACAAGATGTTTTATTAATGAGGGATGGGTAGACCATATTAGATGACCACTCGTCCATATCATAGTCACATGTCCAACTAGCTCTTATTTGCACAAAGTCATGGATTGTATAGGGAAGTGTAAGCATGCACACTTCCAGTTGGCATTTTGAGATACATCATGGAGGAGGTTGAGACCTCAAATATTTTACAATTGGTAACTAATTCAAGATGTGTTTATAAATTACTTGAAGTTATAGTGGAGGTTTCTTTCAAACACACCTTTTGGTCCCAAATGTATTGAAAGACATTAGACAAACAAATTGGGCGAAGCAAGTGGTTGCAGAAGCTAGACATATTCAAATCTTTATTTGCAACCACTACACTTTTCAGGATGTTTCAAATGAGAAGTTTTCAAACCTATTGAGAAAAGACATATATCAACTATTTCATTTAGTTTAAGTATGATCAAGGCACGTGGCTTCTAAAATTGTTGATTGTGAATCTAAAGTGGAGTAGATGCCTTGACTCAAGCTCTATCAAAGGAAAAGTCATCAAACAAAAGATTCATGATGATAATTTGTGGCACTTTGTGAGGAAGCACATTGCTAATTTTATTGAATATTTAATATTGCATTTTTTCATTAGTAGTGGGTCGAAGCCTAGATTAATTGTTATTATTATTTGTTGTAATTAATTATTATTATATTTTAAGCTCGAGTGGATTTCAACCCAAGACCTCCCACGAAAGAGGCTAACAAGTTATCATTGTGTTGTAGGCCCTTGCCTATTTATTGTTGCATTTGTTGATTTTCGTATTTTAATTTTATTGTTTAATGTTTCAACTTTCAAAGTTTCCAATATGACCAACAATTTATCTTTCATCTAACCTATTGTAGATGTCATTAGATTTGTTAAAACACGATATCTTATTCTTGGGGAGATATATGAGATATTTAATAACATATTCAAAAGATAAAGAAATTAATTTTGGCTAAGGGTCCTACTTTGGAATTATATGAGCAACATATTGAGCACATATGGAAACCTTTACTCTAAATCCTAAATGATATGCACCAAATGATCGAAGATTGCCTCCTTGTGAAGGTAAAAGAAGGGATAATGAAGGGCTCTTCAAAAACATATACAAATAAGAAGTCTATATACTTCATACACAGTGTCTTACCTTCACAAATCTCCGAGGTCCAACATTCATTTATACTAGAGACAAAGAAAAAGAGAGCTACATTTTCTCAAGGTGACCCTATTGGATGGTGGACATGGCATGAAAATGAGACACCACAATTGAAGATGCTTGTAGTTAGCCTTCTTTCACAAGTTGTCAATTTGTGGATTGCAAAGACGAAGTGGTCTACATATAGCTTTATTCACTCCATGAAGACAAATAGACCTATCTCTTGATGAGTGAAGAAGCTAGTGGCCCTCAATAGTGCTCATTTTTGTCATGATCCTAAAACTATAGAGTATCAAGAAACTCTCCTTAATAGTTGGATCTTAATCTCAAAAATACCAATCACGTTCATAAGGAGGCACCAAAGGGATTGGTTCAAATTCCATTGGATGAATGTGCCCTCACAATTATAACGTTTAAGAGGACTTCTATTTTGATGTGGTGGTCAGAAATATAAATTAGGAGCAACATTGTAGTTTTTTTTTTTCTATTTTAACAACATAATTGAAAGTGTATCTTGTAGCATTTGCACATTTTGTAGAAGCTTGTACACTATCTTTTAATGTCACATACATATTGACAATAAATTATAAAGCAATTTGAAATAAATTTTGAGTTTGACATTTCGCATTTGCAAATTTGTTTGACTTTGACTCTCATGTAAAACCTCTATTCAGCACAAATATTTCAAGTTCTATAATACATATATAAATTATTCACCAACGTTGTCATATAAATATTTTACGTTTCCCTATTTTTGATATAGTCATCCCCTTTGTTGTCCTTTGCCTAAAAAAATGGCCCATGATATTAAAGGCCCTAAATGTGTCCCATGTTGTCTATCTCAAAAAAAATGAACAGACATATACAAAATAATACTTTATAAAATTAATTAGAAAATGATTATTTATTAAATGCCATTTTTTATGTTATTTTTAAATTACAAGAGTGAAGTAAATATTGAAGGGGTCCTATACCCTTTATAACAAATAAGAACAAACATTAATACTACACAACAACAAAACTATAATTACTCCACAGTACTTATATGGTATACACAACCCCGAGGATTGCATCTCTCACACCCTATACTAGGGTATTGGGACCAACTCACATGTTATTAGTTTCACAAATATAATGCAAGTATTACAGTACAATTAAAATTGTATACCCGCCATATTAGATAGTGAAAACGTCTAAGTACAACTATCAAATTTACAATCTTCCTCACGTACATTAAAAATGACTAGTTTTGTTCTTAATCTTGAAAGATCATACCATGCTACTCGTCTTTATTTAGCGTAATGCTCCTATTCTCGTAAAAGATGTTAATGTGAACAAAACAAATTGACACTTTCCTCTCTCAAAAATGAAGGAATCCTATAAATAAAGGTTTCAACCCTCTAAAGCCAAATCCAAAAAATTGTCATCGTCAACCTAGCTAATGGTGTTCATCACAGAAGGAGAGCAAAACAACATTATCAATTAGTCCTAAAAAAAATTACAGGGAAGAAGGCACACATAGTATCATCAATTGTGCCAATAATGCTCAATAGGCAAGAGAAATGCAAAGCATTAAGGATGACACATGAGGATAAAAGAGAACAGTAGATTAAAAATGGAACCAAGTAAAAAGCATCTATAGCCATGAAAACAATCAACAACCATTTCTAAACAAGAAATTAAGCCAACCTACCCCAGGCTAATTAAAAAGCTTAATGCTCCTGTAAATTCTGACCAAGAAATCCAATAGTAAGGTCATTTTCCAATATATACAAAGCAACCTCTCCCAAATCAGATCTATAAAATGATCTAGCAGGTTGAGTGCTCTTCCCTTTAGTCAAGCACTTCTTGTTGATTGAAGGGTGAACTCAATCTATTGATGAAGTCCCTCTCCTTGATCCAACCCTAAAAATGGTCAGGTACTTTCACTCAACCCAATTCTTAAGATGTTCAAATGCTCTCCTTTAATCCAACCCTAAAGGTATTGTGCCCTCAATTTGGCAAACAAATATATTTGCTGAATTCTTTGGGTCAAGCTCTATCGGTCAATGTCATCTTATCCTTGATTGTCTAGTGCCAATCAAGCACATAAAGGACCTTAAATTTTTATATGGACCGCTTAGATCAACTCTGACATGTGCGATTGTGTACATGTCTAATTAATGTTCCGTTGATAGATGAAATACTGTAAGATTAAAATTGTCCGGCACATGCACCATCCATTACATCATTTGGCTTATAGAAGGTCAAAAGAAAGTTGCAATGACATGCCAACTCTAAAATATCAAAATGTTTTGAGAAATCACTTTATTCGAGGATACATCAAGGTTAAAAAGAAATAAATAAAGATTACAGTTCTGGGCAGTTTGTATATAGTAACATGTGAATAGCCCGTACTCCATGCCAGAGTCACTTAATTGTGCTACAAACAAAACATACATACCTTTACCCCAGTAGTTAAGCATTCCCTTAAGTTTATCATTTTCATGCTTCAATTTAGATGATTGTCATTCACAACCATTTATTTAATTCCATGTGTGGTCAGGTGAATCTCAGTGTTGTCAACAGCAAGAACAAGGGACAATAATGGGTTACATAGCTTGAGACTTTTAATATATGGATGAAATAATGAATAGACTGTAGGAGATCTTTTAAATTTTCATGCCTTGTTAGCGACTTATAGATCCTAATTTTTTCTTCCAATGCACAGGATTGTTCCATCTACAGATATATTTACAAAAAATTGCTTGCAAATGTAGAAGTTAGGGAGTTAAATCATGCTCATCCTTAATGGAAAGTTCGTCAATGTTTCTTTTACCTTCAGGCCCTTTAGTGTACCATGCATTGACATAATCCCCATACAGGACCTCCCTATAACGTGGCAAGGAGTCCTTAGCGATGAGCTCTGGAGCTGGACGTATCCTGGTTTGCCTTGAAGGATCATAAAATGTTGCAACAGAAAGACGTGCCTTATGAGCATTGACTATAGCACGATGTTCGGCACTTTTGTAGGCTCCATTGGTCAGAATCTGTGGTAGAATTAATAGCTCAGAATATAATAACAGTCACTAATGATCAGAAAACTAGCACTGCAAACAAATTCTTAATAACACAACTCCACAATCTGAGGGAAGATATACCAAAAAAGGAGCAAGATCGAATCAATGTGATACCACAGCTAGGAAAAATATAACACATACAATTTGCATATCATTTGGAAAGGCTAATCTAATCAGCATTGTCCACTAATGCAAAGTCAGGAAAGTCTGATAAAACAAATTAAATATGTTATATACAAAACCAATATGACGATTTCAACTCTGATTTTAAAAATGCTGTGAAATTTGTTGAATCCATGTGGTAGGGAGTCACAGTTTTCACCAACAAATTCCAAAAAAATATTGTTTCCACTTGCAAATTACTTTACGAGTTGTTTAGTTCACATACGCTTCCACAACTACAGACAGACAAGGTCATCTTGGGATCTGTCTACAGTCAATCTGTTAGTTTTACTCTTTCAGTCAGCAGAAGAATCAGTTCAAATTACACTGGAAGATTAGACTAGTTTTCATCAGTTCTGAATCAACTATTAATAGCTTGAACCAGTTTATATCAAAAAGCATGGAGCCTCTCAACTATTATCAGCATCAGCTATTGGGGTAGGTCATTCAACTATTTGTATTCCAAAATAGGTGGGTTGGAAGGCTAGCATAGCCATGGAATACTTGGCAGTATATTAGTAATAGAAGCAGAACCACCAACACCTAATTCAAGTTGACTATCTGAGTACAGGAATCAATAGCACTAGAGCTTATGATGGAAGAGTGAGGATTTCCCTTCTCCAACAAGGACTTGACAATGTGGTAGAGGGCCTCCAGGGATCAGGGTGGTATATCAGTTTTTCTTCATACACTTCAAATGGATCTGTTCTTAGGCTACTATTTATTCAATGATCCATTGATCCTCTCCAAAAAAGAAACAATCAGATCTTATTTAAGTCCAAAACATGAATTAGTTGCATGGTCTATACAACATGTTGGAACACTACGTATTATGTTTGAAACTCTAAACATAATCTTGCATTGAAAAGGTAAAGATTGGGGACATAATGTAGTGCCTTCAAAGTATATTCAAGAAGTAATTGGTGAACCCTAACAGAATATTACTACCAGTTATTATCCAGCATGCCCTCAGCTAGAGCTCGTTTTTGAGTTTGCAAGCACATTTCTCATATGGGTGCAACTACCCTTGTAATACAAGATGAAGTTGAAGATCTACAGGTTCTTAAAGACGGGGATATCCGTTGCCATCCCTGTGACCTGGAAAATGCTTACAGGACAGTGATGCAGTTCTAGAGGGTTTTGCAGTGGTTGTGTATCATAGGACATTATCTCTTTATAGTCTGCCTGAGTTCATAGAGATTATAACTAGTGTAGCGTATGAAATAGGAGTCCTTGGAAACCAAATTCATCATGAATGTAGAATAAAAAGACGCTACAAATGACAGGTTTTGAAAACATTAAGTAGGTTGTACAATAATTTCAATAATCTGAATCATCCATTATATAGTTACCACAATTGAAACAAATCATGAAAATTACCTGAGTTTGATCTCCCAGATTGACAACTATAGCATCATGCAAAGGCTGCACAGTTATCCATTCCCCGTCTTTAAGAACCTGCAAACCTCCAACTTCATCTTGTATTAGGAGGGTAATTGCACCCATATCAGAATGTGCTTGCAAACCCAAAGCGAGCTCTGGCTGAGGGCATGCTGGATAATAACTGATTGTAATATTCTGATAGGGTTCACCAATCACTTCTTCAATATAAGACGATTGTAAGCCAATACTTTCAGAAATTACACCCAATAGCCTTTGAGCAAGTAGCTTCATTTGCTCGCTATATTCCTGCACTGTTTCTCTGCATTAATTGAAAAACAATGGTTTAGTGGCATGTATTCCCAAAACAAAAGCAATGCAAAAAATCAGATAAAGAAGATCATGTCATGCCAAGTTTCATTTACTAGAAACTTTTGCATGCCATGGCATCAAAACCCCACAGTTCTAACTAGCTTTGTATGATGATGTGCAGAAATTTCAATTTAGGTCCGCTAGTCCATGACTGAAAGCAATATGTTCCAAAAGAAAATTTCCAAGTACCATCAATTATTCCTTACATAGCTGGTCAATACCTTTTTCAACATGTCTGTCATTCAATACATTGGCAATATAATTTCATAATACAAGAACTGCTTTGTTTCTAATGAAAGAGAAATGTGAACTGAGACACAAGACATAAAAGCTGAAATATCATTCCCTTTCAGAGGATTTAAGATACTTCTGTACTTTTTCCACCGTGGAGCCACTATGAAACTACCATATTACAAAATTGAGGTTTGAAGGGTATAATGGCATCAAACAAACTGTAAGGGGATACTATAGGTTTAGAAGCACATGAACAAGTAGCACTAGGAAAAGTGAAAAGATTCATTTTTTACTTTAAGGTCAAAGATATACAAACCGGCAAAAAAAATTTGGAAGTTTGAGATAAATCTCTGAGCCATAAGAAGAAATATTCTTTTAAATATAAAAAATCCCCATCCAAATTTTCATTTAAAATTTTCTGGAGCAAGACAAGACATCAACAAGATAGTGATGAAGGAAGCAATGGCAGTAACAAGAGGGAACCAGAATAAGTAAAAAATATAGGTGCAACGCCTGAAAACCATCGTCTGCAATCTTGAATGGAGGCCTATGTGACTGGCATCAAGTTGCTTAGTGATTTTAATTGTTACAAAGCATGTTGTATCATCAAATCTATGGAATACACAATTAATCATATTTGATAAGCAAGGGTTGCCACTGTTGGCAGTAGGACAGCGTCCCTTGTAGGTTTTGCGACATGGCTTAACCGTCTCCTGTGGTTCTATAAGACTATTGGTTGTATCAAGCATTGATAGGTCGATCTTTTGGTATAGCGGCAACCCTGGCCTTTCTAACAATTGGTACCAGACCATTAGGTCCTTGAAGGAAAAGCTTAACAGCTTGAGGAAATCAATGGCAGGTCATTTCAGAAAAGAAAGTCCTAAGTTCGATGGAGTTAACTATGACAGCTGGAAAGAGAAGATGAAGACACAACTGCTATGCATGGGTCCAGAATATTGGTTGATGATGAAGAATGGTAAGAGAATTGTGGAAGAAAGCAAACTTGAAGAATGTAGTGAAGCTGAAAGAGATCTGTTCATGTGTAACATGCTTGCCAGAGAAGCACTTTTGTCAGCTCTTCCTGAAAATGAATACAGCCAGATAAAATCCTTAGAAACATCCCATAAAATTTGGACAGCTTTGGAATCTACTTTTGAAGGTGAATAAGCATGCTAAGGGAGTCGGAATAAAAAATTGGATATGTTAGTTTCAAGAGGCTAAAATAATGGAAGATGAATCTATAGGAAGTTATATTGGCAGAATATCAGAAATTGTTGCAGGAATCAAGTCATGTAATGTAACTAAAGATGAAGATGAGATCATATGGAAGATCTTGAAGACTTTGACACCGCCATTCAAGCAGACAACGCAGATGATTGAGCAAGTGATACCTTGTACTGAGAAAATTTCTAGAGAGACTCTTCTTGGAAAATTGGAAACAGTAGAAGTAAGCTTGAAACAGTTTGGAGACTTGCCTAGAGTGGAAACTACTTTTAGTAAATTAAGTCTTCACCCTTCCTTGTCAAGAAGTGCAAGCACCAGTGGAGATTATGCTAGTAGCAGCAGATCCAAATCTAAGGAAGAACAAAAGATTGAAGAAGGAATTGCCTTGCTTGTAAGGAGATAACTAGATGGTAAGAAAATCATAAACTTGATCTGGGACTTAATAGGACTGGAATTGGATTCACTAGATCTTTACAATGTTGGACTTGTGATGAATTTGGTCATTATACTTCTAAATGTCCTAAAAGAGTGAAAAAGTACAAAAAGTATTTCAACTCTAGAAGGCTTGGAGAATGTTCGTATGCAAATGAAGATGATGAGTCTGCTGAGAGAGTTCATAGTGAAAGTGATGATGGCTTAAGATTTGTAGCTATAAAAAGAAGAAAATCCTAAAAAAGAAGTCAAAGAAGAGAAAGCCCTAGTGTCACAGGTTGAAAAGAAAGCTGACTGGATCATAGACAGTGGTTGTTCACATCATATGACTAGTGATATGAATAAATTTGTTAAATTCAATAGCCATGATGGAGGAATTGTTAGAGTTGGTAACAATGCGGTTTGTCATATCAAGGGAAAAGGATCTATTACTCTTGATGGGAAAAATAACACAGATGATGTTTACTTTGTTGATGGATTAAAACATAACCTATTGAGTGTTGGACAATTGGTTGATAAGGCATACCGGTTACAGTTCACAAAAAAGACGCATTATTAAGGACAAAAATAGTAAGTTGATTGGTACTGGCACAAGATCCAAAGGTAATGTTTTTCAGTTGAACCCTACAAAGATGACATGTTTGGTTGCTAAAGTTGATAACAGTTGGTTGTGGCATAGAAGGTTTTGTCATATAAATTTTGATAATATCATGAAGGCAAGTAGTACATTTGTTGTTAGAGATTTACTAAAAATTGTGAAGCCTACTAATGTTGTGTGCAAAGAATGTGTTATGGCTAAGCAAAAAAAAAGCTCTTTTCCTAGCAAGAAGTCCACTACAACAGCAAAATTGGAGATTATTCATACAAATCTGAGTGGTCCCACTAAGACAAGAGGATTCTATGGTGAAAGGTATTTCATGGTTATTGTTGATGACTTTACTAGGATGATGTGGGTAGCATTCCTTAAAGAAAAGTCTGAAGCATTTGAGAAGTTTAAGTTGTTTAAAAATAGAGTTGAGAATGAGTCTAGATTAAAGATTAAATGTTTAAGATTTGATAGAGGTTGAGAATTTACTTCGAACGAGTTTTAACACTTTTTGTGAAGTGAATGGGATTAAGAGGCAGCTATCAGCTCCTAAGACTCATGAACAGAATGGAATTACTCAAAAAAGAAATAGCAGTGTATACAATGAACAAAGTGCGGATCAAAAAAGGTACGAACAAGAAACCTTATGAACTATGACTTGGACATGTACTATTAGCGAAATATTTCAGAATTTTTTGAATTAAATGTTATATCAAGAGAGATGATGACATTGGTAAGTTTGATGCAAGAAGCGATGAAGGTATGTTCTTTGGTTATTCATTGAAAAGCAAAGCTTATAGATGTTTTAATCAAAGAACTAAGACTATTGTTGAGAGCGCAAATGTAAAAGTTGATGAGAAGTTTACAGCTAAAGAAAGAATGCTTAATTATAATTTTGATGATAAGAAGTTAATCCTAAGCCTATCCAAGAAAATTTTGAAACTTTCTATGAGACTAACAATGATTTGTGGAACAGAGCGAAGAACAAAGATTTGAACCTAGAGAAGAAGTAAGAATTGAGTCAATGACACCAACACCAAACAAGAATTTGACAAAGAATCACTCTGTAAATCATATTATTGGAAGAAAAGACACGAGTTATGACAAGAAACATAGTTCATGAAGAATTATGTTTGATTTGTCAAGTTGAACCAAAGAGTGCAAATGAAGCATGCAAGGATGATCATTGGATTCAAGCAATGAACGAAGAACTAGATCAGATTGTGAAGAATGAGACATGGGAATTCGTCCCTAGACCTAAAGATAAGAATGTTATAGGAACTAAATGAGTTTTCAGAAACAAGATGAATAAACAAAGTGAGGCTGTGAGAAACAAATCAAGAAGGTATAGACTATGAAGAGACATTTGCACCTATTGCTAGAATTGAAGCAGTAAGGACGTTCTTGGCTTATGCAACAAATAAGAAGTTCAAAGTGTATCAGATGGATGTGAAGTCAACATTTCTAAATGGAGAAATTGAAGAAGTCTACATTGAGCAGCTTGAAGGATTTTCTTTAATAGTAGGAGACATGGTATGCAAGTTGAAAAAAGCGTTATATAGACTAAACCAAGCACCTAGAACCTAGTATGTGAGGTTGGACAAGCATTTGGCAAAATTGGGATTTGTGAAAGGTACTATAGATAGTAACTTATATTTGAAAGAAATTGAGAATGGAATGTTGATCATTGTGATATTTGTGGATGACATAATATTTTGAGATAATGATGAAGCAAGTCACAAATTTGCCAATGAAATGAAGAATGAATTTGAGATGAGCATGATTGGTGAGATGAAATATTTCTTTGGTTTACAAATTGTGCAAAATAGTGATGGTATTTTCCTATCACAGACTAAATATTTGAAAGACTTGTTGAAGAGATTTGGCTTGGAAGGTTGTAAGCCTATTGGTACACCTATGATAATTGGTCACACGTTATCTAGCAAAGATGACACACCTACAATTGAGCAAAAGAAGTACAAATCCATGATTGGAGATTTGCAATATCTAACACACAAGACTTGCAATATCTAACACACAAGACCAAATGTAGCAAATATAGTTGGTATAGTAGCAAGATTTCAAGCAGACTCTAAGGAATCACACCATGCAACAGTAAAAAGGATATTCAGATTTTTGAAGGCTACACCTAATTTTGGGTTGTGGTATGATAGATCAATGACTTTACTCTATGTGCATATACTAATGCAGACTGGGCAAGCAGTATGGATGATAGAAAGAGTACCAGTGATGGAGCATTTTTCCTTAGAAGAAGATTGGTTTCTTGGCTAAGCAAGAAACAAGATTGTATTAAGAAGAGTATAGAAAAAGTAGAGTATGTAGCAGTGGCAAACAATTGCAACCAAGTCATGTGGATGAAACAAATGTTGAAGGATATTGGGATAGAGTTTTCAGAACCTGTTATCATACATTTTGATAACACAAATACAATAAGTATGTCTAAGAATCCTGTGTTACATTCTAAGACAACGAATATATCGATTAAGTATCATGTTCTGAGAGAAAGTTGCAGAGAAAGAAATCAAATTAGAGTATGTTAATACAAAGAAGCAAATTGCAGATATTTTTACAAAGACTTTGCTTAAGGATACATTTGAGTATTTGTGAGGTATGCTTGGGGTTATGCTCCTGCCTACTTCAGAGTAGATGATGCAAAGATTGCATAAGTCCAATGGTACAAAGCACTGTTGTTTATCTAGACTGAATGTCGATGCTTCCTATATGG
This sequence comes from Cupressus sempervirens, assembly GCA_028749045.1. Classification (NCBI taxonomy): domain Eukaryota; kingdom Viridiplantae; phylum Streptophyta; class Pinopsida; order Cupressales; family Cupressaceae; genus Cupressus; species Cupressus sempervirens. The sequence continues at coordinate 611,351,275 of CM053784.1, read as the reverse complement.
GGGAGTATCTGTGGTTGAGTAGAGTCATGAAGGACTCTTGGTAGCTGCTATGAAACGATGTCTTTGGACACTTGAGTTGGTTGAAGACGTTGAGTTGTTGATTGACTCAATGATACCTTTGTCATTGATGTCAATGGGGGAGATGATCACATGAAAAACATCTTCTGATATTATGGGGGAGATGTGTAATAATGGAAGAGATGTACTTAAGGACAATGATGAGCACATAAGAATGGGGGAGATGAGAATAACAACTTCTAAGAATGACATTTTTTAGCACATTAGGAGAAGCGCATTGAATTATATCAATAGGGGAGAAGTGTGAACAATTGATGCCCATCCATGTAAGCATGAGGAAGAACTGATGAAGAGTTCTTCCTGAGAATTTCAAATTTGATTGATGAAGAGGATTTGAAAAGAGGAGAGCAGTAGCAGCAATAGAGTTAGATTTGGTATTCTAGGAACTTAGATGTTTTTCATCTATGTTGTCATCAATGCCAAAGGGGGGGATTGTTAGCATGAATGTTGATGATATTCCTTTGGGGAGTATCCTAAGCATTGTTGGAACATTTGGGATATTGACATGTTGCATTCATGACTGTATTTGTCATTGATGTCAACATAGTATTATTTTTGTAAAGACTGGCAGAGTAGTAGACAGAGAACGAGGTCGTAAAGATCGAGTATTGATGATGAGGTCAAGTGCAGTTGAAGGTATGTTCTACAGTGTGTCATGATGACGTGGACAAGTGCGCATGCAGGAAATCGAAGATATGTAAGAGTTATTTGTGATTTACAGAAGACAATGTGCAGACAAAGTGCTTGAGAGGCGATTTCTAGTGTTCGGATTATATCTCCTAACAGGGATAGAATCATGATGAGCGAAGTTAGACAGTGATAGTAGACAGCCTAATGATGTCAACGAATGCACGAAGTTTCAGGTCGCACGTGTTAAAAGTTGTAACTATTGTGATCCAACAATATTTTGTAATTATTAAAAGGTGTAATGAATTGTATTATCTTAACAAGGTCCTATTGTAATTCATTGGGAAAGCCTCAAGGCTGACTCAATCAATTATTTTGAGGGCATGGTATAAAGGAAGGTTATTTTCCTTGTGATGATAAGTGCATGTATGGAGTGCATGTGCGAATTGTGAAAGTAATATGTGAAGTTGGTAAATGCAAGTAAGCAATCAAAGGAATCATTGTGATGCGAAGATAGAGATCTGGTAAAGCAATTTGTGAAGTATTTGGTGATGTAACTGTTATCTCCAAAATCTGCACCCTGAAAATTTGCCTTAAGTCCTAAAACTCGCAGCGATTTTGGAGAAACATGGAATCAGCCAAAAGTTGTGGGTAACTTAAAACTTGGCTGAACCTCCAGATTCTAGGCTAGTTCCTATATGATATATCTTATACCTTACTTATACTAATGGAGAATTGAAACTTTCAGATGGAAAAGGGTAAAAAGATAACCTAGAACACGGAAAACTTAAAGAAATAAGGCGATACACCAATATTGATAACACAGATTACTGCTATACCCGAGACACAATGAAAATTTTTGACAAGATAATCACAAGAAACCTTATTTGAAGATCCGCTAATTCATATTAATAATTCAAGAGAAGGTTTATGAACTTGAAAACACAACTCAAAACCTATGAACAGCTATTTAGATAAAGAAGGTACAAGATAAGACATCATTCAGAAAGGCCTATTTTTAAAACACAATTTGAATAACATCAATCACCTTAACGCACACAGCTAAATCTGTCAACTCCAAAACTGGTTCCAATGAAAACTTTATTTCCATCAAAGGCCCTCAAAACAGTTTATTTGCATAATGGATCAGAATCATATAGAAAAATACACTTAAGGATGAAATCACATAAGCGTCCTCCCTCAAAATCTGAACCCCTTCCTCAAAATTAAGAGTATATATCAACAATACAACTGTCTCAAAGCAGGAAAAAAGGGTCGAAATAATGAGTTAACTCATTATTAAGGACCTCTAAAAACCCCAAAAACATGCTCAAAATATCTCGAACTGAGGTTCCACCAACCATGCATAAGAAAAGTCTAAAAAATGTCCCCCAAACTGCCACAAATCACTCCATAATGCACTTTGAAGTCTTCAGTCTAAACGGTGCCTCTAAAAATATCAACTGAAGTTACCCCTTAAAAATTGGCATTTAAAAATACCAACCTCTCCTCTAACTCATTTGATTTTTGACTTTTAATAATTTTTAATTGCATGAAAGTTATTATTTAAATAATTGATTCATAGAATATCAATTATAAAATAATAATTACAATCTCAATATTATGCAATTAAAGAATAATATAAATAAGTCAAAAATGAGTTTACTTTTTTTTTTTTTTTTAACTTTTAAATTAGCACTTATTATTATTTTGCATTCAATAAATTATTATTATCTCTTTAGTTGATTTGTAAATTATCAACTTAAAAGAATAATAATATTGCAATGTGCATGCAATGCAAAAAATGCCAAAAATATGCCTTAAGTCATAAAAATCTCCTCAGCATACTACGGACCGGAAAACTCATAAAATGCGATTAAGGAAATGATAAAAAGGAGGAAAAGGGTTTTATTGTGTCGTTTCGAATGCATGATGAACAGCAGCAGGTAAACACAATAGGGTTAAACAAAACCCTAGCCGTCCAAACTCAGGCCCCCATTGCAATTTTTGCTACTATATTCGCCATTTACTGATGTATATGCTTTTTGGCCTCTGTTATGGTGTATTTCTGCTGTCCAACATGAAAACGTGTGGATTTGAAAGAAGCCGACTGGTGTTTACTGTTACTTGGACTCCATTTTTGCATTTTTTGTTGTTTAACAAGCTTGGAGACACACGGCTGATAAGGAAAAGTGAGCCATACTAGTTATCTGCAGTTGGTTTTTTCCTTGGACGTCATTACAATTTTCTCTTTTCCTGATGCCGTGAGGCTGACTCTATATTTGATATTTTCTCGGGCTGTGGACTCCCATGCGGATTTTGAGACTCGAATGCTTGGAAACTTATCTCTGCTGTTTGGAAACAAAAGATAAAACAACGTGGCCCTGGTAAGCGGTCTTGTACTCTTCATGTGAACACTTCTTTGCTTCATGGGTAAAAAGTAGCATGCTGCCTGGTTACCCTAGCTGTTGTTTCTAAAAATATATTTGATTCTTGCCATTTCTGTGGTAATTGTGAGCTTCGACGCCATGTGGGTTTTAGAACTAGAAGAATATTAAAGAAAAACCACCCCAGATCTATTGTTTCTTATGAGATCTTCTGCTTGTTTTGTCTTTTTAAAACACTCTTTCCACCTTCTACTTCTGCTGGAAGCTATTATGTATAAAACTACTGCATCTACTTCAGATCTGTGCCATATTTTTTAAGGATTTTCTGCTGTATGCTAATTTTTCTCAGACATTTGCAAGAACTGCTGTAAACCATTATTACCTTCCTGAAAGTAACTATAATACTAGATTTCTCTGTTATTGGCTCTTTGATGGAAATTGTCATGGCATTGTATTTTCTTTATGAAGGTTTCTCTGCAGTTTGTAATATCCACGAATTTTCCTTTTTGCTCCTTTTGTTGCATATGAAATTTCCATTAAGCCATTTGCAAGTAACCTGTAGATAACTATGATACTCCATTTGTGTTAACTCCATGCTGGGTTGCTGTATGTACTGGTATGTCACAAAATTTATGAGGATTTTTTGAAGAAAGTCATACCAGATTTTCTTTATTAGTTCCTACTTTCATTGCTGAAAGTTGTACATGGCCACCATATTTTCAAATGTATCTATAACAGATGTGAGAATCCCTGTTGATTGAATCTAGTTAAACTCTTAGAAACTGAGATTTCTTTACTAGAAACCATACCAGATTCTTTGCTTAATGGTTCCTGCTGTGCATGAAAAATAGACACCATATCCACTGATGTATTTGCCAAAGATTCATGAAGCTCTATACTGATTATATTTGTTTAATCTACTAGAGACTGTTTTCCTTTGCTGAAAGTAAACATTCATACCAAATTTGATGTTTTTGTCTCTTTGCTGTATATGAATTTTTTTTTGTCATAAAAGATTTTAGTAGAGATCCTGAGCATCGCTTGCATCAATGGTATGTTTCTGTAACATCTTTTCCTTTTTCTTTTTCATATCAAATGTCATATTTCATAAAATTCAGACCTGTGATATCCTATATATGCACACTGTGATATTAAAAAAGATATTGTTGGTCATGCTGTAACACATCATAATAGATGCATATGCTCTTGAATTTGTTTCGGATTCCTTTTAATCTCACTTCTACTAGCTGCCTGCTCATTGTCTTTATCTGAGAATGACATTTAATTTGCTCACTCTGCTCTCTTTTAGCTGTTCATGAATTTCTTGATATGCTTCTATTGCTTTACACCAGTCTATAAGTAAAAGGTTCCAAAACAAAAAATGAATTGTCCCTTCAATACTTTTATTTTTCCGCTATTGATCTCTCTATCTGCTAATGTATGTCTGTATTTTACTGAGATGAATAGCATGTAGGATGATGAAAGTGAGATGAAGTGAGCTATCAGCATTGCTTAGATCCATTGGATCTAACCCATTCTCTTTTATGGACGCAGGGATTGGAAGCACGGGAAGGGTGAGATCCGGAACATCAAGAAGGTGGATGCAAATGGACGCCACTTCACCAGTCATTACAGGCAATGATTGGTGCCCATGACCTTTTTCTCCCTTTTCTCCTCTTTTACATTACTCATTTCAGTATAGTATAGGTGTATATCAGTATGTAGGGACTACTCTCACAATCAGATGTGTGGGAGAAGTTTACTTTCAGCATTTGATTTCTATCATGATTTGCTCCATCATACAAACATTGTACATTATTTCAAAATCAATAAAGTACTTTTCTTTAATGCATTCCTGAGAATTACTTTGAAAGTAATAAGCATGTATGTTTTCCTCCATTTGAACATGTGTGAAAATTGAGCAACAGTAACATCTCAATTTCTCGGGTCTAAATTAACAACTAACATACTCCAAGAAAATGCAGTTATCACTTCATCTTCATAAGAAGTCAGTTATATCATTCATGTTCATGTGAATACCATTAAAATTAGTTAGACAAAATTTCTTAACTAAGAACTTGAAACACCATCAAATGAAGTTACTACAGAAATTGAAATCTACATACCTTGAAAATTGAGACCGACATTAAAACTAGGGATGCTTTTGCAACCACCCGGGTTAGTCCACAATACCTCTAATACAATATCACGAAATGACTTCTATCCAATATTGATAAATCAAAATCAAATGACGATTATCATTAAATACCACTATATAAAATTAGGGCATCACTTGCCACTAAAATCATTAGGGCATCAATTACCATTGGAATCTTTTGGGGCTTCTGATACCGTTGTATCACTTAGGGCTTCCAATACCACTAATTCAAATAGGGTTGTCGATACCATGGATTCAATTAGGGCTTCCAATACCATGGATTTAATTAGGGCTTCTAATACCACTATATCATTTAGGGTTCCAACTATCACTCAATCAATTAGGGCTTCAGATTCCTTTCCTTTCGATTACTTAACTGTGACAATAACTCAAAATTAGAAATATACTTATATTCGATATTCATATAAATGAAAAACAATCCATGAATCTATCTCTTGTATCTAGGTGTAAAATAACGGTAACAATAAAATAACTCAATTTAATCTTACCTCATCATAAATAAAAGTGATAATACCTGTTTCCGATAAACAATTGAATGCATAGCTTATCTCTGTCTGATGCACGTCTGACATCTTGGGGAGAGGTGAAACATTGTCAGGGGCTTAACCACCCAACCTCGGACCAAATCTTATTCCCTCATGATCTCTAACGAGAAAGGCCCTCCCTACCCGGAATAGCCAAGGGACATCTTGCCATCTTTTGGGCTTCCTGGTATTTTAACATGCAACTTAGCAATAGGAGATCACAATTTATGCATGAGTTATTAATTTATTCATATTAAAAATGTTAAACATTGTTCTATCATAACTGGTACTGATTCATGTTGTTGATGATTCCTTTCTCTCACCTCATTACCCATCTTCTTGGCTACACAGTCGGGTGTGTCTCAGGTATTCAAAATTCTCAGAGCAGACAACTCTATCAATTATTCAAGAAGATTACATACATCAATCATCTCACATTCTGTGATTACATAATTATGTTCTTTAAAGATTTCAAATTTGAATGTTTAATTAATTAAATTAATCATAAGTAGTTCCCTTTCTACATTATGACAGATTAACACCACCTCTTCACCATTTCATGGCTTTCTCTACCAGTGAATTCCTCGGTGTTACAAGTATTTGAATTTGTTTGGAAAAATTGTAATAATATGTGTATTAATGATGATTCATATAAAATTGCTACAGCTACCATATGAATTTGAAATGATATTGCATTCCATAGAGATAATACTAAGAATATCCCGGTGACTCTATGGAATTACAAGAGATTAACAGCAAAGTATTTGATTCCAAACAAAGTATAGTCAGCTATAAGAAAACTTATGACATACAAATGCATGTAATATCTTATTCACAGTCCTAGCAATGCATATCCGGCTACAATCGGACTTAAACCTTAAAGAAGAAGGATTATGAAAACATAGTGTATCAATCAAAATCCTAGCACTGTAAAGCCAGCTGCAATTGGTTTTAAACTTGGGTAAGAAAGAAATAAAGAAACACAAAAACATGACCTAAGAATGGCTTGAGGTTTGTTTGGCATGGCTCCTCTTGTCCTCTGCCACAATTCTTGTTGGGTAGTTGTTCCATCCCCTAGCAGAGACTTGTATGCAGATTTCTTCAAAGTAATCACATGACTTGTATGCAAACTCGGATTCCTCTTTCCGTCGGCCGGTGTTCTTGACCTCCCGCTATATATTGCTCTATTTGGAAATCCTAACGCTGTTAGACATAGAGGAAATCAGAAATGAACTAGATTTTAGAGCAGGGAATGGTTAATTTCTCAGAACGATATTCACAGGGCTCATTATTAAAATGTTGCAAGTTGGAAGGAGAGTAAAGAAAATGCAAAGAGGAAGAAGAGTCCCCCCAAATTGATTCATGATATTCTTTATAATGGTTCGCCATGACTGCTCGGCTACCATCGGTTATCAAAAAGACTCTTCATATACATCATAAATTCGAATTGAAAAAGGAGAGAAATAAAGAGGAAAAGAAAATAAAAGGTTGGAAGAGAAGTTGAAAAGATTAAGACAATTCGAATTGCCAGACATTAATCATGCCAAGTGTTAATCGATTAAAAGAAAAAATATTAAAAAGAAAGGATAGAATTGAAAGATTATAATTGAAAATTATTATAATTCAAATGTTATTAAAATTTGAACATTATGATAATCTTATATTTATATTTACATGTGAACATCACTTTATTATTAAATTATAATGATGCCAAATCATTTTTATATTTAAATGCACGAATTTAAATATTTACTATAATAATATGATGAAAGATAAATTAAAATCCTTTGAGATATGTTTTATATTTTAACTCAATTATTTTAATTAAATTAATTATTTAAATAACTTATACGGTTCCACAGATGTATCCTCTTTCAAATCGCTAGGTCCTTTACCCGTCTGCCCAGTGATGGTGATGTCCTGCCTAATTCTTTTTTGTCCACCCCTTTCGACGTGTTTCCTGTAAGGAATTTCTTCGTAATTAAATTCATATTATCATAATAAATTATTTAATCATAAATAATCAGAACGGTTAACCATCTTCTCAATTCTATGAATTCGTGATAAATGATCAACTAACTTGATATCTTCACTTGAAATTATAACGACTAACTATCTTACCATTTTGCCAGATTATGACAAATTAAATTGCCAACTAACTTCATGAGAACCTCAACGGCTATATTTCAAATTAGGTCAAAATTTGGGATGTAACAGGTGCGGTATTGGCAACGTAAGAGGACAGAGAAAGAGTTCGAGTTGCCAAGATCAATTGTATTTCTATTATTCTGAAAGGAATAATATAGAGGCCAGTTGGACAGTGAGTTGGATGGTCTTGCCCCTAAAGCTGTTTGGCAGTGGGCCCATCTGCCTTCTACAACTCCTTACAGGGTTGGCACAACTCCTAACAGGGTTGGAATCTCCTCTCAAGAATTCAAAATCTCCTAACAGGAATTTTTTTGTACTTAATGTATTCCATTGGCTCCTACCAAATTTCATCCTCTTATAAGGAACTTATATATTAGTACATCATTTTGTAGGTACTATCCCCACTAGGATTTTCCCTTTGATCAAGGGTTTCCCTAATTAACATATCTAGTATTATTGTGTATGTGTATCTTCTTATGGTTGTTGACTATACTGATCACATGTTTAAGGTTTAATAAGGTTAATAAAAGTTGTACTGATTTGATAACTGATTCACTCAAGTTATTTTCCTTGTGATGATAAGTGTATGTATGGAGTACACGAACGAATTGTGAAAGTAATATGTGAAGTTGGTAAATGCAAGTACGCGGTCAAAGTGATCATTGTGATGCAAAGTTAGAGATCCGGAAAAGCAATCTACGAAGTATTTGGTGCAGTATTGGCAAAGTAAGAGGACAGAGAAAGAGTTCGAGTTGCCGAGATCAGTTGTATTTCTATTATTCTGAAAGGAATAATATAGAGGCCAATTGGATAGTGAGTTCGTGGTCTTGCCCCTAAAGCTGTTTGGACAGTGGGTCCATCTGCCTTCTACAACTCCTTATAGGGTTGGCACAACTCCTAACATGGTTGGAATCTCCTCTCAAGGATTCAAAGTCTCCTAACAGGGATCGCTCTGTACTGAATGTATTCTGTTGGATCCTACCAAAGTTCATCTTCTTATAAGGAACTTACATATTAGTACATCATTTTGTGGGTACCATCCCCACCACAATTTTCCCTCTGATCAAGCATTTCCCTAGTTAACATATCTAGTATTATTGTGTATGTGTATCTTCTTATGGTTGTTGATTATATGGATCACATGTTTAAGGTTTAATAAGGTTAATAAAAGTTGTACTGATCTGATAACTAATTCACTCCCCCCCGCTCTTCAGTTGTTTTAGTGGACTTTACTTTCTAACAATTGGTATCAGAGCTTGGTCACAGGTTCGAATCTTGTAGGCCATGACGAGTGACATTGGGAGGGGGATTGTTGGCAGTAGGATAGTGTCCCTCATAAGATTTGCGACATGGCTTAACCACCTCTTGTGGTTCTATAAGACTATTGGTTGTATCGGGCATTGATAGGTTGATCTTTTGGTACAACGACAATCCTGACCTTTCTAACACTCCCAACTTCCATTTCAATTTTTATTGGACCAGAGCAATGTTGTGGGTAATAAGACTACATAGATCAACTGAGTTGGTCAATTTTCAAAAAGAATTGTCAAAGAAGCAACAAGAAATGAAGGGGGAAAAAAGAGAAATATAAAGGGTTAGAGTGGTAGAAGTTCCTTAGAGAACTATGAAAGAAATAACAAGCAAAGGTCGGAAAATAGGTTATTAGCAGTAAAAGGGAATATGCTTTCCTTGTATGGTCTTACAGCATACATGGATATCATCAAATCATCATTATCTGGCCTTGCTCTAGATATATGGTTAAATCCATATAGTAACATTATGTTACATCGAGCACAATAAAAAAGCCCATACCGATGGAATTCTATGCAAGTAATTTTGTAAATGATTTGACAAATGGATAGCCAAGAAATCATTTAATTATAGCTCATAAAAAGGGAAGAATTTTTGTCAAACAGCCCAAGGCAATACAACCTTTACTCAGGAATATTGTAAACATGGAAACAAAGACAGACATTCTAAACTATGAAGACACAAACAAATCTATGGTAAGAGAGAATGTAAAATTTCTATCAGATTTCAGTATATGTTGACTGATGCACGATTTTATTTGTAGGTTCAAACTCTAGTGGCAATGGATCTGATTTACTTCAGAATATATATATTACTCTACAGTAATATAACAAAGATGTTCTTAAAATTGTGATGCTTATGTTCCTTCGGATATGCTTGCATTAATAGATTTTGATGCTTAGCAAGATCAAGCAGATCGAACATATATATGCCAAGGAAAGGGTGTGAGAGTGAATGGGCATGGTCTCTGAATGGAGTCATGACCATTCACTTACATACCCATCCAGTGTTTGACTATCATACCCACTCGATATTATTAGACATAACAAAAGTCTGATTATATATCAAAGACCATAATGATGTCGATTCAATCACAGCCTAATAATGACAATTAATCAAATCGACATTGATCTAAATGAATAAGGATTAGAACATATCTCGATCATTATGGAGATACGATCTTATATATATGAACATGGGTCTAGATGCAGAGATCATCATATGTAGAATACGATTCAATTTGGATTATATATATGTGTATGTGTGTGTGTGTGTGTGTGTGTGTGTGTGTGTGTGTGTATCAGTATGTAAATCATACTAGTATGTGTACATATATATATATATATATATATATCATTGATCATAGATATTGTCTGACCGAAGCTACATACTTTAACACTCCCTTTTAGCTAGGGAAGACAAAGTACATATATATAAGTTCTCCTTATTTTGAAAAGCGACATCACCTAACTTGGGACATGTTTAAGAAAATCAAGTCATGATATTCTTTCCAATTATGGTGTGTGCACAGACATCAAGTCTCATGATGTCTACCATAAGAGATCATGGTATATCCATTGATATTACGTCTCATAATATCCACCATGATAAGTGAACATTATGATCTTCTACAGATATCACGTCACATGATACCTATCAATATGTCCTTTTAACTATGATGACTTGTCCATAAATATCAAGTCACATGATATTCATCATGATAGTAATCTAATCATCATAAAGTCGACACCTTCTAATGTTAGAGTCAACATTTCATTATAAAAAATCATCACCTTTTAATAATGTACATAGGATAGACCCATAAGTCATATAGTCACACATATGACAAAAGAGTTTACATTTTAAACATCTTTATTTATATTAATACAAAATTTACAATGTTGAGACTCAATCTCATAAACTCACATTTCAGCCATACCAAGTTTCTTTCTTAAATGATCAACTTTCACCTTTGGGAGAGGCTTGGTGAGAATGTCAGTTGTTTGATCACTTGTATTAATATATTCCAACTGAATAGCTCTTCTTTCCACCAGGTCTCTTACGTAGTGGTAAGGGATTTCTATATGCTTTGATCTATCATGAAATACTAGATTCACGGATAACTTGATGCAACTCACAGTGAATAATGGTAGGTTTCAAAGGCTCACAGAATAAACTCACAAGCAATTTTCGAAGCCACACTGCTTCTCTTGCTCCCATTGTTGCTACAATGTATTCTATCTCGATTGAACTCTAAGCGACTGAAGCTTGCTTCCTGCAAATCCATGAGATCATAGCTGATCCTAAACTGAAAAAACATTCTGATGTGCTTTTCTGGTCTTTTACACTTCCAACCCAATCAGAATCAGTATATCCATGTAACTCCAAGCTGGTATTCTCATATTTAAGTTCATACCCGATAGTGCCTTGAAGATATCTTAATATGTGCTTCAAAGCAACAAGATGTACTTCTCGAGGTTCATACATGCACTGACTTAATGCATTCACAGCATAGCAAATATCCGATGGAGTATTCACAAGGTACATCAAAGATCCAATTATCTGTCTATATAAAGTGGGATTGATAAGTTTAGATTTAGCAGTTGCTTCCTTTAGCTTGTGTAAGTTAGTTTCCATAGGTGTTGACATAAGTTGACTGTTCCACATTCCAAATCTTTTCATAATATCGATTGTATACTTCTTTTGATATAGAAAGATGTTTACTGACTTCTGACGAACTTCCAATCCAAGGAAGTAATGAAGAATCCCTAAGTCCATCATGTCAAATTAAAAAATCAATTCTTTCTTACACTGATTAATGAGATGGTCTTCTCTTGTAATCAGAAGGTCATCAACATAAAGTATTAGAATCAACATATCACCTTCAGTTACTTTAAAATAAAGATTTGGATCAGCGTCATTCTTGGAGAATCCAAGACTTAGTAGATATTTGTCAATCCTTTCATACTAGGTTCGGGGAGCTCTTTTGAGTCCATATAGAGCCCTTTTTAATTTACACGCATAAGAGGCAGCATCATGAATCACAAACCATTCAAGTTGCTCCAAGTATACTTCTTCCTCAATAGTTCTATTTAGAAAGGCAATTTTCACATCCATTTGATGAATTTTCCAACCTTTGGCTACTGCAATTGCTATTACAGCTCTGACTAAGGTATACCTAGCAGCTGGTGCAAAAGTTTCTTCAAAGTCTATTCCTTTCTTTTGAGAAAATCCTCTAGCCACAAAATGGGCTTTATGTTTTTCAATGCTACCATTTGCAGCATACTTAACTTTGAAGAGCCATTTGGATGAAACAATAGATTTTCCTTTAGGTCTAGGAGATACGTCCCAAACATCATTTTTTTAGTATTGACTGATATTCTTCTGCCATTGCATCTTTCCAAACTTGATGCTTGAGAGCTTCAAAAGCATTAGAAGGTTCGGCATTTGGAATCTCACAAATGAATGCATTGTAAGTTAATTTGCAAGGTCTTTTACTTTCTCTGAATGTTCCTAAATGTGCTGCAAATTCATCTCCTTCCTCTATTATTTTTCTTGCCCAAAGTGGCCTCTTAGAATTATTGTCAAGACTCTCTTCTTGAGTCTCTTGAAGGATCTCATTTTCATTTGAAGTCTCTTCAAGGTACTCCCTCTGAATCTTAGGAGTAGGAACCTCTTCTAGGGAACGGAGTGAATCATTCCTATCTAGTTCATCTGAAATTTTGGCTCTTTTGAAAACAATGTCTTCTTCAAAGATGACATCTCTACTGAGTTCTATTTATTTTTGTCTAGGTATGTAGATTCTTAAACCCTTTATTGTTTCACTAAAACCAATAAGGATTCCTTTCCTTCCAATAGGTTCTAATTTTGTCCTTTTCTCCTTAGGTACATGAATGTACACAGGACATCCAAATATCCTCAAACGACTAATGTCAGGTTTCATACCTGAAAAGGTTTCTTTAGGAGTTTCGTTGTCCAGATGTGAGGGAGGCCATTTGTTTGAATATAGACTGTTGGCTTAGATGCTTCAGCCCAAAATGACATTCTAAAGTTTTGATCATATATCATAGCCCTAGCAGCTTCTACAAAAGTTCTATTTTTCCTTTTAGCAACTCCATTTTGTTGTGGGTTGTAGGGAACTGTAAACTCCCTCTTAATCCCAGTAAGTTTGCAAAATTCTTTAAATATTTCAAAAGTGTATTTTTCCCATTTTCTATTCTTAGAATTTTGATTTTCTTTCCTGAGGAGTTTTCAGTGATAGTTTTGAAATCTTTAAATTTAGAAAGAATCTCTTCAGATTCTTTGCACTTAAGGAAGTATATCCATGTCTTCCAAAAAAATCATCAACAACTATCACATAGTACAAAAAATCTCTAAGGATGTTGTAGACATGGGTCCAGATAGGTCAAAGTGTACTAGTTCTAACACATCTTTAGTTTTGCTCAAACTATGGGAAATGATTTTTGTGTTTTTCCCCAAGGTACAACCTTTGCAAGATTCATTTAGAATTTGACAAATTTGGACATTCCAGTAACCAACTTCCCCATAGATGTTAGGGCATGAAAGTTGATATGACCTAATCCTCAATGCCAGATTTCGTTTGAATCTGAGGTCTCGTGAACAAATGCATGATTTGTCTTAGTGCAAAGCTCATATGGCAGTCCTTGTCTTACTCCTATCGTTTGAGCCTTCTTTATAGTTGAATTCTTTGCCCATGCTAGTACTTTTCCTTCCATGAATGTAACTCCATAACCATCATCTCCAAGTGCTGATATAGATATTAAGTTCCTTTTAATACTTAGTACATTTAGAACTCCAGAAAGCTGAATAGATTTTCTTGATTTTAATTTGATGATGCAGGTCCCAATTCCTTTTACGAAATGAGCAAAATTATCCCCAACTGTAACTTCTTCATATGTTTCTATTTACGTGCTCTCTAGATTATCTTGATATCCAATGATGTGTCTTGAAGATCCACTATCAACTATCCAAGTGTTGGACTTGGTTGATATTTGACTAGACAAGGCTAGGTAAAAGGCATACTTCTCATAATCTTGACCTTCAATTGATTTATCAATTTTGGCAAATGATGCTTTAAGTTTTGATCGATCAAGACAATTTAGTGCATAATGTCCATATTAATCACATCTGAGAAACTGAATTTTAGACAGGTCTTTCTTCTTTTTTGAAGGTCCTTTTCCATGAAAGTTTCTTTTCCTTTTGGAGTTCTTTTTCTTACCCTTCTTATGAGAGTTGGTGTTAAGAACATGAATGTCTTCATCTATAATCTTTTGTTTTCCTTTAGTCATTAGTCTCGACTCTTCTTGAAGACAATCAGATCTTAATCGATTTAATTTTGGAAGCTTAGATCTTGCACTTATACCTTGTACAAATGACTCCCAAGAATTTGGCAGTCCTCCTAATGCTATTAGGGATAACTCTTGATTGTCAATCTTGTAACTGACTGAAGATAATTGATCTCTCAATACAGTGATTCTCATGAAGAAGGCATTTACTATTTCTTCTTTATTCATGCTAATATTATTCATTTGTCTTTTAAAAGCAAGTTTTTTGCCACTGTTATTTACTATAAATGCATTTTCAAGGGCTTTAAACATGCAATATGTTGTTACATGTTTTGCCACAATAGGTACTATACAATCTCGAACAGCATCCACTATTATTTTCATGTCTTTCTCATTATTCTCAATCCATAGAGTTTTCTCTAGATCATCTTTTGGTTCTTCTTTACAAAGGATTCTAATTCGTTCTCTTTTAATAGCATCATTATTCGAGTTTCCAAGGTTTGAAGTTGTCAGCACTTGTAAGGCAGTGTTTGAATCTTAACATGTTTGTCATTTTTGAAGAATAGTAAGATACTGCAACTCAATGTTAAAATCTGATCTCTCAAACTTAATAAGATTTTTCCTTAACAAGGCTCTGATACCATGTAAAGTTTCTATCAAATTTCAGAATAATGCTGACTGATGCACAATTTTATTTGCAGGTTCAAACTCTAATGGCAATGGACCTGATTTTCTTCAAAATATATATATATATATATATATATATATATATATATATATATATATATTACTCTACAGTAATATAACAGAGATGTTCTTAAAATTGGGATGCTTATGTTCCTTCGGATATGCTTGCATTAATAGATTTCGATGCTTAGCAAGATCACGCAGATCGAACATATATATGCCAAGGACAGGGTGTGAGACTGAATGGGCATGTCTCCGAATGGAGACATGACCATTCACTCACATACCCGTCTGGTGTTTGACTATAATGATGTCGATTCAATCACAACCTGATAATGACAATTATTCAGATCGATATTGATCTAAATGAATAAGGATCAGAGCATATCTCGATCATTATGGAGATATGATCTTATATATATGAACATCGGTCTGGATGCAGAGATCATCATATGTAGAATACGATTCAATTTGGATTATATATATATATACATACCAGTATGTAAAATATGTATATATCATTTATCACAGATATCGTCTGACCGAAGCTACATACTTTAACAAACAACGGCGTTACTGATCATAACTCATATTGAGAAGCAAACAAGTTTACAATCGATTCAATCTGAATGAACACAGGCCGAAAACTAATACTGAGGGCAAAACAATCTTACAGTTAAATTGATAGAGCTAATCAAAATTTCCAATCTTACAATCAATTTGGTCAACATTGGTCAAAATCTACAATCTTACAATCAATTTCAATGCAAACCCCAAAAAGGCCAAAAAACAGTCCAAATGGCGTATAAATGGTAATCCGAAATACCGTGAAAACAAGATGAACTTCCACGGACCTGTAAGAAGGAGGATCATCAGGCCAACAGCTAGGGTTCCTCCTAGATATCGGCTGAGTATGGTGATTAAAAAAGTCCCTCCAGTCCAAAATCTGATCTTCCTTAACCAGCATCTTGCTGCCATACCCTTCTGAGGTAGGTGATCCAGATTTGCAGGCGTATTTCAATTTCTGTTCAAGTGGGGTCTCAAAAAACTTTAGCCCAATATCTCTCATATCATCAAGAAGTCTTGTGGGTACCCCGTGGTTTATTACCTGAAACACGCCCCACTCTCTGCAAGCCTCACCAACATCTTGTCTGATTTTGTGCAAATTGTTCGACTGAAAATTGTATAAATTTATGACCGGAACCTGGGCAGACGAAGGTTTGTGATTGACAAGTTTGGGCCTTAGGCCTGGAGGTTGCACATACTCCTTCGGGATGCATTGCAGCCCGTTCCCATCTCTTACTAGTGCCTCGACTCTCTCCACACGCCCTCTACTCTTCTCATCAAGATCCATAGCTGGCCGTGATCAAAATATTCATGAGGTCGTTAGCTCTATAACAAATTTGAAAGTAAGCAGTTGTTAGTCCAGATAAGAAGATATATGAAAATTAGTTTGGATATGGACAAGGTTAATTTCTAATGTATTTACTGTGTGTCTCATTGAATTTGCCTAGGTAACTTGTTTTTAATTATGAAATTATTTTTGTTTTTATTTTTCATTTTTCATTTTACTAATGTGAAATTTTTAAGTGCTAACGACTATATTTTTGTATGTTAAAACTATAAGTTTTTGACACATGTATGTAGTAGATATCAAGAAAACTATGATTCTTGAGTACTTCTTTCTACACAATTTACTTTCATGTGAAGTCTTCAAACTTACACCTTAAATCTCATTAATCTACTTCATTTTTAGTCCCAATCATATTAATCCAATTCATTTTTAGTCATTGCCTTATATAAGGCAGTGAACTAATGTTCCCGATAGACCTCCCGTTGCATTCATATTAATTTTTGCCCTAAAAAATAAATGTCATATTAGAAAGTTTGTAAGGTTTGATTTTAAAAAATAATTATAATACACTAATTTTGATTTTCTGATTGGTCGGTGAGTATTTTTCAGAGGTTTATGCTTATTTTCATAAGCAAAAAAAATCAGGAAATTGAAAGGCAGTGCTCCTAAAATAATAAACAATGTTTTTTGTAGTGAAGTTTCCAGAGCATCCTCATTTACCATGGATACCTGTTCATTTATGTATATGTAACACAGAAAGACCATAGAAATGCTCTAATACCATAGAAAGACACTGCAAACATAGCAACATCGATAAAAAATAATGATTGTGACATTGTTCAGCCAGGGCTTCAAAGGTTTTCGCAACTGAGAACATGAATTTTGGAGCAGTTTGGAGACCTTAAAGAATTTCACAACATTTTCTGTGTCAGATTATGGCGTTGCTAGGAAAAGCCATTTGGCCTTGGATATTGAAACCCCTCAACTGTAGGCCTAGATGAGCTATGTCTGGAAGATGGCGCGCAAGATCCATGGTCCTTATTAGATCATTTTTGTCATGTATTTCAAGTCTTTATTGATCCTTTTAACATTAGGCATTAGGCATTAGGCATTAGTCATAACATGGATGTTGGTAGCATTCTAGATCCTCTAGCATGGCGACTTAATATGTATTGGCTCCGGCCCTAAAGGGAATCTTCTTGAATTGTTGTAGCATAAGCCTTTGCCACTACAAAAATCCTAGGAGCACTTGCACCTAATATTGGAATATCTCAATTAGAAACAGGGGGGAAGGGCAAAGTAAGGATACTCATTAGGCACTCGGACGGGTAAAGATGTTGGGAGTAATGGAATTGTATCCACTAAATCTCCAATTTGCGGATTTGTGCTTGGAATGGATTAGAAGAGTAGGACAATGGGTGGCTCAAGAGAAATAATTGTTGGTGGGATGACTTAATAAATTTATGCTAATGCCTTTGGTCATTCAATCACATGTTAGTTTCGAATTGATGAATAGGTTTATGATGATGCATAGTGACACTGCATCATATATAGATAGATACTCATATTTCCCTCCTCCCCTTGGTGAATCTTACACATCACTCGAGCCTCTGCACCAATTGAGAATTTTTTAACCTATACTCTAATCACATTAAAATATAGAAAAAACAATTGGACTCAACCCTCGACCACCCCCCCATTATTATAAGGCTCTTTGCATGCATTCAGCCTGATTCGATAAGAATAGGAGTCTAGCTTGGGCTTGGGTTCAACCACTCTATTGTAGCTTTAAGGAGATAGCTCTTCACACCTCTACTTCAATGCCTCTACTATTCTATGGCCAGTTTGCACCCCCTGGCAAATAGTAGGCACATCTAGCTTGGTCTATCTTCTTCAAGATTGAACTATATAAAGAAGGGGCTTGGAAACTCAGCTCGACACTCTAGCTGACGATGTAGAAGCACCAATTTAGATTGATAGTGGAAGAAGCCCCCTACACCGAGAATAGTAGGCATTCGACACTCCTAACATCCTCACCTCCCTTGTACTCAATGAATAGGGGTCTAAGACTAAAATATTGTCTTTCGTGTATTTTTCTTTTCATGTTTTCAACTTTGAGCCTCTAAGTGAATGTGGTTGTTTTGCAAAGCACTAGATTTGGATGAGAATTCCTTTGGTAACTAAATCATTGAGCTAGCTTCTCCAACATTGTGTTCACATATACACATTTTCTTTAGTTAGGGGAATACGAAGCCTTTAAATCATTTGAAAAAACGATTCGATTTAAACAAACCCTTGCAAAAAAAATTGAAAGCCCTAGAACTCGTTTGAACAACACAATTTGTGGCATCAATCTTTCTATCTTTCTAACAGGCATTTATCTATTCATTTAGTATCCTCTAACCTGGAGCCACAAGCCATGTAAGAATGTACTTACACAATGTATAAATACCCAAAAATACATATATGCATGTCATAGTTTATCTCTCAGCATCTTGTACAAAAACCTTGAAAATAATCCTTTTTTCACAAAACAGGGTGAATCTTCCCTCGATTATGAAACAAGAGAGGACCCTAAAAATGGTTTGCATAATGAATTAATGTACCTACTTCAATAGTTAGCATACATGCTTGTAAGACATAAAATGCTATTATTTACAAATAGTTGTATTATCACAATCCTTGACTTATCAATTGCAAAAGTAGTTGTCGTTGTTATCACCATTGCCCAACTATAAAAAGAACAAAAGAACTATAGAAAAAAGAGTATCCTAAAGCCTAAAACCTGGCAGTATAATGCCCATCAATCTCTCCATTTTCAGATTTAGGATTCTATTTCATTGTCATGAGATAGCTCTTCACTCTGGCAAGTAGCATGATCACAATCCAGTGCATCTGGCAGTCATAAACAATGATTCTAATAGGCTATGCCAGACTTTCTCTATGATTCCTCATCCTCCTAAGGCTAGAGAGGACAATACAGAAGAAGATCTTGCAATAATTGGAGTCCATAAGAAAATATCTCTTTCAGACATCTTGCCTTTTGCATTTTGCATACATGTCTACCAAGGAACTCGCAACTACTTCTGACAAAATTTTGTTATCTTGTATGCTAAGCTTTGATAGATGTCCATATCTTGTTCCAATGCTCCCATTTTGGCTCAAGCTGGGATAGTCTTGCCAAATATGAATTGACCGCATTGGAAACTTGCTACTTGTATTTTGTGAAATAGAGCAACTATCTAATGATCTGACGCTATGATAATTATTTTCAAAGAGACACTCTAATTTTGTTACTTGTTCAAACATATTATCCAAAATTTTACACTTGGCAAACATGGAAATTATCTATTACTAGAAGTCCCCTTCATCCACCTCCAAAAACCAAAATTTCCACCATCAAATGAACCATTCATATCCAATATTGCAAATGCTCTAATTTCATTTCATAATTCCATTACAACAAGATTGGCAACCACCCTTAAATCCATCTAGCCTTTGGAAATAACATTGTTCACCATTTTCCCCGAGGAACATATTGTTTTCATCCAAATAATAATAAACATGAAACTTCTCATTCCATGTTTACAAGTGAGTGCAGATGCACTGTAAGTTGTTCGATCAAATTTATGAAGGATGGCTATGTAAGATGCAAAACATCAACTACATTTGATAGTAGAAAAAAATTCAAATTGATGTTTCCAGAACTACAAACATTGAGTAGGTACCTTTTTTTAATCCTATAAAAATGAGAGATTTTTGTGGAGAAGGTACTGGTGATTGTTGATGCACTGTAATTTTTGTTCAATTTGTGAATAGGCTAATTTTGTCCATTCATTGTGTCTTTTCAACTAATATTAATATTAGATTCTATTTTCTGTGAGAGTAAATTTATAATTTTAATTTTTGGAGGCCAAATTGATAGTTGAATTTTCTTTTGCCTTTTTTTAATATTTATAATTTTAAATTAAAATTGTGTTCAAATTTTTTAAATAGATAAGTTTTTTAAAAAGTTGGGTATAACTTTTGATTTAAAAATTAAAATAAAATGCTAACATTTAATTAACAACAATTACTATAATTCTTTATTTTTAAACTCGTATATTTATAATATATAAAAATAATCTATTAATTTTTTTATAAAGCAAAGAGTTTCACAAATTGCATAGGCAAGGACTCAAGCTTTGTGCATAGAGCTCTCGTTTGCACATCAAAATTTGAGAATAACTCAATTTGGACTTTGTACTTGATACTTCCAACACATTCTAAAATTAAAAAAAGTGAAAAAACTATCTATGGGCTGAGTACTTCTATTTAATATTTTCTATTTCAACTAGTCAAATGTAATTATTTTTGTTTCTAAATTAAAATTGTGTTCAAATTATTTAAATAGATAAGTTTTTTTAAAAGTTGGGTATAACTTTTGATTTAAAAATTAAAATAAAATGCTAACATTTAATTAACAACAATTACTATAATTCTTAATTTTTGAACTCATATATTTATAATAAATAAAAATAATCTATTAATTTTTTTATAAAGAAAAGAGTTTCACAAATTGCATAGGATAGGCAGGGACTCAAGCTTTGTGCACAGAGCTCTTGTTTGCACATCAAAATTTGAGAATAACTCAATTTGGACTTTGTACTTGATACTTCCAACACATTCTAGAATTTAAAAAAAGTGAAAAAACTATCTATGGACTGAGTACTTCTATTTAATATTTTCTATTTCAACTAGTCAAATGTAATTATTTTTGTTTCTATTATTCAAATTTTTTTATGACTCTTTATTTTTTATTTTATTTTACTATTTTACGTAATTAAACTAGACAACAAATATCGTGACACTTGTAGACTAAGTACTATTGTATTCATTTTGCATTATTGTTAAATTAGCTTATTAATTATTTTTCTAATTAATCAATTAGTTATAAAGTTAAATATTGATTTATTAATATAATTTATTATTTAAACTATTTTCTCAATCATGATTGGTTCAAACCCCTTTTTCTAGGCCTCTTCGTATTGCTTTATTTTAGGCTATATTTTTGCTTTATTTTTTGGCTAGATTTTCACCTAGTTTATGAGTATTTAATATATTTTTACCCTTCTAATGAAATTATTTATAAATTTATTGATGATTACTTTTATCTATTATTATACAATTAATTACCTTTTTATTAGTTGATTTGAAATGCTTACTTTCTCTTTTTACAAAATCATACATAATACATTGCTATTTCAATTTTTTTTAAATTAACTTCCAATATATTCTTAATTTGTTTGTTTATTAAATAGCATGTTATATATTATATTTTGTTTAATATTTTAGTATAAATAGTGCATGGTTAAAAAGTAAGATATATTTATTAACAAAATAGACCTCTCATTTCTAAAAACAAAATTGCTATCGTTAACTTAAATTATTCTATTTTATAATACTAAAATATTACATACTACATAATTAAAAATAATATTTTTCTTATACATTTATTTCTAAACCTTTCATTCACTCTATCCATTAATTATTATAATAATATTTAATAACTATTTCTTTTACAATATTTACGATAAGTACATGTCACTATGTGACACTTGTTAGTTTTTGCCAAGAGCTAGGAATTCTTATGCATTTGTTGAGTGCATAAAAGATATTTACTCCAACCAATAGCATTTTCAAATTAATTCATTTGCAATGTGTGTTAGATAGTCTATTCTTTTCATATAAAAATTTAGTTAAAAAATAATTAATTATCTAAATTTTTATTGGCTAGAACAGAAAAAGAAAGGATAAAAACATATTTTTTGAATTAAAATTAGAAAGAAAATTTAAAATTTTGACAATAGTGTTAGGCTTTTGTAACTAAATGTCACATTAATCATTTATTAAATTTTTTAATCATTTTTTTGGCTACCACCATATTCACCGCCTCTTTGATCTCTCTATTGTTTATGTCCTATTGTAACATTATGGAAATGGAATGCATTTTTTTAAATTTATGTTCTTTCTCTCTCTGCCCTCTAGCTTTTCATTGCACTAGGATGCCCATAAAGGCCTATGTCAGATCCCAACATTAGCCCTCACATAAATTGTTATTTTGTGAAAGTGTGAGGTTTGTGCAATAGTTTTTTTTTTTTTTGTGGCTAATGATTTCTTTCCAATATTTTTCCATTGAGTGGGCTCTATTGTGCATCTCCTACCAATCTCTCAATAAAAAAAACAATTGAAGAATATCATCATTTTTCCTTAAAAACAAAGCTTTGCATTGGAATTTGTAATTCTTCAGCTACTTCACTTCCCCTTTCATAAGGATGTTGATTTTTTATGTAATATTTTAGTGCAAAAATGATACAGAAATTGGCAAAGTCAAGGTTTTTATGTGTGAAAAAGATGGACAATATGCTAATTTGAATTTGCACATGTAGAGATTTGGAAATTGTGGCATTTTTATTTTTGTAAATCTAAACTTTTGCGAACAGGTATTGCCAAAGCCATGGTTTTGTAGTGATTTGAAAACATTGCATTCTGCTTCATTTACATATCTCAATGGAGGTTTCTAGTTTTTTGTCCATTGAATTCCTTTTTCTTAAGGTAAAGCATGATCATTTTTCTTTTTACCTGTCTTATGTTCTCT
The DNA here is from genome assembly GCA_028749045.1 of Cupressus sempervirens. NCBI lineage: Eukaryota > Viridiplantae > Streptophyta > Pinopsida > Cupressales > Cupressaceae > Cupressus > Cupressus sempervirens. Next base: position 611,328,037 of record CM053784.1, on the reverse strand, counting down.
ATAGACCAGAATCAAGGGTTACAAGGAATAGTCTACCAATTTATTTTAAATTATACTAGTTTAAACAAACAACTTTTGCCTCGTATTTATTTTAATAGAATTCCTTGTCAAAAACAGAAGATTGACACTTAAGGACTACTAAGGTACATTATCTAGATATTATATTTATCGTTTCAAAAATTTCAAGAATCTTCAATTCTCCTTTGTTTCTATGTTTTTATTTAATGTATAAAACCATACAATTTTGTAGGCTTGGGATGGACATGCATCCTTATTAATGGAGGCATACTTTTCATTGAGTTGAAGGATTGATTTCCTCTATTGCTATGTTCAAAAGATTAATGTTTCCTCCATTGTTACCATTTAATGTTTGTATCTGTTATGCCAGTCTTAAACATTGCACACTAAGAAAAAAATTAAGTTTGGAAAAATTAAGTGAACTTTGGCTATTTAACATTCTAGCTTAGGAATCCAACATTAGTGTGTGATGTTTAAGCCTCCTGATGTGATACTAACATAGTTGACATTTTTAATTTGATAGATATAAATGACATTTAGTTGATGGTTTTAACATAAATAATGTTTTATTTGTCTCTAATTAGTTACTTCTAAAGCCATTGCAGTTGTTCTTTTACAGTCTATATTAAAGGAAAATGATTATTATCAATAATAGAGACAAAGATCTCTATTAATATAGTAAGAGATTTATTAGAAATCCTGTCTGATATGCTATCATGATTATTTTCTAAGATTTTATTGAAGATTTATTTTTGAAGATAATGAAAGGTAGCCAAAAAGTGAAGCATTAACTTGATTTCTAATAAATAAAAATATCTTTTCGAACCACTGTTTACCATGATTTCTAATTGGTCTACAATTTCATTGTTTAAAGCTAGCAAACCAACTTTCTTGTGATGTAATAAGTGAAGGATATTCCAAATTCTAATAAGTGAAGGATATTCCAAATTCTTCATAGTCAAATGACAAGAGGCTCAAGGTTTTATTAAAATATTTATAAATTTATTTTATTGTGTTTGTGACTGTAGTGCCTCTCCCATTTGACTTTTGTAAGTTGTCCTGATGGATGCAACCTTGATGATCTTTTGTTGTGATGGGATCATGATTGTGACCCTGAGTGGTCTACACCGTTGAGGTGTTTGGATTTATGTTTCTTTATCAGTTGCTTTGATTATGCTTTTGACTGATCTTTGAGATTATGATGTGATTTTTGGTTCACTGAGGTTTGTGCCAGTGGTTACCAAGATCGATGTGGTATCATGAGGTTGTTCTATGATTACCCTGAGATGTGTGCAGAGATTGCACTATGTACTATTACCATGCTACACTAGACTGGGTTCCTGTAGCAATGGTTAGTCATGTTTATGATTGTGTTTGCTTATGTGTTTTAAATGCCTTTTTAATGCAAAGTAATCAATCATTATTAAATGCTTAAGTAATTAGAATGGATTGTTCTTGTTGGATTATTTGGTTATGTGCTGCGGACATTTACCTTGTTTTATTTTGATCTGAGAGATATCTGTTCGTATGTGATGTTTTACATTTGAGATGACCTGAGGGTCAAATGTTACTCCTTGATTCTAGTATCATAGATATTAGACTACTATGCTGTTCAGTTAATCATATTGCATGATGATGCCATTTTGAGATGACAATGTGTTTTATGATGTTATCTGATTATCTGGTATTTGGACATACCTCTGATTATGTTATGTGATGGATTTAATGCTATGGTTATTTACTTCATTCCTGCATTGCTATGCCTTTTGCGAACGTGAGTGATGTAAATAGATTATTTTAATATAATTAAATAAATGGTTAAATTAGGTGATTTAATGCATTTATTGCTTCGGCTATGTTATTATATGCAATTGCACTTGATCGTGTTGTTTAGTGTGCAGGATTTATATCCCTAGCAGTGGCACATGGAGTTAGTGATTCAGTCGTTCATATTTTACCAATGTCGTCCTTGTATGGTCGACGTATCCTTAATTAAATGTTTAATTTAAACCTTTCGGTGATTATTAAATCCGAACTCATTTGCATTATGTGATTAGACCAGTAAGCGTGTCTATGCATTTAGAGTTTCGCTTTGTCGCGAAAGTTGTTCAGGAGATTTATGTGTTTTTGAGTTTTCGAGCTTCTTAATTGATTTATTTTATATTTCTGGCAGCTTTGCCATAGATGAATTCCTATTTATAGGAATAGCCTGTTTTCATTTGGGTTGATTCGAGGTTTAACTAGATTGGCTGGTTAAATGCCCTAATCGATTATTCACCCAAAAAGTGAATAAGTATCCAAAGAGGAATTTAATTCCTCACTTCTCACTTTCAAATTGGAAAGTTGGAGAGTAAAACCCAAAATCCTCTTCATGAGGATTTACTGTTTTGTTCATTGTGGGAGCTACGGGCATGGGATCATCGCGAGGTTAGGCTCGTTGGATCCAGCTTGGGGAAACCTTGGATTGCCGCAATTTTTAGCTACTTTTGCGGGATATTTATTTTATGGTTCAGATTCTCGTTTTGCCCTTTTGGCTGTGAGGTAGGGCTTTCCCATTTTATTGTTTCTGCTCCGTTTCAGCTTCTATTTTTGGTAGCCGTTTGTTTGGAGGCTGAGAACTAGTGTTCCCCTCCATTTCTATATGTTAGTTCTACCCAGTTGGGCGGGTATGAACATTTCCCTATTTTTTGGGAAGAGGGTTTGGAGTTTTGCACCGTTATGCTAGCCGTTTTTGCATACGGTGTCCGATTCCATTTATTTTTGGATTTTTGGTGTTTTTGAACCCAAAGGCCAAATGGGTTTTAATGTTGTAATTTTCCAAATTTTTGGAGTTTTCACCTCGATTTGTGTGCCGCCCTATTTTCTCGAGTTTTCTTGGCACATTGTGGTTCGTGGACCTGGATGATCCATTTGGATATCAGTCAGACCACTATTGCACTTTTATGTTGCATTGAGATGTGTGCTGCATCCGTACTCCCGACATTGTGTTTGGTTGAGTGATTTTATTCCTGTTATGGTTTTCTTTTGGACCTTTGCCTTGTTTCATGGACATTGGGATTCGTGTAGAATCCATACTCTCGGATTGAGGCCGGTTGAGTAAGTTCATGTCTTTTGGTCTTGTTCATCATTGGGATTCGTGTAGAATCCATACTCTTGGATTGAGGCTGGTTGAGTGATTTCATGATGTATGATTTTATTGGCTTTGGGATTCCTATAGAATCTGTCCTTCTCGTGTTGCTTTCAGTTGGGTGTTTTCTTTGCATTGTGTTCTCATTCCTGTCCTTGTGTTATGATCTTTGTGATGGTGGTGCGCCACACACGAGTACGTACGCGTACATTTGTTGGGTGACTTGTGAGGCCCGATCTTCCATGGATTTGTCGAAAGTTATGATCATTGGGGTTGGGATGGGAGTATGCATGCCCACGGGCACTTGTCATAGGATGAGCATGGGTAGGGTAGGGTAGCATATGGAGGGGGCTTCTATCCTGTAACCTGGTGACTACTTCCCAGTTGGCAGAGGAAGTTTTATATAAGTGATAATTAAATTAAAACTTTGGGTGGTAATAAATATAAGATAATTAAAATGTGTGGGTTGTGCGCCTTCCGTCATGAAGAGTAGCTACCCTAGGTTGTGCGCCTTCTATTGAGAAGAGTAGCTGCCTATACTAGCTTGGGCTTGTCGATGCCAAGCGACTCTCCATGATGTCAGCCCCTACTTAGTAGCCTATTGAGTGTCTGACCAGGACCTGTACTCCTTGCATTGTCTTAGGTTCTTGGTTGCAGCCATCATACTATCTAGCGTGAGTGTTAGCCTTGGATGTTGTGTTTTATGTGTGTTTGTGGTTGGATCTTTATCTCCATCAACACGGCGAGTGTGGACCTATGGGTGCCATGTGGTTGGGAGGCGTAGCTACCTTTACCACTGCTAGGGATCGGTGTACAGAGACGATCTTTTGTCCTAGTGCGACCGTTGTTGGATGTCTTCACTTGGTACTTCGGGTTCCAGAGTATGCTTTCTTGTGATTTATGCTTTCATTGGGATGCTTGTATATCATGTTTAGATGATGTTATTTTATTTGGCGCATTCCCTTATTATGATGTTTAGCATATGATTAGATGCTGTGAATTATTGTATTAGCATATTTGTTGCTTATTGCTGTTTAGCATGTGATAGGTGATGTTATCTACTGGAGGATTATCTTATGCTTTACTACTAGCATGTTAGATTTCCTTATGCTTATATTGTTGCATGATTTTAGTAGTGACGTCCCTATTACGACAGTACCGACGATTTGGTCGATGGCTTGGGATTTTACGCGCGGGGGATGGCTAGGACCCACGATGGTCTTATGATGCTATTGACGGTTGGGAGGAACCGCGCATTTATTTGGTTGTTTAGTTCTGAAATGTATTTTGTTCATTGCAATGTTTATTTCAGTATGTGCTTTGCTTTTATGTTTTAGATGGTTAGATGTTCCTCTTTCCTTGCTGTTAGTTCTCTCGAGTGTTCATTCCTCGATTTACGTGGATCTGGTACTCCCCGGTGTGGAGGTTTCCTTGTTTGTTTAGCTTTTTGATTGTGTTTTGTGTCGCGCTGATTTGTTTCCTCGCGCGAGATTGTATTTTCCTCGCGCGAGACTGTTTCTTCCTCGCGCGAGACTGTTTTCTCCTCGCGTGAGACTATTTCTTCCTCGCATGAAAGAATACACTTCCCGCGCGAGAATGTAGATCTTCGCGCGACGCGTAGGGAATCCTCGCACGAGAATGTGAATCCTCGCGCGAAGCTCAGTAGTCCTCGCGTGAAGTGCGCACTTTCTCGCGCGAAGCGATGAAAGATCTCGCGCGAAACTCGAGACCAGTTTTCTTTCTCGCGCGAGAAACAGGGGCTATCTAGGCTTGTCGGATGAAAGTTTGGAAGTTGGTTTTGGACACCCTTTTGGTTTTTACACCTTCCTGGTTCAAAACAGATTTCCTAGGGGTTTAAAATATATCATTTAAGTATAAGTTACTTAAGATATATTTTAATATATGCGACAAATCGTTTGAGATAGGTTTCAGACCTCTCAGAGATAAGTTATGGATTCTAGGAAATTTCAGGGCTTCATAAATCCAGACTTAGCCAATTTTCAGGGCTTCAGGATTTCAGGCTTAGCCAAATTTCGAGATTCTGCATATTACCCTAGCTTGGTGTTTTGTTGATGAGTGGTTATTTCTTGTGCCCTCATCATGTGCGTTGTCGTTGTTGGCTTTGGTTGTGTGTGTCAGTTTGGTGGTGGCATTTGGAGATTTGTTGGTTGCCAGGATGGTGGTGAAGTCTTCCGTTGCGATCGTTGTGATCCCTGTATGATGTTGTCATGTGCATTCATACTTGTAAAAAAAAAAATCTTGGCTTGATTTGAATCCTTGTTTCCAAGGATCTCCGGGCGGGGCATTATAGTGACTCTCCTAATACCTTTTATGTGCATTCATTACTTTTTCAAATAATTCATTTCTCTATCTTACGCATCTGATTTATTTTTTTCTTTATTTATTTATTTCACACAAAGAGTATTTTCAAAGTTTAGAAGTTTATGAGGAAAGTTCTTCAAGTTAGTATTTTTTATCATTTAGACTTTGACAAAGAATATTTGTTTTAGTATGCTTTAGTGTGGCTATCTTAGCATGATTTACTTTTTCTAAATATTTGATAATAAAAAATTGGAATCTACAAGGTGCTCCCTTGCCAGCTATCACCATGTGAATTCTTTCTTACATCCTTGAACGTATGATTTAAAGTATCTTCATGTAGCTTCCAAAAGTATCTCATTTAAGAGTGTGTTGACATCTAGCATTTACAGTTTCTTTAGAGCTTTAACAAGACCTTTGATATTGGGTGAATTTGGGTTCAAATTGGAAAGTAACTCTTGCAATCAAGTATTCTTTTGTAGTCCAACTCTTCTCCTTGGTGGCAAGGAAAGGGTCATAGGCTCATAAGTATGTCTTTAGAAATATGGAGCCAAAAGAAGGATAGAAAAAGATTATTTTATCAATAGATTTATAATTTAAAGGAATATATCTTTTTGTGTTTTCATCAAGGTAAGTTGTAAAGATAGGCTAACTTTCTAGTCCTCTTAGTAATCATCTTTCCCCATTCGCTAATATAACGCCATTTCTAAATATTTATATAAATTAAGGGAGGTTGTATAGATGGGATAAAATTTCTCTAATCAAAACTATTGTTTCCACTCATGTGTCTAGTTTAAATTTAATTTTATCTATCCTTAGTTGTCTGTATGATTGCTTACAATCTATTGTTACCTACTCTCACATCTATTTGAACAATCCACCTCTTTTAATTATTATTTATTTCTATGTATAATTTGAATAGTTACTATAGCCTGCATGCATACAAACTTGACGATAACAAAATTAAATAGTTGAAGTATAGTTACACTACGAAGATCATGTGACATTCAAAATTTGGGTCACCTAAAATCAAACATTCAAGCTAAAATGGAAAAGAAAATAGATAAGAAAAATCTTTAGCCTTATAAAGATAATCAAAAGATCAAACTAAAGTACTTTTTTTTACTTATAAAAGCCATCCACCTTCAAAGAAAATATGGATTACAAACCAAAAAATGAGAAGTAGCTTCCACAAATTAGGCTCAGGAACTAGAAGGTGGACTTACTTGGAGAAACATTAGACATAAAGAATCTTCCAAGTGTTTTTATTTAAAGAGAAGTAGAAAAATATGTCAATTATTTTTATAATTAATTTTATTGTAAGACTTTTAGCCTGTTTCTATCTCTTGTGAGATAAAGGATCTTTTCAAGGAAGGAATTTAATAATAACATTTTAATTTTAAAAATATATATACAACTTTATAAAATGGTAGAAATGTTTTTAGATGAAATATCCTATTAATTCTTTTATGATTAGTTTTGAGTAGATAAATAAGTAGAGGAACATAACTCTTAACACATAAATAACATCAAGACAAAAAAAGTTTGCACAAGAAGTTAATTCTAGAACATCCATGCAACATTGTAGGATGTAGCAATGAAAAAAAAATTCATTGGAAAATTAGTATATCCACATTTTGCAAGGTATACGTTCCATAAGGTGTAACTATGAACTGAACATTCTATTTTGAATCAAATTGTGATAAGTGGAAATACTTGTTTTAATCCTTCAAATTAAACATGCCTACAATTTGACAGCTCCTTTCAATGTCGTTACAAGTGGAATGCAAAATGAACTTCATGAGAACTACTTGGCACATGTGGAAAAATAGAATTTGTCAATTTACTCATTTTGTCAGAATCTTCCATGCAACTCTGGACATCATATCCAGTTGAAGACAAATTAGACATAGCCACATCATGAAGGCTTTCAGGATGTGTATTGTGTATCAATTGAGGATGACAATGGACTTCTTGTAGGACCTTGGGTCATGTTTGTAAGCCCTATTGTTCTGTCCATGCTTGTGGTAATACAGAAGAAGGTGAATGACAACACCTTCCTCCAAAATTTTCATCTCTAATGTGATAGATGTACTTCTATCAAATAGAACTAGCAATACAATATCATCAAATACTATTCTAAGGTAGGCCTGTATAAACCTTAGAACAACCTCGTAGACACATTCATAAACACATCCACATTTGTAAGTATGATTACAAGAGATAGAAAACTCCTAGTCTTGAAAAGGAGGAAGATGATTCACAAGGAGAGGAATAAGAAGAGCTCAATATGACTCAGAGAGAGTCACTGCACTCAATGGAACTGATGCAGAAAGGTCTACAACTAAAGCAAAGAAAGATGAAGAACTAGTCATTTCCTTACTATTTATACAAGCAAGTGAGAAAACCACAAAGGAGCAAGTCAAGTCACTAAAAGCCATGACTCAACAGAAGATTCATGAGACAATCAAGACTATAACCATATATGTTGACTCGTCATTGAAGAAGGATGATGATAAAAGTGAATCACCTATATTAGTATAGATACCAACTGATAAACCTTTAGAGGAGAGGTCCCTAGAGATGGAAGAAGATATGCAATCACCATCAAAGCAAGGTGGAGAGGAAGGAAAACCATAGAAATAAGGACAAGATATTACAACTAGACCTGCATCTTCAAGATCAAGAGTGTCTAAGAGCAAGACACGTGAATAAGAGAGTAGAAAAAGAGCACCAAGCATATCAAAATAAATAGAGCGAGACTGTCCTAGGAAGAAGAGAACTCAATGAGAAGTGTCTTCATCTTCATCTTCATCTTCATCATCTTCAAGTTCTAAAGATGAAGGAGAACTCAACAAGAAGGATGTTGGAATAGCTAAAGGAAAAGAGAAGCTAGATGCACTCATGGTTCCAAAGAAAGCGATGATTAAAGATGTGGATCTGGAAGAGATCAATAAGTATAAACAATACTTAAAGAAGCATAGATAATTTAAGAAGCAAAATGAGCAAGAACATTGGTAATCACTAGAATCAAATTATAGCAAAATTATCTTCAGATATCCAATTTGATCCTAATATGGATCTCATTAACCAACTCTGTACACTAGTTAACAAGGTGAAAGATGATCAAGGAAGTGTATGAGCTTTAGTAGAGAAGAATCTTGAAGCTAAAATAATGCATACTTTGAAAAATCTAGGAGAGAAGAACAAGACCACTCTCTAGGAATCCAAGGAGAAATTGAAGGAAAATATTTAGGCTTCAGCACCAGTAATGAAGAAGTCCTCAGATCCATGAGCACTTGGACCTGATCTAGATCAAAAGCTACAACAATCTCAACTAGAGCTGGAAAATCTAAAGGATAATTTCAGCATAGTCACCAACTCGAAAGTTGACTATCTATCCAAAACTCAAGGGACACTAAATATCATACATCAGATCTCAAGGAAAAATAGGAAAAGAGAGTCATCAAATTGATGGAAGTTCAATGCAAACTATCCCTAATGACAAGCATCATCCAAATACTTACAGGAAATGTAGATCCACTTGTTAGTAAAGTTGTAGGCAATAACATGAGTGAATTGGAAACACTCTCGGGTAAACTAAAGAGTGAGATCATATCTCTCACAAATCTGAAGGTATCATGGGATACCCATCTCACCAGTGTATAAGGTCAATAATGGGACATATTCAGTAATCCATAGCCATCCCACATAACCCTTTGTCATTGATGAAAAAATGGGGGAGTATATATACAAAAGCAAGAATCGTATACAAGGGGGAGTATACAAAAAGGGGGAGAATCCACAACCATTAAAAGGGAAGAATATAATAGAAAAATAGTTGAATCTAGAAATATAACAAGAACAAAAACAAAAGCAAGGACAACACATTTTTAGAGGGAGTTTCTATCAAATAATTGGCCAAGTCCATCTACTGGTACAGGTGAAGGAAGGGTAAAAAAATTTGCCATCAAAGGAACTTCACAAAGAAAAAAGGAAGAACATCGGTAAATGATGTTTTGCAATCAATCCCAAAGGGGGAGGTTGTTGACCTTGCAAGTATCTTCGGAAAGAAGAATGGAAGAAGTATGAAGTGTGGTCATTGATGGCCAAAACTATGTAATTAGCAAAATGTGTGACAATCAATCAGAGGGAGAAGAAGGAGAAGGAAGTCTATGAGCTATCAGTCACAAGGTACACTGACATACACATGTGACATGCCTACACTGGCACAATTAGACAGAAGAAAGAAACAAGTTGATCCAAGTCATCAGTGATGTGACATATAAAGAAAAATGACAGAAGCAAGCAAGGATGAAATACCACCATTGGTTCATGACAAGACTAGAAAAGATAACAACCCAAACCCTAGGCGTAGGGATCATGGGTCTCTTGTAAATGTAGTAGCCATGGAATTCAAAATTTGAATTTGATATTAAGCAGGATAATCTAGTCATGTGTAATTGTGCCCTGAAAAAAAAGAAAGGGTATTTACAACTAAATCAATCCTAATTGTAGAATGTGGTGGTTGAATGTTAGTGCTATCACAAAAAGATAAGGAGAGAACTGGGAAGAGAGAGAGAGAGAGAGAGAAATAATAGAGGCAACTATTATAGAGAAAGAAGGAAGAAGTAGTGACAGGATGTTGCAGATAACCAAGGGAAAGGTGAGAACAAAACACTCATCAAGAAAGTAGGAATATTAGTGTATCTTCGACTCAACTCCTCTTATGAAATAAATTATGTCTTGTGCCTTGAAAATAATTGTTTGAATAATATTTTATATTGCACAAAATCAAATATTATAAAAATGACTCTCAAACTATGGAATTTCCTCCATGTCATGGAATCTACTCTAAATAAAGATTATACCCTCTCAATTTTTTTTGAGCATAAAAGTAAGTTTACATTTAGATGATAATGGATAGAAAGAATAATTACATGATATTTCCATAGGATCAAATAGTTAAAAAAAATTATTAAGGACAATAAATAGAAATAATAATTTTGATATTGCCACAAAAGCATTGCATGATGAATTATATGATAGGTATAAAGTAGAACTTTGTAATATTGAAAATATTGTATATTATCTATTTATTTTATAACTCTACAATAAGAGTCTATGATAATTAAAAGAAGGTACAAAAAGATATATAAAAAAATTATAATTTAACATAAATCATAGTCATCTTTCTTTGTTTTCTAATGACTTTAAAACATATAATTACATTCCCCTTGTCAATGGTCGTGTTGGAAACTTATAATTGGAACAATTGTTGTTTTTTCATTGATGTCAAGTTTATGGATGAGACATCTTGCTACCTAATCTAAATGTCATATCTAGTTCATTAATGAAGAGGATTTGAGAGTTACTCATAACTATAGCACCTAGAGGAAAGGTTGAAGTTATGAAAAGGAAGTTACAATGGATATTTGATTAGATAGACTTTGATAAAGAAAAGTAATTGTTATGTCAAGAATCTAAGACATGTTGAGAAAAAGTGTAAATTGCTAAGAGTGTTATGTAATGCTAGTGTCAACCAAGTCATAGTTAGTGTCAAGAAAATCTAGTGTGACCGAGCATTAGCATCGACTGAGCAAGTTAGTTGATGTCAAGCTAGAAAGCTTAAACAATGACTAAGTATTTCAGTGTTGACTAAGTGTCAGAATTCAGTGATTGATGAGTGATAGTAAAAGATCAAATTCAAAGGAATCATAAGATCTAGCTGACTCAGTTGATTTCTTGGGAGCTGTAAAATGTGTTGAAGCTTAGATTGATGAGTTGGATCATTAAATTTTGTTAATGTTTGTGGCCTTTATGATAAAGATCAACAATAAATAATTAAATATGCAAAAGTAAGCCAAGAGTGGAATTCAATTACATGTGTTGGGTGGTGAATAAGGAAAACACCAAAAACATAATGTGCAAGTAATTATTCACCACTACTACACTATATCTCTTCTCTACCCTAAAATCTAAAAACTTAACATGGTATTAGAGCCTAGTTCCTTCTATAAAGCCTAACAGCTTGAAAGCAGATCAACACAAGGCAATAGAATTAAGAGGAAAAGTGTGAACCGACTTGCAAATTCAAGGCCTAGGGAACAAAAATGGAAACTTAGTCTAAGACTTTAGTAATATAAATATATGAGCATCCAAATATTTACAAGAACTATAGTTTGGGAAACATAATATCATTATCTTAATTTAATTTTGGCCCATTCTGATAAAGGAAGGAATATTGGTGGTAGAGTTAATATTGATGGTGCTATGTTATGAAAAAACAGAAAAGTATTGTGCCTTTGGAGATTTTAATATTGCCACAGAGAAATAGTTGTAATCACCCAAAATTGGTCAATCCTTTAATTGCATAATTATATCTCATGGTGAAGGTTCAAATTGAATTAATTGAATCAAAGAATTAAAAGAATTCAAACAAATCAACTATTTGAACCCATTTGAAATAACACATGAATATTAATTTTTGTTAGATTGTGGTGACTAATCAGGAAAGTACTATACACACTTCATAAATTCTTTGGGGCCCTATTTTATCGAGATTTTTGGCTGACATGTAATTATTAATTATAACCCTAAAACAATAAAAATACTTGTATAAAAGAGCTTAAGGTTAGGGATTGTTTTATAGTTGTGAATCGAAATTGGTTCTTGCGGCGGTATTGAGCTATATGGGATTATAGATTGTAATCAGGTTATAATCACTGGATCGTAATAATATCAAACTTGTTGTTTGGTGGATGTAGCCTAGGGATTGGGTGAACCATGTTAAATCTTGGTGTTTTGCGTTCTTTTCTGTGTGATATATTATTTTCTATTATTATTTATATTTGCATGTAATTGTTATTTATGTTTGTGGTTTAATCCTAACAATTTCAGAATAAGCATTAACGAATCACTATTCTTAAAATCAATTTAATATTGATAAGGGACCCCCTATCCATAAATGAATATTTTATTCTTTATGTGGTCCAAGGATATTCTTAAACAATTCTAAGAGGGATCTCCACCATGAATAAAATAATCAACCCCCAACCTCACCATGGTTGGATCAAACTCTACCCCAAGCCCTTGGAAAAATTTATAAATACAAGGCATTCTAAGAGCTAAAGGAGGCAATTTTAGAGCAAAGAAACTTTGTTAAATTAAGCATTCTTTCTTTCAATTCTAATTCATTTCATTTCTTTTATATTTCAATTCTAGCTTAATTGATTTGTTTTTTAGCTTGATTATACTCCATGCTAGCTTAATTTCAATTCTAAGTTTGAATATTGTATTCATGCTAGCTTGAATCTCTCATTCTATGGGTGTTATTATCACTGATTTGGTCTTAATTCTGAGAGAAATTAATTTCATTTACATACTCATTCCTTAGTTAGAGAGCAATAGGATGGTTTCATAGGTTTTATATTCAATTTTGATTCATTATATGTACTAACCCTATGATCTAATGTCTTTTTGAAGTGTGTTGGTTTTGCATATACATGATCCACATTTCTTACACACATTTTTGGTGCTCACTGTGGGCCAAGAACCAAGTTTCTAGCTCCATTTTCTAGCTGGTATTTTAGTTGTATTCTCATGTTTGGTTTTTTTATAGCAACCTATTGCATCTAACCAAGTGGTTTTGTAGGTTTCTTACTTTGGTTTTAAGGCTAACACATATACAGATTGGTTTGAAGGCTACAACTCTACATTTTGAAAGATTTACTCATATCTTCCAAATTATTTGGGATATAGATCTAAAAGCTTTTTTGGAAGTTGACGACAATCTAGAGAGTCTCCAGTCCAAAATTCAGACTTATTTGAATTGATTTGCATTATTTGTAACACATTTTTTCTTCATAAAAATAGATTTTTAGGTGCAAATCAGTAAATTTTTCAATCAACTCAGCATTTTTAGATAGGTCTAGAAATTATAGAGGGGTTTTTTTATTTTTATTTTTAGTTAATGTGTTATATCAATGCTCAAATAGTCAATTCACCAAAACTAGTCTATTTTGACAAAGTGGGTCCCATAGGAGCAAATGGGTAGATACAACCAAAATTATTACATTTTTAGAAACCTCTCTAATTTTTAGCAAGGATCTCTTCTTTTTACTTCTATTTTTGAAGCCAAAATCATAAGAAATAAATCAAATCTTGTTGACTGGGTCAAAAACCAATATTAAAAAAGGGCATTTGATGAATAGCTTGCATTTAATTTTCATATGGATCAATGCAAGATGTGAGCTTTTATTTGGATTATTTTCTAGTTATTATCACTCTTTAAAATCAAATTTTTAGATCTAACCCTAGTTTTGCATAAGTTGGATATGTATTGCATATCTTGTGTTTGCTTGTTTTGCCTGTTGCTTTGTTCATTACGAGCAAGCGTCCAAGAATAAACGAAAGGTACAAAAAAGAAAATATGCGTTGCAAGGATTACTAAGTATTTTTTTGCATCTCTATAACATTTAGATTTGGAAAGGAAATGAAACCTCTCATGTGTTTGGCTTGAGTGCTTTTACATTCTTTCATAGATTCACACTTCATTTGGTGCTCTAAAATTAGATCTAGATTTACTTTTATGAATGTGTTTCACATAGTAATTAGGCCCTATGAACACTATTTTTGGAGTTTTTGAGGGAATGTACTTCATTCGCTTGCCTTACATGGGAAGCTCTTCTCGATGGTAGATCCCCCTGTAGGTAGGGAAAGATATTTGTTATTATCTCACTATTATGCTTGGGTTTTTCCTCAACATCCATTACAACTTTCTCTTTTGAGATTGGTGGTGTTTGTTATTTGCTTTTCCAAAAAAATTGGTGAGGTGATTTCAAATTAGCATGTCAAAGAATCTTGTTTTCTATGTTTGGGTAAGGTGAAGAGGCTAGAGGATTATGCTCTATTCCCTTTTGGGTATATTAGAAACTTGGAACCCTTGAATCCAAGCCAAGTCCCCATGTGGTACAACTTTGTGAGTATTACTTGATTAGAGAGGATTAACCATAGTGGACATTCTCTTTATTAGGTCAACTATGTGGATGAAACTTCAAACGGTAATAGCTATTTTTGACGTGGTAGTAGCAACCGCTATATAAATGTCCTTGTGGGGGAAATCCTCACGAGTGTAGTCTTTTTTTGGGTTGTCAGATCTCCTTAGTATCTTTGATTGATTAAATTCTCAAAATATGTCAAAACCCTAGTGCTCTAGGATTGGATTTCACCCACTATAGATTGCAAAAGCTATAGAGTTGAACATTACTAAGAATCATAGTGCTACCAAATTTTATTTTCTAGGACTATGTGCATGATTGGAAAACATTTTGTGAACATACACAGTGGTGGTTCTAGGGATTAGACTAGTACTACAACACTATTCTTGTTTATGTGCAAGGTTGCTTTGTCCTTTTCTCATTGTTTGAAGATGTTTTCTTAAAATTCTGATTGTTGTCTTGCATGGTTAGTTCATGATTCAAGATTAATCACACCTAGTTGGATATTTAAAATGAAGTTCTTGAGTTGAGACTTTATGATCAAGCTACTTTTCTATCCTATTATTTCTAGTCTTCCTATGATGATCCGATTCAAATTAGGCAATTTACCCTGATGTTAGAAGTTTGTTTACACCTTGGGTTATAGTGCTTTGACTCCCTTCAGAATCTTGTCTCAAAACTATCAAATTGTTCTGTCAGAGCTATCTACGCTCTAGGTCTGGTCTATTACCTACAACATTTCACCACTTTTCTATCTTCAAATAGTTTCAAACAATGACATCTTGGTTAGCTAACAACTTGTGACCTACACTCAACCTAGTCTCATTTCTTAGTTATCTTATTCTTGTCCTTTAGTGCTTGTCATACTCAGTGTCATGATAGTCATAATATTTGGTTGTTCTGGCCATTACTTAGACTACTCGTACCTTAGTATACAACACTCTTATCTCACTTTGAGGCTACATTCTTGTGTTCTCCTTATCTAGGCTTTTGCTTTTTGTCATTGTCTATGGCTGTAAACATTACGTTATTTCTCTGTTTGCAGAGGGCTTATGTTCTAAAACTTGGCTATCACTACTTAAAACTAGTACATTAAAATGGCTAGCAATAAATAAACTAAATCTAACATTCCTAGTGAGAAAGAAGGGATTCTAATTGCAAAAATGAAGAAACAAATTGAAACAATAAGCACTCAACTTCAAAGACTAAAAGAAGGGGAAAACACATCATTGAGCACATTCTCCTTGCAAAGTTATTCCAGTTCCTCTAAAGTTATTGATCCATCAACTTCTTATAATCTTGAAACCAAATCCTTCGAAAACAGTGCAACAACACTCAAGAAATCTAAAGGCATCTTTGAAAAAAAACCTTGCAAGTTTAAACCAAAGTGTTATTTCACACCTTTGGGAAAATCTTACAAATTAACTTTGGAAGAACTTCTTGAAGAAAAACTCATTTCTTTACCTAAGGTCACTTTGGTAGGAGTTTCCTTTATGAGTAACTATTGTGCCTATCATAGACATAACTTACGTAAAACTTCATATTGTAAGGAGCTGAAAAACAAGATCCAAGATCTCTTTGATAATGGCATAATTCAAAAATCTAAGCTCTCATCTACTAGAGATTCTACTCTCAAGAAGGATCAACATCATGAAACCAAGTCTAGTAATGGTTCAAATGAAACTTCTACTTCTTCCATCATGTCATCACCTTCTAAAGCATATAAGCTTTTCAACATACTTCCACCAAACAAAGGACCCACTACTTTTGCTATTGACTATGTGTACCCTCAAGGATAGCCTCTAAAAGAAAGACAAGTTAATCTTGACCTAGCTACAAACCTCTCTCATACTACTCAAACTAAAGATCTAAAACCTTCATGCATTGTTACTCCTATTATTCCCACTCCAGCTAGTCCTTCACTATCTCTTCAAGAGCCTACCATGCAAACTCCACATTCTACCTCGTCCGTAAAAGTGGCTCCATGTCAAGAGGATTCTAAAAATCAAGATCAAGATCAAGAACCATCTCATCTCCCTCAAGATGTCATCCCTCCATCTCAAAAACCACATAGTCCTCCATCTCCCATATCATGCCTCTCTACTGGGCAAGATCATGATATTCCTTACACCATCCCTAACAAGACTAGTCATGATTAAGAGAAAGATACTTTTCCTATGCTACCTAAAATTCCTTGTGAAAATAAAAGTATTCTCTCACCCTCTTGTTCTACTTCTCTACATCCACTTCACATCTACACTCAAGCTATAATTTCTCCTATCAATAGTGTTGCTCCTATTAAAGATATTCATGAGTTTATTAATGGCCTAGGTCATGTTGCTCACTCCAAGGATGTTGATATCCCTATCCACTATCCATTTGTATCTTCTAAATCTATCCTTGGTCCTTATCCATCTAAGCTAAAGCCTTCAAACCTTCCATCTATTTTGGAACCTTATATTCCTCCATCTCCTACATATCCCACTCTTAGCTCATTGCCTACTTCTCCTACCATACCTCAAGATCAATAAAGATATATATCCTTGAGTCCTTCATATAAAGCTTTCCATCTAAACTAGTCATATCAACCTTCGTCATCCACAAGTCCCCAACCTTTTGGAAGCAATTTGGATGATCAACTTAAAAATAAACACAAGAATCCATATAAAAATAATCACTATGTCTCCTCTAAATGACATATGAATGCTAAGAAAGGAAATGCACAAAAGAGACCACAATGGTCCATTGTTGCAAAATTGAAGCAAATATGGGTTCCTAAATCCATTATGAAAGAAATATGATCTAAAGCATTCAAAAGAGAAGAAAAACCTAAAGCTGCATGGATTCCCAAGTCTCTTTTGAAGGACTTGAATATTGAAAACAAATCAAAGTTGACATTCAAGCTTCCAAAGGCTTTCACTCCATCGTCTTCCAAACATCTTCCTAAAAAGGTTTCAAATCCTTCCACTCCATATTTTTCTAAAACTATTCTACCATCTCCTACATCAAAACCTCAAGCTATATCATCCATATTTAATCTATCATTCCACTACCCTTCAAGGTGTGTGTCTTTGTTGATCTGTCCCACTTTTGCACCTACCCTTCTACAATCTTTTGAAGCCTACACTTCTCGATTATCCATCCTCTATCTATCCATCTAAAACCTACAACCTTAGCATCCATCTACCTCTCTTTTTCCTACAATCTCCCTTCCATTACTCTATTAGCATCTTTGAGCATACATTTCTATGGTCTTGGCCTATAATGACTTATCCTTCTAATAGGAGCACTATTAAAATTATAAAAGGCTTGGACTCTTTCTATAAAAAAATCAAAAATTTTTTTTAAAAAATTGCCTTGGTGAAAACCACTTCTTGTGGTACCTTGGTAGCAAAATAAAATAAAATAAAAAAATATATCCTATGGTGAAAACCATTTCATGTGGCACTTTGGACAAGTAGCATGATAAAAACTTGGCAAACAAGCATCATGTGTAATTCTTCCATCACCCATATATCTGCTCTTTCACCTTTGATCTTGACAAAGTTGCTCTGCTTATGAACGTTGACTATCTTATCTATTGGATTCCTTATCATGATCTTGTGTATCCCACATCTCATAGCCTCCACACCAAACTTAGCTATCCTATTCACTTTACCCTTTGGTCTTGATCAAAAAATAAATAATAATAATAAAATTGGTTCTTTGAAACCTCTTGACATGTCCATTCTCTTGTCTAACTTGTATTTCATGACATCATGTCAATATCCTACATGCTACCTTCTATTACACCATATTGCTATATCCTTTTACCTATCTTGGGTACTCTTGAGGAGTTAGTCCTTGAGGATCACTTTCACTTGCTTCATATTCCTTGTCTATCCATCTCTACTTATATACCAACTTGCTACTACATCTTGTCCTACACCTTGCTAGACATTGGGGACAAACCAATGTGATCATGCTTGAGAGCTAGATATCTTTAAAAAAAAAGTGCTAAAAATTGTAAAAAGTCCTAAAAAATTCATTATCCTGGTGAAAACCTAGCAATAGACATCTTGATAATACAAAAAACATAAATCTAAAAATCCAAAAAATCCAAAAAAAATATTCAACTTTCCTGTATAGCTATCTTTTTCTTTCCTGCTTTCAGTGATTTTCTCTTTGCAAGTTTTATGCTTTACTATCTTCACTTGTGCATAAGCTCTTAGTTAACTTCAAAACATTGCTCATAACTACATGGATTGAAATTGGTCACAAGTGTAGGTGACAACCTACCTATTCTAGGGGGAAATGTCCTATACTTTTAGAAAGTCTCTCTTGCGTCAGTCACCAGTTGTTCTAACTGAGTCTGTCTACTATTACTCTACTACCATGAGATTCCTTTAGTGTTCTAAGAAACTCTCTCTCTCTCTCTCTCTCTCTCTCTCTCTCTCTCTCTCTCTCTCTCTCTCTCTCTCTCTCTCTCTTCAGTCACCAGTTGTTCTAACTATGTTTTTCTACTATCGCTCTACTATAGAGATTTCTCACACTCACACTACACCTTTCAAACATGACATCAATCAAACATGACATCAATCCACTTATACCAAACTTGAAAAAAAAAAAAAAAAAAAAAAAAACTAAAACTGTTTGAGATATGCTAAGTTTCACTTCTGAAAACTACCAAAAATATCCATATATCAACAAAATCAAAAAAAAATTTTTAAAAAAAAAAACAAAAATCCAAAAAACATGCACAAAGATTACATGATGTTTACTTCTTTTTTTCAATCATAATTTTTCTAGCAACTCGATGATGTCTGAGACTAGAGAAGCCAGGATGAAAAATATGAACTTTTTCTTTGTTTTCTAACTGTGGTGTTTTACTACAACAATTTTGTAATTATTGTACATATTGGTAATTACTGTAAATATTTTTCTTTTCATGTACATATTGGCTCGGAACGATAAAGTATTCATATTGTCATGGTTGAACCAGTGGTGATTGTACTATATCATTTTTTCTTTGCTCAATGATGAAAATTAAACCATACTAATTCACTGACTAAGTCCTAGGGTTGCATTCATTTAGATTTTCATTTCAACTCAGCTTTGCACTACAAAATGTCTCCCATAGCTCTTTGACTAGCCTTTGACAACACAAGGGGTAGAATATTCAACACAAATTGGATTTCATCATCCCCTCCTCAATTTGATCATCATAAGTCCATTTTCAGGATCAAAATCAAAATTTGATATTCTTCAACTTTGAGAAAATCATTATCAAACTTGGTCAAACCTAGTATAGACCCTCACATCACTCCAAATGGACTCTACACTTTCTACAATCTATTCCGATCTATTCTACATTCTTCTAAATCACTCATCATATCTACATCTATTACTCTACATCACTTTTTTTTTGAAGTATCATCTTTTGATTTTGCTCTCGAGGGGGCAGGCTGAATACATCATTGAATCTTACTTCAAAATTCTACTTCAAATCTTGCTTTAAAATCTTTCTTCAACATTTTCTTCAATATCTTTCTTCAATCATATCTTGCTTCTTCGATCAATTCTCGCTTCAAAGTCAACCTGATCTAAAGTCAAAGTCCTCATTGCTAGGGGCATCTACACTCTCTATATCTCACACCATCATTCCATCTATGCTATCAATCGATCTACGAACTGACTTTCTATTAGTTATCTCAATTAAACTTATGAAAACTCAAATCATAGATCCATGGACAAGTATCAGGGCATTCTAACCATGACTCTTGAGGATTAAGCCTTGCTCTGGGGATATTCCTACAACTCATGATAGCTCTTTTCATCTATTTTATGGACTAGTATTGGGGCATTCTAACCTTGACTCCGAAGGACTAAGCTTTTTTCTCAAGATGGTCCTAGAAATCTTATCAATTGGTCTTCATACAATCAAAATTGGAACCGATCTCAATTCTCATTCTACATTTCACTTCAAACTAATTCTTTGAATCAATGTGCTACTCATACGTCAATTCAAAGAGGGGCAAATGTAATCACCCAAAATTAGTCAATGCTTTAATTTCATAATTATATCTCATGGTGAAGGTTCAAATTGAATTAATATAATCAAAGAATTAAAAGAATTCAAACAAATCAACTATTTGAATGCATTTGAAATGTACACATGAATATTAATTTCAGAATAAGCATTAATGAGTCACTATTCTGAAAATCAATTTAATATTGATAAGGGACCCTCTATCCATAAATGAATATTTTATTCTTTATGGGGTCCAAGGATATTCTTAAAAAATTATGAGTGGGATCTCCACTTTAGATTATTTATTATGAGTGGGATCTCCACTTCAGATTGTTTATTCTGAGTGGGATCTCCACTTTGCATTATTTATTCTAGTGGGATCTCCACCATGAATAAAATAATCAACCCCCAACCTCACCATAGTTGGATAAAACTCTACCCCAAGCCCTTGGAAAAATCTATAAATACAAGGCATTCTAAGAGCTAAAGGAGGCAATTTTAGAGCAAAGAAACTCTATTAAATTAAGCATTCTTTCTTTCAATTCTAATTCTTTTCTTTTCTTTTCTATTTCAATTCTAGCTTAATTGATTTTTTTCTTACCTTGATTGTACTCCATGCTAGCTTAATTTCATTTCTAAGTTTGAATCGTGCATTCTTGCTAGCTTGAATCTCTCATTTTAGGGGTGTTATTGTCACTAATTTGGTCTTACTTCTAAGAGCAATTAATTCCATTTACATACTCATTCCTTTGTTAAAGAGCAATAGGACAATTTCATAGGTTTTATGCTCAATTTTAATTCATTATATGTGCTAACCCTATGATCTAATGTCTTATTGAATTGTGTTGGTTTTGAAGATACATGATCCACATTTCTCACACATAACAGTATATCAAATTAAGGTTACACATTGTAGTTTGAAAAAATTGAATTCATATATAGATGGTGCTTATATTTGAATGCTAGTATTTCAAACACATTATTGGACCTTTCTTATTGAGATTCAAGAAATTTAACATTGTTACATCAGACGTTGAGCTACAAAGAAGTATTGTGTGAAGTTGTTTCATATTTGAGCATGCATAGGCATGGAAATTACTTGAATAAACACCATCATTGATGTGGTATGATTGTGTTAGAATTGCTTTAGAATAACTAAGAGGGGGGGGGGCTGAATCAGTTATTCAAGGTCCAGATGTCCTTTGTAAACTTTTCACTAAGTGTGATAAATCCATTCAATTATTCATTTGTGCAAACTTTAACTTTTCTAATTAGCAAGTTACTGTAAATCAACATGCAAGTGCAACACGTAGGGAATCAACACATGACATAGTGATTTACATGGAAACCCAATTTGGGAAAAATCATCAGTAACATGCTGCTCAATTCTCACCCTTCTAAAGTGATGCCCTGTTAAAGGCTTACAACACATATTGTTAAATGTGACCTCGTTGGAGGATTTAACCACCCTGTTAGAAGTGGGCCTGGTAAAAGGACTTTAGAACATTCACTTGGAATGCCACCCTGTTAAAGGATTTACAAATGGCTTTTAGGCCAACCTAAGTCCATAGGATTTTTAGATCTAATACAATTGCTAGAGAGTATTATAAAATCTTAGCCTGACTACAACATATAACTTATCTTGTAGATTTCATATCACTTCTCTACTCATATCCTTGTTTGGCCTTTTATCTCTACAACTCTTAGCTGCTTGTCTTTTCTTTCAAGCTTTGTCTTTTTGAGTCTCCATACTCAATGTGCCAGTACAATCATCTCTTCATGACCACTTGTAGAAGTAGAGCCTCTATGCTCTTCCTTCTCCTAGATGTCTTCTTCTTGACACCCTTTCAATCACTTCACAGATTTTGGCACTTCTGTAGCAACAGGATCAACAACTTCTTGCTTCTTGGTTTATGACTTCTTAAATAGAAGTCTTGGAGTTCCTTTTCCTGCTCGATTCTTCCATTTTTCAATTTCAATTCGCATGGATTAGGTAGGATACATTGTATCTATCCCATATTATGTTTCCTTTAGAAACTTCTTGAATAATCCTTTAGAATTCACCCAAAAATGGTTTACATAAGATTCTATGCCAACAACTCACTATCCTTATCTTCCAACTTGTTCACAAAATTCAATGCAACCACTATGTCGACTTAGATTTGGAAAATCTCCATCATTTGAAATAATGCAGCAGCTCGGCACTATTGAAATACTAGTGCTCGACACATACTATGTTATTCAACATCAACTATGTTTTCCCTGATGCTCGACAGTTGAAGATCACTTGGCACTAACTAAAACATTTCTTGATGCTCAGCACCTTATCTTTTACTTGGCACTTGAAGATCACTCAGCACTAACTAAAAATTTTTGTTACTTGACTTCTATTAAGAATTTGCTCGGCTTCAACTGACTTGCTTGGCACCTTCTGATGATCAAAGTTAAAGCTTTGAAGTCAACCTTGTTACAACTTCTTCTTCCAATGTATCTAAGTGTGACCAACCTCTATATTTTTGAGTATGTCATCAATACATTACTTAACCATTGTCTTAACTAATTCTTGCACTTCATTACAATATCATAACTCAACCCTTCTTTTAGGTGCTCTTGTTACATCCTGTTGATCAAATCCTCTTCATCAATCAACTAAGTGATAGCACATGAATCTTGTAAGAGAATATTATCCCTACATATAGCAAGTTTGACATCAATGGAAAAACAATGATTGAAAACAATCTTTTACAACAATTTCCCTCTTTGGCATTGATGGCAAACCAAACTGATCAACCATCAGACTAAACTATTCCACCAAAAGCTCACTAGGTTAGAACAGCAAGTCAAATGCCAAAAAGTAAGTTGTAACATCACATCTTCATTTCACTTCTCCCTCTTTTCTGTTGTATCCTTTATCTTTATCTTTCTTCCTCTGTATTATTCATCTTTTGGTGTTCTGATCAACCTCTGAAATCTCCCTCTACTTCTTTGATCCTTTATCTTTAACAATCTTGTTGATCAGTTGTTCACTTCTCCCTCTTTGACAACAATGCCAAAGATGTATTAGCATCTTTAATATATAGATATAGCTTTTACATATTTAGTTAATCTCCCTCTATCACCTTGCTTGTGATTGTTTTGAAGTTTTCAGTACTTCTATTACTTTAGGCATGGATCCCAAAGTAAACATCCTTTGCATCAATGTGTAAAATCTTCAACATTCAGCTTATTTGATGCAGGGCATTTTTTCTTTTTCTTTAAGTAGCTTTAGCTAGGGGTATCACCCCTAACTTACCTCTAAGATACTCGAAAGCATCTTTAGGCAGTGCTTTTGTGAAGATATCAGCAATATGTTCCTTTGAGCTTGTTGGCTCCTAATTTAACAATTTTGAAAATGACCAAGAAACCAGACAAATGCATCTAAGGCTAGCAATTTCCTATGATGGATACACCTGACTGCAGTCTTGGGCCAACTATAAGGCATAATTCCTTCTTCACTTTAGGCTCTGCAAGACCTAGGCGAGTTAACCTTGAGGTTCTAAGATATGGTACCAGTGCATTTAAAACATAAATCTAAACCTATTAATAGCAGATGAAAACCCCTTATATCTCCTAATAACTCATGAAATGACACAGATCTATAGTAGCTAGATGCATATCTATGAAATCCATAAGTTGAGTGCGGGTTAATTCCTTTCAGCCCACTACAAGACATGAAAAATTAAAACTGTTTGAATAAAAGATTTTGAATTCAACAAAAACCCCTAATATGTAGCAGCATGAACAAGTGATCCTGTAAATGATTAGTGCCTTATCTATTGGGCAATTCCATGAATTAATCACATACATATATATATATATATATATATATATATATATTTGAGACTTATTTGTATCTTTAGATATATGATCTATCCATTCACCTTGTAAATAGACATCCATGTTCAATCTGAACCTCATTCTTACACGATATCCTTCTCAATAAACTTTCAACCTTGTTGATTCCCTAAAGAATTTACATAACTTCTTGAGTCACAAGCAACAATAAAATAACATACAGCCTTAAGGGACTGCAACTATGACCTAAGCTCTTTGTTCAAAGATCATAAAACATTGAAAATTCACTGAGACTGGAGACGAGAATAAGAATGAAACTAATAAAATTCTTGCTCCTTTGTATTTATTTCCTTGAAATAATACATCTATATGCATGCAATCAAAACATAGAAACACCTAAAAGACCTGAACTATCTTTATTCTCTTCATTTCTGTTGTTCATACAAGAGAGATTGCTGAAAAATATGTGGTATCACAGTATGGGAACACATCAAAACTGGATCCAAAACATGGTATCACAGCAGTGACTGGTTTTTCTCCAAAGACTAGAACCAATTGGTTTCCTAGTGACAAAAATTGGAAACCCTACAATGAGGAAAAGAAAAGAAGATATCGGAGAAGAGTTAATTCTCGGATTTGATCAAAACATGACATCTGTCCACTTGGAAAACCTTCTCAATAGGTTAAAACAACTCTCTAATCTCTCCTTTCAACTAGTGAATGAAATCTTCATCATTAGGCCTCTACAAGCACAAAATATCTCAAATATCTAATTGAACAAGATAACTAATTTTGATTCCAGATCTAGAACTAAAAACCAAAGCAAAAATTAGTTAAATGACTTTTAAAATTCCATATAATCTTGTCAAACTTGTTTTTTCCACATTCAGGTTTCAAAAATACTTTATATCTGCATCTAAACTGATTTTGACATCACATGATGAATTTTGCTCATTTTACTGAGAATGCCCCAGAAATTGCAAATCTACTTGTAGATTGAATCGATGAATTGTTGTCAAAATGTGACCCCAAATCTAGAAAATTCATTTTCTCTTGGTTCCAATGATATACTGCACTACCTATTTTGGACGAAAAATGCCTCCTTGGTAGCAATTTGAAAAACAGGCCCTTGGACTAAGAGTAGAACATAAAAAATGAAAAAATTTAAAAAATTATATAGTCTTAACTATATAAAAATTTAAAATCATTCAAATTTTTCATTTTGAAATTCCATGCATTTACAACCCTTTGAATTTTATTTCATATTTCACTTTTATTTCTGTCCTTTGCCACTTGTCGAAATCTGACTAGTTGCAACAACATTTTTGAATTAATTAGTATTAATTCCTCTTTTACGTAGCCCCAAAAACTTCATTCATCTAGCTTTATGTTCATACGCTTTCAATGAGGATATTAACATTTTATTAATACCCCATATATCTCGAAATAGTGGAGCCTTTGAATTTTTCACTTACGCTCATACAGGCATCAAATGCCTTTATGTTCTCACGCCTAAGCGCAACCTCGAAAAGCAAAAATTTGATTTATTTCTATACGAGCAGCTTTTCTCATAGCATCGAGAAGCCTCAACATATCAACCCCTGCTCATATGAGTTGAGCATAAGCCTGTAAAGCCTTGGATTTCATCTCACGCTCATATGCTTTCTTGATCTTATGCTCATATGTTGACTAGTCAAAATACATCAACTTTGACCTCGCAGGTCCCTCCAAGCCTGCTTGAGCTTCAAAAGCCACTTGGCTTTGACATACTATGCATTTTTGATGAGTAATATTTTAAAAGTTTGATTGTCCATTATGGGAGGAATGTGGGATAAAAGGTTTTTCAATGTCTTCCACATACTGCGCTCTTTTTTCAATGGCGCAACCTTCTCTTAATGCTCGCATCTTTTATGGGATTCATCTCCATCTTTAGAAATTTCTTCTTCCATTGGTATAGAGTCACCAAGTCCAGCAGGAGATGTATTTAGTTCCTCCAATGTAAGCTTCCCCTATGCTTGTTGTGGCTTCTTGCATATGGCGGTTTCTGTTCTTACGGGTTCCTCTTCACCTTTTCACTGCGTGCTCCTCTCAAGCTGTGTGGGTTCTCTTCTTCATGGTGTAGACGTCTTCGCTTCATCATGCAAGCTCTGACTTATCTCAAACTATGGGTTGCTCTACTTGTTCACAACATTAAGTTCAAACAAATTCTCCACTATCTTTGACATCTAATAGCTGCTAATTCCAATCTACAAAACTCCAAACTCACTGAATAAGACCAAGAACTTAACTTACACAACAAAATATTTTGTTGATGGGGAGAATTTAAAAGCATGCATGATTTCATGCACATGTCAAATTTGACATCTAAAGTTTTAATGCAAAATATAGAGTGGCCCCTGCTTAATTCATCTTGATCGAACTTTACGTGTCTGTGCATATTTGACTTTGGTAAGCTCTATTCATTGTCTCCTTGCTTACTTCTATCTTCTCATCACTAGCTCCCAGACATGACATGCCTCTTACCTTGATCAAATAATCATGTCCCTTCAACTATTGAATCATACACTCTAACAGTTTCTTCTTGTTAGTGATCAGCTGTAGCAATGGTGAACAAAGGTAGTAATAAATATCAAAGCAATGCTTTGCCTAACATAATAACAACTCTAATGGATGGGCACTCCTCTATTTTCTCCCATCGCTTGGATAGCTCTTGTACCATAGTTAGCTTAGTGGACAAGAGGGGATTTTTTGTGAAGCACCTGGTGAAGAGCCTCAACAACAGTGTGTCTCTGGATGTCGAGCCATTCTAGCTATGGTGTCCTCTACCTCTGCTTTTTGCATGATCTGCTATTGTCTTTTCTCTGTGTTGGACTACTTTGTCTTGTAGTGCATTGCCTTTAATGTGGGGAGATCTGTGACTTTCTCCTTAACTTAGACGTGATATTCCCCATTTTTGCCTGTGTGTGAAGCTTCCTTTGTAAAGGGCAACTTCTTCTCTTCATTCAGCGTGTGTCCTTTAATAATGAAAACTTCTAACCTCCATTGCCTTGGTTTATCTAGACGTGGGGTTTCTTCTTCTTAGGTGCCTCGAGTTTCCCTTCTTCTTAGCATTGTTTTTTACAGTCACAAAAGACACCCCTTAGTCTTTTATGTGCAGGTCTACTCTAAGATGTGTGCTCCCCTACTTTGGCTTTTTTGACTTGGTGTGGCACCTCCCATGCCAGGCATAAGCTCTGTTTAATGTTGCTGGAGTTTTTTCTTAATGCCTGGTTGTGAGTTGCTCTCCTTCTTTTGCATGGTAGGCTTTTAAGATGCCTCTGCCCCTTACTTTTAACATGAGCTTTTCTTTAGCAGCTATTTGCCCTTTGTCTTTTTGTGTGGGTGTCTCCCTTCTTCTAATGGCTGCCCTGCTTCTACATGTATGTGTTGCAAGCAACTTGAACAGTCTCGAGAGTTTTACTACACACATTTTAGTTATCTGCAGATGGCATCTCCTCTTTGCTACAACGCAGACTGAAGCATGTCAACCATTAAAATTTCCATAGTGACAACCATTATTGTCCAACATGAATTTAATCAATTGTGAAATACACATCTCTTTTTTGAATTTGATGGACATAAGAAAGAGATTCTCCACGGAGCCTGTAGATAGCTCCTTCCTGTTGTGAGCTACGGGTAGATCTTTTATATTTTCAAACGTCAGTTCAAGCATTCAAATATTAGTTCAATGAAGGGAGGAATATGTCCCATGGCAAAAAGAATGATATGTGCATACTCAAATATTATGGTGATCATAACGGACAGTTTGAAGTAGAACATTTGAGAAGCAACTATAATTGATAAAGTGAGAAACATTTCCCAAGTTCTTTGCAGTTATGGAAATCATCAATGAAGGGAGTGCTTGAACAATGTCATCTTGTTTCTTTTCAGGAAAGATATTAGAAATACTCTCCTAATAGTTCAATGTTCTAGGGCACACTTTGCATAAAGTACATATTCATTTTCCTCACTCAGAAGCTAGTTGATTTCCTCCAATGCTATGGACTTCATTTATATATTGTTAATTTTGGAGCATTTAAAAAGAGATGATATTGACAATGGGAAACTACTAGGATAGAGTTTGCCACCATTTCTTGACCTCGAGGTATGATCATAAAAGTTTAATGCAAGATTTCAAGATTTTCTTGAACTCCATAACGTGTTCACTACATAATAAGCATTCTCCATGCACTACTCATTTTATAGCTTTATAATCACTGTTGATATGATGGAATCAGTTGAGCCCCAAAGTGGGTTCGGCTAAAAAACATTTCATTTCTAGACAACTGACAATTGTAACTGATCCATTCATAACTTGATACTGATTGAAATCAAACTCAACCAATGAATCAACATTTGAAACTCATTTTATCCTTTTTTGCAACCTGTCACTTTTGCGCTAGGAGGTCCATTGACTAGCCTTAAAAACTAACCCAAACACCTGAGTGGGCTCTAAAAATAGACCCACTGATTCTCTGTTCCACATACTTTCACCCTGTCAGATCTTGTCTCATGAAAAATTTACGGTCAAAAAAGATTGACCATCAAAGTTGACCTTTCAGAATTACCTGCAAGAAAATATGTTAGAAAACAATAAATTACGTACAGATTTGGCTTTAAAAGCTAGGCAAATGGGCACATGGGGAAACAAAAACTGGGACATTGGTTCACTGTCATGAGGACATTATGAGTCTACGATTTGGGCTCATGATGAATAACATGACACATTTGGCAAGCGGTCAAAGTGAGCTACTTGGATTTACTGACTGGAAAGAATGACAAGAAATTGATTTTTGCAAATGGAAATGACCTAGAAAGGTGTGCATACGAATTCGTCATGACTTGCAAACTGGCACACTTAAAGAATTTTTAGAGGAAAATGCAGGGGTATAATCCATTTGATCTTACTAATCATAGATCTCAAGTTATGATGTCCCGAACAAGGGTACCAATCAATCTGCAATTTATGACACCAATAAAAAGAGAGAAATCGCGTTTGCAAACTAATCAAACGGATTTTTCATAAGCTAAAACTTGAAACATAACAATTCTCTGACATCTACAATGCAACACAAAAGGAATTTTAGCATTTTGATCAACTTGGTCAAAATTATAGCATGTCAAACAAGGCTTCCCAAAATTATGAACAACTACACAAAAGCATGAAATAGTAACTGACCAACTTTGAGGGATTCAAAACCTAATCAAATGAACTTGAAATGACTCAAAATTTGAAACATAGGTTCTTGGGTATGGACACTAGATATTCCCAAAGTGGAAAATTACAAAACATTTTTGGGTGTAAGATATTCAGATGCAAACAAGGCCTCCTGTCATTGTTTGACACGGGTGAAAATGTAGAATTGACACTAGCTCAAAATGAGACTTCACAAAATGGTTCAGAATCTTAATTTAACTTCATGGAACAAGTGGACACGCTGAATGGAAAGTGTTAGAAACATTAAAAACCTCACGGGGCTCAAAGGTATAGTCGGTAACATTCTCATTTAAAAGCATTTATAGGGCTCAATTTTCTCAACAATGCTCAAAATTTGGGCTCCAATTTTGAGCGCCAATAGAGCTAACATATTCCATCTTCACTTGTTTATCTTCCACTAGCTCTCTTACATAGTGATACTTAATTGCAATATGCTTTGTTTTAGCATGCATTACTGGATTCTTTGATATATTGATAGCACTTGTATTATCACAATAAAGTGTCACAGGCTCAATTACCT
Organism: Cupressus sempervirens; assembly: GCA_028749045.1. Taxonomy (NCBI): domain Eukaryota; kingdom Viridiplantae; phylum Streptophyta; class Pinopsida; order Cupressales; family Cupressaceae; genus Cupressus; species Cupressus sempervirens. The sequence continues at coordinate 611,297,953 of CM053784.1, read as the reverse complement.
CTTCCTTTATACCTTGCAGAAAATGTTTGATCCACACAATATTAGTTCAGTTTATAGTAGCTACCACATATTCAGCTTTAGCAGTAGACTGTGAGGTGCAACTTTGTTTTTTGCTTGTCCATGTAATCAACCTTTTTCCTAATAAAAGTGCTCCTCCACTGGTGCTTTTACTATCATCAATGTTACCTCCCCAGTCTGCATTAGTATAAGCTCTCAATTCAAATTTCTCATTCTTTTTGTAGTACACACCAAAGTCATTAGTTCCTTTCAGGCATCTCAATATTCTCTTTATTGCCATTAAGTGGTTTTCTCTTGGATTGGCAGAAAATCTAGTCACTATTCCAATAGCTAATGCACTGTCAAGTCTATTATGTACAACATATTTTAGCTTTCCAATCATTGACCTATACAATGTATGATTTACTTTAGTAGACTCATCATTTTTGGATAGCTTATGTCTAGTTGCCATTGGTGTGCTGACTGGTTTTGAGTCTTCTAGCCCAAATCTTTTGATTACTTCCTTGATGTATTTGGATTGGGTTACAAATATGCCATGCTTCAACTAATGTACTTGTAATCCAACAAAGAATTTGATTTCTCCAAACATTGACATCTCAAATTCATGCTTCATTTGATCAGCAATTTTTTTGCATAAAACATCTTTCCTCCAAATATTATGTCATCAACAAAGATTTTAGAAATCAAAATGTCTTTACCTTCCTCAACTTTGATGTAGAAGTTGTTGTCATCATCTATTCTTTCAAATCCTATCTTCACAAGATATTTGTGCAGCCTTTCATACCATGCTCTTGGCACTTGCTTCAGTCCATAGAGTGCTTTGTGTAGTTTGCAGACCATGTTCTTGTTCTTCTCATCAAAAAACCCCTCTAGTTGTTCTATATAGACTTCCTCTTCCTGTATACTATTCAAAAAAGATGACTTTACTTCCATCTGGTAAACTTTAAAACCTTTATATGTAGCATATGCAAGTAATGTTCTTACTCCTTCCATTCTTGCAATAGGAGCAAATGTCTCTCCATAATCTAGTCCTTCTTCTTGCACATAGCCTTTGCAAACTAGTCTGGCTTTGTTTCTTGTTATTTCACCATTCTCATCAAGTTTGTTTCTGAACACCCACTTGGTACCAATCACATTCTTATCAGCTGGTCTGAGGACTAGAGACCAAGTTTTGTTTTTCTCAATCTGATCTATCTCCTCTTTCATGGCCTTATACTAGTCATCATCTTGTAGTACATCTTTGACTATTTTGGGTTCAACCTTGCTCAGTAGACATGATTCATTTCTGAGTCTATTCCATGTCATTGGTCTAGCATCCTTATCACCAATAATTTGATCTACAGGGTGATGTCTTCTTACATACTAAGCTAATATGGGTTCAATCCTTCTTTCCACGTTTGATTCTTCAGCTTCAGAGTCGTTTCATTCTTCTTCATCAGATAATTCATCATTCATTTCATGTATACTATTTTTAGAACCAGTTTGTTCATTCTCTCCATTCTATAGCTTGGATTATGAATGTAACTCGACATTCACAGGCTGAGACTCGACAGATACTGAAGTTTGTTGTTGATTTCCAACTTGATGTGCAGCATTGTCTTCAGCTACCATTCCTTCATAGAAGTATACAAAGGATCTATAGTCCTCTATTTGCTTTGACTCGTCATTCTAAACTTCTACATGCTCATCAAAATTTAAATTTGCACTCTCCACAACTCTATTGGTGTTAATATTCAAACACTTATATGCCTTACTTTTAGTGGAGTACCCAGGAAATATTCCTTCATTACTTTTTGCATCAAACTTGCCATTTCTAGTGTCTTTTAGAATATAGCATTTACAACCAAACACTTTGAAATGTTTAATATTAGGTGAATGACCATACCATAATTCAAAGGGTCTTGTATTTGTACCTTTCTTGACTTGAACTCTATTTAGTGTTTAGACTGCAGTACTTACAACTTCCCTCCAGTACTTAAGTGCAACATTTTTCTCCATCATCAAGGTTCTGGCATAGTCAATCACTAACCTATTTCTCCTTTCAACAATACCATTATGTGGTGGAGTTCTTGGTGTTGACATTTTCCTTTTGATACCTCTGTCATTGCAAAATACTTCAAATTCTCTTGATGTGAATTCACCTCCTCTGTCTGACCTTAGGCATTTCAGGTTCTTTCCCGTTTCCTTCTCAACTCTAGCCAAATACCACTTGAACATTTGAAATGCATCAGATTTTTGTTTTAAGAACATAGCAATCATCATTCTGGAATAATCATCTACAAATAACATTATGTATCTATCTCCTAGGTAGCTTTGTACTTCTATTGGGCCACATAAATCTGTATGAACTAACTCTAGAACTTCATTGGAAGTGTATGCTTTTCTTTTGAAACTAGATTTAGTCATCTTCCCTAGTTGACATTGTTTACACAATATGTTTTTAGGTTTCTTTAACTTGGGCAATCCTCTAACTTTGTTCTTTCTGCTAATGCTAATCAGATTATCAAAATTAACATGACACAGCCTTTTATGCCACAACCAAACATCATCAAGTCTAACAATAGGACATTTTACTTCTTTCGTATCTAGGTAAAATAGATTACTCCTAGTTTTTTCACCTTTTCCAATCAGATTTCCATCAATATCATAGATCTTGGTCATTTTGTTTCCAAATTCCACTTTGCAACCTACATTGCCTAACTGAGATACACTCAACAAGTTGTAGTTCAATCCTTCAACATAGTATGCATTGTCACATGAAATTTTCTCTATAAGTTTGATAGAGCCTTTTTCTTTGATTTGACATGGGGCATCATTACCGAATCTAATGCTATTTCCATCATATTGAGTAAAGGTAATGAACTTACTTTTATCTCCTGTCATGTGATGTGAGTACCCACTGTTTATGATCCACTTGTCATTCTTGTTCACACAGGTAACCAATGTTGTTGCTTCATCTTCTTCTTTGTCTGATTCATCCTTCATGGCTACATAGACTACTTCATCATCATTTTCGTCAGAATCTTCTTCAACAATGTAGCATCTCTTTCCTTTCTCCTTGTAATCTTTGCTATCATCTTCTCGTTTGTTCCTAAACTTCCTTTCTTCTTTAAAGTTTTTCTTCTATGGGCATCTTGCAGCTATATGACCTACTTCATTGCAATTGAAACATATGATAGGAAGTTTACCTTTGAATTTACCTTTACCTCTATGAAATCTCCTAGCCAGTAGTGCTTCTAACTATTCCACATCTTCCACATTTGTGCTGCTATCAATGGATGCATGTTTTCCTTTTCTTCTTCTTTTGCTTGATGTGTCTTCCTTAGTATCTTTTATTGTCATTTTGGCCTTGAAAGAAGATTCAAGGTTCTCAGGTCTGTAATTGTCAAAATTGGATAGCTCAAATGGAGTCAGTCTTCCAACTATTCCTTCAAAAGCTAGTGTGTTCCCTTGTACACACCTTAGCTCTTGAATAATTGAAACTCTTATAGCATAGATAGGAAGCAGAGTTCTCAAGTATTTGCTGATGGATGTTTCTTCTTCCAGTTGACCACCTAGACTCCTTATTGCACTCACCACTTCTTTATTCTTGCAGCATACTGAGCAACATTCTCACCTTCCTCTATCTTCGTGTCATCAAACTTCCCTCTTAGGCTTTCTCTTTTTGCTCTCCAGACATTTTGATCTCCTCCATAGATTTTTGATAGGGTTTTCCACATCTTGAATGCAGTGTCATAGTCTTTGACATCATCATATTCGGCATAGCTAAGTGCATAGGCAATCTCCAACATTGTTTGATTGTGCTCCTTCTTTTTGTTCAAATCATCTACAGTAAGAGGTCCTGCTGGAGTTACATGTTCTGTTCCAATTGAAGTTTGTGCATATTCACCTATTGATCCAAGGTGCAATTTCATCAAACTTTGCCATGCAGAAAAGTTGTCTTTGTTAAGCTTGGGAACTTCTCTCTTGGACATCTTGATCTTCTTGCTTCTAGTATCTTGAAACTAAATTAGCAGAAGGCTCTGATACCAATTTTTAGAATTGCTTTAGAATAACTGGGGGGGGGGGGGGGGGGGGGGCGGGGGTGAATCAATTATTCAAGGTCCAGATGTCCCTTGTAAACTTTTCACTAAGTGTGATAAATCCATTTAATCATTCATCCATGCAAACTTTAACTTTTCTAATTAGCAAGTTATTGTAAATCAACATGCAAGTGCAACACACAAGAAATCAACATATGACACAGTGATTTATGTGGAAACCCAATTTGGAAAAAACCATTAGTAACATGCTACTCAATTCTCACCCTTCTGAAGTGATGCCCTGTGAAAGGCCTACCCTGTTAAAGGCTTATAACACACACCATTAAATGTGACCTCATTGGAGGATTTAACCACCCTGTTAGAAGTGGGCCTGGTAAACGAACTTTAGAACATTCACTTGGAATGCCACCCTGTTAAAGGATTTACAAATGGTTGTTAGGCCAACCTAAGTCCATAGGATTTTCAGATCTAATACAATTGCTAGAGAGTATTAGAAAATCTTGACTTTACTACAACATACAACTTATCTTGCAGATTCCAAATCACTTCTCTGCTCATATCCTTGTCTAGCCTTTTATCTCTGCAACTCTTAATTGCTTGTCTTTTCTTTCAAGCTTTGTCTTTTTGAGTCTCCATACTCAATGTATAGTGCAATCATCTCTTCCTGACCACTTGTAGAAGCATAGCCTCTATGCTCTTCCTTCTCCTAGATGTCTCCTTCTTGACACCCTTTCAATCACTTCGCAGATTTTGGCATTTCTGTGACAACAGGATCAATAGCTTCTTGCTTCTTGGTCTATGACTTCTTAAATAGAAGTCTTGGAGTTCCTTTTCCTGCTTGATTCTTCCATTTTTCAATTCCAATTTGTATGGATTAGGTTTGATACATTGTATCTATCCCATATTTTGTTTCCTGTAGAAACTTCTTGAATAATCCTTTAGAATTTGCCCAAAAATGGTTTACATAAGATTTTGTGCCAAGAACTCACCATCCTTATCTTCCAACTTGTTCACAAAATTCAATGCAACCATTATGTCAGCTCAAATTTGGTGAATCTTCATCATTTGAAATAATGCAGCAGCTTCGCACTATTGAAATACTGGTGCTTGGCACATACTGTGTTACTCGGCATCAACTATGTTTTTCTTGATGCTCGACACCTAAAGATCACTCAAAACTAACTAAAATTTTCCCTGATGCTCGGCACCTGATCTTTTACTCGGCACTTGAAGATCACTTGGCACTTACTAAAAATTCCTATTACTCGGCTTCTATTAAGAATTTGCTTGGCTTCAACTGACTTTCTCAACACCTTCTGATGATCAAAGTTAAAGCTTTATAGTCAACCTTGTTACAACTTCTTCTTCCAATTTATCTAAGTGTGACCAACCTCTATATCTTTGAGTATGTCATCAATACATTACTTAACCATTTTCTTAACTAATTCTTGCACTTCATTACAATATCATAACTCAACCCTTCCTTTAGGCGCTCTTCTTACATCTTATTGATCAAATCCTCTTCATTAATCAACTAAGTGATAGCGCATGAATCTTGTAAGCGAATATCATCCCTACATATAGCAAGTTTTACATCAATGACAAAACAATGATTGAAAACAATCTTTTACAACAATCTCCCTCTTTTATCTTCAACAACAATGAGCTTTTCAATCAAATTTCCAATAGATTGGTTGTCGAGGGTGATCTATTAAGGTGTCTTGAGGTGATAGTTTAAGTTAGAAAGAATGAACATTGGCATGTTCCAACAAGAGCCACCGATAGAGAATGTTACACATTCCAATTGGAAAGGTAGCAAGTTAACAGAAACATATTAAATCTTCAATGTAAGCACCTTTAAAGATGACAACACTTGGACAAGATATCAACTAAATATTGGTGAGAACCCAACAACCAGAATATCTATTGCTGGAAAGGTATTAGAATATTATTTTTTGATCAAAATCAAGAGTCACATGTCTATTTGTGCCTAAAATGTAAGTAAGGGCATTGGTATATGTTTGAGGAATCAAATATTGATTTAAATTATAGAAGTCAAATGGTGTATCCAAGTCATAAAGGTCATGCCCCAATAGTCAAAGTTGTGTCGGAAGGTATGAAAAATTATTTATTAATATCTTATTAAGATTGGGGAACATACTCAAAGTAAGACATAATGAGGTTAGTTCATAATTATTATTATTTTGATTTATTAAATATATGTATATAAGATGGAGAATTATTGAATACATGTAAAATGAAGAGTTATCTTATGATGTCATATATATAAAGAAAATATATATATTTGTTATAAAATTAATAACATTAACATTCTAAGTATTGTATTCCTAATGTAATAAACCTCTTTTGTATTTATTGTATTTCTATACATAAAAGCTATGTCTCATGATCTTTTCCTCCGAGAATGTTCTTGCAGGAAAAGGGGAATTGATATCAAAGTGCACAGAGGAAGCCACCCAATGTCAAAGGGGATCATTTCCAAGAGCATTTGAACATTTCCAGGTGCATTCTAAGCATAGTAGAATATTTTTCTATTTAAGGTTGAATGTCAATAGGGATATTACATTATATTCATTTCTAAGTATGAGTTAAAGAATTAAAACTAGTTGTATAAACCATTAATTCTAAGATAAATCTGGACTAAGTGACATAAAAAAAAAACTCTCATGGTTTGATAATGACTCATAAACCCTTAAGAAGTTATCTATAAACTTTTCCTAGATAACAAGAGGGGACCTTACAATGTACCCATTGAGAGGGAGTCTTACCAAAAGTAGTTAAACCTAAACTTTAGAGGGAGCAAATAGGGAACTTGTAAACTCTTAACTAAGGGAGTAGATCACTTTAAGCATCATGGACCCTAGTCACTTCAATTTGGTTCGACTTAAAACAATCATGGATAAATTGAGAACTTTCATACGTGGATTAAATTCACCTTAGAGATGCTCGATCTTAAGATGGAGTTTATTTATGGGCCTACTTTCATCTAGTTTTGTATTATAAACTCTTCCTTTGGGGATTCATATGTATAAGAATCTCTTATATATATATATATATATATATATATATATATATATATATATATATATATATATATATATATATATATATATATATATATATATAGGTTATGTATTTAGCCTAGGCTACATTATTGGTTGTGTTTTTAATGATCATTGGCTATGTTATAGCAAAGACTAACCTCTTTTATATAGTTGAGTCTATAATTGAGATATTTGGATATTTTGCATGATCATTTCTTTGATATGTGAATATAGCATAGATTGTATTGTTTGTATGCATAGGTGGCTAAATTCATCTATGTGATTATATTTTTTATGACTTGTGGATAGTGGCAATCCACGGTTTGAGTCTTCTTGACTCAAGGATTTAGTACTTGGTGGACTTAATGTCTGGATACTAGTACTCGGAGCACTTGGTGAATATCATGTACTAGATATTCAGATACTAGTGCAAGTGACATCATGGATTTGATGTCAGATTTAGTACTTGGTGGGCTTAATATCTAGATACTAGTATAGGTGACATCATGGATTTGATATCAGATTTAGTACTTGGTGGACTTGATATCCAAATACTAGTATGGGTGACATCATGGATTTGATCTTAGATTTAGTACTTGGTGCACTTAATGCCTAGATACCAATATGGGTGACACCATGGATTTGATGTCAACTAAGCCCTTGTGTCTTGTGGATCTTGAATCCACAAGTTGAGTAGATGGTGATATCATGGACTTGATGTTAGGAAGCTATTACTCTAAGCATTTAGTCAATATCATGGACTTGATATTTGTTGAATGCTTTTGATATCGGTTTAGTTAGTTAGACTCAAGATTAGAGTATGTGACATCAGGGATTTGATGTTCGGATGAGTCAGTTAGACTCAAGGGACTAATACTTAAGAGCATATGATGATGACTTTGAGATCTTTTGGGATCTATATGAGTTTTACATCATGAGATGATGTATGGGATATATAATAGATTTGAGATCTATTGAAGTTATGTTTTTAGTACATCTACCAATTGTGAAGATAGAGAAGTTGAGGTCTTTTATAGACTTTAGATTTAATGGTTGATTTTCTTCTCAAGTCCAAGAGGGAGTGTTAATGTTTGTGGCCTTACAACAAAGATCAACAATAAATAATTAAACATGCAAAAGTAAGCCAACAGTGGCTACATATTTAATGGTAATATAATAATAATATGAAATATATTATTTTATTATATGATAATTCAATTAAGTGGGAAAGCTTACTTGGCCCCAGTTGAAGTGTCATGTCTTTTGGAAGACACACATCTTCATTTCATATATATATTATATGTGTTGGGTGGTGAATAAGGAAAACACCAAAAACATAATGTGAAAGTAATTATTCATCACTGTTGCACTATATCTCTTCTCTGCCTTAAAATCTAAAAACTTAACAAATTCAAGGTGATGATTAGGTAAAGACCTAATAGAAGGATTCTAGAGAAGTTTCTAGAGGATTATCAAGAAGTTGTACAGGTACATTGAATCAAGTTGAAGATGATCGTAAAACCTAAGATCTATGGTGGATGTAGAAGATGGTAAAGCACAAAAATTGCCTATTTAAAGGGGGATTAAACCATTTTTTTGGTGTTGTGTCCAATCAAGCCTAGCCTAGCCCAACCAGTGTGTATGAGCGAGTTCATATATAAAGTAAGATTGATAAAAAAACACACAAGAGTGTGAATGCAAAGCTATAGGATAAATCTTGTAGATGTGATGTTATTGATAAGTTATTTTGAGCAAAAGGCTTAAGTGTTGATGAGAAGTGTAGACTGATTGCTTGAAGGGTGTCCAAGCAGATCAAGATCAAAGATGACAATGAAAGGCTTATCAGTGAACCCCCATGAGGATTGAATAGAGATATAAACTAGAAAATGTGAGTTGTAATCACACAGATCATAACCTACTATCTTCTTTCTTATCACTATGAACAATTTGTATTGAAATCCTTTTAACAGAGGTTAACCTAACAGTATTAAAAGACTTAATAGTTTGGGTAAATCCTTAAACTAGGTGACATTCTAAATGGAATGATCAAAGTCCTCTTATAAGGCCACTCCTAGGCCACTCCTAATAGAATGATTAAATCCTCTAACCAAGTCACATTTAACAGTGTGTATTGTAAACCTTTAATAGGGTTGGCTCCTAACAAAGCTCACTTTGAAAGAGTGAGAAAAAGTGACATGTTGTTGGTGGTTTTTCCAAAATTGGGATTCCACATAAAATCCATGTGTCAATCTGTGATGAATTTCTTATGAATTTTTTACATGTGATATGAATTTCATTATGCAATACAGGTTAAGTTTATGACAATTTTGTAGTATAGATCAAGCAACAAGTTAAGATAGATTAGAAAAACATTGATGTGTTTAATGTTTAATAATTCAAGTGGTACAAATATACCTTGAGTAACTAATTCTTCTCCCCCCCCCAATTACTCTAAACATTTCTAACAGGTCAGTGGTGCAACCCCCTCACACTGTCCGCCACTGATGGGTGAAACTTGGAAGAGAAAAAAAGATGATAAATCATGCAAAATACAATATCAAATAGGAAATTAATGAGTAATCAAATAATACACATCATAGAGGTCTCAAGGCTAAATGAAATGGTTAAAAGTGTGACAACATCCAAATCTATCATATCCTCCTTTGTCATCAACTGCACATAAATGAATCACATAATGTACATAAGTATGAAATTGTCAAAAAAAATTAAATATAAATATTAATTTTAAATTAACAATATTGTGACAAATCAAATGTATAGACTTACTGTAACATAAGAAGTCCATATCTCTTCCCACCCCTCCTCATCTCCCATAGGAGTTGTGTGTCTTTGCAAGCATGCTTGTTGTGTCATTATCTGTGAGGACTCGCCCCGACCCATCGTAGCATAGTGATACATTACTCTTATTTTGTTATCCGCGACTCGAGATGTTGAGACTTTATCTGATGCTTAGAACATATTTTATTATTTCATGTTGTGTGATGTTATTTCCAGATATATTTGATGATTGTCATTTAATGATCATGTATATGTATGTTGACGAAATCAGTAAAATTGAGATTTGATTTAAGATATTTCAATGGTTAAGAATTATGTAGGATGAAGAAACTCTTATTGATGTATGTTTTAATTTATGAAAATTTCTGATACATATGCGTTTATATACATGTGATTTTACGGGACTACTGATGTGTGCAATGAGTGTGCAGATATTTAGCCGAGAAACCCTACGGAGGAACAAAACTGATCTCCATGTGCTAAAATTTGGAAACCCTATTGTTCGTAATTATGTTCTTTTAGTGTCGCTTGATACTCATAAAATGTTTTGTGCTTGATTTGCAAGTTAGATTTGTTAGATAGACCTATTTTATCTCTAGATTTTATTTGATTCTAACCTATTCCCTAGGCTTTAAAACATGTTTTTTTTTCTAACCAATGGGTGTGGGTATGGGTTAGGGGTCTTTTCCAACCCCTAAGCCCCTTTTTTTGACTTTTGAGGTCACTCAAAAGTCTCCTTTTTTGCCTTTGTGCGAAAATTGCAAGTGGTTGTCATGAGTTGTCTTACCCCACCTCCTTTTAAGGTTTAACCTTGGTGTAGGTTGAGTTAGGAGTTCTAGTGTGGCTAGTGGGTGGATATAGTTATTGCTCCTTTTTGGGTGGTTGAGTTGGAGGCTTATTTAGAGGCCTTCCTTGGTCTAGTGGTTTGGTTACCCAATCTCTACATTTAGAGAAGTTTTCTTGAAGCTTGAAGGAAGGAAGGGGATACTCTACTCAAACCGGTTCATTGCCATTACCTCTTTGTGAAGGTAGGAAACTCCCATCTCCCTTATTCAGTTTTTATGTTTTGTTTCATGTTCTTGTTACCTTGTTGTTGTTTTACTGTTGTATGGTTGTGGGTATGTTGGGAAGATTTGTAAACCATGTCTTTTTGGTTGTTTTCTTTCTTGTTTATGTTTGAAATTTGGAGTTTTCCTTGCATGGGTATTTTGGTATTACTCACCCTAGGAGAGGGCAGAAGTGACCAATTTTGGGAGAGGTCTGTTTAGTTGGACTCCAACCTGTGTAGAGTCTCTTCACAGGATGAGAAGAGGGATAAAGGGTAGGGTGTTATGGGCCCCTACCCATCAGCACAAACCTGGTATGAGTATGGCAAGTTAAATGGAAGAACAGAAGTTCTTGGTTATTGGCCCCGATTGGGCATCTAAATTTGGTGTTGTGCTTGACTTCTCCAGTTGGAAGAATCCACCTCTCCCTAGTCTTGATTCATTGTGAATCTTATTGTGTAAACCATGTGTGATTTTGCATGCTTGATGTTCTTTTGGTTCTGCTTGGTTGTCACCCGATCAGTTATAAGTATCCTCCATGGTTCTAGAAGTGAGATGCATAAAACATCACAAACTCCTTGATTTTGATCATGAAGAAAATTTGATTAAATTATTGAAAATTGGGATTGAGATCCTATTGTAAATTGTATTTTTAAACCTTTTTGTATATGGCAACGAAGCTGGGTTTTCTTCCTGATTCTTTCCCAGCTGAGCCTTTGAATCAGGTTAGCCAATAAAGTAATGGATGAGTGTATTTGGTTCTCCTAATATTTGTTCATAATGTTCAGTTGTATGAGTGCTCATCAAAATAGAATAAATAAATTTGTATATATATAGATGGGAGAATAGAATCATAGATAATGTCTTGATTTATGAATGTTCAAGTTTTAATTACGATAATGAAGAGTTGAATTGATATAGTGAGTTTCAATTATGATGTATAAGTATTATGATGAGATCAATCAAGAGCAAACCATATATTACGAAATCAAAGATAATTCATTTCTTGGTAAATTTCATGGTGGTTATAATCAAATTTGAATGAGAATAATCCACCACCTTTTCTTTTATTATGTGTATAGTATCATTCACCTTCTAAGTTCTTCAAATATGATCAATTGGACTAAGAGGTTGTATTCTTGAAATCAATAATAATAATCAGAACTTAGAACTCTTACCATGTCCTTGAAGAAGCAATATAAAACATACATGTTTAAACTAGAGATTAAGAAACTATACCTAATGTACTCCTTTGCATTGGAATACTTGTATTAAGGAAGAATTTTAATAATAGAATTATTCAAATCCTTAGTAACATAAATGAAATGCATAAAATGGCATGACCATGCCTTGTTAAAATTATGCTTCAAAAAAAAAATGCACTCCCAGGAGTAAAAACTCTCTGGAAAATACATGGGGAAAAGAATTCATTGCTTCCAAACCACAGAGCATATTCTTGCTCAGATTCCTTCCTTAATGAATAAAGAAACAAAATAAATATTATGTAAAATCTCATGGGTGCATAATTTTGAATATATAAATATGTACTTTTTAAAATAAAGTCAATATCTAAATATCTTTTCTTCACCTATAAAACTTTATGAACTTATTGCTCTCCTTGGCCTTGCACGTCAGTTTAAGCTTGCCTTATAAAGGTCTTTAGTGTCTACCTCATGTCATAGTGGATGGGATGGGTGGGTGACATCATCCTGCCACCTTGTCCCATCCCCTTTTTTCTTCATTCCTAGCGGCCAGTTTGGGGAAGATGGTATTTATGAGAGAAAGGCAATTTGAGGTGGTCACCTTCATTTCAAAAAAAAAAACTCCCTTGCTCACCTCTGTTCACGTGCCCACCTCTTGGGTTGCATTTTCCTTACCTTGGGTTGCATGGAAAGTGGGGTGGAGAGAAGCTAGGTCATGACATGACTTTGATTTTGAACGTTGGTTTAGTTGGGATGGTATTGGTGTTAAAAGTTATTGCTTGTTTTAAAACTTTAGTCTTTGTCCCCCCCTACGTACCTTCTCCTTGATGTGCAGGTTTGGGATTGCATGGGGCCTAAGGAGAGGAGTAGGGAGGGGTCACATCCACTTGACTTGTAGCCAAGTGGATGTTAGGGGCTAGGGTGTAGGTAAGATCTTAGGGCAGGAGGGTTAGTGGTTAGATGCTAGTTAGTAGGTAAGTGTAGTTAGTAGTGTATGATTTAATTGTTTTTTAGTTTAAATGTAGTTAGAAATTTAGAATATGATTAGTATTAATTTAGATAGTTTAGTATTTATTAATTGGTTGCTTAATTAGTATAGTTACCTTTGTTTTTTTGTTATTTGAATTTTGTTTTAACTTTTTAGTTTAGTCTAGCTTCTTTCTATATATCGTTATTTTTTAATAGTTAGTTTCAATGAAACTTTAAATTGTTAAAATATAATTAGTTAATTTAATAAAGTTTTAAGGTTATTCTATGTTTTGATTTAGGACTCCTTGTGTCGAGCGTTAATAATTTTTAGTTACTTAGTTATGGGTTAATTTTATAAGTACTAATTTAGTTAGTTTTAATCTTAAATGTATCCTTACTGTTTTAACCATTAAATAGTTTAAATTTATCGATTAACTAGCTATTTAAATAAGTTTTAATGTAGGTTTGATTCATTTGATATTGCAAAGTAATTTGAAGATCCAAATTCATGCACGTTGTTATCTATGTAAGTTTTATTGCATATCATTATAAGTTAATACAATATCATAATTTTATCGAGATTAATCTAATAACAAAAGTTTTAAAACTTTAATGATGTTATCATCCTCATGTCTAAAACCTTAGGATTGTAATGAAAAGAACCTGTACTAAAGCTTCTATCTCAATCATATCAAACATAGAGCACGTTTAATTATTAGTTATTATTTAAAAAAAAAGTTGTGTGTGTTTTTGCCCTCTTAGTTTGGGCATGACATTATCCCCATCCTCAAACTAAAACTCATAACTAGTAATGCGACCCTGGTGCAAGGAAGGATCCAAATATCTAGGACCAAAGGCACACCTAACTCTCTAAACACCTTGTTGAGTAAACACAATAGAAGCAAATACACAGAGAACAACATCAAGGACATAGAGGACATAACACTTTTATTGATTCATCTAGTTATGAGCATACATGCCCAGTTGTAAGGCCTTCTAGATTACAACCAAATACAAAAATACAACTTCAAATTCGCAATTCCAGATACATCTTCTCTAACTCTCTCAATCCTCTCTTTTGCCCCTAAAATAAACCAAATATCTCTACTTATACTTGCCAAAATGTCTTACAGAAGATTCTAGAACTTTACATAATATAAAGGTCAACCTCAAAATGGTCAACACTCATCCCTAGGTAAGATCCTATCATTAAATTCATAATCCAAATTAAATACATGAGTAAGCTCAAACTAAGAACCAAACACAAACAACTCACTATAAGAAGGACCCAAGCATCAGTAAACAACAGGTTCACTCAGCATACAAAGGAATACTCGGTCAGTGTTGAACAACTTGGTTAACCCTCAAGGAACTCAGTCACCACTATTCAATTTAGTAAGCAATATACAAACTTAGTTAACACTAGAGAGCTTGATTCACATAGTTGGAATTTGGTTAAATTGTCATAGTGAAAAGTGCAAGATTACAAGACAACCCAAGATGCTCCTGCATCAAATAACTAGGGTAAAAAGAAATGATTCTCCTTAATCATACAAGTGTCACAACCTAAGCTAAATCTGACTCAGATTGAGAAATCCGTGTAGCATCTTCAACTGGTCTATTCTTCCACCTCACCAAATACTCATAGTAATCTCTTCCTCTTGTCCTTTTACCAACTCTCTCCCCCAACATCTATTCAACCTCTTTAATTGCTTCTTAAGATAATCATTTGATATAACAAATTCATCATCTAACTCATGATACTTATAAAAATTAGAAACATTAAATATAGGAGATATATCCATGTCATTAGGTAACTCAACTTCATAAGCATTACCATTGTCAAACTTCCTCAAGATCTTACAAGGTCCAAACTTCTTCATTTTTAGCTTACTATATGTTCCAATAGGAAATCTACCTTTCTTCAAATGAACCATCAACTTATCACCAATTTCAAAAACATGATATCTTCTAGACTTATCAACATTCTCCTTATACTTCTAATTACTTTATTCCAACTTCAACTTCACTTCCTCATGCAAAGACTTCATAAAACCAACAAAATCTTCCCCTTCAACACTTCTCTTTCCTTCATAAGCAACATCCCTAAAATATGATATTCCTCTAGGTTGTATTCCAATAACAATCTCAAAAGGTATTTTTCCTATACTCCTATTCACATAATTATTATATGCAAACTCAGCTTGTGCTAATATCATATCCCAATTACTTTGCATATCTCCAACTAAACATCTCAATAAATTATCCAAGCTTCTATTCACAACCTTTGGTTGTCCATCTACCTATGGATGGAATCCAGGACTAAACTTCAACTTAGTATCCATCTTCTTCAACAAAATCCCCCAAAAATAACTAGCAAACTTATTGTCTCTATCAGAAATAATACTTTTTGGTAATCCATGCAATCTAACAATCTTTTTGAAGAAAATCTTAGCAATATGCACAACATCTGATGTCTTCTTACTGTTGGAAATATAAGAGTAACTAAGAGGGGAGGGGTGAATTAGTTACCACAAAAACAAATCCAAGATCCCATAAGATGTCAATACAATTCAGAACCAAACTTTGTTGAAACTAAAATACTAATGTAACTCAGTTAGCACAAGAACACTCGGTTAACGCAATAACTCAATTTACACTAACAACCACTGTCACTCAGTAAATGGCCTGCCTCACAATAGGTATGTGATAATCATTCCCAAGGCCTTACTTAGGAATAGTTTACTCAATCAAAGGATTACTTCTCCGACCATGTAGTGCATTTAAATTGTCAACCCAGGGACGTATACTTGAAATGTTCAGCACGGTATGTACACTAGGTTTCTTAAGAAGTCATTATGCTTATTCTGTAGGAAAGTAAAATGCATAGAAAGAACCTACACTAGTGGTATAGGAAAGTAACACACTTAAATCTTTGCTGAAATGAATGTTGAAAATACAACTCTATGCTAACCTATATTTCAACTCAGACCATCCACTATAACTACTCTTGCAGATGCTACAAGAATATTCACAAAGTATGATGCTCCAAGAAGAAACTTATAACTTCTACCTAAAATACTAGAAATGCTAGAAGTAAATCTACACTACTCTAATTTAATCCACCTCCCAAGTGGACCCCTTGGTTAGCTTCTGCTAATTTACTAACATAGAATGTACACCAAGAATTACTTCATTATATTTCAAAACTCCTTACATAAGAAGAATACATAAAATTGCAAAAAAAATCACTACAAGAGTCAAAAATGTTCTTCCATAAACTTTTCTCAACCTCCAAAACTATTGATCTAATCTATATAAATAGAGGATTGACACTTATTCTAAAATAGGAAAGAAAACAAACTGACTAAAAATCTGCCAAAGAAGAAGAAGGAAATATAATGGCTCACAGTATAAGCAATTAAGTTAGGGTAACCAATTCAACATAATAGTAAATGTAAAGGGAATATATAAACACTTCATCCCTGCATTCCTGGAATAATAGCTCCTCCTTTGTAGTAGTTGTATCTCGTAGTGCCACTATGATTCCTCTGTCGCAGATGGGCCTTGACACTCCTCCTTGAATGTTGTTGACCATTCTCTATCTTCTCCCTTCCCTAACAAGTTAGTTGTGATGTAGAAATATTTATGCAAATAAGAATAATCAAATTAAATCTAAATATTAGAACACACATTCTGATGGTTATATGAAATACTAAATTATATGTATATATTGGCAAAATATGACATAACTATCTACCCATGGGTTAACAGTTCTATCTGGACATTATCATAAGTTCAGCTAGTTATAAGTTCACAAATGTCTTGACAATATTAAAAATAGATTATTAAAATTAACATAAAATAGAGGCAATAATTGGCCTCATCATCTACCCCTAGTAAGTTTAATACTTGTCCTCAAGCATTGCATCTTCTGGCCATTGATTGAAAGTCTCCAACCTTAGTCCTCCCTTGCCTGTTACTCTTGAAGGTGTATTAGAATCCTCTTGTTCTTTCCCATACTTCCCTTTTGTGATCCTCCTACAACCTATCAAGTCATTTAGAGTTGATGTCATACATGGGCCAAAGGAGCATAGGTGGTTGCATTGTTAATGGACACCAAAGTTTTGGCCTAGTTTATTTTCCCAGCTGCATGTATTTTGGTGCTCAATGAAGGGCTACCTCTAGATTGATAATGTTGTGTGGCTCTAACCTTCTAATTCCCTTAGGTAGTCTACCCCATCTGATTTTGACTCCAGCCATGGCTCTTTGAAAGAAAAAGTAAGGCATGTTGTCATACTCTGCATATACTTTTTTTTTGGCCTTGAAGATTCATTTTCTTATTTCCTTGTAAAGATCTCCATAGGTAAGCCTAAACCAATCCCTAAGGATTTCTTCTGGTTTATTTCTCTCTACTCTTAATGGCAAGGGTTCTGTTCTCTCCTCATCTTTGTAATTATTTAGTTGTTTATCATAATTGGCCTCATTGTGCATCCAAGACATTAGGGCCCTAAGGTGTATATCCCCTATATAAAGTATAGGGTTCCATTGAGTTTATGTAGGGATAATGAAATTATGCACATACAATTCAAAAAGTAAATTTTGCTATCATGATGGAAAAGTTTGGTACAAACCATAGAATTACTAGGCTGACTTAAATTCTGTATCTATATCTTTGAGGGTCATCGTCAATTGGAATAAAAGGAATTTTTCTTTTAAATAGATGACATAGATCCTAGGTGGCAACCTACAAGTAATTATTTGGTCAGCCAGTTTAAGGGCATGATCCATCTTTTGCTTCTATCTCGCTAATTGCTCTTTTAATTTTGCAATTTCTTCACCTTGGTCTATTATTACCTTCTTCATTTCCTTTTTCTCTTCTTCCCATAAGGTTGGTGTTAACACATGTTTATTATATAATTGAAAAAGAAGCATTTGTAAGGTAATCAAGACACTTTTCTCTTCCCAGTTATTTTTCTTCCTCTATTCCCTCCATGACCATTCCAAGAAGCTTGTAAGCCATGTTTTTTTATAGGGAACTAGGGAAGTTTTTGAATAGGCTAATTGGTGCATATTTGGGACTTTTTCTTCTTTATGACTTGGGGTATCTTGTTGGCTTGCTAGGGGATCATTTTGGCATTCATTCATCTCAGCTTTACATTTCTCATTAGGATTCTGAGGAATGTTTGGAATTTTAGGTTGATTGAGAGAATCATTTGAGATAACTTGTACTAGAGATTCTTCATCAAATTGTTTAGGTGAAGTGGACTAGGTTTTTGAGGGCACTTTAGGAATTTTCCCTCACATTCTAGGGCTTCTTCGCACAGGGGTTTCTTCAAGCACCATAGCCTATTTCCTATTGAGCCTTTTCGGTGTCTCTGCTGCAAAAGTAGCTATTGCAGGAACTAACTTTATTTTCTTTTGTATTGAGACTATAGGTTTTCATTTTTTAGTTACTAGAACCAAAGTTTCTTCTTGTAACTTATGTTTTCTCTTTGCTTAGGTAGAAGTAGGTACATTGCTCATTTGAGTGGGTAAAGGCATATTTTCTTGCACATTTTTAGTTTCTGCTCCTTGGGTGCCTTGCTCAGTAGTTGTGTCAATGGGGACTGCATTAGCTTGGCTAGGCTGCACATTAGGGCTAGTCTGAGGTTGTAGTGTTTTATGTTGGACAAATTATGCCCGTGACATAGGAGAGGCATCCCTAAGAGATCTTTCTATGAGCAATTTGATTAGGGCATGGTGAGTAATAGAATTTTTCTTTCCTTTTTGGATTTTCTCGGCACTAATTCATAACATATTGTATAAGAAATTGGGAACATTTACTAGAAAATTATGCCTTACATAACTAACTAACTTAAAATTATGTGTGTGAAAATTAGAAAATCTTCCTTTATAGGTAAAATACCTAATAACATGCATGGTCAACTCATTGAATGGTAGTGGAAGAGACATTCTTTTACATCCCTACTTAGTAATATCCAACGGAGGTTCACTTGGTAGGAAAAATTGGGCCCTAGCTGATCTAGCATCGTGCACATTGGGGTAGTGTTCTCCTACTACTAGTTACCCAGTTACTTTTGCTAGTTGTTCCTCTGTGGCAATGATTGTCAATCCTTGTACTATTGCTTTACCTTCCTCAAATGTATGCATAAATTCACTAGTTGCTTCATCGAACTCCATTAGTTTCAAGAAATATCCTAGCCAACCACATGCATTAAATTTTCTTACTACTTCTCTGTTAGAAAGTAAAACACTATGTTCTACTAGTTCACATCACTGCAACTATCCTCCCATTTGTGCTTACTAATCTCAACCTCTGCTCTATTTGCAACAATTACCTTCTTCCCTTCTATGAATTTTAGACTCTCTTTTTTTTTTAAACCACTGACCCTTTTCACATTCTTTTTTGTGATTTTTTGTCATGAACAATACACCATGAGCAATAATAATGTGTTTTTAATGGGAATAAATCATAGACATGTAAGAATTGCCTCAAAATTTAATTCAAGTCACATCTTAGTCTAACAATAAGGAATTATTCAGGAATAAAGGTATGACACTTGACACTTGCACACTATGGCAACTAGATTTTAATCAAACAAAGAGAGAGTACAGATTTAAGGATCTTTAATGAATAAATAGAAATGTCATTGGGAATTAGTAACCTTTCCTGCCCCCTACAAAACATGGATAAGTGTCCTCACTTGTCATACTTGGCACGAGGTATAGAATTGACATAACACTACAGCAATATATTTAATGCAGTAATAGAGATAACCAACAAAATCCATGTGCTAAAAATGAATAAAATTTGAAAACCTTATACCTGCCAATTTGATCATTATATGTGCCCAATAAAGGTGGCAAGATTCGAAGAAGAACAACAACAAAATATGTCAGAAGACTTGCTATATTATTGAAAGCATAGGAAAATGATGATGTGGAAGGTGGGTGGGTGCTAGAGAAAGAAATGAGATGAGTTTAAAAAAAAAGAATTTAGAATTTGAATGGAGAATTTGAAATTTATGTAGACATAAAGTTTTTATTATGGCATTCTCAAAGGAATTCTTATTGAAGAGTTGCAAGCAGAAGGTTGGCACCTTCTATTGCAGGAAGTGTTGCCTGTTGTGCATTTGAAACTGGCTGTTGAAATTCCTGCAAGAAGTCATCTTTCATTTGGGGCTATTTATACAACTTTTTAAAATGTCCATTGGCTAATAACCTGAAGTATATTGGATAAATTGTGGTTAACTAGACAACTCCATTTGCAAATATGTGGCTTATTTTATAGGGACCCAACCATCGTGTCTGTAGCTTGCCTAGTATGTCTTTAAATCTGGAATCATAAAGTAATGCCCAATCTCCAATTTGAAATTGCTTACTCTTAATGTGGGAGTCATACCATTGCTTCCTTTTCTTTTGTATAATTTTTGTGTGTTCTAGGGAAGACTTGCTCATTTCATCCAAAGAATTAAGATGTAGTAAGCTCTCTCTGTACTCCAAGAAGATCAATGTTTAACTCTAGTGTTGCTTTTGAAGTTTTATGTTCAAATTCAATGGGTAGCATTGTTTCTTTTCCATACAACAATTCAAATGGTGTAAACCATGTGGTGGTCTTCCATGTTGTTCGATATGCTCAAACTACTTTTGGTAGTCTGTTGCTTCAATCTCTGCGGTGCAAATAAACTATCTTTGTCAAGATGGCTTCTATCTCCTAATTTGTAACTTTTGCTAGTCCATTAGTTTGAGGATGATAAAGGCTTGATTTCCAATGTATAATATTATATTCTTCATGAGTTCTATGATTAGATTAGAAGTGAATTGAGCACCCTAGTTAGTAACAAGTTCTTTGGGGATGCCATATCGAGTAAATATTTCTTCATACAAGAGATCGACAACTTTATGGTTGTGGGCATGCTTCATGGCTTTGACTTCGACCCATTTTGTCAGGTAGTCAGTGCAAACAAGGAGATATGATTTCCTTTTGGATGGAGGATCTATTGAACCAATGAAGTCCATGCCCCTTTTGACAAATGGTGTTAACACCATCTATGGATTAAGAGACATTTCATCTATTCTTGTTGGTTGGCCCATCCTCTGACATTTGTCACACTTTCGTGTATAATTGGTTGCATATTTATGAAGTGTAGGCCAATAGTAACCAGTTCTTAAAATCTTCAACGTTGTTCTTTTTGTTGCAAAGTTCCCCCTACATGGTTCATTATGACATGCATGTAGAATGTCATATGTCTCATCTTCTCATACACATCTCCTCATAAGTTGATCAGGTCCAATGTAAAATAGTGTGTTATCAATCTAAGAGAAATGGAAGCTTTTCTCTGCAAGCAACCTCTTATCCTTGTAAGAGAAATGTGCTGACATTTTATTAGCCATAATGTAATTAGCTATGTTTTCATACCATGGGGTTTGGACAACTATATGAAAGAGATGCTCATCTAGAAATATATCATCTATCAAAGTAGTATCATCTTCCTCATGATGGATTTTGGATAGATAATAACTACCACATTCGCTTTCCTAGTTTTTTCAATGATTGTGATATCAAATTCTTGCAAAAGAAGTAACCCTCTTGTTAACCTGCCTATAATGTTAGGTTTGTTCATGAGATACTTAATTTTTGTATAGTCAGTATACACAAATATGGGATAATCAATTATATAATGCCAGAATTTGTTCAGGGCATAAAATACTACTAATAGTTCTTTTTCAATCACTATATAGTTCAACTCTAGTCCATGAAGGCACTTACTAATATAGTAGATTGCATTTTCAATATGTTGATCCTAGGATTGCACCTATGGCATAGTCAAAATCATTTATATGTATTTGAAAGGGAAAAGTCCAATAAAGACCCCTAAGTATTGGTGTAGTTGTCAATAGTGACTTGAGCTGCTGGAAGGAGTTATCACATTCCTTTGTCTAGGTAAATTTAGCCTCTTTGGTAAGAAAAGTATATAGAGGAATAGCTATCTGACTAAAAAATTTGATAAACCTCCTATAATAGCTAGCATGTCCTAGGAAAGATCTAACTTATTTTTTCCTTGTGGGAGTAAGGAGTGTGAGAATTGCCTCTACTTTTGCAGGGTCTACCTGGATTCCACCTTCAAAGATAAAATGTCCCAATTCCATACATCCCTGCATCATCAAAAAGCATTTCTCACTGTTAAGAGATAGATTGTGTTCTTCACATTGGATTACTACTTTCTCCAAGTTCTCCAAGGCTTCCTCAAATGTGACACCAAATGTAGTGAAGTCATCCATGTATATCTCCATGTAATAATGTGATATGTCAGCAAAGATGCTGATTACAACTCTCTAGAAAGTAGTAGGTGCATTACATAAGAAAAATGCTAATACAAAATAGGAATAGGTACCCCAAGGACATGTAAATGTGGTCTTCTCTTGATCTTCTAGAGCAATACTTATCTGATTGCATCCATCCAGAAATGAGAAGTATTTCTTTCCAGCCAAAGTATCCAAAACTTGATCAATAAAGGATAAAGGAAAGTGATTCTTCTTTGTGGCATTATTTAATTCTCTATAATCTACACATATCTTCCAATTCCCTCCTTTCTTAGGTATAATAACTAATGGTAATACCCATTTTTTTTCAGAGATTGGATAGATGAATCCAACATCCAACAACTTCTATAACTTAGTCTTAACTATTTCATGCAATGTTGGATTTACTCTCCTCTGAGGCTGATCGAGTGGAAAATTTCCATCATTGATGTAGATCCTATGGGTGTAGAGTTTAGGGCTTAGTCCTACCATATCCTTACAATCCCAAGCAAAGGCTTTTTCATGCTAATTGAGGAACAATTCCAACTATGATACAAACAACTTGTTTTTTACATGGAGATTATGACCAAGAGAAAGTTCCACAGTAGTTGTAGCTACTTCACTTGCAGCTACTTCACTTGGCACAATTGGTCAATTATCTTAGGGCTTGCTGGGTAGATAGAGTCTTCATAGGTACATAGCTTTTAGACAAAACTTTCAACAATATCTCTAGCCACTATACACTCATTGGTAAGAATTCTCTATACTACATCATCTTCCTCCTGCATTTTCCAAAAAGAGTACCTATGCAACATCATGAGCTAAGCTACATAATTTAGTTCTTCCTCTTCATCCCCTAAATCTAGCCAAATAGGTTCTCCCAAGTCTGGTTGGGGTTGGGCAAGTGGATATAGCTCTAGCTTCCTTGTGGTTTGACCATTTGATATTGTCATACTGCTTGACTTGCAACTAATTTTAGCATCGATGGCAGCTAACCAGGGTCTCCCTAATATGATAGGGTAGCCAACAAGTTTTACTTTAGGTGATAGGATAAGAAAATCAGTAGGGTATTCCCATGAATCTAAAGTCACCATCACATTTTCTATGAGACCATTTGGTGTGAGAGTTGAACTATCAACAAGTTGTAACACTGTGGGAGTTTTTCTTAAGCCTTCTATATGTAACCTATGCATTGTATCCTTACTCATCACATTTATTACTGCTCCCAAATCAACTAAAGCATTTTTCACAACCTATCCATTTATGATCAAATTAACTATTGGACTACTAGGATTTGAATACTTTGGTATTACTACCTTCCCTAACATATATCTACTAATTTCCTAAAAACATGGACTATTTGAGGATCTTTCTTCCTTCACCCTAGCTTCTTAAGGCATGCTTCCTTAATATCCCTTCCATAAAGAGGGACATCCTTGATAGCTTCGAATAAAGGAATTTAGATGTGCATATTTTTTAGTTGCTCAAACAATATCAAATGTCTCTTCCTCTTGGGATATAGATTTCTCTTTATTTAGCCTATGTGGAAAGGGAGGATTCATAGAGGTGTGGTTAGTAGTCCTGTTGGGTACATTAGTTGGTTGGTTAGTATTTGGAAATGTAGCTTCTAGAAGTGGTGTTGTAGGAGTGTCTACAACTTCCATGATAATAGGGTATTTTGGTGTAGGCAAAGTTGTACCAAATCTCAAATGGATATAAGATATCTCTAGTGAATATGTAGGGCTCTGCTAAGTATCAGTAGTGTACATTTGCTGCTACTGTTGCTTGTTGTGGATTTGGCTGAGATTGAGTAGACAATTGGGTTGGCTTAGGATTAGTATTATATACTATAGGAAGTGGCATTATTGCAGGTTATTGCAATGGAGGTAGTAGTTGTGGGTTAGCAAGATTTTGGTTAAGCCATTACGGAGGCCCCCTCCATTAGTTATTTTGCTACCAATTCCCTTGCGGTGGTTGCCATTGATTCTATGGATTAGGCCACTGGTTGTTTTATTGATTAAGCCACTAGTTGTTTTGCTATTTTTTCCAAGGAGGTTGGGAGTACTAAAAAGGATTTTGGTAACTTTGGTTTTGCCACTGATTATTGTAAGGATTTGAAAATTGTAGAGGATCTTGAGGCATACCTTGTCTTGAACACCATGGTCTAGGTTGAGCAATGAAGAACACTTGAGCAATGTCTCTATTTATCTTCATGTACTTAGTTGGAAAGTGTTGATTCTCTAGATTGGCTATTAGCTTACATGCATAGTCTTGCTTTTGTTTGCAGTAGTGAGGATAGTGCTCTGCCAATTGTGATTCAACTTCTACATGCTTCTTCTTTGTAGTCATGGTGTCAAGATGTGTAGCGACATCATTTATGATGTCGTACTTGAAATACGAGAGTAAATTAGATATCTTGAGCTTTGAAATGTCATAACTAATCCCTTTAGTGTTTGTGGATTGATATCCTTTTCCTTTCTTCATAGTTGACCTTGAATAGTTAAGACAAATTCTCTTGAGGTCATACCAAGACATCACCACCAACCATCAGCTCTAATGTCTCTAGATAATTATCATTTATGCCTCTCAAGAAGACTATTTTCTATGAATCCTCTACCAATACATGTTGGGGGTTCTTCTACATTGTGTACAAAAAATGTGAAACATAGTCTTCCAATGTTTTGTCCTCCTTTTGTGATATTCTAAAAATGTCATCTCCTCTTGGATCAATCTCCTTGCAGTAATCTTTGTATTTCTCAAGAAATAGAGTATGCATTTCATCCCAAGTACCTACTGCATTGGCTCCTAATCCCATGAACCATTGTAAGGCTAATTCTTTTAGTGTTGTTGGAAACAACTTGAGCTTATGGACATCGGTGTTATAGTCAAAGCTAAAATTGAGTATGTTGAACTTAAACAAGAAAGTATCAGGATCCTTAGTTACAAGGCCATAAAACTTTGGAAGAGTAGTTGCGGATATATTTTTGAGATTAGCATTGTTTATGAGGCTCAGGAGAGGAAATGGAAAAGTAGGGTGTGCCATTATTAGAGGTATTTGATTATGGGGTTGTTGGTGAAAAGGAGCATTGACTATGAGATTGTTAACAACAAGTGGATTTGGACCAGAACTATCAAGAAAGCTAGCCAAGATTTCAGCAAAAGGCTAAAGACTACTTATATCCAAAGATTTTGTTCTAGAGGAAGATGTTGCAGGAAAATTAGGGCTTGCATCCTCAAAAGGTAGCACAACTTTTTCAATTTTGTCATTCAAATTAATAGAGCCTCGTGGAAGAAATCTGTCATATTCATCTCATTGTCTTCCTCTTCAATGCATGCAATTAAATACTTTACACTTATGAAGTAATTTTTAGGACTACAAATCTCTAAAAAAAATAGCTAAAAAAACCTATGACCCAAAAAGATGTTCCTAGCTTGACACCATCCCTAACAACGATGCCAAAAATGATCCACCTCACAATAGGTATGTGATAATCATGCCCAAGACCTTACTTAGGAATAGTTTATTCAATCTAAGGATTGCTTCTCCCATCATGAGGTGCATTTAATTTTTCAGCCCAAGGATGTATACTTGAAATGGTCAACATAGTATGTGTAGTAGGTTTCTTAAGGAGTCATTATGCTTATGTCGAAGGAAAGTAAAATGTATACAAAGAAGTTTTATAGGAAAGTAACACAATTAACTCTTTGCTAAAATGAATGTTGAAAATAAAACTCTGTGCTAACCTATATTTTAACTCAGACCATCCACTATAACTACTCTTGCAAATGTTGTAGGAACATTCACAAAGTATGATACTGCAGGAAGAAACTTATAACTTCTACCTAGAATACTGGAAATGCTAGAAATAAATCTAAAATGCTCTAATCTAATCGACCTCCCAATTGGGCCCCCTTGGTTGGCTTCTATTAATCTACTAACACAAAATGTAAACCAAGAATTACTTTATTATATTTCAAAACTCCTTACATAAGAACAATACATAAAACTACAAAACAACTCACTACAAGAGTCAACAATGTTTTTCCATAAAATTTTCTCAACATCAAAAAATATCCATCCAATCCCTATAAATAGAGGATCAACACTTATTCTAAAATAGGAAAGAAAACAAACTAACTAAAAATCTAGTAGAGAAGAAGAAGGAAATATAACAGCTCGCGGTATAAGCAATAAAGTTTGGGTAACCAATTCAGCATAATATTAAACATAGAGAAATATAGCAACAGTTCATCCCTACATTCTTGGAATAATAGCTCCTCCTTTATAGCAGTCGTGTCTCCTGGTGTCGTTATGATTCCTCCACCACAGTTGGCCCTTGATGCTCCTCCTTGAATGTTGTTGATCATTCTCCAACTTCTCCCTTTCCTAACAAGTTAGTTGCAATGCAAAAATATTTATGCAAATAAGAATAATCAAATTAAATCCAAATATTGGAACACACATTCTGATGGTTATATGAAATACTGCATTATATGTATAATATTGGCAAAATATGACATAACTATCTACCCATGGGTTAATGACTCTATCTAAACTTTATCATAAGTTTAGCTAGTTATAACTTCACAAATGTCTTGTTAGTATTAAAAACAAAGTATTAAAATTAACATAAAATAGAGGCAACAGTTGGCCTCATTAGTAAACACTTGGTTAATACTGAATATATGCACTATTACTTTGTTAACACTAAATATGCAGGCCTTGTGATATTAAGTGTGATTAACCTTAATTAACTTAGTTGCAGAATCATAAAGCAAATAACATGAACACAAGAGACACCAAGATTTAACATGGGAACCCAATTTGGGAAAAACCACCAATTGCAACTAGTTACTATATTTTTCACTCTTATGAAATGAGCCCTGTTAGGAGCTAGCCTTGTTAAAGGTTACAAAACATACTGTTAGGTGTGACCTTGTTAAAGGATTTAGTTCACCCTATTAGGAATGGCCTTGTTAGAGGTATTTAGATAGTTCAATCTAGAAATTCTACCTTGTTAGTGGATTTGGCAAATAGTTGTTAAGCTAACTCTATTAGGAGATTTGATTCACTACTACAATTATTAGAGAGTAACAATGATATGACTTGATAGTTGATGCAAATTGTATTTTCTAATTTTAGATCTCTATTCTGGCTTGAATACTCAATCCTCCTTGATCATAATGTTATTTGTAGCTTGGTCAATTTGCTTCCTTGATTTATCTTTCCAATCCCATGTTTCTTCTTCTCTTTCACAATTCAATCCTCAACTTGACCTTATATGTTTTACCTTGTCAAGTTGGCTTGAATACAATTTCAAATAAATGAAATTCATCCCATGATTCAGTTAGAACTAACCAACAAAACTGATTTAGGAAAATCCTTCATTAGCCAACCCAACTCGGTCAACACTAACTCAAAAATGATTTCCCTTTAGACTTCCTTTAGTAAGTGATTTAACATTGGTTCCATGTCAGCTTTTCTTTGGCTTCCAAGTGAAATTGGTAGACACTATCTTCATGTAAACTCCCTTTGATAGCCAAATGAGCTCGATTAACACTCATTTTGAACATAGTAAACACTGAGATGCTCATCGTATACCGCAACTTCCTTTGACTCCCAAGTGAGCTTGGCATACACTTATTGCTCAGTATATACTTGAGATTTGTGTAACATCAAAGATAATATACAATTAAATGATTGTATCCAATAATATCCCTCTTTGGCATTGATGGAAACAGAATATGTCATGATACATAGAAATTTCAAAGCTAAATAGAAGTAAGGATAATATCTATAGTTTCATTATAATTCTCATCCATGAGAACTCCATCTGTCATCAATCTCTAATTACAATGACTACAATATCAAACTCTTCCTCTTTGATATCAACCAAATTCATTCTACCTCTTTGACATCTCTGATATATAACAACAAAACTCTCCATATCAAACATAGAATTTCTCTAAATAATTTTTGTTTAATGTCTGACAACAAACTCTCCCTCTTTCACATCTTATTCCAAAGAAAAAAATCAATGTAGTTTTCATGTACCATGATGTACAGATTCATATGCAATCTACTCTAACAATACTTCATCAACTTGTGTAATCTTCAAAATGCTTGGTTGATGCATCACTAAAATTTGATTAGTGAGCTTTAGATAGGGGAATAACCCCTAGCTTACCTCTTAGACACAAAAATGCATCCTTAGGCAATGGCTTGGTGAATATGTATGAAATTTTTTCTTTGTATTCATATATTCCAACCTCACCTCTTTATCTTGTGCCAATTCTCTCAAGAAATAATATTTTATTGCAATGTGCTTGGTCTTGGTGTGCATCACTGGATTCTTTCATTTTTTGATTGCACTTATGTTATCATAGAAGATAACAACTAGGTCCTTGATCTCCTCCTTCATACCTAACAATAGTTTCTTGAAACACACAATGTTGGAACAATTGACTATTGCAACAACATATTCTATTTCTACTATAGATATTAGCTTCTTTCCAAGAAAAAGTGCTCCTCCACTAGTGCTCTTCCTATCATCAATACTTTCTTCCCAATCTGCATCAATGAATGCCTTCAAATTAAAGTTTCCTCCTTTCTTTTACCATAAACCATACTCTTCAGTACCTTTCAAATACCTCATGGTTCTTTTGATTGTCATCATATGATTTTCTTTAGGATTAGTAAAGAATGTAGCCACCATACCAACTACTAATGCTATATCAAGTCTTGTGTGTACAACATATTTCAATTTTCCAATCATTGATCTGTATGTAGTCTAATCTATCTCCTTGGAATCATCATCTTTGGAAAGCTTATGTCTAGTAGACATAGGTGCTCCAACTGGTCTAGAATCCTCCATTCCAAATTTCTTTAGTATCTCCTTGATGTATTTTGATTGAGTAATGTAGATACCATCCTTCACCTATTGAATTTGTAAGCCAAAAAAGAATTTTATCTCCCCAAACATTGACATTTCAAATTCCTTACTCATTTCTGCAGAAAAATATTTACACAAATCATCATTTCTAGTAAATAATGTATCACCCACAAATATTTTTGCCAATACAATCTTCTTATTTGGTCCTTCTTTGATGTATAAGTTGTTATCATCAACTCTTTAAAAACCAATCTTTATGAGCTAATTATGTAACCTTTCATATCATGCTTTGGGGGCTTGTTTGAGACCATAGAAAGCTTTGTGTAGTATGCAAACCATGTCCCTTTTGCTAGAATCAATGAAACCTTTTGGTTGCTCTATGTAAGCTTCCTCTTCTAAGATTTCATTTAGAAATATTGTTTTGACATCCATCTGATATAATTTGAATCCTTTGTGTGTTGCATATGCAAGGAGTGTTCTAACACCTTCAAGTCTAGCAATAGAAGAAAAAGTTTCTCCATAGTCAATACCTTCCTCTTGAGCATAACCCTTGCAAACTAATCTTGCCTTGTTTCTTGAAACTTCTCCATTCTGATTCAACTTAACTTATTTCTAAATACTCATTTATGCCAATTAAATTCTTGTGCTTGGGTCTGAAATAATAGTCCAAGTTTTATTCCTTTCTATTTGATCAATCTCTTCATTCATTGCTTCTATCCAACTTTCATTCTCTAATGCATCTTTGATAGTTCTAGGTTCAAATTCAATAAGAAAACATGTAAATTTTAATTTGTTCCTTGTCATTGTACCAACTAACTAATCTCCAATGATTTTCTTGGGTGCATGATGCCTTCTGACATATCTAGCAAGTTTTGGCTCCTTCTTTTTGAATTCACTAGGTTCACCATGAATCATGCTCAAGTCCCATTGTCTGTGACTCAAGTCCATCAAATGACTCATATTTTATTTATTGAAACCTGAGTCCTTTTGACTGTGACTTAGGTCCTTTAGACTATGACTTAGGTTGCACTAGTTGCAGCTTAGGTTGAACTGGGAATTTTGGGGACTCAGGTGGTGAGGACTATTGATTGCTATTTGATTGAACTTCAGGTACAATATCAAGCTCATAGAAAACAAAGTTTATGTAGTCTTTAGGTTCTTTCCTGATTTTCTCTTCAAACTCTTCTACAAATTGATCAATCTTTACATGTGCACTTTCTATAACTTTGTGAGTAGATAGATTGAAACATTTGCATGCTTTACTCTTATTGGAATATCCCAAGAATATGCCTTCATCACTTTTCACATCAATTTTCCCTTTTCTTGACTCCTTTAGAATATAACATTTTCTTCCAAATACTTTGAAGTAAGAAACATTAGGTTTATAGCCATACCATAATTCAAAAGGTGTTTGATTTGAGTCCTTCTTCAACTGAACTTGCTTCAAGGTATGAACTGCAGTGTTGACTACTTCTTTCAAGTATTGGATAGAAATGTTCATCTCGATCATCAATGTCCTTGAACAATCAATGATTGTTCTATTCCTTCTCTAAGTAATGCCATTCTTTTAAGGTGTACTGGGTGTAGATGCTTGTCTTTTCATTCCTCTTTCATTAAAAAATCCATTGGATTCATTTGAGATGAACTCACCTCCTCTGTCTGATCTTAAACATTTTAGTTTTTTCATGTTTCCTTCTCAACTCTAGCTAGATACCATTTGAACTTTTGAAAAGCTTCTGATTTATCCTTTAAAAACATAATTTTTATCATCCTAGAATAATCATCAACAAACAAAATAAAGTACTTATCTCTAGTGTAGATTTGTATTCCAATAGGTCCACAAAGGTTTGTATGAACCAACTCCAAGACTTCTTTAGCTTTTAAAACTTATCTTTCCCATCTTACCAATTTGACAATTCTTGCACATGCACACATCAGGTTTCTTCAGGCTTGAAATGCCTCTAACCCTTTTGTTATTATTTATGTTTACCAGGTTATTAAAATTCACATGACACAACCTTTTCTGCCATAACTAACTTTGTTCTTCTTGAGCTATAAAATATGAATTTATAGCTAGATCTAGGTAGAATGGATTACCTCATGTTTGACTACTAGTCTCAACTAGATTTCCACCCCCATCTAGAAACTTGGCTTTTCTTTTCATTAATTCTACCTTGAATCCAATGTTATTCAATTGTGCCACACTAAGCGGATTATGCTTTAGTCCTTTAACCCAATAAGCATTGTCACGTCTGAGATCATTGGTTAGTGCAATACAATCTTTTCCCTTCACATAACATGATTCATCATTACCAAATATGACACTCCCACCATCATAGTGTTTCAAGTACTCAAATTAAGAATTTTCACTAGTCATGTGGTGATAACAACTACTATCAATAATCAACATATCATTCTTACTAACATGTGAGATAAGGGCCATCTTATCGTTCTCATCATCTGATTCATCTTTAACTACAATGTAAACCATTTCATCTTCTTCACTACTATCAAAATCTTTAGCAATGTAACAATATTTCTTACCTTTGTCCTTTTAGCTTTTGAAATCCTTCTTTCCTTTGTACTTGTCATGTTTCTTTTCTTCTTTGTCTTCTCTTTTTGGACTCCTTGCAACAATGTGACCAACTTCTTCACAAGAAAAGTAGATCAAAGGAATTTTGCCTTTGTACTTTTCCTTTGCCTTTGGTAAATCCTCTTACAAGAGATGCTTCAATGACTTCAAGATCATTTTCAGAACCATCTTCATTTTCCCTTTAAATCATTTTTTTATATACTTTGTAGCTTTCTTCTTGAGTGATAGCTTGACTTGGAATGCATAATCAAGGTTACTGGAGTTAAGAACATAATTATCAAAATTATCTAACTTAAATGCAATCAACCTTCCTATTAGTGCATCCAAGGTTATTATTGTCACTTAGGTTTGCACCCTTGTCCAAAGCCTATACATGAGGACAATCTAGTGAAACATGGAAACAACCTCCAAGCTGTGGGATTTGAACTATGAGATTGAGTCTCTGGAGAAGGTCGGCTTCCTCTTACTATCAGGGTGCACCTAACTATTCGTAGAAAGGAAAAGGGAGAAGGAGAGCATGAAAGAAAATCTACCTAATCTAATCTAAAGAGGTGATGCACCAAAATAGAGTGTTCAGACCAAACTCTGCCCATGTATGCACTATTGAACCAGAATGAAACTAAGGATATACACATTCAGACTTGCTTTAATCTAATAATCATATGCAGATCAGAAGACCAAGATGAATGACACAAGAAAAGAGAGATTCACTTATATTATCATTCATAGGCCAAGGAGATACAATCATGTAGATTATAGATCTCTACAAAACACCAGTAAGAGGCAAAGAGTTCTTGCACTTTCATATCAATGGCTGAAGGAGATAAAGCAGAAAATCATGTAGTTCAGAGGCACAGGAGAATTTACATTGAGAATTTGCAGAGCAATAACAGAGAAAACAGAGAAAGGTCCACCTACAAAATTTAGAAGTTTCCTTTATAGCTCAGGCATAACTGAGATGTTCTCCAACTGAAGTTACTCCCCAACCACTACATTGAAGTCCTACAGAGAACAATCATAGGGATCCATAAGAAAATATGATCTGAATATAGCTTAAATTGGTACCATGAAATCTAAATTTTAACTAAAATAGGGCCTCAAAAAGATAAAAATGGTGCCATAACTATGCTTTGACTAGGTAGATAGGTTGGATTAGGGGGTAGAGTGTTCCTCTTTTTTTCGTATTTACTCCAGGGTGGTTGGAATCGATCATAAGATCAGATTATGCAAAAACCTCGGTATCCCCTATTCCTAGTTCACAAACCAGCATGGTCAGTAGGTCAACATAACCCTGGCATCAAAATGAGCCATGTGGACCAACGATCTCCTTTCACTTTGCCACCCCACAAGGTCTTCTCGAAGTTGACCAATCTTTCTTTACTAATTGCGCCAATTCCTCAAACTCCAATTGCAATGGTCACATTAACTGCCAGCGCATCTAACCATTACTACCTCCACCAGACCCACTAGGACACATGTCACCGAGGTGCTATGTCACTATGCATATCCTCTGAGCAATTTCCCATAGCAAGATAGCACCCACCATGGATTTAGACTGATCAGATGATCGTGAAGACTCGTCATATTACTGCGCTATCTCCTTAAAAGAAACTTGTAAACCTAGGCCCATGAACTACTTGGCAACCACCTGACATCTTCATCTTGGCATGACCTAGCCCCACCGATCCACGTGGCACAATGGCGCTATGTCGCTATGGATAATATCCTCGTAGTTTTCCATAGCGAGATAGCGCCCACCGTCAATTTTCCTTAGATCTATGGTGATCAACAAAAATGCATGATTGCACACTGAGTTGGCTGAGTGGACCAATGAAATATCACCACTATACTATGACCCACTTGACAACTACCACCGAGGATGAGCCGTAATATTACTTTGGAGAAGGACGAGCCCATGATGTCGTCTGTGCCACGCGTCGCTGAGGCACTATGTCGCTATGGATAATATCCTTGCATCTTCCCATAGAGAGATAGCGCCCACCATTGATCCAAACTGATCCGAGGGTGAGGAAATCTTCTGAAAGGGGTGTGGGTCTAGGTAACTGCTGACATCAATGAACTGCCTAGCTGGTGATGAATCAAAGCCTAGTTCCAAGCATAGTCATCCTTCCATGTTGCTTGAGGTCCCACCGTGTGTGCCAAATTTCATTACTGATATCCAAAGAGGCATGCTTGGGACCCACCTTCCTTCTGATGTTGCCATAGTATCATTTTTCCTCTGGGCACTATGTCGCTAACGGCGAGGAACACAAATTTTCTGATAACACCATAGCGCCCACCATGTATCTAGCAAAACCCAGTGCCAGAGAAATAACAAGGAAAAGGAGGACCCACTGGCCACATGGCCAAAAGGCGCTATGCCGCTATGGAAAAAACAATGTGCAACTTCCCATAGTGAGATAGTGCCAATCATTGATCTATCTCGATCCGATGATGGGGACTTGCAGGCCTGCAAAAACATTAAAATGTGCAGGGAAGAAATATCATAAGGTTAGCATAAAGTATTTTGTGCCCCTTTTGAACATTTGGATAATTAAAACTTGTGAATGTTACTATGTTGAATTCAAATGTGGTGATTTTGGCAGGAAGGCAAAAATGACCAACAAATCTGGCGACTCAGAGGGGACGCAAGCCAGCTATGCGTAGATCAGTGACCTCATGCATCCATTGGGCTACAGAGTCAAAAGATGTGGATCATGTGTATACTATGAAACCCTAACCCTACCTTTGAGAGGAAAACCCTGAAAACCTTGTCTCTGCAACTGGAACCAGAGACCAAAACCTCCTTTGATGGTTGTACTAGGCTTGTGGCACTTTCCATGCTGAGTGTCTGATCCTTTGGTTCAATTCTTTCCAATTCTTGCTGCAGTAACCTCTTTTGCATGGGTATAGTTGCAATAGCATCCCACATAGAGATATTCACATTTGTCTTCTTTATTTGCTCTACCACACTGAATGGCATAGCAGGTGCTTTGGTAGAAGCTTTGGGAGCTGCAATTGTATGAGGTTGAGATGGAATAACCTAAGGATCACTTGTATCTTTTTTGCCATGATTTTTCCTTTTCTATTGAAAGGCACTTGATTGATTATTTGCTTCTTGCTCATGAGATATTGCATTTGAAGTTGAGGCCTGCTTGGGAATAGGGATAGCATCTTCCATAGCTCTTCTTTTGCTTCTAGTGTTATGAGCAATGGAATCCTAGTTTACATTACAATGCTCCTCCATTTGATAATTCATAAAAGAGCAATCACCCTGTCTTTGCATATCTGAGGCATCTTTAAATTGGTCCTCCTTGTATGATGGTTGTATTATAGGCTCTTGGACGATCAAAGCCAAATAAGATTCAACCTTTTGACACATGCAACAGGCATAGGAGTAATTGCAGGAGGGACAAAAATCCTGATCTTGGGCCATATTTTTTTGAGGGACTATGGCCCTACTTTGGTTTATATTTGAGGTTGAAGCATGGCCACCCTGCCTACTCTGATCAAAAGAATTGTTCCAATGATTAGGATTTGGAGGCCTACCACTGCTTGGAGTTTGATATTGCAATTGATGAGGCTTACTACCTTGAGCTTGTTGTCTTTCTAAAGTCACCACCTTGTTGTTTACTTTCTGCATCATAGAGGAGTTATCCTCCAGCTTCTTCCCATAATCTTACAATCTTTCCTCTAGGTTCTTTTCTCTTTTATCCATGTTCTTCATCAGAGATTGCATCATCTCTTTGATTTCATCTATCCCATTTGAAGATGTGGAAGCTTGAGGGACTAGGACAAGGGATTGTGATGTAGAAGTTGTGGGAAGAGGAGCCATTGCTAGTTGATGATTTGGAACATCAGGGAAGAAATGCATAGGAGGCCTTGGAGCTAGCTTACCTCCTTGTATTAGGATGTTCTTTGATTTTATTGCTATGTCATAAGCATTAGGAAAGGTATCTCCTCCCATATTTTGGATTGTAGTGGCAATATCACTATTAAAAGCTATAAGGTAATGCAAGAAGTGTAATGTGTCTTTACTGATTTTTTTATGATATTTCCAGCCTCAAATCAGAACTTTAAAATCAAACAACCAATATTACAAAGATCTGCCAATTTCCCAATAAAACCCAAATCGGGTATGTCCAAATTGGTGCCAAAAACTTCACAACTTCACAAATTATTAATAAATCTGAAAATAGACATTTTTACAAAAATTTCAGCAGCATAACAGCCTACAAAATGACATTTCCAGATTTGTATAGCCTTTACACAACAGCCCACAAATGTAGGGCAAAACTATGCTCAATTGGGCTCCCGAAATTAACACAAAAAATGCCCGGAAACACCACAAAACACTCATAAACTATCTCAGAAGTTTAATCACGACCCAATACATATATTCAGCTCTATTTTAACATCATAAAGTCTGAAATACAGCAGCAAACCAAACTGATATGAAACACTCAACTGAAAACCCAAACTCAAACCAAAAACAACCCCGAAAACACTCAAATCGGCACTATTCAGCACAAAGGCAAACTCTGTATGAGCATGCACATGCAATGGCTTCAAACTCCCATCCTTAGCCTTCCTAGAAACCTACAAACTCCCGTTCTTGGGTCTCCTTCTCCACAGGTTTGGCAGCCTCTGAAGAACAACAAGAAAATTAGCAAGAATCAAGATGTAGAATGAGCCCAAAATGCCTCCAAACCCCTTTTAAAGAGGGCATAACCCTAACTCACGTCCAAGAGGGGTTAATAAAATATAATTTAATAATAATTTTTATTTATTAGTCCATTGGTTTCCAAAGATTAGCCCCTTTTTCTGAAATTTCACCTTTTTGGAGTCTGCCTGCCTTAACAAAGTTTATTTATTTTTTAATTATTTGAATAGGGGACATGACAAGTCCTCCCCTCCCAAATATTGCTTGTCCTCAAGCAATGAAGGTTGGAATTCTCAAGAATATGTGCTCCTTCCCAAGTT
Source organism: Cupressus sempervirens (assembly GCA_028749045.1). Classification (NCBI taxonomy): domain Eukaryota; kingdom Viridiplantae; phylum Streptophyta; class Pinopsida; order Cupressales; family Cupressaceae; genus Cupressus; species Cupressus sempervirens. The sequence continues at coordinate 611,261,036 of CM053784.1, read as the reverse complement.
GCATCCTCTAGTGGTAATCCTTTCCATTTGACCAAATGCTCTATGATGCTCATATTTCTCAACCTTTTCTCTCTTGTATCCAAAATCTCTTCTGGTATCAAAACTAATTTCCCTTCATCATCAAGAGGTGGTAATTTTGTAGATACTATGGTTTTCTGGCCTAGAACCTTCTTTAAGCAAGATACATGAAAAATATTATGTATTTTGCTGTTTGGTGGGAGCTCCAATTCATAAGCTACCTCTCCTACCTTCTTGATGATTTTATAAGGCCCATAGAACCTTGGCTTGAGTTTCTCTGCCCCACTTCTCTTCAAGGTGCTTTGCTTATATGGCTGCAACCTAACAAATACCAAATCTCCCACCTCAAAAGATCTTTCAATCCTTTTCCTGTCACCATATATCTTTTGTTGGTTTTGTGCATGTTGTAGATTATCCTTGAGGGACCTTATTATGTCTTGGCTTTGCTTGATGAAATCACTTGCTGCGGGTACTCTACTATCGAAAAGTATTAGATCAATAAAGGAAAGGGCATCATAACCATAAAGAGCACGAAAAGGAGGCATACCAATAGACATGTGATCAGATGTATTGTAACAATACTCCCCTAGGTGTAACCATTTCACCCAAGCATGTTGTTGATTTGAAACATAGTTCCTCAAATATCCTTCTATCCATTTATTAACTATCTCTGTTTGTCCATCTGTTTGAGGGTGATAGCTAGTACTGGGAGTGAGTTTAGTTCCTGCCAAATGAAAGAGCTCCTTCCAAAAAGAGCTGAGGAATCTACTGTCCCGGTCACTAACAATGTTTCTAGGCAAACCATGTAATCTAAAAATTTCCTTGAAGAACAATTCGGCCACTTGTGATGCCTTGAAATCAGATGTGATAGGAAAGAAATGTGTATACTTAGTTAGTCTATCTACCACCACATATATGCAATCCTTACCTTGAACCTTGGGCAACCCAGTGATGAAATCCATGGAAATACTTTCCCATTTTTGTTCGGGAATAGGAAGTGGCTGCAACAACCCTGCAGGAAAATTTTGCTCACTCTTGCTTTGTTGGCATACCATACATTCCTTAATGTGTTTAAGGACATCCTCCTTCATACCCTTCCATGAAAACCGCTCTCGAATTTGCCTGTATGTCTTGAAGTATCCCTGGTGACCAGCCAAAGGTGTGTCAAGAAAGGCCCTCAATATCCTCTCCTTAGTTTTTGACCCTGGCACTAAGAAGATTTTGTTCTTGTAATAAATCAATTCATTAACAACCTTGTACCTGTTATCATCCACTAAATTATCCAAAATCTTGGTGGCAAATGAATCTTTAGCATACTCTAAAATTATGGAGACTTTCCAATCAGCAGAGATAGATGATAAGGAACACAAAGTGGGCTTTCTTGAGAGAGCATCAGCAACCACATTATTCTTTCCTTTCATGTATTCAATATCAAAATCATAAGCTTGCAATTTGCTTACCCATTTTTGTTGACGATCATTCAAATCCCTTTGGTTCAAGAAGAACCTGAGGCTATTATGGTCTGTCTTTACAATGAATCTCCCACATACCAAATATTTTCTAAACTTATGAAGTGCATGCATGATTGCCAGCATTTCCTTATCATAGATGGAGTACCCTTTCTCTGATTGATTTAATTTTCGACTCTCAAATGCTATTGGATGTCCCCTTTGAGTTAGGACAGCCCCTATACCTTCTCCCGAAGCATCACATTCAACAACAAAAGGTAAAGAGAAATCTGGAATTGCAAGCACAGGGCATGAACTCATTACCTCCTTAAGCTTATCAAATGTTTTTTGTGCCTCTTCTGTCCAAACAAAAGCTCCCTTCTTTGTCAAATCAGTCAAGGGGGCAGCAAGCTGAGAAAATCCCTTGGAAAATCTCCTATAGTAGCTACACAACCCGAAGAAACCTCTCAATTGTGTAAGATTAGTGGGTGGAGGCCAATCCAAAATTGCCTGGATTTTTTGTTGATCAACCTGTACTCCTTTAGAGCTTATAATATGTCCCAAATATAGGATCTCTGTCAAACCAAACTCACATTTAGATAGCTTAGCATAGAAGGATTGCTGCTCCAAGATTCCCAAAACAGTGTCTATGTGCTTTAGATGCTCTTCCCATGTTTTACTGTATATCAAGATATCATCAAAAAATACCAAAACAAATTTTCGAAGATGCTAACTGAATACCTTATTCATACAAGATTGGAATGTTGCAGGTGCATTAGTGAGTCCAAATGGCATAACAAGAAATTCAAAGTGCCCATAGTGACATCTGAAAGCAGTCTTTTCCACATCTTCACTCCTCATTCGGATTTGATGGTAGCCTGATCTTAAGTCAATTTTTGAGAAGTATACAGCACCATGTAACTCATCAATGAGTTCATCTATGCATGGTATGGGATACCTATTTTTTATGGTCTTCTTGTTTAGAGCCCTATGGTCTATACACATTCTCATTGTACCATCCTTTTTCTTGACAAGTACCACAGATGATGCAAATGGACTAGAGCTAGGCCTTATGAATCCCATGTCTAGGAGTTCTTTAATAGTTTTTTCAATTTCTTCCTTATAACCTCTTGGATGGCGGTATGGGGTTGTTATAACTGGTTTGGCACCCTGTTCTAACTCTATAACATGCTCAAAACCTCTATCTGGTGGTAATCCTGGAGGCAAATCATTGAAAACTATACTATGCTTATCAAGAATATTCTGAATTTCAAAATGGAAGTTACCTTGATTCTTTGGAGAGCTTGTTGGTTGGATTATGACTCCTGCTGCCCATGTTACTTGTCCTCTTCAAAAAGTCCTCTCCATCCTCTTTGCAGAGACCGCCTTAGGTGCTCCATTCGATAACCCTCTCAATATGACTTCTTTCCCATTGGAATGAAATTTAAACTCCATAGTTTGATGGTTCATGTAATAGCCTCCGATAGAGTGCAACCATTGAACACCCAATACAAGATCTATCTCCCCAATACCAACCACATAGAAGTCATCACATAACTCATAATCTCCTAAGGTCATCTTGAGTTGTTTTACCACCCGTGTGCAAGGCATAGTGAATCCATCAGCTACAGTAACATTGAATCCCTCAAAATCTTCTACTTTAAGCCCTCTTTTCATGACAAATCCCTCATCAATAAAATTGTGAGTTTCTCCACTATCAAGAAGAACAGTCAACCTCTGCCCCGCTAGTACCCCTCGAATTCAGAAGGGATGGTATCTTGGGACTCCTGATAATGCTGCTAAAGTGCCATCCTTGCTGATTTCTTTTACTTTCTCTTCTTCTACCTCCTCCTTAGTATCATGAAATTCCTCATGCTCATCTGAATCAGATTCTGAAGCAACTTCAATATAGTGCACTTGACCTTTCCCCAAACATCTGTGTCTTGGAACCCATGGTTCTCTACAAGTAAAACAAAGCTTTTTCCTTTGTAATTCACTCCTAGTCTCTTCATCTACCTTCTTTTTTGCCACATTTGTCACATCTTTTGGTGGTAGTGTTGGGAAAGTCTTTTTCTGAAAATTTCCCTTATGTTGCCAAAGATTTGGGAGTTTTTGATTAGTGATTGATTTCATAGGCACGCACGTTTCAAGTTGCAAGCTTCTTTTGATAGCTTCCTGTAAGGTTGAGGGTGAGAAAGCCTTAACCAAACCCTTAACAGAATCTTCTAAACCATCAAGAAAAAGATAAACGATCCTCTTTTCACTCATATCAGGTACCATAATAGCCACTTTTTAAAATTCTTCTATATACTCATTAACTGATTTGGTTTGCTTCAACTTTGACAATTCTTTAAAGTACTCTTCATCATCCTTGAGGTCAAATCTATCTATCACCCTTTGACTAAAATCTTCAAATGTAGTTACCTGATCGTGACCTTGAGTAGTCATTCCATGATACCACCAATCATAGGCTGCATCTTCCAAGTGTAGACTTGCAAATTGAATAGCATCACTCTCTTTCATGGGGTTAAGTGTGAAGAAAGTTTGTAATTTTTGTAGCCATGCTCTAGCTGAAATTTTATTTGTTCCATCAAAAGTAGGTGCTGTAAACTTGCTTATTTTATTTTTGAGCTCTCTTCCACTTGTGTCATGCTCCCTTCTGTTCTCTTTCTTGGGCATCAAAGCGTTCATCATATCCACATATTCTCTAAAAGGAACTGAACTACGAAAGTCATCATCTAAGCCATTGTAAGTAGCTCTTAATGTAATCAAATTACCTGTAACCTCTTCCACTGGATTAATGGCTGGATTTGGTACTGGTGGCTCATCTGCAGGCAAGAAAATAGATTTGGTTGATTTAGATGGTGTGGATCTCCCATTTCTTGGCTCCTCTGAAGTGCTCCCTTTCTCATTAATAGATGCAATTACTTGTAATTTTTTTGTCAATATTCGCAAAGCCTCTCTAGTTTCCGCCAAACCATCCACTATTTGCTTCTGAGTATTTTGGATGTCTTGGAAGAATTTCTTTGCCATCTCATCTGGATCAGCCATACTTTTTTCTTCCTTGGATTTTGTACTTTTTCTTTCAACTGGGGGTTTGATCAAAATTTCTTTATTCTTTTCTCGCTGCAAATATCTTTTTTCTCTTTCACTTAGTTGCATGCAATCATAAAATATGACATGCAAGATCTGGGTAGTTATCAAAACTTGACATGCAAGATCTGGGTAGTTGTTAAAATTGACATGCAACTTCTACAAACCCTCAGGCTGGCAAGATCACGGCTCTGATACCACTGTAATGTGCCTTTACTGATTTTTTTATGATATTTCTAGCCTCAAATCAGAACTTTAAAATGAAACAACCAATATTACAAAGATCTGCCAATTTCCCAATAAAACCCAAATCGGGTATGTCCAAATTGGTGCCAAAAACTTCACAACTTCACAAATTATTAATAAATCTGAAAATGGACATTTTTACAAAAATTTCAGTAGCATAACAGCCTACAAAATAAAATTTCCAGATTTGTATAGCCTTTACACAACAACCCACAAATGTAGGGCAAAACTATGCTCAATCGGGCTCCCGAAATTAACACAAAAAATGTCCGAAAACACCACAAAACACTCATAAACTATCTCAGAAGTTTAATCACGACCCAATACATATATTCAGCCCTATTTTAACATCATAAAGTCTGAAATACAGCAGCAAACCAAACTGATATGAAACACTCAACTGAAAACCCAAACTCAAACCAAAAACAACCCCGAAAACACCCAAATCGGCACTATTCAGCACAAAGGCAAACTCTGTATGAGCATGCACATGGAATGGCTTCAAACTCCCATCCTTAGCCTTCCTAGAAACCTAAAAACTCCCATTATTGGGTCTCCTTCTCCACAGGTTTGGCAGCCTCTGAAGAACAACAAGAAAATTAGCAAGAATCAAGATGTAGAATGAGCCCAAAATGCCTCCAAACCCCTTTTAAAGAGGGCATAACCCTAACTCACGTCCAAGAGGGGTTAATAAAATATAATTTAATAATAATTTTTATTTATTAGTCCATTGGTTTCCAAAGATTAGCCCCTTTTTTCAAAATTTCACCTTTTTGGAGCCTGCCTGCCTTAACAAAGTTTTTTTTTTTTTTAATTATTTGAATAGGGGACATGACAAGAAGGCATTACCAAGGGTAGGCTTCACTGAAGTAGGTATTCTATCCCATGTCTTTTGAAATCTATAATTAAAACCAGTCATACATTCATGGGGGGCTCTTTTTATAGTAGTCAACTGCTCTAAAAGTGACAAATAGTCACTTTTATCCTCAAAATGTTTGCACAGTCCTGCTCCTAATCCATCCCAATCTGTTATAGAACCATGAGCTAAACCTCTATACCATAGTAGTGCTTTTCCTTTCAAGGATGAGGCTAGGAGCCTAACTACAACATCATCCTCTGTAATACCATGGATATTGCAGACATTTGCAACCTCTTAGATGTGTTCTGGGGGAGAGATAGAAGTTTCACCAGTAAACTTTGGTATACTTTTTAGGGCAGCTACTGGTATGTCATGTCTTTGGGCTCCCAAGAGAGGGCTCCCACCATTAAAGGTGGCAAAAGTATGAGCTCTAGGCAACGCCATATAGACAAGTGATCTATTGATATGTGTTGATGGTAGTCTAGGCTGAGATCTAACAATAGGAGGAGTAGAGATAGATCTTGTAAGTGTATTTGTTACTATTGCACTCCTAACCGGTGATAAAGATATTCTAGTCTTACTTCTTCTAGGGTTTGAAAATGAAAGCTCTTGATACTGAAACTTACCTCTAGAAGATACCCTTGTTTTAGCTTTGGGCATGAATCACTACAACTTTGGTCTGGAACCAAATATGTATTTGAAGCTCAGAGTCACCAAGTACTTTGAAGAATGAGCCTCTTGAAGGCTTAAACACTGAAGCCAATACTATCTCCTCGGTATTGATCTTGAAATCTTCCCTTTTGACACCAGTAGACTTGAATTTTTTTGAAAAGTAGTCCCACTGGGCATGCCAAAAACTGTTGTCACTTAGGTTTGCACCCTTGTCCAAAGCCTATGCATGAGGACAACCTAGTGAAACATGGAAACAACCTCCAAGCTGTGGGACTTGAACTATGAGGTTGAGTCTTTGGAGAAGGCCGACTTCCTCTTACTATCAGGGTGCACCTAACTATTCTTAGTAAGAAAAAGGGAGAAGAAGAGCATGAAAGCAAATCTACCTAATCTAATCTAAAGAGGTGATGCACCAAAATAGAGTGTTCGGACCAAACTTTGCCCATGTATGCACTATTGAACTAGAATGAAACTAAGGATATACACATTCAGACTTGCTTTAATCTAATAATCATATGCAGATCAGAAGACCAAGATGAATGAAACAAGGAAAGAGAGATTCACTTATATTATCATTCATAGGCCAAGGAGATACAATCATGTAGATCATAGATCTCTACAAAACACCAGTAAGAGGCAAAGAGTTCTTGCACTTTCATACCAATGGCTGAAGGAGATAAGGCAGAAAATCATGTAGTTCAGAGGCACAGGGGAATTTACACTGAGAATCTGTAGAGCAATAATAGAGAAAATAGAGAAAGGTCCACCTACAAAATTTAGAAGTTTCCATTATAGCTTAGGCATAATTGAGATGTTCTCCAACTGAAGTTACTCCCCAACCACTACATTGAAGTCCTACAGAGAACAATCATGCGGATCTAGAAGAAAATCTGATCTGAATATAGCTTTTTGGTTACATGAAATCTGATTTTTAACTAAAATAGGGCCTCAAAAAGATAGAAACAGTGCCATAACTATGCTTTGAATAGCTAGATAGGTTGGATCAGGGGGTAGAGTGTTCCTCTTTGTTTCGTATTTACTCCAAGGTGTTGGAATCAATCATAAGATCAGATTATGTCAAAAACCTTGGTATCCCCTATTCCTAGTTCACAAACTAGCATGGTTAGCAAGTCAACATAACCCTAGCACCAGAATGAGCCATGTGGACCAACGATCTCTTTTCACTTTGCCACCCCACAAGGTCTTCCTGAGGTTGACCAATCTTTCTTTACTAACTACACCAATTCCTCAAACTCCAACTGTGACGGTCACATTAACTGCCAGCACATCTAATCATTACTGCCTCCACTGAACCCACTAGGACATGTGTCATCGAGGTTCTATGTTGCTATGTGTATCCTCTGAGAAATTTCCCATAGTGAGATAGCGCCCACCATGGATTTAGACTGATCTGACGATCGTGAAGACTCACCATATTACTATGCTATCTCCTTAAAAAAACCTTGAAAACTTGGGCCCACGAACCACTTGAAAACCACCTGGCATCTTCATCTTGGTGTGACCTAGCCCCATCGATCCATGTGGCACAATGGTGCTATGTCGCTATGGGTAATATCCTCGCAATTTCCCATAGCGAGATAACGCCCACCGTCGATTTTCCTTAGATCTATGGTGATCAACAAAAATGCACGACTGCACACCGAGTTGGCTGAGTGGACCAATGAAATATCACCACTATACTATGACCCACCTGACAACTGCCACCAAGGATGAGTCATAATATTACTTTGGAGAAGGGTGAGCCCATGATGTCATCTGTGCCACGCATCATTGAAGCGCTATGTCGCTATGGATAATATCCTCGCATCTTCCCATAGCGAGATAACACCTGCCATTGATCCAGAATGATTTGAGGGTGATGAAATCTTAATGTGTTCGAAAGGGGCATGGGTCCAGGTAACTACTGACATCAACGAACTACCCAGCTAGTGACGAATCAAAGCCTCGTTCCAAACACAGTCATCCTTCCACGTTGCCTGAGGTCCCACCGTATGTGCCAAATTTCATCACTGATATCTGACGGGGCATGCTTGGGACCCACCTTCCTTTTGATGTTGTCGCAGTATCATTTTTCATCTGAGTGCTATGTCACTAATGGCAAGGAACACAAATTTTTTGATAGTGCCATAGCACCCACCGTGGATCTAGAAAAACCTGACACTAGAGAAACAACAAGGAAAAGGAGGACCCACCGGCCACGTAGCCAAAAGGCACTATGTTGCTATGGCAAAACAATGTGCAACTTCCCATAGCGAGATAGCGCCAACCATTGATCTATCTCGATCTGACGATGGGGACTTGCAGGCCTGCAAAAAAATTAAAATGCATAGGGAAGAAATATCATAAGGTTAGCATAAAGTATTTTCTTCCCCGTTTGAACATTTGGATATTTAAAACCTGTGAACGTTACTACGTTGAATTCAAATGTGGTGATTCTAGCGGGAAGGAAAAAATGAGCAACAGTTATATCATTCTTAGGATCACATCTCATCTCTTGAATGGATAACACTCTAATTGCATAAATTGGAAGAAGAGTTCTGAGTACCTTGCTTACCATTATTACATCATCAATTTTCCCACCTGAGGCTCTGATTGCACACACATTGGATTTGATTCTTTCACTATACTATGTAATGTTCTCATCTTCTCTAATCTTCATCTAATCAAATTGACCTCTAAGACTTTCTACCTTAGTTGTCCTCACATTATCATAAGCATTAGCACAATCTTTTACCTCATCAAATTCAACATAGTTGAGAGTTGAAGTAATGTCAATCATCATAATATTATGATTCTTATTTTCTATAATCTCTTCCACAATCATATTTCTAGTAGGTTCCACATACTTGGTGTTTAGATAATTTAGGCCTAAATCTCCAATTGTTGCCAAATGCAACTTCATGAGTTCCTACCATGCTTGGGAAGTTATCTCTATTCAGCATAGGGATCTCCCTTATGTAAGACATATTTATCTTTAGCTTAGGTTCTTGGAATCTTCTCTACAAGAACCAAAAGCTATGATACTAATTATTGGAAATATAAGAGGAGTAACTGAGAGGGGAGGGGTGAATTAGTTACCACAAAAACATATCCAAGATCCTTTAAGAATTCAATACAATTCAAAACCAAACTCTATTGAAATTGAAATATTGTTGTAACTTGGTTAGCATAGGAACACTCGATTAACACAGTAACTCAGTTTACACTAACAATCACTATCACTCGATAAACACTCGATTAGTACTAAATATATGCATTGTTATTTTGTTAACACTAAATATGCAGATCTTATTATATTAAGTGTGATTAACCTTAATTAACTTAGTTACATAATCATAAAAAAAATAACATGAACACAAGAGACACCAAGATTTAATGTGGAAACCCAATTTGGGAATATTCACCAATTGCAACTAGTTACTATTTTTTTCACTCTTCTTAAGTGAGCCCTATTAGGATCCAACCCTATTAAAGGTTACAAAACACACTATTAGATGTGGCTCTTTTAAAGGATTTAGTTCACCCTATTAGGAGTGGCCTTTATAGAGGTCTTTAGACACTTCAATCTAGAAATGCCACCTTGTTAGAGGATTTGGAAAATAGTTGTTAAGATAACTATGTTAGGAGATTTGATTCACTACTACAATTATTAAAGAGTAACAATGATATGACCTGATTGTTGATGCAAACTATATTTTTTGATTTTAGATCTTTGTTCTATCTTGAATACTCGATCCTCCTTGATTAGAATGTTCTTTGTAGCTCAGTCAATTCACTTCCTTGATTTATCTTTCCAATCCCATGCTTCTTCTTCTCTTTCACAATTTAATCATCAACTTGACCTTATACTTACATGTTATACCTTCTCAAGCCAACTTGAATACAATGCTAAATAAATAAAATTCATCCCATAAGTCAAATAGAAATAACCAACAAAAATAATACAGGAAAATCCTTCGTTAGCTGACCCAACTTGGTCAACACTAACTCAAAAATGATTTCCCTTCAAACTTCCTTTTGTAACTAAGTGATCTCAGTTAACATTGGTTCCATGCCAACTTTTCTTTGGTTTCTGAGTGAACTTGGTAGGCATTGTCTTTCCACAAACTCCCTTTGGTAGTTGAGTGAGCTCGGTTAACACTCATTTTGAACTTGGTAAACACCAAGACACTCATTATATACTACAACGTCCTTTGACTATTGAGTAAGATCAACATACATTGATTACTCAATATATACTTGAAATTTGTGTAACATCAAATAAAATATACAATTAAATTATTGTATTCAACACTTAAATGGTATGAAATGTGCCATTTTAGAAAATCTATCCACAACAACAAATATGGAATCATACCCTCTTGATATATTAGGTAATCCAAGAACAAAATCTATATTGATGTCACTCCAAGGTTTCTCAAGAATAGAAATAGGTGTATACAAACTAGTATTTTGACTTACTCCTTTTGCAACTTGACAAATTCCACAATTCCTTACAAAATTTTGAATATCCTTATACATTTGTGGCCAATAATACTTATCCTTCAACAAAATCAATGTTTTATCAATTCCAAAAATGTCTGGCCAATCAACCATAACGTTTTTCCTTAATCAAATTTACTCTCATAGAACTTCTTGGTATACACTATTGAAATTCCTTTGAATAAGATACCTTCTTGAATGAAATACTCATTAAACTTACTCATGTGATGTGATAGATTCAGTGCTCTACACTCTCTCCATTCCTTAGAAAAATTAGGGTTGATATCAGAAAACTCCTTCATTTCATCAAAACCAAGAACTCCAACCTTCACATCGATCAACAAAGAATATCTTCTGCTCAATGCTTTAGCAACTCAATTAGTGATTCCATTTTTATTCTTTGTCACAAATATAAAACTCTACAAGTACTCAACTCACTTCAAATGTCTCTAATTTAACTTATGTTGACTTCCTAAGTATTGTAAAGCTTTATGATTAGTATACAATACAAACTCCTTAGGAATCAAATAATGTCTCCACTTCTTCAAGGCTTGAACAATAACATAAAACTCTTGATCATAAACATAATACATCCTTTTAGCATCATTCAACTTCTTATTAAAGAAAGTAACAATTTCACCTTCTTGACTCAACACAACTCCTATTGCGCTGCTACTTGCATCACATTTAACTTGAAATACCTTATGGAAAGCAGGAAAAGACAATATAGGTAACCCAAAAACCTTCTATTTCAAATTCTCAAAACTCTTATTAGCTTGATATGTCCACTTAAAATCCTTTTTATCTCCTCTCATTGTCTTAGTCATATAATTACAAACATAACTAAAATTCTTTGTAAACTTTATATAGAAACTAGCCAAACTATGAAATGATCTTACTTAACCCACATTCTTAGGTGTAGGCAATTCCAAAATTGCTTTAACTTTTTCAAGATCTATTCTCAAACCATTAGCTAAAATCACAAATCCCAAATACACAATCTCCTCTTGCATAAAGGAACACTTTTTCAAGTTAATCATCAACTTCTCCTCTTTCAATCTATGCTCAAGATGTTTTTCTTAGTCTAACTAAATATCCGAATATCATCCAAATAAACAATCACAAACTTACCCAAGAATCTCTTGATAACTTCATTCATCAACCTCATGAAAGTACTAGGTGCATTAGTCAAACCAAAAGGCATGACCAACTATTCATACAAACCATCTTTTGTCTTGAAATCAGTCTTCCATTCATCACCTTCTATTATTTTGATATGATGATAACCACTCTTCAAATCAGTCTTCGTAAATTACCTTGCTCCACTCAAACAGTCCATTATGTCATCCATCCTCGGCATAGGAAACATATATTTCACTGTGATCTTGTTAATAGCTTTGGAATCAATACACATCCTCCATTATCCATTCTTCTTTAGTGCTAATATAGTAGGTACAACACGCGGGCTCAAAATTTCTCTAATCAAACCTTTCTACAACAATTCAAGCACTTGGTATGTTACATTCTCTGTAGGTGTCAATCTATATGGTGCTTTATTTAGCAAACTAGTTCAAGAAATCAGGTGCATACAATGACTTATGCTTCTTACTAGTGGTAAACCATCAGGTATATGCTCTACAACAATTTATTTATACTCATTTAGAAAACATGCAATTTCTACTGGTACTTGGTCAATACTACCAGCTTCTGTTGTCACTTAGTTGTCATTGTCTACCATTCGGTTACTACTAACCTCTTTCACTTGGTTATTACTAGTTTTTGTCACTCGATTATGACTAGGACAACTCAATCTTCTAGGAATTATAGAAAAACAAATTTGATTCTTCTTCATTTCTTTTTTCAAATGGTTTCTCATTAATCATGCAAACTCGAATAGTATTACAATTAACCTCATTTGGACTTTCAATCAAAGGAAACAACACTTGTTTTCTCTCATTCACCCAAAGATTATATTGATTCAATCTTCCATCATGTATAACATATTTATCATATTTCCAAGGTCTACCCAATAGAATATAACAATAATCCATAGGCATAATATCCCACAGAATGTCATCAAAGTAATGTCCAATCTTGAACTTCACAACACATTGTCCACTTACCAATATCTTATGCTTATACTTGATGCATGAAACATGATAGGGTTTAGGATGCTTTAGCCTTTGCAACTACAACTTTGTAAGAAACTTCCATTGTCAATGATCACCTTGCAACATATTCTAGCCATCTTACATATGGTCTTGAAAACACTTATCCTTAGAATAGGTTCCTCATCAATTCCCTTACTACACAAAGTTCTTCTCACCATCATATTTTCTCCAACCTCAGGTCCACTTGGTGAACACTCAAGATCTCCTTGAATCACAACCTTTTTGTTACCTTGTTCATTCTCACTAGAGTATCTACACTCAAAGGATCTATTCCCTTCTTTGCCACACATGAAACAATTACCATGAAAACTACTTCTAGAATAAGAACTACCTCATCCTTGGTAAGAACTAGTACCTCCTCAGTAATAAATTAGCATCTTTCCACTTGGTCTTGCCTTTGTCATCATTTTTCCATTCATATTTCCCTCATCTTGCATATAATTGTCACATCTGCCACCTTTGCTATAAGATCTACCTCTACCTCTCTAGAATATACCACCTCTACCTCTTTGTCTTTGTTCATGCTTCTTTGTCAATATCTCCTCATCTTTCAAGGTATATTGGTATGTTTCTTACACACTTTCAAATTTTACAAAACTTATTTCATCTTGAATTCTAGATCTCAATCCATTGAGATACCTTGCAACTTTCTCAACATCATTGTCCACATGTCCAAATCTGATGTCTAGTCTATAGAATTCCTCAGTATATTCCTTCACAGTCATGTCCTTTTGTCTCAAGTTTTGCATCTTTATCAAAAAGCTAACTGTTGAAATTACAGGTGGGAAAATTTACTTCTGAGAGGGGGGGTAATCAGAAGTAGCTAACTTTAACCTTTAAAACTTTTAGCTAAGATCATTCACATGCATCTACCATATTTAATTAACATAAAAGTAAAGACATGCATGAAAATAGATAACATAAGATTTGGTCACCTAGAAACCCTCCAAAATGGGAAGGTAAAACTAGGGTGGGGATGACACCCACAAATTATCACTATAGCAATATGTAACTATTTAAGGTTACAAAGTTGGACCACTTCCAATGGTCTACCCTATGAAAGGCCTACCCTGTTAAAGACATTACACTCTGTTAAAAGTGACTTGGTTAAAGGATTTATAAACACTCACTTGGAATGTTACCCTGTTAAAGGATTTAGCACCTTGTTAAAGGTTTACAACATGGATGTTAAACCAACCTATCTCCATAGGATTTTCATTCCTAATACAATGGCTAGAAGGTATTAGAATGTGTTGACCTGATGACTTACAATCTTTAATTGTTGATTCTAGATCCTTGTTCTGCTCAATCTAATCTAATCCTTCCTTGATCTAATATGTCTCTACTCAAAGTGTTGATGCTCTATTCTAACCAACTAGATTCTACAATGTTTCTTTTCCTTCTCTAAGTCTTTACACCCCTCTAAAATTCTCTAGCATTCTCTTATATAACTCTCACTCATGCAAGAACTATGGGGTATCATCCTCCTTTTAAAGGCTTCAAAGACTTAGGGTTATGTATGAATATACGATTAGTATTCATCCTTCTTTTCCCACTCAAATCTTTACACTTTTCCTATTGGTTGCATGCTTTCTCCATTTTTCTTATTGGCTGCATGTTTATTACATAAGGAATGTAAAAGATTCGATCTTATCTTTTAGATCCTTCAAGATTCATCTTAAGTTAGCCCAAAAATGGTTTACATCTGAGTTTGTGAAGGCACAAACTTATATGTTGATTCTATGTTACTCGGCACTTACTGATTACTGATGCTCAACACATATAGGATTTTTGTCTCGCTCGGCTCCTATCGAAACTTTATCTCGCTTGACATCTATACTTTGCTTAGCACCTATAATGACTCAGCATCACTTATCATTCACCACTTGAATCTTGCTCGACACCTATTGAATTTCTGATTCGACACATATTGTAGCTCAACATCTATATTATACTTAACATCATCTTGGAAATTGGTTAAGTGTGTTGACACTCAATTGTCAAAACCAATCTGAGACCAACAATCTCCCCCTTTGACATGAGTAGAAAAAATACTTAACTAAGCATTATGAATATGATCTCTATGAGTATAATACACATTCTGTTTGGCATATGTACAAAACTTCAAAAAAACTTGCTCAAAATTTTGTATAAGACTATATACCTTAAAAATGTGTAACTCCCCCTGAGCTAATATGTCATTTCTGTATCCAAAATCTCTTATGTTAGATTTGTCTTATGTTACTTCCATTTTCTACTTTATCATTCCTTTGCTTCTATTTCTGCTCTATTTATACTCCCCCTTTGTTTTTGCTCCCCCTTTCACACATCTCCTTGTAGTTTTTGTATCCTTTTGGCTATAATTCATAGAAAATGAAATGCTACAGAGGTTATAGTGTATAAGTACTTGCTTGTTTTCTTGTTCTTCTCTATAATTCTATAGTAGCTCGCAAACAATGAGAAACTACTTCACGCTCTAGTTAAGCTCAACACAATATTCTCAGTAATCTCTTATGCTCAAAAAACTTAAAATCTTTGTTCATGTGAGATGGAAATGGTGAGATCTCCTATAATATACTCTATTTTTTCTCACACACAAAGCTTTTATTCCTCATAAATGAACTATAATGGAAAAAGAATGGCAGCACCTTCTACGTTCAAATTTACATCGTTGATCTTTGAAAAATCTTACAATCCAGGGATGCAAGCAGGGAGGACTCACGTTCTTCTTAACATGTTGGCAAACAATCCAATGGGATTTTTCCATGTGCACCTTTCCTTCATTATTGGCACTTCAAATTAGACCCAATAAGTTCTGAGGACATGTGTCATTGAGTCATTTTCTCGCTATACATAAATAGTGAGCATGTTGCCATAGCGAGGAAGCGACAACCCTTGATCTGATCTTAATCTGATGGTAGGTGTTTTACTATATTTTCATTATTAAAGTGGTGGTTCCCTCCTTGTTAGCTATGTCACTATACATAAAATTCAAGCAACTTATCATAGCGATAAAGTGACAGCCATAGATTTGGGCTTGATCTGAGGGCAAGGAAACTACATGACGTGCATAAAATGTGGTGGGTCTCTAGTCACTATGTTGCATAGGGTAAATAGTGGACATCTTTTCATAGAAACAAAGTGACTATCATTGATTTTATCTTAATCTGATGTTCACAATTCTTCACCTAGTCTTTGACTGGAGTGTGGGTTCAAGTTACTGCTGAGAGAATGTATTGTCCAATTGGCTCATAAATTAATACTTTAATCCTCGCTATATCACCTCATGGCTTAGGTCCCACCGCATGCCCACTTTCTGGTTGGGCACTATGTCACTAACAGTTAGGGAGGATGTGGTTATGATTATGGTGTTGGGGAATGCTTCTCTTGTGGCCAACTGGGTCATAGGTCAATGGGATTCCTCAAATGTTGTTAATACGGTTAAGTATAGTTGTAGCTATGTCAGAGCCTACTATGGGGGATGTAGGTAAATCTCATCATTTGTTTGCAATGTTTGAAAACCATGAGGCTAAGCACTATAGAAACCTCTGGTGTTCTCAATTTTTTTGGTGCATTATGTGTGTCTAATTGGATGCCACCATGTCCCAAAGGTTGTGACTCATATCTGATGAAGCAAATGTCTAGGACCCACCTTTTGAAACTGCTACTGCACTATCATTTTTCATCAAGGCGCTATGTCACTAATGGTGAAGATTGTTCATTTTTCAATTGCAACATAGTGACCTTCAGTGTCTTGTTAAAATCCAGTGCCAAAAAGATAGATACCTATAAAATCACAATTATCCTAATTAGTGCTTCTAATAGAACAATAAAATTGTACGTCCACCATGATACTTGGGAGTTTTTATGGTCATCAAGAAATTTAAAAGCTATCATCATCTGTACTTTCCATTAAGGTGCCATGTTGCTACTAGCAGGGCACAAACTTTTTTCGATAGTGACATAGTGACCCATCAGAAAAATTGGATTCTGTTGACGCATTTTGCATTTCATTATTCTTGGTTCTTTTTCCGGTTCTAATAGCTTTGACATGAAAAATGTGATTGAACACTTCTGATGTAGTGCACTTTCAGATTGTTGCACCTCCATTTCATGATACTGCCTACTCAATTTCATGGCAATCGCTATGTTGTGTAGGGAAAAACACTTGCATCTTTCGATAGTGACAATGCAACTACTGCAAATCTTACAAGGATTAGACAGTGTGAAACAAAAGGGAAAAAGGTCACTTGGGGGTGTGAAAGATTTGAACTAGACATGGAATATTTGCATTTAAAAGGATTTGCACTTGAATAAATTCAAAGGAAATGAGACCTAGGGTTTGACAAAGGTTTTCAAAGGTTATCAAATTTGTAGGACCACAGACCATAAACCCCAGTCTCAATAATGGACTCAATTTTGATTTTTTGTACCTAGGTTGGGAAAAATTTATCCTACAAAAATTAGACCAATAGTGGCTCTATCTAGGGATGATAGACTACCCAAGTCTATACAAGAAATTAGAATCTATGGTTGACCAGATCACATACCTAACATTAAAATGACAACTTCTTTAGAGGACACAAGAACAAAACAATAGAATCAAGGAACAACACTGTATAGGGACATTTACAGGGATTTACAAAATACAGAAAATGTAAAAGGGAACAAGAAACCCCAAAGCTACTATTCATGGAAAATAGATACTTTAGGAAAAGTATCTCTTCAAGAACTGTCCATGAACTAGCAATTCAAGAATATTGTCTGAAAAATCCTTGAGGATATAAGAGTCTTCTCCCCATGTATTTTCAATTAAATAGGGACCTAACCAAATAGGATCAAACATACCATGTTTTCCTTTATCCTCAATTCTAGCATTCCACATTGGGACTAAATCTCCATCTTTAGACTTTTTGCTTACTATCCTTTTATCATATAATTTCTTGACTTGTAGTTGCAACTTTTGGTCCCTCAGAGATGCTTCTCTCCCAATTTTTGCTAGTCCTACAAGCTTATCCATCATTTCTTGCATGTCATTAATGATATCCTCATCATTCATTTGAATGTAGTTATACAGGCTCATTAGGTTATTCTGAGGCATTGTTGCCTGAATTCCATATACCATATCAAATGGGGCTACTCCAATGGCTTTCTTCATAGTCATCCTGTCAACCCATATTGCTAGCTGCAACTTGGAATCCCATGCCTTCTTATTATCATCCAAGGTCCTCTTAATGACTTTTAACAAGCTTTTATTTGTGGATTCAACTTGTCCATTTCCTTGTGGATGATATGGGGAAGATGTTGATATGGTAATTCCATATTTGTCACAAAATTTTATGAATTCCTCAGACCTAAAGCACACTGTATTATATGTTACAATTTTATGAGGACAACCAAATCTAAAAATAATATTATTTAACAAGAAATTGTTGAACTTTACTAGTTGCATTTCTTGTAGGGATTTCTTCTACCCACTTTGTGAAATAATCAGTAGCAACTAAAATCCAAGAATAGCCAATGCTAGATTTAGGAGAAATCTCACCTATGAAATCCATACCCCATTGTTGAAATGGTGCTTGAACCTCAACTAGCTTTAATGGAGTTTTACTTGAGAACTTTAATTTTTCAGCAAACCATTGATAGACATCACATTTCCTAACCATGATTTGAGCATCCTTAAAAAGGGATGGCCACCAAAACCCAGCTCTCATTACCTTGTGTGTAGTGCTCTTGGCCATATAATGTCCATAGACTCCAGTATGCATTTCATTCAAGATTGCTTTTGCCTTTTCGTGATTAACACATTTCAATAATACTCCCTTAAAATTTCTCCACCATAAACCATCATTGATAATGATATACTTGATGACTTGTAATTTAGTACTCCTCTTCTCATTTTCAGCCAAATGGGAAGGAGCTTCCATACGTTGTAGATAATGAATAACATTAGCGTACCACTTACAGTGATCCATGTCACATAAGTTAGATTTGAGGTCATCAATTACCATATTAATCTAACTAGCATCCAAATTAGATAGAGTCATGAGTTTAGCCAAACCTTGGCCTCTTACCAGTTTAGTTATCTGTATTTCAATGATAAATTCTTGTATCTTGTTGATCCACCTACATCTTCTCCCTTACACTTCTTGTTGAGAAAATATGTCTTTTACAATAGCATTGGTCACAAATGCAATGACAATAACACCTATCAAGTAGCATCTAAAAGCCTTAACAACCTTTACTAAAGCATATGCTTGTTTTTCATTTATCTCATATTTTAATTCAATGAGTTGTAACGAATTACTTAAAAATGCAATTGGTTGTTCATATCCTTCTTCATTCTTCTACAACAAGACTGTAGCTATAGTATGGAAAGATGCAAAAGAGAAGATGTGCATTGGTTTTGTGTAATCTAGAATCCTAAGGACTGGAGCATTCTTTATAGGATTTTTAATATCTTGAAATTCCTATGAAGGTTCACCAACCCAATTAATAGTAGCTCTTTTCTTGAGCATTTTAGACATAGGTCTACTAATCTCAGTGAAGTTTGTAACAAATCTCCTTAGAAAGTTAACTTTCTCAAAGAAAGATTCGATTCCTTTCACACTCTTTGGCTTAGGGACTTTATCAATAGCTGCTACTCTTTCAGGATCTATCTTTACTCCATCCTTTGATACTATATGTTCCAATAATTTTCCTTTAGTTACCCCAAAAGTACATTTATTAGGGTTTAATGATACTCCATATTCCAAGGATTTGATAAATATCTTATCCAAGTGCCTACAATGGTCTTCAACCTTTTTAGAATAATTTGTGAGGTCATCGTGGTACACAACCATAAACTTATTAATGTACTCATGGAAAGCCACATCCATGGCTCTTTGAAAAGTGGCACCAGCATTAATCAATCCAAAAGGAATCTTCACATATACATAAGTTCCCCAGGGAGTTGTAAATATTGTCATAAACTGCTCTTCTTTTGTCACCAAGACCTAGTTATATCCTGAGAACCCATCCATCATAGACCTAAGTTCAGACCCAGTTGTTGCAACATAGCTTCCATGTTTGGTAACCCATAATTATCTTTTAGGGAAGCAATGTTCAAATTTTTAAAGTGTACACATAGTCTAATATCCCCATTCTTTTTCCTAATAGGTACTAGATTTGAGACCCAAGTGAAATGTCTAATGGGTTTAATTATTCCCCCATCCCTTAACTCCATTAATTCCTCTTGCATTTTAGGGGCTAGAGTGGGATTAACTGTTCTTTATTTCTACCTAAAAGATTTTACATTTTCCTTCAAAGGTATGACATGTTGAAAAAGATCTTCTCTATAGGCTTTTAGGTCATCATATGACCATGCAAAAACATGTCTATATTTTCTCAGTAAGTCAATCAAATGCTTTCTAATTTTAGCTAACAAATTCTAACCAATATAAGCTTTTTTTAGGGGCCTCAGTAGTACCCAAATTCAACTCTTCTAGCTCTTGAGGTTTATAATCTTTAGCCCTAGGCCTTACCCTATCTTGGTTATCAAACATGTTCTCCAAAACAACCAAACCTTTAGGTACTTTATTAGTCTTTAATTGTATAACCTCTTGACCAAAAATTGTTTCCTTCCCATCTGTGGTTTGAACAAATCACTAAAGTCCAACTCTTGACCATGGTATTTATCTTCATTCAGCAAGAAATTCACAATGTCTTTGTCATCTTCAAAGACTTGCCAATGTTCAATATTGTTAGGTATTGATGGCCTATTTTGAACTTTGATCTGTGAAATTCATGCAAATGATATCTACTATGGTTTAATTGCTGCATTTGCTAATAAGTTGGCCATCTTGTTCTAAGTTCTATCTCTCCATGATATACCAAATGCATCAAAAAATTCAATTTGATCTCAAACAATATTCCTATATTGCTTTAGCCTTTTATTCTTAGAAGCATATGTCCCCCTTATCTATGAGATAATCAATTCAAAATCACCTATAACCTACAAATTTTTGATCCTATGGTGGGTAGCAACTTTCAACCCTAACAACAAGGCTTCATATTCAACTATATTGTTAGTGCATGCAAAGTTTAGGGTAAATGAGTACCTAAAAGTATTTTTCTCAGGAGAAACAAACACTACCCCTGCCTCTACACCTTCTTTAGAACTAGCCCCATCAAAGAACATTGTCCATAATATAGGTGAGTCCATACAACACTCAACTTCATGTTCAATCAAAACAAGCAATTTCTCAACTTCTTGGATAATTAACTTGGCTCTAAATGCATTCACACTAGTATCTAAAAAGCAAGTAGCATCTTTGTCAATTTCCTCCCCCAAAATATGACTAACCCTTGGCTCTCTATCTACTTTAACAACCTTGTCACCTATGTGAAAATTTGCATAGATTACGTCACATTATAGACTACCTCCCATAGTAGCACTCCATTTTCTAGAAAGCAACATTCCATAATATGGAGGAATATCAACTACAAGGACTGACATGGTCAATTCTACCTCAAGGTATGTAGCTAGCTTAAATGGTAAAGCATTTATAGTACCTATGACTAGGACTTATCTAGCATCCATACCTCTACATCCATCTTGTTTAGTACCTATTTTCAATCTTAGGGCTTCCATTACTTTGAAGGGCATGATGGTATTAGAAGCTCCTGAATCTATCATGCAATTTTTTAGGGTCTTTCCTTTTATGATCAAACTGAGAAAAAATGGGTCAATATCTTCTATGTATGCTACTGATGAATCATTCAAGAACATTTAGGGAATTTGGGACATAATACCACTATCTTCTATTACTAAAGGGGTCTGTTGAATGGCATTTTGTTCTACATTGTTGTTATTATTTCCTATCCCTCCCAACCATGACAAAACTTTTCTCTTATGCTCTTTAATTATAAATAGTTTAGACAAGGTTACCTTAACAGTAATTTGTGACAACATGGATATCATGTCAATAGGATCAAACACGGTAGGTTTCACAATCATACCTGAAGTAGGAACCTTCTAAGTAGCAGGGATTATTATTTGCTTAGTAGTATCAGATTTTGATCCCTTCTCTTGCACAATTGCTTTTGATGTCTCATTTGCTTGGAATTGAACTTTCTTCTTGGGTTCCCACTTCTGGGTTTTGATGTCTTTAATCTTGACTGTCTCTACATTAGCCTTCCTGTCTTCATCTTTCATCTTATGTGTAATATCTTATTATAAATATACTAGAAGGCTTCCCAACATCATTGTTAACTATTTTGTTTCTCAATTTGTAATTTCTATATACTTGGGAGATCATTTCTACAATGATCCTATCAATTTCCTCTTTAGAAGGCATTCTCAAATTCACATGACCAACTTAAAAAGATGTAACACACTTGATCTTCGTCATATCCTTCATTGTCTAAGAACACTTGTTAATGATGCAACTGATCAACAATTTTCTTATTTTCAAGATCACTTTTTGTTTCTTCCAAATTAGAATCCACACAATCATTGCACATTCTCACCATATTATATCTTACATCATCATGACTTTTTTCTTCTTCCTCCTCCTCAGTTTGTACACTATGATTAGAAGAAAATGACTGAGCAACTGCACAATATTCTGCAAAGTGAGGTGATTGAAAAATAATACACCATGGCACATTATCAGTCATATTTACTGAACTTCTTTGCAGAGGATTTGGTGTACCCTTATCTTTTACATTTTGGGTCTGGTTAGGGATTGGCTTGCCATCCTTCCATTGGGTGGTATAAGGGTAATTTTGCATTCTAGGTTGTCTATTAAAATTGATATTATTCACAAGGGTCTTCTTAGCAACATTTGGCTTCTAGGTATTGAAACTAGTAGGATTCATCATTTTTAGCAATTCCAACACCGTACCTATCGTAGGTTCTTCTAGCTTCTTCCTTGTGGGAGTTTTATCAACCTCCCTTTTGTTGTTATTCTTGGGATTGAACAACTTTGGATCATCTCTCCTACAAAGCTTTCTAGATGCCTTCCTATTATTCTCAATATTTACTGCAACCTTATAAGCATCCCTCAGAGTTTTAGGATCTTTATCCCTCAACTGATAAGCCATTTTGCTATCAAAAGAATTAAAATATGTTGTAAGAAAAACATCCTCATTCAACCTCATAACCTGAAATACTTTGTACATACCTTTCTGGAATCTTACATTAAAATCAAATGTAGACTCATTAGGTTTTTTCTTGATGTTATTGAATTCATTTAACATGAACCTTGCATTGGTATTATCTCCATACTGCTCTTTGAACAATGAGGTAATACTGTCATCAGGTAACCATCTAAACCAATCCCTTGCATCCTTAGTTAGTGAATGAACAAACAACTTCATTACCACATCCTCATGCTCAACTTCATAATCATTTAGCATATCTATGAAAACTCTTAGGTGCTCTTCACCAGTAACAACATTGTGTCCAGAGAACTTAACAACTTTATCTCTTAAATCAAAAGATATGAGATGTGGAGCACCAAGGATACCTAAAAATGACATTTGTTTATATTTTTCCATGTATACAGGGTTCTTCTAAAAACTAGGAACATTTGAGGTGCCTACTACTTTGGCTTGGTTAAGGACAACATTTTGGGATTATTGAGGTTGGACAAAGGGGGCTTGAGTGCTAATGGTGGATGATGAGGTAGGGGAAAATTGAGATATTCCCTGAGTTGGAATCATTGGACCACTAGCAGGTACAAAAGTTGTAGATGGGGTAGAAAAATTTGGCCATGAAGCCAATGCAAAATTATATTTTATGAACTAGATTTTCCTCCTAGTTTCTGCGGCTTGAGATTCATTCTCCACCTTCTCAAGCTCTTTTGCAAGATCTTCCTTCTCCTTTCTGGCCTTCTCCAGATCTAGATCTAATTTTGACATGAAAGGTTTTATGGATTTGTTTGGTATAGCTTTAGGTTCATTTATTTGGATTCCTATGGCCTTGCCCTTTCCTTTATCTATAGCCTTCACAGTAGGTTCTATAGGATCTACTTGGATAGGCTTATAAGCTTGGACTTGAGTAATGACTAGTTCATGCTTTTGACTCAGGAGTTTTTCTTGTTCTAAAACTTTAATTCTTAGGCTATCTACATCTCCAAAGACATTAGCATTAAGGGTTATTTTTCTTTCTTCTAACTTCTTGTTTTGTTCTTTTAAGACAACCATCCTTCTAAGCAAATTGTCTCTTTCTACTATAGCATCTAGGGTGGCTTGCTCCCTTTCCTTTTCTAGGCGAATAGGCTTGGCTTCTTCCTCAGTAATCCATTTCTTCAAAACTCCTATCTCTGACCATACTTCTTTAGGATCTACAAAAGTGGCTTCTAAATCAGCAAGATCATCCAAGT
Source organism: Cupressus sempervirens (assembly GCA_028749045.1). Classification (NCBI taxonomy): domain Eukaryota; kingdom Viridiplantae; phylum Streptophyta; class Pinopsida; order Cupressales; family Cupressaceae; genus Cupressus; species Cupressus sempervirens. The sequence goes on along the minus strand of CM053784.1, from coordinate 611,236,657 downwards.
CTATTAGATTAGGTTCCATGTATGGGATTGCCCTAGGATTAAAAGGATCTCCAAATGAACTTCTGAGTCCTAGCCTATGATTTATCTCAATGATCAGATTAGGCCTAGGGGATACATTCCCTATTGGTGACATATCCTTATCTTGGTATGTTCTTTCATATGGTACTAGGGTACTGAATATCCCTCCTAAGAGTCTTGTGGTTTCTGATTCTGAGCTAAGTGAAGAAGACTCTCTCCCTACCACTGGTTGATACTAAGAACTAACTGATACACTACCTCTGGCTTTCCATGTGGGGTTTGGGTTTGTCTTTTTCTTATTCAAGTTCTTCCTACCACCGTTAGGTAAGTTAGTATAAATTGGTACATCAGGATTGGCTCTTGTGTAAGCTCTTGTATTCTTTCTTTTGTTAGCCATTTTTCTATTTATCAAATAAGCACTAGCTTCAAAACCTTGACTGATTAACCACCCTTTTCTTGGAAAAATACACAATTACAATTACTCATGACTTCAAAGAAAATACATAAGCTAATATGGAAATATTTGACATAGATGGACCAATCACTAAGATCATAAGACTGCAACTCTTGCTTGATAGATAAGGCACTTGGAAAGGTTGGATATGTCAATCCATCTCTACAGCATTTGATTTTTTCTTTTTCTCTTTTTAAATTCTCAAGGTTTGTCACTAAAACACACCCATTACAACCATGAGCAATACTAAATATCCGACACACACGTACACAATATGACCAAAGAAATTGCAGTACTTCTCATACATGTGTTGGACAACTCCCCAGTGGAGTCGCCATTTTTTTGGTGTTTAAAACTACTAAACAACAAAATTCTCAATACCAAATTGATATTACTCACACAACCTAAGGATTAGCCAATTCCTATTAACAATCACATGTGCAAACCATTTGGACTCAACTTCAACAAAACCAAGGATGGTTTTTTACTCTTTAGGCTTTGCAAAACCAAGGTGGGTATACCCAGGGGATGATTAAAATTGTATGAGAATTATATTAGTTTCATTTTGATTCTCATCTTATATCCTTAGACACATACATGATTTTGACATTTTAGATAAAATACATCCCATGTAGCAGATTTTGGTCATAATTCCTCTATGGATTTGTAGTATTTCGAGCAATAGTGGCTAACTAAGGCTAAAAAATTCCATGCAAACAAGTGTTGACCATCTTTGAAAATCTTCAAGAAAAGTAAAATAAAGTTGATTGTGATTTTAGATTTGATGCTTATTCATGATATACTTATTTACAAATTGAATTAATTTGATTAGTGCATATTCCATTGGGATTCAGAGTCTACTCCAAATTATAGATCTAATTTGTTGCATTACAAAAAATATTATTAGCAATTCTTACTAGAATTCATCCTTACAAACATCCTTTCTATTACCATAGCAATCTCATCAAATTCATCGAAACCTTTACTTAATTCATTAAATTAATAGCAGTAATGAATTAACATACAACCTAAATGAATTGCATTCAATTGAACAAGCTTTACTTACACAATCTCAAAATAACCAAGTAACATCAAAGGAGACAAAATTCAACAAGAATTGATATGGGGACAACTCAAATTTGTATTAATTTTCCTTGAAAATTGTATACAATTGTAATAAGCTCAGAATGACTTTGGAAAGAAACACAAATATCACTCAATATTAATGTATCTATAGAGAAGATACATCATAAAGTTCACTCAAATACTGGACCAAAAACATCCTAAGTATAAAACTAGAAATGCATTAGAAATCAAACCCTTCTCTAGCCCTAGAATCTCACTTATATAATGTGAGATGCAACAAGCTTCAGGCATAGAGAACTGAAAGGTGCCCTTTTACAAAAAATATTTACATTTTTCTTAACAGAAAAAGAAAAAACTTTATGTAACAGAAAAGTGACATCATATCATTCTCTTGGTAGGCCCCCTTTTCTGTTACATCTTCACATGCTTCAAATCCCATGATTGGTCTTTATTTACTCTGATTCCTCAACATATGTAGCTATTAGACTTGTCAGTGATGTGTTCGGATCTGATTCATGCAACTTCACCTCTACTCCAGCATTTTCACTCATGTCATCATGTATTACCAAGGTGAAAGTTACACTTAGTTCCATTTTTGCTATGTCATCCAGCTGATCCATTATATCTTTCACATGAGATGACTACCCTTCTTTGTCTTCTTATTTCCCAGATGTTGATAGAAGTGAATCGATGATTTTTAATTCATCTTCATGTATTTCTTCATCATCACTTTCAACTTCCTCTAACTATTTACTAGAAGCAATATCTACCATCCACTTGTCACAAAGTGTATCATCTAGCCAATCAAAATGCAGAATATATTGTTGCTTTCTAATAACATGTTCAACTTCTCTATCAATATCAACAAATTGTTGTTTCAAAGAATCAAAGAATATCTAGGCTTTCACCATTTCTTCTATTGTGGTAGCCCACCTTGCATGCCCCTTTTCATTGATGATTTTATTCATTCCTAAACAAAATAAATCATCTAATTCTTAGCCCATTCATCTTTGTTTTTTAACTTATTTTTTCTATTTAGGGCACAAAGGAATAAATCAAATTTTTGACTCTTATATTTAATCAAGTAACCTACTATTATTCTCTATAGGTGAATTATCTTATTATCAAAATTTGGAAGATTAGTAACAATATCATAAGTCTTTTCAATTTGATCATGTGAAAATTTTATGATAGAATAACACAAAAATATCATTTCTTTCCTTCTTTTTACCCATTTATTCACAATAGGCTTTAGAGCCTCATCATGGGCTTTCAATTCATCCCATATGTTTATTGTCTTTGTCAGCTGATCATAAAATAGTGGCCATTCAATTTTATCTCCCAAATATGTGAGAGCTTTTCTCAATTTATCTTCATACTGTACATTCAATTCTACATGTAATGCCCACTGTTTGCTCTTTTCTTCTTCAAAATCTTTAGCAGTATAATATTGTGGCCTTTGTGGGCTATCTAGCAGTTCTATGAAATGAATGGATTTAAAAAGTTCCATTAGAGGATGGGGATATGTTATTCTTGGCCTTGTAGACCTCCCCATTACTTTATTTTCAAGTTCAATCCTCTTTTGAACTTCTTTATTATAGGCTTCCAAAACACTCTCATATTTGCTATGTAGTTCAAACATTTTTTTTTCTTCTTTTTCTGCAAACTGAGAGGTTCCTACACCCATATGAGCTACCTCTACATGGGATGTCTCTGTTGTTCTTCTCACAATGATATTCCCCATTAATCTTGAGTCATCTAGCTATGATGAAACAACCCTAGATCCCTTTCTTAATGGCCATATAACCAGAGTAGCCTGGTCTTCACTAAATGCAGTCCCTATGAATTCCTTCTTGTTTGGGTCTTGCAAATCCAATTTTTTTGAAATAGAATTAAAAATCAAGGCATCAGCTATTTCCTAATTGGTTAATAATAAAATATTTGAGGCCTTTACCATTTGTCTCCCCTCTTCAGGGGTTATGTTTTGAAATTCTTGCATCATCTCTTCTTTTATTTGATTTTGCAAGGCTGCCTCCTCCATCTCAAGATTCTCTATTATTAGTTTATTACATCTTTCCTCAAATTTTTCCATATTGGTTCTCCATGCAAACTAGCAAAAGGCTCTAGATTTAACAAAATTATCATCTGACAAAAGCTGTTGACTTGCTTGCTCTAAAATAGGGTCTAATTCCTTTCCTTTATAATTTGCAACTATCAACTCAAAACTTGGCATAGGAGGCTCTTGGGGGTTTCCTTCATCTATTTTAGATTAGGTGAGAAAAATTCCCCCTTGGGATCCCAATTGTTCAATTTGCTCCCCAGTGAGTTGTTCTTCCTCAATCCTCAGAGGGGTTTGTGAAGGTGAATATTCCTCAACATGAGGATCTTCCTCCCTTATTATTTTCCACCTCTAAGGTGAGGGCTCAAGAGGCCTCTCTTCCCAGACCGCACTAGTGGACCCAATTATTTGTTTACCTTTGTCCATAGTGGTCTTTTTATTTTGAATTATAGTATAACCTAGCCTCTTTTGGACAGTCAATTGACCCACCCCTATGTTGGGAGTAAATCTCATTTTCCTCATTACTTCCCTAGCCTTATCTGGGAAAAAATCAACAACAATTTTCTTCTTCTCATTCATGATTTCCATTGTTTTAGGAAAAGTGAGCATGAGCTTATTTATTCTATCTGATATTGTAAGAGCATTACCAAGAGGACTATAATCTGCATCAAAACAATGAATGAAATCCAAAATTTTTGATAAAACTCTCCATTTTTCCTTTTTAGTCTCCTACTCTTGCAGGGAGTATTCATTTCTTATTATATCTTCAAGAAAATATAATTCATGATCAATTTTACCAAGCTTAATTCTATGTCTAAAAGCCAAATGCTAAAATCCCTTAGTGTCACAAAAATGAGGGTGAGAAACAACCATTTTATACAGATCCAAAATCTTTTGTAGAGAAAGCCAACCCCCTTTTGTGATTACAAATTGATGGGTCACTATGCAAGTGGGGAAGATTGACCCTCTTGATCTTTTCAACAAAGAAGTTTCCTTTAGTCCTCCCAACTACCACAAAAATTCAGCTACTCCTACTTTTAAAGGCACTTGGTAAGGTAATACATAGGGTGTACCTATGAAACCATAAATTCTAATGACAATTGAAATTGAATATGGGATGATGTCTCCCCAATTGTGTGAAATCTTCAAACCAATAGGATTGTCTAGGGACCTAATAAGACCTACTAATGCCTTGGGTATTCTGGGATTGTCACTTAATAATAAGCATCTCAGTTTTGAGGCAAAATATCTATCAAATCTAACAAAACTGGCCTTGTCTACTTCCCACGTCATATCTCTGGCAGTGCTTCCCCATCATGTTCCCTGCTCAATTTCATCTCTTTTCCAAAATATGTTACTCCTTTGAACATAAAAATGTGCATTATCAAAGAATAGTGACCAAAAATCTTTTCCACCTTGCCCTTTGCAATCCCAACCAGGCCATTATGAATTTCTTCAACTAAATAAGAAGAAAAGTCAAAAATTATGTCCACACTAAAAGAGGAAATCTGAGTAATCATGTACATAAAACTCACGGGCACAAACTCCTCTTCATCTTCTCCAAAAACTCTACATAGAGTCTTGTATGCCTCTATAGCCCTAGTATTGAAATATGCCCTTTTGAAGGGGTCCTTGGAGAATGTTGTTATTACTAACAGAGTTTCAATTTTACCTATATCTGCCTTCAGTGCACCTTGCCTAATTACATCCTTCTTTGACATGTATTCTTTTTCTAATCCTTTTAAATCAACTGGCACATGGTAGTCAGTGAGAGGCCCTAAACCAAATACTTGCCTAATTTCCTCTAGGTTGATTGTGATTAGAATTTCACCAACTCTCCTCACTACTCTAATTGCTTAGTCATAGTTTTTTGCCACAACCTTAAGGAGTTCATAATCCATAAAGACACTTGGAACCACCAATTTCCCTAAATAAAAATTCCAAATATTGGCATGCGAGGCAAACAAGTTCCTCTCTGAAAACCATTTCTTAAATAAATCTAGACTAGTTTGAGAAGTATTAGCATCCCAAACCTAATTTCCCTTATCATATAACCCATCTCTAACTCTCAGCCTAGGGTTTAATGAAGTTAGTTTTTTAACTTGTACAGTCTCAATGGTGAATTAAGGAAGCAATTCGTGTAGGTAATCATGAATGTTTCTATCCAAATAATTCTCTTGCCCAGAAAACACCTTCTTTGGAGGCATCTTGACTATAATTCACAGAAATTGAAATGCTATAGAGGTTATAGTGTAAAATTACTTACTTTCTTGTCTGCTTGTTCTTTTCTATAATTCTACAATAGCTTGCAAACAATGAGAAATTGTTTCACGCTCTAGTTAAGCTCAACACAATATTCTTAGTAATCTCGTGTGCTCAAAAAACTTGAAATCTTTGTTTGCGTGAGATAGAAATGGTGAGATCTCCTATAATATACTCTATTTTTTCTCACATGTGAAGCTTTCATTCCTCATAAATGAACTGTAAGAGAAAAATAATGGCACCACATTCTACATTCAAATTTACATTGTTGATCTTTGAAAAATCCTACGATCCAAGGATGCAAGCAAGGATGACTCACATTCTTCTTGACATGTTGGCAATCAATCCAATGAGATTTCAGCATGTGCACCTTTCCTTCATTGTTGGCACTTCAAACTGGACCCACTAACTTCTGAGGACATGTGTCATTGATTTGCTTTCTCGCTATACATAAAGAGCAAGCATGTTGCCATAACGAGGAAGCGACAACCCTTGATCTGATCTTAATCTAATGGCAGGCATTTTACTATATTTTCATTATGAGAGTGTAGGGTCCCTCCTTGTTCACTATGTTGCTATACATAAAATTTGAGCAACTTATCATAGCGATAAAGTGATAGCCATAGATCTGGGCTTGATCTAAGGGCTAGGAAACTACATGACGTGCATACACTGTGGTGGGTCCCCAATTGCTATGTCGCATAGGGTAAATAGTGGACATCTTTTCATAGCAACAAAGCGACTATCATTAATCTTATCTTAATCTAACAATCAAAATTCTTCATCTAGTCTTTGACTAGAGCGTAGGTTCAAGTTACTGCTAACGTGAGAGCATACTATCCAACTAGCTCATAAATTAATACTTTAATCCTTGCTATATCACCTTGTGGCTTAGATCTCACCACATGCCCACTTTTCGACTGGGTGCTATGTCACTAACGGTGAGGTGCAAAGTTTTTTTGATCGTGACATAGTGACCTCCAGTATTCTTAGTTTTTTCGATGCATGACATGTATCCAACTGGATGCCACCATGTCCCAAAGGTTGCATGACTCATATCTAACAAAGAAAATGTCTAAGACCCACGTTTTGAAACTATTTCTACGCTATCCTTTTCTGTCAAGGTGCTATGTCACTAATGATAAATATTGTTCATTTTTTGATCACTACATAGCGACCTCTGGTGTCTTGTTAAAATCCAGTGCTAGAAAGATAGATACCTGTCAAATCACAATTATCCTAATTAGTGCTTTTGATAGAATAATAAAATTGCATGTCCACCATGATAGTTGAGAGTTTTTATGGTCATCAGGAAATTTAAAAGCTACCATCATCTGTACTTTGTGTTAAGGTGCCATGTCGCTACTAGCAGGGTGCAAACTTTTTCTAATAGCGACATAGCGGACCATCAAAAAAATTGGATTGTGTTGACACCTTTTTCATTTCATTATTCTTGGTTCCTTTTCTGGTTCTAATAACTTTGACATGAAAAATGTGACTGAATGCTTTTGACGTAGTGCACTTTCTGATTGTTGCACCTCCATTTCATGACACCATCTTCTCAATTTCATGACAGTCGCTATGTCACATAGGGTAAAGCACTTGCATCTTTTGATAGTGACGATGAAACTACCGTAGATCTTACAAGGATCAGATGGTGTGAAAAAAAGGGAAAAATGTCACTTTGGGGCACAAAAGATTTGAACTGGACATGGAATATTCGCATTTAAAAGGTTTAGTGCCTGAATAAATTCAAAAGAAATGAGACCTAAGGTTTGACAAAGGTTTTCAAAGGTTATCAAATTTTCAGGACCACAAACCATAAACCCTAGTCTCAATAATGGACTCAATTCTGATTTTTTGTACCTAGGTTGGGAAAATTTTATCCTACAAAAATCAGACCAACATAACTTGTCATAAGTGTCTCAAAATTAGCTCCCATTTGTTCAATGTATTCATTTATTTGAGCTACAATGGACCTGTTTGTTTTCCAACTAACTTTTCTAAAGGATGGAAATTCATTATGTACATAGAAAAATATACAAATGAAAATTGCACCAAATTTGTATTGTGCTCCCTTTGTTCTCCTTATTGCTCCTAGGTTCTCATTAATTTGTTGTAATTGCAATTTTGCAAGATCATAAGTATGATCCTTCATAACTAATTTGTATCCAACATCTACCGTAATGCATGAAACACTGTTGAGTTTGCTAGATTGCTAAAATTTGTGTGAAATAACCCTAACAACAAAGTCAACAAGAGGATCTTGAATGGTATCTATGGTCATGCCTCTCTTGTTCCATTTTGCTCCTGTATTCTTTTGAATTGCTTCCTTAGAGTCACTTCTAAGAGTTTTGGGCTGATCTAGGGTTGGATACCCTATTACTCTGTGTACAATCCTCTTTGATATCTTAATTGAGCCATCTTCTAACCATAAACTTCCATCATGAATACTACTCAACACTATTATGATCCATTCAGTTTTGTAAATAGTAGGGAATTCTAGGGCAAGAGTCAAACCCTTCCTCTCAATGATTTGATATTCTTCTTTGAAAACTCTATTTCCACACAACCTATCATAAGATTCTCTAATCTCCATGTTTCCAATAGCACCAATCTTATAATTATAACACCTCCTAACATCTTGGACCATAACTACCTTAGGAGGAATTACAGATAGGGCTCTGATTGGTTCATTTTTGTATGTAACTTCAGGGATAGGTTGAAAATCTGGTTGTTTAACTTCATTTGACACTAGTTGCACTTCAAATGGCTCTTTCTCCTAAGGTTTCCTATAACTAGAGGTCATTTCTTCTATCTAGGGTTTAAACACAAAGAAATTTGAAACTACAAAGCTCAACACTAGTATAAATACATTGGAATTGATGAAACTATGCTAAATCTTTATGGAAATCTGCTCAAATTCTTGGAATACTACTTAGAAATCATTCAACTCTCTTCTTCATCTTTGCTCTTTGTTTGTGATGAGGAAAAATGGTTCAAAATGCAATCATATACCCTTATTTCATAATATTTAATGCTTAGTACATTTACAGTTATCCACTGGGCTTCTTAAGCATTTCTGCATTACTCAGCTTCCATTGTATTTCAACACTTGGCATCCACTAGAGTTTCCCTTACTCGGCTTCAACTAAAAATTTTCTTTTGTCGACTTCCACTACCAACTCAGTTGCAACTAATCATTCGACTTCTATTGACTTTGGAAATCAACTCAGGATGTACTAGAATTTTACTCAGCATTTGAAGGCAACTTTTCTTACTCAACAACATTGGTGAAAACTTGAAGTCTTAACTTTGCATCTCTATTCATGCTGATCCATCCTTTTCAGTACTTCCTTGTCTTGGAACTTATGTATGATAAAGCTTTGTATCTTAGTCCCACATACCTTCTTTTGCTTAGTTGGATGAAGTGTGACCACTTGATCTTTTAGGTAAAGTGATCCCTTCTTTTGTTGTGCTACTTCCATCTTTCTTCTTCCATGTTTTATTCATTTCTCCTCTGATGTGTTAAACATCTACCTTTCCTTTTCCTTTGTTGAACTCTAATTTGGGTGCCTTTGACCTTGTTGGGCAATTCCTACTGATGTCACCAGTTTTCAAACAATTGAAGCATGTGGTTTGGCTCAACCATATATTGTAGTTTCCACTAAAATGTGTTCTTATGCAATTTTTAGGGATGTGTCCATATTCTTGATAGTAGTGACAGCTATGCCTAGTGTTGTAGTCCCAATTATTGTGATATCCATGGTTATTTTCCTTTGGTGGTTGATTAGGTGTCCACATAGGCTTTGATATACACTCAAAAGCTCTATGTCTATACTTTTTGTAGTTGTAGTAGTGACCTTCAAATCTTGGTGTCCTGATGGTTCTAGTCCTACAGTCATGTGGTTGATGTTTTTGCTTGTTGCACTTGTGATAGTGACCCATGTTTTTAGGTTTTTCATGCTAATGGGCATTCTTGCTCTTGCACACATTAGAGGTATGTCCCTTTTTACCACAAAAATGACAAGTAGGTTTAGTGTTCTTACATTTGTCACTTCTTTCTTCTGCAGTCTTGGATGATTCTCCTTTTTTAGTGTTGGTGTATCCTAGTCCTGAAGTATCATTGCTGGCTCTTGGTGATTTTAGTAGCTATTCAAAGTACTTGATGGCCTCATTAGGTTTGTTGAAGCTCTCTATAATTTCCTTCTCTCTTTTTAGGTCATTTTGTAGTTGTTCATTTTGCATCTTCAGTGTGGAGATCTTTATGTCCTTGACATTCAGCACATGATGTGCATTCATCATCTAACTTAGGGTGTCTAGCTGCATGTTGGAAATTCTTGCAAGCTAAATTGAGTTTTCTTCCAATTTGTTAGCAAGGTTTCTCTTGTCCTCTTCTAGCATAACTTTATCTTCAATGGCTCTTTTCTTCTATTCAATCACTTCAGAAAGCATCATGGCTTATGATTCTTGTTCAAGCTTGAGTGTTCTAATCTCTTCTACTTGAGCTCTATTCATTTCCATCAAATCTACTATTGCTGCATCAAACTCTTTGGAATCTCCATTTGCAAACACTTTTGAGGTGTCAATTTCCTTATATTGTGTATCATTCTTAGCTATGACAATTTCTCTTCTTCTCTTTAACGATTTTCTCAATTCTTCTCTTGCTTCTTCTAGAGTATGTAGAGCAAGTTGCATATCAATCACCTAGTTTTCTATGATCTTCCCAAGTTTGTAGACTTCCATTTTAAAATATTTTCTCTAAGTTGTAAGGCTTCTCCCTATAAGAACTTGGCTCTAATACCAATTGTTAAAATTATAGGTGGGAAGATTTACTTCTGGGGGGGGTGAATCAAAAGTAGCTAACTTTATCCTTTAAAACTTTTAGCTGAGATCATTCACATGCATCTACCATATCTAATTAACATAAAAGTAAAGACATGCATGAAAATAGATAACACAAGATTTGGTCACCTAGAAACCCTCCAAAATGAGAAGGTAAAACTGGGGTGGGGATGATACCCACAAACTATCACTGCAGCAATATGTAACTGTTTAAGGTTACAAAGTTTGAACACTTCCAATGGTCTACCCTATGAAAGGCCTGCCCTTTTAAAGGCTTTACACTCTGTTAAAAGTGACCTAGTTAAAGGATTTCACTCACTTGGAATGTTACCTTGTTAAAGGATTTAGCTCCTTGTTAAAGGTTTACAACATGGCTATTAAACCAACCTATCTCCATAGGATTTTCATTCCTAATGCAATGGCTAGAAGATATTAGAATGTGTTGACCTGATGACTTAAAATCTTTCATTGCTGATTCCATATCCTTGTTTTGCTCAATTTGATCTGATCCTTCCTTGATTTGATATGTCTCTATTCAAAGTGTTGATGCTTTGTTCTAACTAATTAGATTTTGCAATACTACACTTCCTTCTCTAAGTCTTTACACCCCTCTGAACTTCACTAGCATTCTCCCATATAACTCTCATTCATACACAAACTATGGGGTATCATCATCCTTTTAAAGGCTTCAAAGACTTAGGGTTAGGTATGAATCTATGACCAATATTCATCCTTATTTTCCTACTCAAATATTTACACTTTTCCTATTGGTTGCATGCTTTCTCCATCTTTCTTATTGGGTGGATGCTCATTACATAGGGAATGTAAAAGATTCGATCTTATCTTTTAGATCCTTCAAGAGTCATCTTAACTCAGCTCAAAAATGGTTTACATCTGAGTTTGTGAAGGCACAAACTCATAAATTGATTCTATGTTACTCAGCACATACTGATTGCTAATGCTCGATACGTATAGGATTTTTGTCTCGCTCGGCTCCTATAATAACTCTATCTCACTTTCCTATGGTAACTCTATCTCACTCAGCATCTATACTTTTCTCAACACCTATAATGACTTAGCATCACTTATCACTCAGCACTTGAATCTTGCTCGACACCTGAAGTTCACTCAACACCTGTTGAATTTCTAACTTGGCACATACTATAGCTTGGCATCTATATTATACTCGACATCATCTTGGAAATTGGTTAAGTGTATTGACACTCAATTGTCCAAACCAATCTAAAACCAACACTAACTTGGAAATCAGTAGGAAGGAACTTCTTCTTTACTTTTTTCACCATTTTAAGCCAAGTTATCTTGTTTTTCCTCTCCTTTGTCTATCAATTTGCAAATGCTCCCACCACAATGAGGCATGACCTTGCAACCTAGTGATTGCAATTTTCACCTTCCTGTTATCATGAGTATTTTCAAAGTCAAAGAACTTCAGTGTATCAGAGATCCAATCCAACACAACATTGGTGTCCAATTTTCCATTAGAAGGAATAACTTGTATAGTAGGCTTTGAATGTGCCCTAGACAATACTCTCAGCAATATTTCCTCATCTTGATCTTCTTCAGGTTCTAGATTAGGGGTTGGTGATATTGCTTCATCATCACTCACATCATCAAGATGTGCTCCTCTCCTCTAGGTTGTCTCCACAACATCTAATCTAGCTCTAATTTGTCTCAATGTGTCCAATATGGCATTGTCAACATTTCTTCTACCTCAAACCATATTTACAATCATGTTCCTACAAGATCATAACCCTTTGCAAGTTATCGGTCAAATCTTTAGATCTTCCACCCCACAACCAAATTCAAATTATGGTTCTACACAATCCAATCTCCACACGGATGAACCTCAAGCTCCGGTAGCACCTAGTGTAAGGAAGGATCTAAATAGTTAGGGCCAAAGGCACACCTAACTATCCAAACACCTTGTTGAGTAAACACAATAGAAGAAAATACATAGAGAACAACACCAAGGAGAGAGAGAGAGAGAGAGAGAGAGAGAGAGAGAGAGAGAGAGTTATTGATTCATCCATTTATTAGCATACATGCCCAACTATTGTATGCACCCTAAAATGGTCACCTAGACTATGGGCCTTCATTTATCAATTTATGGTGTAGTTGCATAGGCACAAACTAGGTCTAAACTCAGGGCCTCCATTACAAACCCTTGCACTCCATGAATAGAGAGCTATGAGTGGCCATTTGAGATCTCATTCTTGAGAAATATTGGATATAATTATTCATAGAAGTTTGTCAACATTTTAGCACACATTTTTTTGCACCCACCATGGGGCAACCCACCTTTACATGCTGGTTTTGGTTATTTTTGGAGCTAATCCCCTTGTGCGGATTTGTTTGGAGATGAAAAACCCTAGATCTTAAATATTTCATCATATCTCCCAAATGACTTGGTTTTTTAGTTTGAATTTTTTTTTGCAAGTTGGCAGCATACCAGAGAAGCTTCAATAAAAAAAAATTGATTTTTTTGAGGTAATTGATATTTTTTATAATTGTTTCTTTATTTTTCATTAAAAAATGGTTTTGCGTGAAAATTAGTGATTTTTTTGGAAAAGTATAGATTTTTGGAAAGGTCCTTGAATTATAAATAGTATTTTCCCTTTGTGTTTTTATTTTAGAGACCAAATGAGGGCTCAAACACTAGATTTTAAAAAATTGGTTTGTTTTGACAAAATGGGTCCCTATAGCACAAATGATTTTTTTTAAAGAAAAAAATTGGCATTTTTTGAAAGGTATATTTTTTTAATAGGGGCCTCTTTTTTGTATTTAGGGTTTTAGGTCCTAATTCATGTCATATAGATCTAATCTTGTTAACTAGGTTAAAGATCAAAAAAATTTTAAAAGGGCATTTAATGATTAACTTGCATTTTATTTTCACATGGTTTAATGCATAATGTGAGTTTTCATTCAAGTTATTTGTTGGTTATTATTTATCCTAATAGTAATATTTTTAGATCTAACCCTAGGGTTTGCATAAGACATATCTATCTTGTATTAGTTTCCTTGTTGCTTTCTTGGAGCCCTTGCTTGGTTTGTTAGATCAATGGAGTGATACACACATTGCAAGGATTACCAGATATTTTGTTGCATCTCTCTAACATTTCAATTTTGGAAGTAATAAATGAACCTTTCATGATTTTTACTTGAGTGTTACATGCTTTCATAGTTCACATTTCAATTTGGGCTTTAAGAATGAACCTAGATTTACTTTCTTGCATATATGTTTCACATAGTAATTAGCCCCTATGAACACTATTTGTATCATTCTTAAGAGAGTGGGCTTCATTTGCTTGCCTTACATGCAAAGCTCTTCTCAATGATAGATCCCCTTGTAGGTAGGGAAGGATTTGATATCATCTCATTGTCCCATTTGGTTTAGTGAGGTGATTTCAAATTAGTGCGTCAATTAATCTGCTTGCTATGTTTGGGTGAGGTGAAGAGGCTAGAGGAGTATGCTCTGTTCCCTTTTGGGCACATCAAAAACTTGGAGCCTTTAAATCCAAGATAAGTCTCCATGTGGTATGTATTGTAAGTCTTCCTTGTTAGAGAGTGTTAATCGTAGTGGACACTCCTTTTATTGGGTAAACCACATGGATGGAACCTCAAGCAGTATTAGCCACTTCTGCCATGAAGAAACAACCACTATATTAATGTCCTTGTGGAATATAACTCTACAGGTGTGGTCTCTTGTTGGGCTGCCAGATTTCCTTAGCATCTCTAATTGATTAAATTCTTAGAATGTGTCAAAACCCTGGTGCATCAAGATTGGATTTTGCCCACTTGAGATTGCAAGAGTTGCAGAGTTGACCATTACTATGAAACATAGTGCAGTCCACTTTTTCTTTTCTAAGACTATGTGAGTGATTGGAAAACACTTTGAGGACCTACACAAATAGATTCCTTAGGGAGTAGAGTACTACATCACTATTCTTGTTCATGCACAAAGTTGCTTTGTCCCTTCCCAATTTTTTGCTTTAACTCCCTGATTTCTATCTTGCATGCCTAATTAATGATAATAAAAGAATTGATGCATCTAGTTGGTCAATTAAAATGAAAAAAAAGAGCTGAATTCTTGAGTTGAAATCTTGTTGATTCATTATCGCTTGAAACTATCAACTTGCTCAATTTTCTATCTGTCGTTTCCAGTCTACTTTGGTCGATCCATATCAGATTAGGTCACTTACCCAATTGTTAGAAGCTTGTTTACACCTTGGATTGTTGTGTTTTGAACTCTTGAATTAGTAATCTTTGATTTCATAAGTGACCTTGCTTGGAGTCGGTGAGATAGAAATTGTCTTTGTTGAGATGATAAACCTTTGGATTCTTTGATAACACACTTAGAGAATCTTAGTAATCTCTTGCCCATTCACTTCCATACAAATTCAAATTCAGTCAATTATAATTCGGGTAAATCATCTTTCTAATTCATATGTGTTAGGGTATACACCCATATTAGTGGGCACCTCTATAGCAGTGTTGGTTTACACCTATTGCAAAATTCTCTCTTAACACCTCTCTTTTGGACAAGTGAGTGTTTTTTCTATCCTAGTTTGGTACCAACATTTCTTAGGGTCATCCTATCACCTAGTACATTTTCTTTCATGCAAGTTACAACAAGATATCAAGTAGATCAAGGAAAGCAACCTCAAGTAGTATTTAACCAATTACCCTTAGTTCAAACTTGCCAAAGATGTAAGGGAAAAGAACTTGTATTTGATCAATCACCTATGAATAACTTAGAAGTTTGGTCTGATCACAAGAGTAACCTTAGTTATTTGAGTAAACCCTTAGCATCTTTTCGCTTGGATATGGATATGAGTTATACAATGACTCGATGAGAGAGGGAAGAAATGGATGAATGCCTTGATGACATATTTGAAAAACATCAAAATACCATTTTGTTTGGCAGTTCTTCTCATGAAAATTGACCAGTCTCACCCCTTATCTCAACTAGATGTATGGATGTACACCAAACAACTAAAAGAGATAACATGCAAGCCTATTAAGAAGAACAATCACAATATGAAAACCAAGATGATGAACCTTATGGAACTTGTCTGAATGCAATATACACCAATAACTTGTTTAGACATTCAAGACTAAGTTCACCACTCAAGACACCTTCAAGATACATGTGTGAAAGACTTAACAGAATTGAGTGCGAAAAGAAAACCTTCCTAGATAAACAAGCTGCAAAGAAAGAGCAATTTAGACTCCTAGAGTTGGAGAGACAAGCCTTGCTAGAGATAGAAAGGGACCTTCCATGAAGAGAAAGATATACTCTTGGCTCAACAACTTAATGATCAATTTAACAACATGTGTGTTGGTGGTGGAAACAACTCTCCTCCATCCACCCCTTCTAAGATTCCACGAAGTGGAAGATTTTCAAGAAAACCTTCACAATCTCCTAGCCCTAGAGGAAGAAGGGCTTCCTGACATGATCATTATAGTAGACAAACACCTCCTAGGAACTTAATACAACCATCACAACATACTCACCATGGTTCATAATATGGAGGTAGTAGCTCGTATTTTGTTTGCAACTCCCAAGAATTCATGAGGATTCAACAAGACCCACATTTCCAACACTATGTGGAAAGATATGTAGAAAAAAAAAAGACACATTCTTAGAGAATTTAATCAACAAGGGCACTAGAGTCCCCTACAACTTTGATGTGGACAAGAAGATTAAGAAGCAAGGTCCATCTATAGAAGAAATGATCAAACAAGTGCAGAATATGATGGAAAAGGTGATGGAACCTAAGAGTTCATTCTTACTTGATTCAATTTGTCCTAACCCTTTTGATAAGAGTGTTTACATGAAAGAATTTCCTAGAAAGGTTGAGATCCCCCAATATGACAAGTATGATGGGAATGAAGATTTGCATGGTCATGTGCATCAATTTTATACTATGAGCTTTTAGTTTCATCGAGATGACTCATACCTCATGAGATTGTTTCCATGGATTCTTAAGGGTTAGGCGATGGAATGGTTCACCAACATAACTCCCCCTATTAAGACTTTCAAAGAGATCATTCAAAGATTTTCTCAATACTTTAAATATAATCTTTCAAGATCTATCACCTTGTTGGACTTATGCAACACAAAGCAAAATCAAGGAGAATCCTTTGTCACTTTCTTGCAAAGATGGAGATGACAATGCTCTCGCTACTTTAGGGCTATCATTGAAAATGAGGAGATTGAAATCCTTATTAGCAACTTCATTCCCAAAATGTGGTATGAAGTTAAGAAGATGGTTTTTGAGTCCTTTGACACCATGGTTGAAACCACATTTATGATTGATGATGTTTTGAAAGAACAAGGAATTTTGAACAAACATGGAAACAACAACAACAATGGTGAAAATAACAACAACAAAGATAAATGAAAGAACTCATATTAGAATAGGAACAAACAAGTGGTCAATATAGAGTTTTGGACTCCTCCAAACCCAATGATCAAGCTCTTCTTCACTTGGCTAGCGCTAATCAACAAGGGAACAAGCCAAAATGCCAAGACAAGCCTAAGGGAGAGAAACAAGAGTTTTCAAAACTTGGTGATTCATATGAGGATATATTGGTAAAATTCATTACTAACAACCTTGTGCATCCTCTAGATCCCATGAAATTTCATGTACTTGAGGTTAATCCATATTGGTGGGATGAGAAAGCCTATTGCAACTTTCACAATGGTATTGGACATGATATTGAACATTGTGGGAGACTCAAACATATCATTCAATATATTATTGAGAATGGAAAAATTAAAGTGAATGGATTAAACACTAATGCCAATCACACGACCTTCAAACAACCTTGGCCCAAGTAAAAGAAGGGGGAAAACTCTAAACCTAAGAATGAAAAGGCTAAGATCAATTACACTTATGCAAATGTAGAGAATGTTGTCAACATGCTTGAAGTGGTAGAAGAAAATGTTAACATGATGAGAGATAAATATCCTTCTGGTTATGATCTAGACATGAACTCTCCTCCTATCTTTGATGAAGAACTCATCTTGGTTCTAAGGGGTCCTCACTCTAGAGTGTCATCTTAAAGTCTTAATGTTGTCACACAAAGTCAAGGTCCCTTTGTCATTAGAGGACCTAGTTCAAGTCAACCAAGTAAACCAAAGCAAGTGGCATCCAAGAATTTCACCTCAAAATCAGAAGTCAATCCTAAGTCAAGTTATAATCTTATTGATCAATTGCAAAGAATCCCAACTCATATTTCAATCTTTGAGCTATTAGAGTTATCTCTGAGACACAAGAAAGTTCTTGAGGATGCTTTGTGCATGGTGAACGTCTCAAACAACTTAGATGTTAACCAATTCTAGAACATGGATAAATATATTTCTAGTCCTCATTACCTTACCTTTTCAGAGGAAGATGATAAATCTTTGAGCCACCCACATAATCTTGCTCTTCATATTGAGGTCATGATCCAAAAAACCCATACTAGGTGTGTGTTGATAGATGGGGGTGTTGGGGTTAATATTTGTTCCTTGAGTCTTTTGAAGATGTTGGGTTATTCTAAAGAAGTCATAGATACTAGAAGAAATATCACTATCAAAGCCTATGATGAGGTGGAATGAAGTTCCAAGGGGTTGGTCATCCTTCCTATTAGGACTGGCCCTATTGAAAAAGATATTTTATTCGAAATAGTTGGTGTTGGCCCCCTTGTGTACAACATCTTTCTTGGTAGACCATAGATTCATGATATGCAAGCTATGTGTTGCCCCACTTTTTAGTCCCGTAGTAATTTGGCAAAGTAGATGTTTCATCATATTTGGTCTTTTCAAGTCAATAAGTCTTTCCTCTTTAGGTGATAATTGTCTCCATCGGGTTTCCATCTTTCCCCCTTCTCGCACATTGTATAGCCGGGTGGGTTTTCCTCATGGTCATAGTTCATTTGTGTAGTCTAGATCCTTACTCGATGGAGATTCTCAAAGGATACTACTTCAGATAAATTTACTTGCAAATTATACGAACCGAATATGAAGAAAGATGAAGGGGCGAAAATTTCATTTTTGCCTTCTCCTTTTGTGGATTTTCACACTTTGAAGGTAAAATTCTGCAATGAGTTTTAAATATGATTTGCAAATTTCAAAATGGAAAGGTGAGTGAAGTTATAGATGAGTCAGTTGATTATCATCAGATTCTAGCACGGGAATCATTCATAAATTGCCAAAGTGTTCAAAAAAGGCATTGGCAGAAAACTCAAAACTGACTTCTCACCCTGCGGACTTTCGTAGCCAGAAGGTGAAACTCTGCCAGAAATGTAAATGCAGTCTACTGGATGAATTCAGAAAGAAGAGCTATGTTTTGCTTTAGATCATCTAAAGTTCAGGATATTTCAGTGATGTGAATGATTTAAAACCTATTGAGATGAGTAAAAGGAAGATTTGAAGAAAATTGAAAAATAGCTTCTCCTTTTACAAGCTTTTGCACCAAGAAGTCAATTTTTTGAAAAGGCATAGCTAAAGAAAGTAAAGGAAGTCAATGGGCCCCACTTCCATTGGCAAAGTACTTTTTCTATTCCCTATGAAGGTTGGAGCTTACAGTTGCGAATCCAGGTCACATGCTAAGAACATGGTGAAAGCGTTTGAAGGAAGATTCAAATTACAAGAGTATGAAGTTTTGAGACCCATGTTTGACCCGAATGGGTATGCTCGAGATGTGTTTTAGATTTGAGGCACGATCAAACATATCACCACCATAGAAGACTACTGGGAAAATTGTAAAGATGAGCTTGAGAGTAGAGATCGTGCCTTTGCTAGATTCACGGTGGATCAAGTAAGAACTTATGGTATCAATTTGGATGTAGAAGGGCTAGAGGATGATGGCAGCAATATGTATAGCAATACATATTTAACAAGGTTGAGAAATGTCCCAGTCATTTCAGAGCCCTACACTAATATAGATGAAGATCTCGATGTTATGGTGGCTAGGATCATCAAAAGAATAGGAAAATGGGTAGAGTGGACAGCCAAAAAGGGCTGAAGTAAGGGAAAAACTTCTCAGCAATCTCCAGCCGTTGCCACTCCCACTTCTTCTCATTGTGCCACACCCAATGTATCAATATCAGCCACTCGAGGACCAGCTATGCCCGCAGGAGGAGGAGATCAACCACCTGAGAAGAACATTCCCATATCTTCGACATGTCAAGGTGGCTCTCTGCCAGTTATTGGGACCCAGTCTACTGCTGAAGAAAAAGAGACTGATAAGGAAAAAGATAGTGGTGCTCCTCCAATCTTCATTCCTCACGTTTCCCCGTCTCCAACTCCACAGAATACACTTGTCCCTTCTCCTCATACTAAACCACTTCCATCTCCTCATCATAGTCCTATTCTATCTGAGAAGAATCCCATTTTGCAGCCATCTAGTTCTCCAATTTAGGTAGTAGAGGTTGGAGATAAAGACTCTAGTAGTAGTGAATCTACTGAATTGGACAAGGCTGAAGGAGGAACACAAGGGGAGGAAAAAGCTCCAAGCTCATCTAGACTTCTTTCAAGAGATTCAAAGAATCCTTTCTCTGCGGAAACAATGGTGAAGACTCCAATGAAGAAGAAGATGTTTAGCATCGAATCATTAGGAGCAGCTTCTAAGGTAATTGGAACAGAGTCCTGGCTTGAAGACTCACTAGAAAGAAAAAAGAAAAGGAAAGATGAACATGTTCCTGCAAGGGACATTGTATCTCAGGTAGTTCACTTTGGTTCTGCCATGGTGAAGGTCAAGAAGCAGGAAACTTTGTCAATTCTAGGGCAAGATCCAGAAATAGGACATTTGACCATGGAGATTGTCAAACCCAGTAAGGCAGGGAAAATTGAAGACCTGACTCTTGGAGATTTTACTCTGTATTCCATTGATCTTGGAGAAGCCAGGCACGATACAAAGGTGGGCCTATGGAGATCGGGTAATGAGATCATAGAAAATCAATTGGAGGATCTCAAGTTGTCAAAAATCAAAATGAAATTTGAGATAGAAGAGCTTAAGAGGTTCATCAGGCAGTTAGTTGTCCCATTGGCAACTATTACTGGTGTACCTGCTACTGAAAATCCCACGACAGAGGAAGTACAAGCCTTCATCTTCCAGCTGCAAAAAGATCGACATTTCGGTCAGATCGAAAAGGAATGGATTGACAAGCTCAATTCGGATGGAGTTATGTTGATTGATCAAATTGGAAATGTTATCATTCAACTAGAGACTAAGAAAGATAACCTCATATCTAATCAACATACTCTAGCCACTGAGAGAGGAAGATGTGAAGAGTGTGTTTCCCTTTTGAAGATGATTATTCAGATGAAGGCGAAAGAAGCAGTTGAAGCAAAGATTCTAAAGAAGGGTAATGAGCCCCTGTTTGAATTGCTTCAAGGTATGCAATTCAAACAGGAGATGATTCAAGAAGCAGAAAAGGGGTTGAAGGAAATGGAAGATAAAGTAAAAAAGACTCAGGACAGAGCTTTTGAGTTGATGAAAGGACTACATTCTAAACTACAGACTAGTGGTCAAGGAAAGGCTTTGATTAGAATAGAAGTAATGAAAAATAACTTCTCTGTATATTTGAGTAACTTTTCAAGCATCACTCCTAATAATCAAAATAGAATAACAGATTTACAGACTTTGAGCGGATGCATACATGTGGCAGCTAAAGAATTAAAAAGTCAGATGAATTCTGTAAAAGAATTAGCTCGAGAGCATTCAAAATGGCTCTTAAGATTCACCAATGTACATGTGTCTAGCAATGATGAGCTAATTCCTATTATAGTTGCTGCCAGGGGATATAGAGCGAAAATGGAAAAGGGGAAGAGGTCAAAATAATGTCTCTTTTTCATTTTCTTTTGATTTTGTAAATGACAAATTAACTTCTTGTCATTTGTCTTCTGAGGAGATTAACTGATTGGTATTCCTATTTTAACGGTCATCTCTCATCTCTATATGTATAGGGCTAAATGATTAATGAAGGGTCGGCAAATTTTTTGTGTGAATCTTGTTGCAGAGACAACTGAGGTTTGTGCCATTTCTTTACTGTCTGCTTTCTTCTTTTCTATGTTATATTTCCATAAATGTTAAGTTGAAGTAATTAAGTGAACAAAGTTTCATTTTGTTATTTCATTTTAATAGAACTGGTAAATCAATTAGAGAGTTGAAACTAGTCATGGGAAATATTTCCGTTACGTGTTTCGTTTGTATGCATTCCATCCTATTTCTTCTTAATCGTTGTGATATTTTATTGTGCGTCAAAAGTCATAAGATTGTGAGGGTTCAAACATCTATTAGTTGTTTCATCTGCATAGTTAAGCTTGCATTGCATTTCATATTTGCATCTATCATGATTGCTTTGTTGAGAAATTCATAAGAGTGTGAAGATCACAGCATAGCATTTTTGCATCTAATGCCTGGCTGAGATTTCACTTGCCTGGGTGGAACTCGGTTTTCCTCTACTGTTCTCCAATTAAGAACATACCCTGCAATAGGAATTAGAGATAAAACAAATTCATTGCATATCATTTCATAAGGGAGTTGTACCTTCCAATACAGAGGAAATCTATCAATCTCATAATAGATTATCTAACTATTGGCATCTAATTGTTCTTTCAGAATTGGGCATTTGGAGAGTTTATTTAAAAGGACAATCTGTTTACCAATAGATTTTTGGCGACTCTGCTAGGGAAACAAACAGTCGCTTGATAAAAAAAACCTATGTCATGAGGAAAAATGGTACTACCTCATGGAAACATAGTTCCAGTGCTCCAACCTAACCTTGGTTTTCAAGACGACCAAGAGGATATTATTTCATCCCTGAATAATTTTGTTTGGAGACACAGAAGAAATATTGAACACTATCAGAACGCTAGCTAGGTATTAGAGGAAGAAGAAAGAAGAGCTGAAGACTTGGAAGGAGCTATTCAAAGGAGAGAGATCTGGAGAGCAGAAAGATAACTCAGACAATAGGCTTAGAGATAAACTAAACCCAGCATCCTGGAAAGGTTCTTAAGAAGTACCTAGGAACAAGGTGGGTAAGACCCCATTTTTGATAAGCTTATAGAACTTGGCTTTCCCATCCTGGAAGTTCCAAAGCGGAAAGGTGAACAGAAGAGTTGAAGTAGACCACCTTCTCCTATTCAGAATCAGAACACTAGTGCTTCTCAATCTACCAGTCAGGTATTGACCTTACACGGAATCACCACTCCCTCTGTTGTTAATTTTCCTCCGTTCATTGCCAGAACAATCATGGCTGCTCCATGGGCCACAGCGACAGGACCATTAGTATTAAATGCTTATCACCCACTTCTATCATGTTCAAGGAAGAATTTTCCTAAATTCTCGGGTGACGAGAAAGTTACTACAGATGAACACATTAAAGCCTTCTTTGCAGCTACCCATATATTAGGGGTGGGACATGAAGATGTTGCTATGAGATTATTTGTAGAGACCCTTACGAAGGATGCAACAAACTGGTTCTACCATTTACCTGATAATTCCATCACTGACTGGGACTCGATGAGAACCGAATTTGAGGCAAGGTTCAAAACTGTGGAAGATGAACATGCCTTACTGACACAATTGACTTCGATTAAGAAGCAACCAGCTATAAGCATGAGGGATTTTGTGGCTAAGTTTAATAAGATTAATAGTAGAATTCTCGCTGTTGATAGATCCACGGCTGGTAACCTGAAGACTTTCTTCATTAGTGCTATGCCTCCGAATATCAATTATGATCTAAGGAGAGCTCATCCCATAGATTTAGCAGATGTGCAAAGGAAGGCCATAGAATTTGAGGATGATCTCATTTTCGCGAGAAAATGGAAGCGAGAAATTCAAACAAAAGGAAGCTCTAGCAATACTACTTCATTTGAAGAAATGATACAAAAATTATCAAATGAATTGATAGCCATGAAGAGACAATTGCCTGGGTTTAACCAGTCTTATCAGAGGAATTATCAGAATCCACCAGGAAGGAACAACGATGGAAAATTCCCACAGCTTCAAGGTGCACAACCTAGGTTACAAATTGAGGCCATGACCAAAAAGGGAAATATATGTGTTTTTCATCTTACTACAGATCATGATAGTACTAGTTGTCCAAAAACTGCGCGCATGATGCAGTTGTTATCCACTGAGGAATTGAATAGCGCAAGTCCTAGTTTAGAGCCTGATCCGTACTCAAATGGCAACTCTGGAAATTTATTTTTAGAATATGAATCGGATTCTAAATCTAAGGCTGAATGTTATGCAACCATTGATGGGACTTCATACATAGTGCTGACTCGTGAGCAGAGGATGAAGAATCAGTCCTCTACTCACCCTCACAAAGATAATTCCAATCCTTCTTTGAGCAAGGCACATACTGACCAAGGGACATCCTCTGCTTTAATGAGTAAAGAAAAGACATCTTTTGAATTTATTCAGTTTTGTGAAGAATCAAAGGTTCAAATTTCCACTATCGATTATTTGAAATCTCACCCTGTTGAGTTAAAAAAGCTAGTAGATAGATGTAAAAATGATGTCCCAAATCTTAATCATAATGTGATGGTTGAGAAAGAAGAGGAGACCTTAACATCTGACTTATTCAATCAGGAAGATTCTACCATCTTAGCAACATTCCTGGGACAAAAACCTAAACCTTTTTATATCTCACTGTATATCAATGGATGCAAGCTAAGTAACCGCACAATAGATTCAGGTGCCTCAAATAACATTATGCCTCAGTCTATAGCCAAAGCCTTAGGACTCAATCTCACTAAGGTACATGGTAGGTGTTACTCCATGGATGCCAAACAGGTTCCCTTAGTTGGACAAATCAAAGATGCTCAAGTAGCCTTAGCTGCACATCTCGAGAAGAAGCTCTTGTTAACTATCCTGGTAGCTGACATCCCGGCTAGTTATGGACTATTATTGAGTAGAAGTTTCTATCGAGACTTAGGGGGTGAAATAAAGCTAGATTGGTCTCAAGCTGTGATACCCATTGGAAACAAGAAAATCAAATTGGAACCTGAAGAAAAGGCTAAATTCACAGTTTTAAAGTTAGACGATCCTAAAGCACAAATTTTGTATCAAGAGCTTGAATTTGGTAATTACATGCTCTTTACTGAAAGAGACCTAGATGAACAAACAAATGAAGAGCAGATTGCTAAGGTTTCTAATGAAAGTAAAGATGTGTTAGGCATTTGGACACTGGAATTTGATGGAAGCTATGCTTCTGTAGGATCCGGAGCTGGTGTGGTATTGATATCCCCAGAAGGAGAAATTGAACCTTTAGCTTTCAAATTAGAATTTAGGAATACAAATAACACTGCGGAATATGAGGCCTTACTTATGGGAATCATGTCAGCAAAGGATAGAGGAGTAAAGATTTTAAAAGCTCAAGATGATGCAGAGCTTATTGTGAAACAGGTAAAAAGACAATACTCTGTTAAAAATCACAAATTGAAAAATTATAGAAACAGAGTATGGGATGAAATTGAAGGTCTGGAGGCTTTTTCTATTGAAGCGGTACCAAGAGAAATGAATGCTAAAGCTAATTCATTAGCGGTCTCAGCTTCTCTATTACTTCCTCATCCAGATTTCAAAGACAAAAAGTATCAGATTGAAATTGTGTATCGATTTGCTGTCCCAGATAACACAGAATCATGGCAAGTCTTCAATGATGATAAAAGTTTGCAGTTATTCCTTGAGAATGATGAGCTCAGATTTGAGCATGAAAATACGAAACAACATCAAAACGGTGAAGTTTAGTTGAAAGGTAATATCATTCCCCCATATTTTGTGGCTTTGGAAAAACTGTTCAATAGACATGATGCTTATATAAAACAAAAGAGAATAGAAAAAGGACCTACTACAGGTGAATACGAAGGAGTGAACATTGGAGAGGTTGATGATCCTAAAATGATTAATCTTGGAAAATGTTGTACTCCTGAAGAAAGAGAAGTTGCAAAGCAACTATTTGAAGAATACAAAGATGTCTTTGCATGGAGTTATGAAGACTTGAAGAGTTACAGAGATGGGAAAGTAAAACATCAAATCCCACTTAAGCCAAATGCAGTCCCATTTAGACAGAAACAAAGGAATTATAACCCCAAGGTTGCAGATGCCATTTTTCGGGAAGTAGATAAAATGTTGAAAGAAAGAATAATATATCCCATCCATCACTCCACTTGGATAGCTAATATAGTGCCCGTCAGGAAGAAGAATGGAGAGATAAGGATATGTATTGATTTTTGCAATTTGAACCAAGCGTCTCTAAAAGATAATTTTGCTCTTCCTAATATGGACTATTTACTGCAAATGGTAGCGGGCCCAGAAATGATGTCTATGCTTGATGGTTTTTTGGGTTCTAACCAGGTTGAAGTGGAAGAGAAAGATCAACATAAAAAAGCGTTTACTACTCCTTGGGGTACATTCGCATATCACAGGATGCCTTTTGGGTTGATCAATACTGGAGCAACTTTCCAAAGATGTATGAGTAAAACCTTTGCAGATATGAAAGATCGGATCATAGTTATATATTTAGATGATCTCACTATGTTTTCAAAGAAAAGGAAAAATCATATGGAAGATCTAAGGAAGGTGTTACAGAGATGCAGAGAACATAGGATATCCCTTAATCCTAAGAAGTCAGTTTTTTGTGTGACAGAAGGAAAACTCCTTGGTCATATAGTTTCTCAAGAAGGTATTAAAATTGACCCTAAAAGAGTGAAAGCTATTCAGAGATTAAGCCTGCCCTCAAGTAAAACAGGGGTTAAATCATTCTTTGGTCAGGTGAATTTTCTCAGAAGATTTGTACCCGATTTCGCAGAAACCACTAAACACATAGTGGATATGATGAAAGGAAATTCAAACTTCAAATGGAATGAGGTGGGAAAACAGGCGTTCCAAGATATAAAAACTGCTATTGCCAGTACCCCTGTATTGTGTCATCCAAGTTATAAAAGAGACTTTATTATTTATTGTTATGCTTCTGAACATACATTGTCAGCTATCCTCGTACAGGAAAATGAGGAAGGAATACAAGCTCCCATTGCTTTCATGAGCATTCCCCTAAAGAATCATGAACTCAAATATTCCCAAATCGAAAAACATGCTTTTTCAGTGGTTAAAGCCCTTAAAAAAATTTGGTTGTATATCCTGCATTCACGTTCAATAGTTTTTGTCCCATACATAGTAGTTAAGAGTGTATTGACTCAACAAGATATAGGTTGCAATGTCAGGGGATCATGGATAGAAAAGATACAAGAATATGACATAGAGATTAAGCCTACTAAGTTGGTAAGAGGGAATGCTTTATGTAAAGCAATTGTAGAAAATAAAATTGTTGGTGAGTTAGAGGAACCAAGTGGAAAACAACTAGTGTTAGTTGTAGGTCTCTATGACCCATGGTTTGAAAACATCTCCTATTTCTTAACATATGGTGAATGTCCCGAAGGGCTCAATGCAAAACAAAGGAGAGACCTTAAACTGAAGGCAGCTAAATATGTAATATGGGATGGTAGACTCTTCAAAAGAGCTATTGATGGCACCTTTCTTAGATGCATGGATAAACAACAACAACAAAAGCTATTGAAGACCTTTCATGATGAGGCGTGTGGTGGACATTTTTCTTCTTCAGTCACAACGTTTAAGATATTAAGACAATGTTACTATTGGCCCGAAATGTTTAAAGATGCATATGCTTGGGTTTCAAAGTGTGAAAAATGTAAAATGTTCTATGGGCGTCCTCAGCTAGCAGCCCTACCATTGAGGCCTATTGTAATTGAAGGACCTTTTTGGCAATGGGGCCTTGATTTTGTTGGTCCTATCAATCCAGTATCCAGTGCTGGTCACCAATACATAATAACTGCGACTGACTACTTCACTAAGTGGGTGGAGGCCAAAGCTACAAAGAACACCACTTCTGAAGTTGTATGTGAATTCATAAAGGAGAATATTTTAGTTAGGTTTGGGGTTCCTATCAAATTAGTAACGGATAATGCTTCCTATTTTTCTTCAATTGAAATTATGGATTTTTGTTTCAAGTATGGAATAAGTGTTGGTCATTCATCAGATTATTTTCCTCAAGGGAATGGCCAGGCTGAGTCTAGCAACAAAAAATTAGTAAATATCGATAAGTAGGAGATGATTTCCACAGCTAGTCAAATTGTGATGTGAATATCAGGATTTAACTGTGTGATTTTTGAGTCAAACTCGATGACCCATGTTTCATGAGTAGTGATTCAACATGAATCCATCTCTCATGAGAATAAATGGAACACTTAGCACTCATTGGATCTAGGTGATGCTCACAGGGGTGAAGCACCGGGACTTCCCGGGAGGTCACCCATCCCAGTACTACTCCAGCCTGAGCGCGCTTAACTACAGAGTTTCCTCCATAGTTAAACCCAAAGCTTGCAACCCCATTTGTAAATATCGTTAAGAAGCTAGTTTCAGATAATCAAAAGAACTAGCACAAGAAAATTTTTGAAGCAATTTGGGCGGATAGGGTGACACCCAAGAGAGAAATTGGTGTATCTCCTTTCGAATTAGTGTATGGAACTAAAGCAAATTTGCCTCTACCTCTAGAGCTGGCCATAAACAAACTCAGAATAGTGATTGAAGATGATATTTATAAAGATGGCCTAGAAAAGAGAATGTTGTATTTAAGTAAACTTGAAGAGGAAAGAGAAGAAATTGTTGACCATATTACGCAACACCAAAGGCGAGTGAAAGAACTATTTGATAAAAGAACAAGACCACAAAAATTTATGGTGGGAGAGAGTGTATTGCTCTGGGATAAGAGAAATGCTCCTAAAGGAATGCATAAAAAGTTTGACACTCTATGGAAAGGTCCCTTCACAATTCATCAAGGATTTGAGAACAATTCTTTCAAATTGGCCTATGAAGATGGTGAAGTACTACCCCTGACCTACAATGGTCAGGATTTGAAGCTCTAGCAAATTTTGAATTGAAAACAGGTAACCCCTATATTGTAATATAGTAGGTTTCATGTTTTATGTGTGCTTTAGTTAGTCTTTCCCTTTTCTACTTTTCCTTTCCTTTGTTCTTTGTTTTGCTTTAAGTTTTGTTGTGCTACCGCCTTTTATTTCCTTTTTGCAAAACCAGAGATTCTGAGTCCCTCGCTTGGGTATTCTCTACCCAAGTCCCCAGTTAGAGCCAGCTATTGCCCCACTTTTTAGTCCCGTAGTAATTTGGAAAAGTAGATGTTTCATCATATTTGGTCTTGTCAAGTCAATAAGTCTTTCCTCTTTAGGTGATGATTGTCTCCATCGGGTTTCCATCTTTCCCCCTTCTCGCACATTGTATAGCCAGGTGGGTTTTCCTCATGGTCATAGTTCATTTGGGTAGTCTAGATCCTTACTTGATGGAGATTCTCAAAGGATACTACTTCAGATAAATTTACTTGTAGATTATACGAACTGAATATGAAGAAAGATGAAGGGGCAGAAATTTCAGTTTTGCCTTCTCCTTTTGTGGATTTTTGCACTTTGAAGGTAAAATTCCACAATGAGTTTTAAATACAATTTGCAGATTTCAAAATGGAAAGGTGAGTGAAGTTATAGATGATTCAGTTGATTATCATCATATTCTAGCACGAGAATCATTCAAAAATTGCCAAAGTGTTTAGAAAAGGCATTGGCGAAAAACTCAGAACCGACTTCTCACCCTGCGAACTTTCGTAGCCGGAAGGTGAAACTCCACCAGAAATGTAAATGCAATCTACAGGATGAATTTAGAAAGAAGATTTATGTTTTGCTTAAGATCATCTAAAGTTCAAGATGTTTCAATGATGCGAATGATTTAAAACCTATTGAGATGAGTAAAAGGAAGATTTGCGGAAAATTGAAAAATAACTTCTCCTTTTACAAGCTTTCGCACCAAGAAGTCAATTTTTCGAACAGGCATAGCTAAAGAAAGTAAAGGAAGTTACTGGGCCCCACTTTCGTTGGTGAAGTACTTTTTCTATTCTTCGAAGGCTTAAAGCAAAATAGTTAAGACAGAAAAGACTAAACGGAGGCTTCACGAAAAATTAGAAATTGCCTTCTCCTTTGTGGAGTTTCTACCTTCAGAGGCGATTTTTTGCGTTGTCCAAAAAATTAATCTTGCAGGCTTGGTTATGTAACAAATTAATCACAAGAAGCCTAAAGGATACAAGGGAAGTGAATACTCACATCTGAAAAGGATTCTAAATGCAGAATCGAGCTGAGCGGATTTCACCCTAGGGAGTACTCTGTTTTGGTTTTTTCAAAACGAGGTTAAAACGGGGAAGTAAGTCAGTAATAAAGGAAGTTATCGTTAAGCCAATGGAAAAGTAAAAAGACATGGAGGAACCTGTTATAATCATCAGTCTAACAGATTGATCATTTATTTCGATTGTGTGGCACGGATCCTGAAAACTTAATGGGTAAATTGTGGTTTCTATATAAAGAACAGTATAACCGATTTTCAAATTACCATTTTCTTGCTTTGAATCATTATGTT
Organism: Cupressus sempervirens; assembly: GCA_028749045.1. NCBI lineage: Eukaryota > Viridiplantae > Streptophyta > Pinopsida > Cupressales > Cupressaceae > Cupressus > Cupressus sempervirens. The sequence goes on along the minus strand of CM053784.1, from coordinate 611,206,428 downwards.
GTTAAAGTGAAAATTGCTAATACAGTACTCGCACAGCTATTTCTTGCAATCATTTACATTCTCAAGTTTCATAGTCTACATCTACTTGATTAAATGGCTCATTTCTCTGGATTTGATGGTTTGGGTGGAGTTCGATCAACATGGCAGAACATCACAAATACTTCACTCCGCTTTTATGATATTCTAGATTTTTAGAGAAGGATAAGGACTGAACCAATTCATCCTATTACTGAGAAGCTCTGCGGGAGTGGATTGGTTGAGGCAGCTAGATTTCTTGTGGTAGTTCAAGCTCAGGAGTTGATTGTAGAGTGTATCAATCATTACAATCCAGACACTAAGCAGATTCTGTTGCCTGATCAGAGTGTATTAATTTTAGTTGATAGGCAAGCAGTGGTGAACTGTTTGTGAATCCCAGAACGTGAGGAGTTCTCCACACTGACAGTTGGAGGATCCATATTAGAATTCTCTTTGGAAAAGATGGTATGGAGGAAAGAAATCATGAAGTCTTGGTTCCAGAAACTGAGGGGAGTCAAGAGTAAGGTTCCTAAAACCCTTTTTGGCACTGATCTTAAGCCAGAGATTATGGATATTATGGTTCTTTTGCATCGACTCAAAGGTGAGGCAGATGCCTTTAATTTTGTAGAGCAATATTTTTTCTTGGTGCAAATTATTTGCTCGAATTCGCAGTATCTTGACTGGGCATTTGAGGTCAGTGAGCAATTATCTAGGGCTCTCAGTGCAGCCAAGTTTTATAATTCATTTTATATGTCTTCCTTCTTGATATATATGTTGGCTTCCTTACAGCTATGGCCAGGCCTCCCTAGAATTGAGGATGAGCCAGAAAATGTTAAAAGTTATGAATTTTACCTGTGCTTGCAGCTACAAAACAGCTATACAGATTTTATCAGAGTTAATGATGCATTCACTATGAGAATTTGTAGGGAACTTCAAGGGTGTCTGGAGTGGAGATTCAGCCCAGAAGCAATGGCGATAATCAGTCAGTTTGGTTGCTTTTTTATACTATTCTCATCTTTCTCCTATTTGCATCTTGCAGCATTCGATGGTTTTCCCTTGAAGATGCCCAGATACCCGGATGACATGATCGTGTTGATGGAGATCATGAGACAGGCTCTCTAGGTGAACGTGTTAAGTGCCGAACTATGAAAGAAGGGATATGAATTCCCTATGAACGTTGGAGCTTATAGTTGTGAATCCAGGTCAGATGCTAAGAACATGGTGAAAGCGTTTGAAGGAAGATTCAATTTACAAGAGTATGAAGTTTTGAGACCCATGTTTGACCCGAATGGGTATGCTCAAGATGTGCTTCAGATTGGAGGCACGATCAAACATATCACCACCATAGAAGACTACTGGGAAAATTGTAAAGATGAGCTTGAGAGTAGAGATCGTGCCTTTGCTAGATTCACGGTGGATCAAGTAAGAACTTATGGTATCAATTTGGATGTAGAAGGGCTAGAGGATGATGGCCAGAATATGTATAGCAATACATATTTAACAAGGTTGAGAAATGTCCCAGTCAGTTCAGAGCCCTACACTAATATAGATGAAGATCTCGATGTTATGGTGGCTAGGATCGTCAAAAGAATAGGAAAACGGGTAGAGTGGACAGCCAAGAAGGCCTGAAGTAAGGGAAAAACTTCTCAGCAATCTCCAGCCGCTGCCACTCCCACTTCTTCTCATACTGCCACACCCAATGTATCAATATCAGCCACTCGAGGACCAGCTATGCCTGCAGGAGGAGGAGATCAACCACCTGAGAATAACATTCCCATATCTTTGACATGTCAAGGTGGCTCTCTGCCAGTTATTGGGACCCAGTCTACTCCTGAAGAAAAAGAGACTGATAAGGAAAAAGATAGTGGTGCTCCTCCAATCTTCATTCCTCACATTTCCCCATCTCCATCTCCACAAAATACACCTATCCCTTCTCCTCATACTACACCACTTCCATCTCCTCCTATTCTATCTAAGAAGACTCCCATTTTGCAGCCATTTGGTTCTCCAATTCAGGTAATAGAGGTTGGAGATGAAGACTCTAGTAGCAGTGAATCCACTGAATTGGACAAGGCTGAAGGAGGAACACAAGGGGAGGAAAAAGCTCCAAGCTCATCTAGACTTCTTTTAAGAGATTCAAAGAATCCTTTCTCCGCGGAAACAATGGTGAAGACTCTAGTGAAGAAGAAGATGTTTAGCATCGAATCATTAGAAGCAACTTCTAAGGTATTTGGAATAGAGCCTTGGCTTGAAGACTCACTGGAAAGAAAAAGGAAAAGGAAAGATGAACATGTTCCTACAAGGGACATTGTATCTTAGGCAGTTCGCTCTGGTTCTGCCATGGTGAAGGTCAAGAAGCATAAAACTTTGTTAATTATGGGGCAAGATCCAGAAACAGGACATCTGACCATGGAGATTGCCAAACCCAATAAGGAAGGGCGAATTGAAGACCTGACTCCTAGAGATTTTACTCTATATTCCATTGATCTTGGAGAAGCCAGGCATGATACAAAGGTGGGCCTATGGAGATCGGGTAATGAGATCATAGAAAATCAATTGGAGGATCTCAAGTTGTCAAAAATCAGAATGAAATCTAAGATAGAAGAGCTTAAGAGGTTCATCAGGCAGTTAGTTGTCCCATTGGCAACTATTACTGGTGTACCTGCTGCTAAAAATCCCATGGTAGAGGAAGTACAAGCCTTCATCTCCCAGCTGCAAAAAGATCAAAATTTTGGTCAAATCGGAAAGGAATGGATTGACAAGCTCAATTCGGATGGAGTTATGTTGATTGATCAAATTGGAAATGTTATCATTCAACTAGAGACTAAGAAAGATAACCTCATATCTAATCAACATACTCTGGCCACTGAGAGAGGAAGATGTGAAGAGTATTTTTCCCTTCTGAAGATGATTATTCAGATGAAGGCGAAAGAAGCAGTTGAAGTGAAGATTCTGGAGAAGGGTAATGAGCCCTTGTTTGAATGGCTTCAAGGTATGCAATTCAAACAGGAGATGATTCAAGAAGCAGAAAAGGGGCTGAAGGAAATGGAAGATAAAGTAAAGAAGACTCAGGACAGAGCTTTCGAGTTGATGAAAGGACTACATTCTAAACCGCAGACTAGTGGTCAAGGAAAGGCTTTGATTGGAATAGAAGTAATGAAAAATAACTTCTCTGTATATTTGAGTAACCTATCAAGCATCACTCCTAATAATCAAAACAGAATAACAGATTTATAGACTTTGAGCGGATGCATACATGTGGCAGCTAAAGAATTAAAAAGTTAGATGAATTCTGTAAAAGAATTAGCTCGAGAGCATTCAAAATGGCTCTTAAGATTCACCAATGTACACGTGTCTAGCAATGATGAGCTAATTCCTATTATAGTTGCTGCCAGGGCATATAGAGCGAAAATGGAAAAAGGGAAGAGGTCAAAATAATGTCTCTTTTTCATTTTCTTTTGATTTTGTAAATGAAAAATTAACTTCTTGTCATTTGTCTTCTGAGGAGATGAACCGATTGGTATTCCTATTGTAACGGTCATCTCTCATCTCTATATGTATAGGGCTAAATGATTAATGAAGGGTCGGCAAATTTTTGGTGTGAATCTTGTTGCAGAGACAACTGAGCTTTGTGCCATTTCTTTACTGTCCGCTTTCTTCTTTTGTATGTTATATTTCCATAAATGTTAAGTTGAAGTAATTAAGTGAACAGAGTTTCATTTTGTTATTTCATTTTAATAGAACTGGTAAATCAATCAGAGATTTGAAACTAGTTGTGGGAAATATTTTCGTTAAGTGTTTCGTTTGTATGCATTCCATCTTATTTCTTCTTAATCGTTGTGATATTCTGTTGTGCGTCAGAAGTCATAAGACTGTGAGGGTTCAGACATTTGTTAGTTGTTTCATCTGCATAGTTAAGCTTGTATTGCATTTCGTATTTGCATCTATCATGATTTCTTTGTTGAGAAATTCATAAGAGTGTGAAGATCACAGCATAGAATTTTTGCATCTAATTTCTGCCTGAGATTTCACTTGCCCGGGTGGAACTCGATTTTCCTCTACTGTTCTCCGGTTAAGAACATACCCCGCAATAGGAATTAGAGATAAAACAAATTCATTGCATATCATTTCATAAGGGATCTGTACCTTCCAATACAGAGGAAATCTATCAATCTCATAATAGATTATCCAACTGTTGGCATCTAATTGTTCTTTCAGAATTGGGCATTTGGAGAGTTTATTTAAAAGGACAATCTGTTTACCAACACTGTGTCATCTACCTATCATCAGTGTGGTAAGTTCCCTTACAATGGAACCAAGATTTGTATACCTAGGGATAACACTTTATCTATTAACTTAATTTTAGAGAGTGCTCATGTTCCCCTCAATAGATAAGCAGATGACTTTGATGCAGCTCTTAGTTGCATCTAAAGACAAGTTCAAGTCAATAGACCTTGGCATGGGGGGATATCAACTCAACTCTCTTGTAGCACTACTAGTTTCATCAAGGTCTTATGGAAAGCCTTCACAATAAATGAAACCTCCTCTTTAGCTATTTATTTACTTGGCACATTCATAAGCTCCTTAGTGCCTATTCAAGATGAGAAAGAAGATGTGGTTGCTAGAGACTAGATTTATAGAGAAGACAAGTATATGTGCAATGAGAAGTTCTCTCCCTCTCCTAAGGCTTATGGAAGAGGGTATACTTTTGTTAAATAGATGGGCTATCCTAGACATGGCCCTCTAAGTCATGGATTGGATGCTAGAGCCAAACCCCTTGATCATGTTCTTTTTGGATGCAAGTCTAAGGAGATGGTTGGCCTATGCAAACCACAATGAGAACACTACTCCTATCCTTGATAAGTCAGATAGTGAAGAAGAACCAGAATACATACCTAATTTGGAAAATTAGAAAGACGTGTGTAAAGATTGGGTTCCTTCCACTAATCTCCTTTGGGGAGATTTAGATAATCCAATCACTCATGGGACAGTTGCAAATATGGAACAAGATGAATCAGATGTGGAAGACCCTATCAAGGAAAGTCAACAAAAGACTCTTGATAGTTTGATTGAAAGAGAAGGTGTTACCCTTGATGATGTTCAAGCTTCTACACCAAGACTTCCCAAACCTTCATGGTGTAAACACCCTAGTCAAATTTTAGAACTGATTTTGCATGTGTATGAATGGGACTCCTTCTTAGAGCTTTCCATAGTTGACATGGATGTTGATATCATCCACACTTATAGTTCCCAATCTGAGGTAGTTGATGAGTCACATGTAGGATTAGAGGATTTAAACTGACATGTTGCCTTAGTGGACAATTCTTCACTTGTTAGGATGAATCCTGATTTGGGTAGCTTAAGATGATACTTGATGGACTTTGACTCTTCAATCACCAGAGATGATATCACTCACATTTAAAACCTTGAACCACTCATTAACTTACCTCTTGTTCATTCTAACCTTATTGATTGGTCCCAACACTATCAAGAACTTAAGCTCTTAACATTTCAAAGAGATCATGAGATGGCTTGTTGCTTAAATGCCATTGAACCTGTAGTCTCTTCAACCAATGAACCGGATACTAGCATGACAAAACTAGAGATCAAGTACCTTAGCCATAAAAAAAAAAGAGAAAAAAAAAGAATAGGAGTTCTAATGGCAAAAATTACTATGTAGCTGTGTAAGAACCAAAAAAGGTAAAAATAAAGGACATATCCAAGGGTGAAAACCTCTCCAAGGTGCCTAAGGATGAGGTACTTGATTATCTCCCTAGCTACTTTCTAGATAAGCATCTCATTTATATGACTAAAAGAACATGGAAGATGTTCTTTGATGGATCCTTAATGCAAAATGTTTTAGGAGTTGGTGTGTTGTTTGTTTCTCCTCATGGGGACATGATTCCTAAGTCTTACAAGTTATTGTTCCTATGTACAAACAACATTGGTGAGTATAAAGCTTTTAAAAATGGACTTAGGATGGCCATAAAATGGAGACTCACAAAGTTACACATCTATGGGGATTCACAGCTGATAATCAAACAAGTCAATGATTGATATTTAACAAAAAATGAGAAACTAGTACCTTACAAGAAGATAGTTGATTCCTTGAGATGATACTTCACATTTTAGCAAATCCCTCGAGCAGAAAATAAAGCAGCTAATGCTATGGCTACACTTACTTCACTCCTTTCATTAGAGAAACATGAATCCATATTTGAATTCCTAGTGGAAGAGCTACATCACCCTATCTATGAATTCCAAGAAATTCATGTCATTTGTACCCTTGTTGCGATTCATCCCATTATGGTACCATTTACTCATACCTTAGTCATGAAATTATACTTAAAACATTTAACCAATCTAAACACATAAATATTACCCAAAACACATCTCACCATTCCCTTATCTCTAGTGATTTGTATAGGAGGGGTCTAGATGGAATGCTTATTAGATGCTTAGAAAAGGAAGAATTTGACCAAGCATTAGTTGACATCCTTGGGGGCATCTTTGGGGGACATTCTAATGGTCTTGACATGGCCCAAAGGTTTCTTAGGGTGGGGTACTATTGGCCTATGATGTAGATTGATGCAGTAGCTTTTGCAAAGTCATGTGAAAAGTGTCAAACGCATGGTAACTTGATACATGCTCCAGGAAAAGAGCTCATTTCTTCTATATCTCATTGGCCATTTCAGTGTTGGGCCTTTGATCTTGTTTGGAAAATTGATCCCAACTCATCAAGTGGACACAAGGTTATTATCACTACTACTGATTACTTCACTAAATGGGTAGAGGTTGTCCCACTTTCTGGTGCCTTAGGAAAGATAGTTTCTCTATTCATTGTAAACCATATCATTTGTCAATATGGAGTTCCTTTTGAAATTATCATTGACAATGGAGATTGGCTCAAACATAAGGACCTTAAAGAACTCTACAAAAAAATCAATATTAAACAACATTGGTCTTCCATTTACTTTCTACAAGGAAATGGTCAAGTAGAAGCATCAAACAAAGCCATTCTTAAGATCCTACATTGAATAGTTTGTAAGAATGGTAGAGATTGGCACTTATAGATAAATCTGGCTTTGTGGGCCTATAGAATGAGTATTCTTTCTCCTACTCGGACTACTCCTTTTTCCCTTACATATGGTGTTGAAGCAGTGTTACCTTTAGAGGTTGAGATTCCTTCACATAGAGTTTCCCTCAAAGGTATAGCTATAGATGAAGACTACCGTGCCATGAGACTTCAAGAGTTAGAACTTCTAGATGAGAAATGTCAAGCATCATTTGACCATATGAGGGTTTATCAAAATCCCATGTCAAAATCTTTCAACAAAAAGGTTCGCCCTATAGAATTCCAAATGGGAGATCTTGTCCTACATGAAAATCCCAAGAATTAACAACATAGAGATCAAAAGGGAAAATTTGAATCTAATTGTCTTGGACCTTACATCATTACAACAACTTTTGGGTTAGGTGCTTATTTATTGTCTATAGTAGAGGGAGAACAACTCCTTGATCCTATCAACGTCTTGCACCTAAAGAATTTCTATCCATGATGCTCATTCTGTCTGGGGGCATCCTTTGTACATACTTATTGATCTTGAAAAAATCCAAAAAAAAATGATATATTGTGAAAAATTCTAAAAATCAGAAATGTCCTAATGACCATCTTAGTGAAAATCTGGCAATAGGAGCTTTGATGTGTCTCCAAAAAAAATAAAAATTTAATTTTTTTTTTTTAAAAAAATTATCAAAAAAGTGCCTTGGTGAAAACTTGAAAAACAAGCGCCTTGGTAGCAAAAATACAAAAAATATAAAATTGTAAAAAGTCCTAAATAAAGAACAAGAAAAAAATGAAAAATTTGCAATAAAATCCACGTGGTGAAAACTTGGAAATGAGCACTACTTGAGGCCTTTGCACCCCTATTTCTTAGCATGTGTCCTTAACACTTAGCCTTTCTCCTTCATGCCCTGTCCTTGTTGCCTTGGTTTGGAATTGGTTTTTGTCTTATTCTAGGGGGTATAACTATGTTATCTTTGGTCTCTTGGATGCGTTAATCTTCAGAATACCTTACGAATGATATTTTTTTCAACACCACCCCAACTATATTTTTAGATACAACCCTTGACATCGAGTGTTTTTCAACACTTATTGGTTTGGCCTTACCTAGTTTTGTCATGTGATCTTACCTAATCAACTTAGTATCAGTTAACACACTTAAATTTTTAAACACAAACACTTACTGCTTGAGCTATGTCATGCTCTTTTCTTTGTGTACTGACTGCTATTGATTTTCATTGAGTGTCCTTTCCTAACAAGTCTCTCTGGTATGCATAGCTAGAGGATTTGGGGCATGGGGCATGTTTTTATTTTATTTCTGCTTGTGGGTGTGGTCTTGAAACTCTAGAGTGTCTCTTGTTGTCCCCTTGAAATACTTAGGAGATTTGAGACCATCCTTGACTATTTTTGCACAACTATTCTTATGGTAATCCCAACATTTATGCCTTGATGCAAGGATGGCTTTGCTACATTAAATTGGGTAAGATAAGATTGAAGTCATCTTGACCTTTATGTCTTTGATTCTTGTGTTAGAACTTTCCACATTCCAATCTGATATATATCACATTCATATCTTCATAGTTGTGCCTGTGACTAGTGATAATTGTGTGATTTTTTGATGTTTGTTAATAATGGCCCAATGATGAAAATAAGTTCCTTAACATTATCTAATGAATGATGGACACAAAATTCTATACTACAATTGCTATATTGAAAGTACACCTTTACATGGTTTTCTTGTAGCTCGCATTGTTAGACTTCATGTGCATTTGCATTTTTAGGTTGCATTATGAGTTTGAGAGGGTTTTCCTTCATCTTTCTTGTGGACTTTTAATCAATTGTGGTCATGTTTGATCTTCATTTCCTTATCTTATTTTGTTATCTCAATCAAAATTTTCTATCTTAAATAGTTGATTAATTTTGGGGCATTCTCTTTCTTAAGGAAAATTCTCTTTCTTCTTGTCATTTCTTTCCACCTCTTCCAAACTTCTATCTTCCATTCGCTTTCACCCTTCTTTTCTTCTAATTCAACCTTGGGGCATAGTCTTTCATGCTTGATGATCTACCTTGGTTTTGTGATCTGTATATCTTTCATCTTATATCAAGAACCTTATATTTGGTTCAATTTGATCAAATTTATCAATTTGTTGTTTCTCCACTATCTCATTTCAATTTTGATCATGAGGGGGAAGTACCTATCAAACTTCAACCCTTGATTCAACTTTATCAAATTTTTCTTTGCTTGGGGCAACCTCACTTGAGATTCTTATCTTGGACATGTCAATTACCTATTTACATGGGTGTTGACCTTGTCTTTTTCAAATCAAAATTGTGTTCTTTGTCTTGATGTGTTCCCAAATCGACCACACATCTTGATTGTTTTGTGATCCCAAGTCAACCTCATACTTCAACTACATTCTTTGACTACATGTGTTCTTGAATCGACCACACATTAGTCAAAGATGGGCAAATGTATGCAACCTAAAATGGTCACCTAGACTATGAGTCCCCATTTATCAATTTATCAAATCAGTTCAAATAATTTCCCTTGATCTAATCATAATTAATTCAATTATTTCAATATTTCCTTTGGTTCGATCATTTTATCCCAAGTCTTATTTAATTTAAAAAAAATTCTCTTTTAATTAAATAAAATAATCTCATTTAATTAAAAGAAAATCTCTCTTTTAATTAAACAAAATAATTCCCTTTTAATTAAAAGAAAATTCCTCTTTTAATTAAATAAATAAATTCCTCACTTAAATATCTATTTGTGATGAAAAAAGGAATAAAACAAATAAATATACTTTTTCTCTACGCTTAAATGCACATATTTCTAAGGGGGATTCTTTTTTCCTCTTTCCACTTTCTGGTTAAACACTCCTCTTTTCTCACTGGTAGAATTTGGTCTCACATGGATCAAACCCTATTATCTCATATTCATTGTGAGAAGCATCCCAGCTCCACACTTTACTACAGAAGGAGCCCTCTCCTTCTCATTTAATAATAATAAGGTTAGTGGATATAGTATTGTTATGTTGCAGGTTTGGAGAGTGATTTTGGACAAGGAGTTTGAGCATTACAGTTTGAGTCATAGGGTTTAGACATTGGAGCTTCATTGCAACTTCTTCCTTCTTGTCTTCTTCTTTCATACATCCATGTCTTTCATCATCATGGTTCATCATTGCATTTTCATATTAGCTTAGAGTCATATTTGTTTTCATAGATTAATCTTGCATTCTTATTTCCTTTCATAGATTAGATTTCCTTTCTTGTATTGTTATCATTCATATTAGCTTGCATCTTCATTTCCATGCATATTTGATGATCATGGAGACTAGCACTCTTGCTTTTCCTCTTTGAATCTCTCATTTTATGGTGTACTTGCATGGACACAAACTAGGTCAAACTGAGGGCCTCCATTACAAACCCTTACACTCCATGAATAGAGAGCTATGAGTCACCATTTGAGATCTCATTCTTGAGAAATCTTGGATATAATTTATTCATACAAGTGCATCAACATTCTAGCACACAATTGTAAGGCCTTCTAAATTACAACCAGATACAACAATACAACTTCAAATTCACAATTCTAGATACATCTACTCTGAATCTCTTAGTCCTCTTTTCTACCCCTAAACTAAACCAAATACCTCTACTTATACTTGCCAGAATGACTTACAAAAGATTCTAGAACTTTACATAATAGAAAGGCCAACCTCAAAATAGTCAAAACTCATCCATAGACAAGATCCTATCATTAAATTCATGATCCAAATTAAATAGATGAGTCGGTTCAAACTAAGAACCAAACATAGATAACTCAGTCGAAGAAGGACCCAAGCATTAGCAAACAATAGGTTCACTTGGTGCACAAAGGAACACTTGATCAGTGTTGAACAACTTGGTTAACCCTAAAGGAACTTGATCAAGATTGATCAGCTCAGAAAGCACTATACAAACTTGGTTAACACTAGAGAGCTCGATTCACATAGGTGGAATTCAGTTAAACTTGTAGAAAGAACAAAAGTGCAGGATTACAAGGCAACCCAAGATGCTCCTGCATCCAACCCAAACAAAGATTCTTGCACAAAATGCAAGTATGGAACACACAAACATGTGAGGAACTACCAGAGGTACTAGTGCCAACATCATCATTATGAGGAGGCAACAACATGACCTAGTCTATGTGACTAGTCGATTTCTCCAATGATTGATGGTTCTAATAGATATTGCACTAGCCTCAGTGATGACATTAGGATGTTGCACTAGAGGAGGGGCAGGGATATCAAGGGGAGGACAAATTTGGTAGCTTTCCTCCACTTCACCCTAGGTTTATCCTTTGGAGCTCCACCTCCGATGCCCATGTTGGGCCTCATGCTTCAATAATTAACTTTATGTCATTTGATAAATTCAACATATAATTTTCTCAGGAAATATATGGGCACCTCCAAATTATTGTATGGTAGTTTGTCAAAAACCATCCACCAACAATCCCAAAAATGAGTTCTAATTACCTCATTAGTGCACCATTTGATTGACAATTTTAGTTTTCTAGGGTCAAATACTTTACCAATTTTGGGGTTGACAAATAGAATAATTAATTCCTTTTTACTAATATTAAGGGTCGTAACCCCATCATAATCCAAGCCATCATCAAACTTGCGGTGCATCTTGTCATGTCATATGTGCAGGTTTCAGGTATCCCCGATATGCTTAGGTAGTTTTTTTTTTTGCATTGTTATTAGGATTGAGGGAAAATTCAAAGCGAATTTCAAATTACTTTTGGACATTTTTGGACTAGTTTTTTTTCACATTGCCAGTTTTTGGCCCACCATGATCCTGCACATACCCAATTATAAATTATGATTTAATTATAACAATAAAAAGGTATTATAGTTTTAAAAAATATTTTTAAAAATAAATATAATGTTTGTATACATCAAGACAATTTTCTTCAATCACTTAGAAGATTTGGTTAATTTAGAACTTTAAAATGGAAATTATTTACATTGGTATATAGTTTTGAGTGTCAGCATGCATACCATTTGAATAGAAAGAAAGTAGCAATCTTAAATATGGACTAGAAAAACACCATTCTAGGACTTTTCTATTACTTGATAATAAGAATCATCTTCCTTTTGTTCTAATTTTTCTTGTAAGCTTTCCAATCTACAACATATGCATACACCCTTCTTTTGAATTTGTTGTTTAGTTCACTCCATGTTTGATACTCATAGTGGTTTATACCTTAGAGGGTTTCAAATATTCACTACAAGAAGTCTCCAATTTAGCCACGAGACAATAGAAAAACAATATTTTGAATTAATCTTGCAAAGAACTTGTTCATTGTATATATTTTCATTATGCATAGCTCAATTAGTTGACACTTTGGTAATTATCTGATAATTTTTTACTTTGCTAAGATTGACAAAACAAATCATAGAATCCTAGAGATAGAAGTCACCTTCTTGGAAATAGAAACAAATATTCTGAACATTAGCTAAGTGACATCAAATTGATAGAATTAAATTTCAAAGTTGTTATAGAGTAAGAAAGCAAACACTCTATGCAAAGTAGAGTGTCATTTTAATTGTATTAAGACCTATTCAATCTGCACATCAAATGTATTCCCGCATCCTTCTTTTTTACCTTACAGGGTTTCAAATATTCACTACAAGAAGTCTCCAATTTGGCCACGAGACAATAGAAAAACAATATTTTGAATTAATCTTGCAAAGAAATTATTCATTGTATAGCTCGATTAGCTGACACTTTGGTAATTATCTGATAATTTTTTACTTTGCTAAGATTGACAAAACAAATCATAGAATCCCAAAAATAGAAGTCACCTTCCTGGAAATAGAAAAACATCTTCTGAACATTAGCTAAGTGACATCAAATTGATAGAATTAAATTTCAAAGTTGTTATAGAGTAAGAAAGAAAACACTCTATGCAAAGTAGAGTGCCATTTTAGTTGTATTAAGACCTATTCAATCTGCACATCAAATGTATTCCCACATCCTTCTTTTTTTTAGAAAAGGAAAAACCTTTATTTAATTTTGAAAAAATAGCTAGAGAATTTAGTAATTTGAAAAGCCCACAAAGGGTTTTTGAGGTTTCTGGATTTTTGAACATTTTGTTAATTGTTGGATATGGAGCTCGATGGTCTTGTTCACAAGCTTCGTGTTCGATGTCTAAAGAGGGTGATGAAAAACTAACTGAATGCTCTTTTGTGTTTGCAATTTTGAAGGCTTATAAACTTCTTTGTTTAATAATGTTGGTGTAAAAACTGTGGGTTTAAACATATTGTGCTTTTATAAATACTAACATGTGCTGGCAACAAATCTTTGTCTTAAGTTGTGTGAGGTGTTTGGTTGATATGCTCTGAAAATGGCATATTTTATGTGAAGTCAAATTGCCTATTGTGATGAGGCACTTGGTACAAGAAAGAATCGAGATGCATTCCATGACTTTAAGTTAGTATCTTATTAGATTACTAATTTTTTTTAATCTATTCATGTTGCTTTCTTTTAAGTCAAGAAGTGAAAGTAAAAAGATCAAGACATTGAGAACTTAATTTGGTTTGTCTCAGGTATGTAGGGGAAGAGATTTAATTTAAAATTCAACACTACTTCGCTTGGACTAAAATAATGTTCCATTACAAGAGACCCTTGGCACATATTAGAGTTTCAAATGAGGCTCATGGAGATTGGGAAAAGGGTTATAGGCTAGGGTATATGTATACATATATATGCACACACACACACACACATAGTGCATGCACACATTTTTACATGGCGCATGGCTCAAGGTTAGAGGATATACTAAATGAATAAAAGAATATCATGGAATGGATGTGTTGTAGAGACTTGGTTCTAAGAGAAAGTCTTCCCAAAAGGATTGGTGCCACAAATTGTATTGCTCAAATGAGAGTGACAAGAGTTTCAGTGTTCTTAAGCCTAACTGATAGTGTGTTTGCACAGTTTTTTGTGGTTTCAAGCGGTACACATACTATTTCAGCGTAGATTTTCTTTCAAGCGTGGATAAGCATGGGACTATTGTGTGGGAGGAAGACATATTTGTGGGCGAGGACCACACTGACATTCTCAAATGTTCTCCATTTTTCCCAATGCTATAATGTTTAGAAATTTTTAATTTTTCCTAAACCAAAAATTATTTTTTTACTAACTTCAACTAAATGAAAAATCAGATTTTCTAAATTCAACTATAATGCTTTTGTTGAATAAAATTTAATACCATAAGGTGATTAATTAACTAAAAGTAAAATGAAAAAATGGGTACCAAACAATTGCATAAGTATCCTTCTTGTGGGTTAATCTGATAATAAAGTTCCAAAAAGGAAAAAACTATCAATTGTAATGTCCCCATCTCTTTAGCCTCTCAATAGATTTCTTAGCCTTTCGTCCTTTGAAGGCTAAGTGGAAATAATTAAATTGATTTCTTATAAAGTCATTAAATACTTTTTTTTTAAAAATTAATTAAAAGAGATGACTTTATATTTAATTAATTCAATATTAGGGAATCGTCGAGAATCACAGCTTATCTACTGTTGGAAAGGAGGAAGCTTCCAGAATAGTGCAATAAGATAACACTTATGATTCTTCTAGAAGGGGGGGCAAGAATAATATAAATAGAGGAGAGAGCCTCATGGGAAGGCATTCGGATTTGTTATCGACATTTGCCTATGTATTTGTAGAGCCAAGGGCCTGCATATAATCAATTTGTCTTTGGGAATGAAAACTCCCAATGATAACAATTTTGAGGGTGTGAAACATCACCTAAATTATTGTCGATTGGAGGTGGTATTACAATCACTTCATTGTGCTAAATTTGTGGCCATGGGCCAGGTGTGAAGAGGAAGAATAAGTAGGGCATTTGCTATAGGAGCTTGTTATAGAAACATTATATTATCTTGTCATTAGGGCATAATACCTGGAGATATTGATTGCATTGTCAGTAGAGACTCAAAGTGACTTCAAAAACCAAGTTTCTCTTGTTTATTCATGCATATTATATGCTACTACTGTAGGTGTCAGTCTTTAACAGAATTAAGCATTTATTTATATATATGATACCAGAGTTTGGATTTGATATTAGTTTGTATTCAGGTCTTGTAAAGATGTCTTAGTTGTAGATGCATCCTTTTCTCTTAGTGCATTAACAGGTGAAAGGAAGGATTATATTCATTGTGTATCTTGTAACCATTTATTACTAGTAGAAAATTAGGGTAATTTGTGATCAATTTGAGCAAGGCTCGTTATAGTGGTATCAAAGTCTTTCATCTTGCCATCCTGTGAACAATCAAACAGTAGATGAGTGAGAGAGAAATCAGATGTTATAACAGGGAACAATAGAAACAACAATATTAGAATCCATAGGTTGAAGGGGATACATCCTCAAAAGCATTAAGAGAAAGAAATACCAGCAAAACAATTCAAAATATGGCAGAAGAAGAGAATAGGGATGCAAGAGCTGAAAATAAATTTGATACCATGCTTGATATGTTGTCATGCTTATTAGCAAAAATGGATCAGCAAGCCACTCAAAATTAGAACACAACCACTCAAAATCAAAACACAACTGAATATAGTGGAAATAATGAGGGATGGTCTATACATCATGTTGAAGAAACTAGAGGATTAGCCTCTAGGCCCCTTTTTCCCACCTTTATACCAAGAGAAGAACAACCACATGCTACTCCAGCTACTTCTTTTGAGATGAAGCTAGACAGGCTTACTTGGAGTATACCAATCTTCCTCTTGATATGAGAGAAATATGGATGTTTGATCAATTCATGAATTAAAGGAATAGGAGAGGAGGAAGGAACGATCACTATGCTCCAAGAAATGACTATCAACAAATGCTTGGTAAGATTTACATGCCTTACTGTGATGGAAGTAACAAATGCACAACTAGGTCTTGGGTTCAAAAGCTTGATAATTATCTTTCTTTGAGACCAATGCCTGAAGAGGATGCCATAAGATTTTCCACACTACATCTTGAAGGAGCTACTCACAAGTGGTGGTATCATGGGTTAGTCACTCTTGGACATAACATTATCACTACATATGAGGAGTTTACTAATAGGCTGATTGAAAGGTTTGATGTCAAAGATCCTGAGGTGACTTTCCATGAACTGGCACAACTAAAACAACATGGTTCCCTTGATGCTTATGTGAATGAATTCCAACAGTTATCGGTCATGGTTCCTAACATCAATGAAAGAAGATTGGTGGTCTTATTCATGGAAGGATCAATGGAGCCATTGAAGGGTTGGTTGAAAGATTTTGATCCTCCCTCACTACAAGATGCAATGAAGAAGGCACAAGGCATGGAGTTTGCTGCCCCTACCAGAAAGTTTACATCAAAAGGAACATTTTCTAGTCATGACAACAAGAAGTTTCCTAAGAAGGAGGACAAAGCTAAAGATAAGTCTACTTTTCCACATGACCGTGAGAATCTTAATGATTTGAGGTAGAAGAAACTATGATTCTATTGTAAGGGACCATATGATATTAACCATGACTACCCTATGAAACCTAAGGGGAAGTCAAATCGTGCAATGTGGGCACTAATTGAAGATTCTGATCCAAACTAGCAATCTGAAATTAATGATTTAGAATCAAAAAAATCATAACATGATGAAGAATTAGAGGAAGAAGTAAAGCTTAAAGAGGCTCATCTCACAAGTATTCAGTGAGAAGGGTCTTTTAGGATGTGAGGGGTTCTTGCTGGTCAAAAGATTATTACTCTTCTTGATATAGGTATGACACACAATTTCATTGATACTAGGCTTGTTGAGAGGCGTGGTATACAGACTAAGAAGTTTGAGGGAATTCAAGTTAAGATTGTTGATGGTTTCACTCTTAGGTGTGACAAAATGATTTCAAAATTGCCTATGCGCTTGAATAACTATGAGTTCAAGGCAAATTTTTATGTGGTGAACATGGGAGATATAGATATGGTTTTGGGAATGACATGGTTACATGACATAGGAATATTCACCCTCAACCTCCATGAGATGGAAATGAGATTTGAGATGGATGGAAAAACTCATGTTTTGAAAGCACTCAAAGACACCAGTTGCAAAACTATTTCTCTTAGGAAAATGGAACATCTCTTTCATCATGACATGGTTGAGTGGGTAGCAAGTTGTGTTTTGAAGCCAACTCAGGAAGAGCATAAAAAACCTATTTATCATCCTGATATACAAGAGTTGAGGATCAAGCATGACAAGGTCTTTAGTGAGATTCCACCTGGTAGACCTCCAGATAGAGGGATAGAACACATCATTGAATTGGAGGAGGGTGCTGAGCCTATTATAGTCACTCCTTACATGCACCCTAAGTGACTTAAAGATGAGATAGAGAAAACTATCAAGGAGTTGCTAGCTATGGGGCATATTAGACCGAGTAAGTCACCTTTTACTTCATCAGTAGTATTGGTTAAAAAGAAGGATGTTACTCTAAGGATGTGTATTGATTATAGAATGCTTAACAAGAGAAAAATAAAGAACCACTAGCCCATTCCAAGGATTGATGAATTGATTGATGAATTGCATGGTGCTAGGTACTTCTCCAAAATTGATCTGAGATCAGGTTACCACCAAATTCGTGTGAGAGAAGAAGATATTGAGAAGACAGCTTTTCATTGCCATTGTGGACATTTTGAGTTTGTGGTTATGCCGCTTGGGCTAACCAATGCCCCTGCTACATTCCAGTCTACTATGAATAGGGTATTTCATTCATAGTTGAGGTGATTTGTGTTAGTCTTCTTTGATGATATCTTGGTTTATAGCCAGACATGGGAAGAGCATCTTGCACATCTTGACATAGTTTTGGGTATTCTTGGTAAGGAATCTCTATATGTAAAGGAATCTAAATGTGACTTGGGCATGAAAAAATTACTGTGTTTGGGTCACATCATTAGTGCAGAAGGAGTTCAAATGGATCTAGATAAGGTCAAGGCAATTATTGAGTGGCCTACTCTAATGAAATTTGACACAACTTAGAGGATTTTTGGGTTTATGTGGATTCTATTGTAGATTTGTCAATGGGTATTCTCACCATGTAGCACCACTTATAGATTTGACTAAGAAAGGGGCTTTTGTTTGGACTCATGAGGCACAGGAATTCTTTGAGATGTTCAAACAACTTATGACTACTTGCCCAGTGCTTGCATTGCCTGATTTTACTAAACCCTTTGAGTTGTAGTGTGACGCTTCAAGTGAGGGGATTTGAGCTATCCTTATGCAAGACAAACATCCAATTGCATATGAAATCAAGAAGTTGAGGGGCCCTGAGAGGAGCTACAATATGTATGACAAGGAAATGTTGGCCATTATGCATGCATTGGCCAAGTTTAGAAAATACTTAGTGGGCAGTAAGTTTATTGTTAAAACAAACCATAATAGCTTGAGACATTTCCTTGGGCAGCAGGATCTTAATGACCATCATCAAAAGTGGGTAAGCAAGTTGCAATCTTATAATTTTGACATTTCTTTTGTCAAAGGTTCACAGAATATAGTTGTTGATGCCTTGTCTCACCGACCACATTTGAGCTCTATGGCTGAGGTTTCAGAGGATTGGAGTCATTTGATTGTGGCAGAATATGCTAAGGATTCTTGGGCTTCAAGTATTATTGATGGGTCACTACATGATAATAGGTACACAGTGGTGAATGATCTTATCATTTACAAGGGGAGGATTTTCTTGGCTCTAGGATCAAAAGTGAAGAACATAGTATTGAGGTCCTTTCATGATTCACCATTGGCAGGCCATCCCAGGTATTTCAAAACCTATCGACAGATTCGAGAGAGGTTCACTTGGAAGGGTCTAAAATCTGATGTTCTACAATATGTTAGAGAATGTGTTGTTTGTCAATAGAACAAACAAAACCATACATATTCTACTGGTTTATTACAGCCACTTCTAATTCCAAACAAGAAGTGGGAATGTATATTTATGGACTTCATTACAGGGTTGCCAAAAGTGCAAGGCAAGGATTGTGTTTATGTGGTGGTTGATCACTTGACTAAGTTTGTACATTTTTTCCCAATCACTATTTCATTTTCAACCACACAGGGTGCTGAAAATATCGGGATATCATGAGGGCTCTTTGTGAAAATATCCAGAAGGCACAAAACCAACAAAAAAAATATGCTGACCAAAAGAGAATGGAATGCTCTTTTGAGGTTGGATACATGGTATATTTGATGTTGCAGCACTACAAATAGTCTACTCTCAAGAAGAGTGGTGCAGAGAAGCTCAAGCCATGATACTATGGACCCTTATGGGTCATTAGGCATGTGGGTGAAGTGGCTTATGAGCTAGAGTTGTAGGCGGACAGAAAAGTGCACAATACTTTCCATGTATCACGCCTCAAGAAGGCATTGGGATATCATGTGGCTCCTTCTGCAGTTCTACCACCCTTAGATGATGAGGGTAAGTTGATTTTGATACTAAAGGCTATACTAGATTTTAGATAGAAGAGATTGAGAAGTTGTTTCATTAGAGAATATTTGATTAAATGGAAGAACCTACTTATTGAGGATGCTACATGGGAGAGTGAAGAGATTCTGCAACATCCAGAGTTGAGATTGCTTGGGGACAAGCAATTTCCAGAGGGGCAAACTGTAATGTCCCCATCTCTTTAGCCTCTCAATAGATTTCTTAGCCTTTCATACTTTGAAGGCTAAGTGGAAATAATTAAATTGATTTCTTATAAAGTCATTAAATACTTTTTTTTTAAATTAATTAAAAGAGATGACTTTATATTTAATTAATTTAATATTAGGGAATCGTCGAGAAGCACAACTTATCTATTGTTGGAAAGGAGGAAGCTTCTAGAATAGTGTGATAAGATAACACTTATGATTCTTCTATAAGGGGGGGTAGGAATAATATAAATAGAGGAGAGAGCCTCATGGGAAGGCATCCAGATTTGTTATTGACATTTGCCTATGTATTTGTGGAGCCAAGGGCCTGCAAATAATCAATTTGTCTTTGGGAAGGAAAACTCCCAATGATAGCAATTTTGAGGGTGTGAAACATCACCTGAATTATTTTCGATTGGAGGTGGTATTACAGTCACTTCATTGTGCCAAATTTGTGGCCATGGGCCAAGTGTGAAGAGGAAGAATAAGTAGGGCATTTGCTACAGGAGCTTGTTGCAGGAACACTATATTATCTTGTCATTAGGGCATAATACCTAGAGATATTGATTGCATTGTTAGTAGAGACTCAAAGCAACTTCAAAAACTAGGTTTCTCTTGTTTATTCATGCATATTATATGCTACTACTGTAGGTGTCAGTCTTTATCAAAATTAAGCATTTATTTATATATATGATACAAGAGTTTGGATTTGATATTAGTTTGTATTTAGATCTTGTAAAGATGTCTTGGTTGTAGATGCATCCTTTTCTCTTAGTGCATTAACAGGTGAAAGGAAGGATTATATTCATTGTGCATCTTGTAACCATTTATTACCAGTAGAAAATTAGGGTAATTTGTGATCATGAGGATTTCGACATGTTTTGGAAGCTTGATTGATCAATAGCTTTGAAGGAAACTCCCATTCATCTTTAGATTGTTCTCCTAATGCCTCTCTCGCTTAGGTTTCCTCTCTGAATTCTAGCTTTTCCCCATCACTCTCTTCCCTTGCAGAGAATTTTGATTTATCAACAATCGTGCTAAAATCCTAACATGGTATAAATCTAAATCATGATCCTATCCTATTCATAACTTGGAGGAAAATACTTTAATCATAAAATTAACTATAAATCTAATTTGAATCTTATTCTTGATCCTGATCCTAAACATAATCTTAATATTAACTATAATACACAATTATATAAACATTAACTCTAATCATAGTCTAAATACTAATTCCAAATTGCAATTTTAATTAAAACTCTCACTCTAACCATAATACTAACCTTTAGATAAAACCTTATCATAAACCTGACCATAACACAAACCATAACCTTAGCAATAAATAATTGTAAATAAATAAAATTTACTAATATATTGTTATAGATTAATTAATAAGTAAATTACTCTAATAATTATTTTTTGTTTTCTAAAAGCTTTGATCTAAAAACTATCATCCTAAAACATTTAAGATTATTTTTTTACCAATCAAACCTTTTATTTATACACAAAATAGTATATATTTTTTGATGGAGGTCAGGTTTTTCGCCTAGCCTCTTTGGTTATCGCTCAGGGCACAATCTCAACTTCATCCCTTTTAGATATTGGGGGCCTTCACTCCGCAAGACTTGATCCTTGGTGAGCTCTTTGTGAGCCTTTCAACTTCACTAGTAGACCAAGGGCCCTTTGACCAAAGTATTATTTATAAATAATGACTAATAAAAAATTAAATATTATTTTAAAATTTATAAAAAATTAAAATCTAAAGTAAATTCATAATTCTTATTAAAATCAGAGAGAAAAATAGCTTTGAAATGTCATTATATCAGCAAATTTGCATTATTATGCATTTCTCTATTTCAACTTTTGTTTTTCCATTTTCCACTCAAAATGCAATAACAAACAATCCATTTTAAAGGCATTTAGAAGTGCTATAAATTCCATTGCAATTGATATTGTATTAATGAAACATGTGAAGAACTAATCCATGGGATGCAAAACTGTGACAAAAAATCAACATGATGCCGAAAAGAAGGGAGAAAAATAAGTCACGATTTTTACAAATTTTTAAAAATTAAATATATGCAGGGATGGTTGGGATTTTTTCAATCATCTTGCATATCATATTGGACATTTTCAACCATAGATGTAATTCTGAGGTTTGAGAACTTCAATAAAGGTACGCTTTTGGCATAAATATTAGAAAACACAAAATGTTTATGCATATAATATTTTGGATACACCCAACAAGCATAAGGAAAAACAAAAATGAATTAGAATGAAAATTACAATACATAAGCATAAAAAATAGTGTACTCAGTGCATGAAATAGAGTATTAAAGGGAGAAATCAAAGGTCTATATTCAAAAGCCGCACTGCCTTGCTTTCAAATAAGACTCAGCCTAAAACTCATTTCTAAAAATAAACAATTAAAAAATTCAACCACTCCTAAACCTAGAGTAGATTTATTGTTAGATTTATGAAGTTTAAGAGATAACTAAAATGCAATTTTTTGAAACCACAAACCATTTCTCAATTTATGAAGATTCAAAAATCATTACAACACCAAAATTTATTTGAATTACAAAGAATCACAAAGTGAGAGCTCCAATTATAGCTACTGGGTCTCTGAGCTATAGCAAATAGCTGTCATTCCAACTATAGTCTCAAAAATAACAATAGACATCACATTAGTGAAGAAGACAATGATACAACTATTGTGTCACAGAAGTGCCTGTTATACAACATCAAGGGCTCATTGCAAAAGAAGTGGAGGCAAAACCACACCCCTAGTAGTACCATCGAAAAAAATGTTCTAAGTTGCTTCAATAATTCTCTGAGTATTATTTGAAAACAAAATCTTTAGGCCTCTCTTCTACACACAATTTATGTAGAAAGACTTACCCATTTTTGTTCAAGCATGTAATGCCTACCCCTAGTTGACTTTTATGATTGTATTGTCGAATTCTTTTAGGCTTGTTTTATGTTTATGTTTTATGATTAGCGGTACTTGGTTACTGAGTTTGATTAGATGTATTGTATACTCAGTTGATTATATGATGAGATTACTTTGGTACTAGTTATTTCATGCATGCATGATTATTATTTGATGACGAGGATTGTATATGATTTTTTTAGTTATTTCAAGATGTTAGTTAGGTGGATTATTTATGTGTGTTTTTTATGGATACTTACCCATACTTGCATGTGTATGGTGTACTTGTATGTTTTACTTTATGTATGATGTTTCTGATGTGGTTGAGGGAGGGAGTTGTAGTCACTTGCGAGTCAAGATCTACCCGACGTACCACTCCCCACCATTGCCTATTTAGTTTAGAATATGAGTATGTACATGTTTGGATTTTATGCAAATTGTAGGTAATGGGTATCAACTTCCCTGAATTGCCAGGATGAGCGAACCCTATTGCAATATCTCAAAGGTATAAGTGGGGAGATAATTATCGAGTCCAAACCCTAACCTAAGCCAATTGTCCTAGAAAGCAGGACAAGTATCTAAGTGGTTTACCCATTTGAATTTGTTAGGTGATTTGAATTCGCGATTCTGAGATTAGAGTTTGATCATGTTCTATCTTCAATTCAGTTGTTGCATTTGGTTTTGTGGGTATGTGATGATTTTCTTTTATAATTAAATCAAATTAAAAAATAATTTAATGATTTAATTTAATGAAACTTTTATAATGAAAATTTAACATTTAATTATATTTAATTAATTGAGAAATTAATTAAATAAAAGAATTAAATTTAAAAGAGTTTATTAAAGTTGTAATTTTGGCGTATTTATATTTATTTAATTTAACAATAATTTATTTAGGAGTTTTCTTTTAATTAATAAATTATAAATAATATTATTAGTTAAATTAATAAATATTATATTTAAAATATGTCATGATCTTATAAGAGAGAGAAAGCATTAATTTAATAAAATTTATTTTAATTAAATTGCATAAAACTTGTGCATGAAATTAAAATAATAAAGGAAAAGGGCTTTTTGCATGATTACATAATCAAAGCCCTAAATTTGGGGAAAAACTCTTTATTAGTAAATCAAGTTCATTTCTTCAGAACTAGGGATTTGGAGGAGCAATTTTTGAAAAGAAGGGTTTCAGAAGAAAGAGGAATACTTGCATGCTTCTTGTGTTTGTCGTATTAGCGTCAGATTCAAGTACAATCTTGTGGGTTTATCTGTATAGTAGTTTTCCATTCTTCGAATTTCTATCTTCTTTGCGTCTGGATGAATTTGTTTTCAAGACTTTAAAATTAGTTCAAACCCTTGTCATAAATTTCATTTGTTCTTCATTTTTGAGATTATTTGTATTCCGATTGGAAATTAGAAACCATTGTTTGTATTTTTATCACTCTTCATGCTCAAAAGCATCTGTAATTGAATGGAAGGATTGAAACCCTTGTTCGGTAGATTTTACAGTTTCATAATTTGATGAATTTCAATACAGGAAGGCTTTGGTAAAAATAATTAGAATTTAATGTATAAATTCGTTTCACAGTTCATAATCTTCCTATTGAATCTATTATGTAATTTAGTTTTAAAAATATATATATATTTGTAATTAAAGTTACAAAGGTTATTGTGAGAGGATTGTTTGATTTGTTTTAATATAAATTCTTTTTTTTAAATGAAAATAAATATATTCTTAAACCTACAAATTTACATAGAAGGGCACATTTTTGTTTATGTTACACACATGCACGCACACGTACACACCCACACACACACACACACACACACACACACATGATGGAATTTACCATACAAACTGTGCGATTGTTCTAAGGGAGGGGTTTTTTTTCTGAAAAATTTTTAAAAATATATTTTTTTTGGTGACGGGAGCCACCCCCCCACCCCTATCTTTCCCCTGCCTGGCATGTGGCCTGCTGCTGTTGCGGCTCATGTTGCCTTGGCATCGTTGAGTGTTGTTGTTTTAGTAGTCATGCATAGCATGAACAACCCCTTGGGCTATAAATTAATCATTAGAATGTCTTAATTTATTTTATTTTTAATTTTATAAATTAATTAACGTAATTATTATTAATTATAGTAATGTTTGTAAAATTACTAAATGTATAGTTATTATCATTAATAAATAATTTTCGTAGTACTTTTTTAATATTTAAAATAATAATTTAATAATATATTATTTAATATAGTTAATATTTGTAAAATTTAATAATTAATATTAAATTTTAATAAATTTTTAATTGAAGATTTGCATAAATGGATTTACTTTTAACATTTATCTATATGTTATATTGATAATTATAATTCAATTGGAAAATTGACGACTTTTAATAAAACTCAAATTTTGCTTAAACGAGTCAATTATAAATGGAAATGATTTATATTACTAGGAAAAATTTATTATTTGAAAACCTTAGTAATTAACATACTTTGAAATGATGGAAATTGAAACCCTACTTGTATATTGAATCTTGGAAACAATATTTAAACAACTTTGTATGAATTGTTGAGTGTTGAGACTTGTGTGGACTCAAGAACTTTAGCGAATATGTAATACTTGAAAACAAAAATGAGAAGGTGAAAACCTTTAGTGAAAATTGAACTGTCATGTTTTCAAAATCTAATGAATTGAGAAAGTTACATTGTATGTACTTTATGTGATGTGTGGGTTCAAGTTGACTTAGTGTTTGACCAATCAGGTTGTATTACCAAGGGCTTGGGAGTTTTGTTTTGTGATGGTGTTATGATTTATTTTGGTTACGATCTTTTATACCCGACCGTGATGTGTCATGTGTGTTCTATGATGAGTTTGATCAGATGTTTTGTTGTACTTTCTAGTTTCTTGTGTAGAACTGAGGTGACTGATGACTTTTTTGGTATAACCTTTGACTCTTTGATCAATTATCTTTTGATTGCTTTCCAATTGCTTGTTTAGGACTGAGGTGATTATTGTGATTGGTTTTTGGTGATGTCATGTGATGTCATGGGTTGGTATATGTGTACTGGATTTTGGATTAGTCCTATTAGGATGATTGTATTGGTGAAAATTGTGATTTTGATCAGTCATATTTCAATGCTTTCCAGTTGCTTGTTTAAGAAATGATGTATAGTTTATGGTCGTATGAGACCTTCTTCTTTTGTTGAGCTTAGGGTAGGTTGTTTGTATGTCATGTTGGAAGGTGGCTTGCAATGGAGGTCGGAGCCCTAAGTGGCTGCCTGGGCAACCCATTGTAGGTTGTTTTAATAAGTGATAACATTTTATTAAATGGATTTAAAATGAACTAATAAGATATTGGTGCCACATAAAGTCACTAGAGGGTTGGAGTCCATAGAGACTGCTAGTGTGACCTTAGAGTTGACTCGTTAGTGTACCTTGTTTGTAGAAAGCATACCGATGCCACATAGAGGCAATAGGGATCGAAGTCCTGCGAGGCTTCCATGGTAACCTTAGTGTTGGCTCATGCGATGAAACTTGCCCACTTACATAGTAAATTTCCTACATGTCTTTGATGCGTATGGGATTAGTTGATGCTTGTGCCTTGGTACCTTTGAGATAGTTTGCTTTAGGTGTTTCCTTGACCTAGATATTGGTTATGACTTGTGATTTGATTTCGTATGGGACTTGAGTTTATCTACTCAATGTGGTGGGAGTGGGCCATTTAGGTTCCATGAGGTTGGGTGGTAGTGTTTTTCTCTTATGCCATTGAGATCCTACAATTTGATGCCATTGTTGGAGTTCCCTATTCTGTATTGCCTCTCATTATGTTCTTGTGTACTATGATGAATGATTATACTCTATTGTATTGTATTTGAATATAGAGATCTTATGAGATGTTGTATTTATTGATGGTGTATATTCTTTGAGTTATCATACCCCATGACTTGTACAATGGATGATTAAGCATTTCTGATTATTGCTAAGTGGAAACTTATGAAATTGTATATTTATATAAATGTATTCATACTTGTGATTATTCCATGATGTGTATTTTAGCTATGTATTGGATTTAATATTTAATTAAACTTAAATGTGATTCAACGTCATGGGACCCTTAGGAGGTGTAATTTGTTTATGATGGTTGTATGTATGTGAGTTATTGCTTCCGCTATTATATCTCATTGTTGTTATTACTTCCATTGTATTATCTATTGTTGGTTATTATCTTTCAAAAAAATATTTGACAAACTTAGTGAAACTTTAGGTTAATTTCTTTTGGGTTCCTTGGTAGGGCGTTATAGAGAATATGAAGTGCTTCAAATAAGGTCTTTCTATAGAATTGCCTCCAATCTTCTGACCTATCTAACATTGATCATATTTTCATTTGAATGATTCATCTCTACATAGTTAATTGTTTTATTTGTGAGACTTGAAACAAAATATCATCAGACATTCTCAGACATAAAATCTCCAAATTTGTGACTCTAAGCAAAGAAAAAGAAAGGATCCAAAAAGTAAAGCAATGATCAAGAATTATCAACTGGCAAAAAAAAAAGATTAGAGACTCTTTGACAGATTACTCAAAAAACTTAAAATGACAGGTGTATGAAAATGACAAGGAGTTGCTAGGTGTGTTCTGGAAAATGGCAAGTAAAATAAGGTGTTGCCTAGTCTCCAGACAAAATGCACCAAAGACTAAAAAAAGTCAAACATGATTCTTTTTTAGATTCATGAAAACACAACAAAATTTTCTCAAAAAACTTGTTATTTTCGATCAAAAAATATACAAATCATGAAGATCAAATGCTGAAAATTCCAAAAAAAAATCATTGTGTTTTCATTTTTTTGAAATTTAGTCAATGGTTTAATTTTTAGGGAGGATAACTGCATCCATAAAGTAAGGTTTGTAGTGTCATCTCTGGAAGGAGTTACTAGGCACACATGCACAATGACAAATTTTGGTAGGAAGGGAAAGGTTGGTTATGGACTTAATAAAGCTTATCCAAACAAAAAAAGGAGTCAGGAGACATTTTAACATTATAAGAATCTTAAAAATAAAATAATAAATAATAATTTATATATTTGAATAATGAAACAACATTTCTATATAAGGTAGAACTACTAATTAATCAAGAAATATGAAATTCATTTGACTTAAATTTTTAATTAAATAATCTCATTAATGGTGCATTTGGAGCAAGGGAAGAAAGAATAACATGTCAAGAGATATGTTTATAATATAATTCTTTCCCTATCATATGATTTTTTCTTATTAAAAAGATTAACAATTCATAAATTTATAAATATTTCTATTTAAATTACCTTTTATTTAACTTATTTTGAAAATTTTGGAAAAAGAGGGGTACAAATTTATTAAGACATAGATGATTATAACAAGGAGAGCTCAACAAGGAGATCTATCTAGAGCAACAAGTTCATTAAATTCTTGTAACAGCTCAAGGGGAAGCTGCATCCTATCCATAATATTCTAGTCAGAGCATGATGAGAAGCCCATTTGGCCAAACAACTAGTAGCTTTGTTCTATTCACGATGAATGTAAACCTAATGAACTTAAGAGAGCTACAAAAGAGAAGAGTTTGATTAACAACAGTAACCAACTACCAACTAACATCCTCAAGCTTTTGTGAGGAAAGAAAATTCACCACCACTTGGGAGTCAGACTCACAGATAATCTTGCACCATCCCCATAAACAACACTGATCCACAACATATAAAATGGCCTGAGCCTCGATGAGATTTTTAGTATGGTCACCCTTATGCACTAAGAAAAAGAATTTAACTTCACCAGAACTGCAACAAGCCACTCCCCCAATAGCAGTAGGGCCTGGATTCCCCAGGAAGAGCCATCAATGTTAATTTTTAGAACTCCATGAGAAGGAGTCCAATGCCCCTCCCAATTCACTCATCCTTTCCCCTATTGTCCAGGCTATTTGGGCACTCTTTGATACCATTGAGTTGCAACCCCATCTTGAAGATGAAAATTAAGGCAATTACATATAGCAAGATCAGTTAGATCCATACCACCATCTAGCACACACTTCACTTGAATAGTTTCCTGAAGAGAATGTGAGATCTTCCACCAAAGATGCATAACACCAATCCAAACATCTTGGAAGATTCAATGATTCCTCTCCAACTAGATATGCCAAAGAATGAAAGATGGGCCAGTAATCCAAGCAACATAGAGAGGAGAAGACTTGGAGGGAGCATTGCCCAAGTGGGCCTAGAACTCAGGCAAAGAGGAAGCATGCCTACAAGAGAAACCCCAAGCATTCCACCAAAGGTGTCATAACTAAGTAGAAAAGGAGCAATGGAAGAATAGATCTAACACAAACTCCTCCCCATTACCACACAAAACACAATAAGAGGGCCCCTAAAATCCACATTTACAAAGATTATCCCGCATAATAAAGTAGTTGTGAACCACTAGCCACATGAAAAAATTGTACTTGGACCAAGAAAATTTACTCCAAACTTGCTTCCACCAAGGGATCTCAGCATCCCCAAATAATTCTCTAGTTATCTCTTGAGACCCAATAGAGACATGATATTTATCAGACAAGGTACCTCCCCAAGCGAAAACATCTAGTCCTAGTAGAGAGGAACACTCCCCAAAGGCCAAAATCTAAGAAAGCTCTTGACAATCCACCTTTGTGCCTCCAAGAGGCCAATTAAAAGGGTGCTTCCATCTGTAACCAACAATAGGTCCCAATTGATAATGAGTCTTGTAATGAGCCACTTTATCCCATCCATTAACATGAAAAGAATCACAGAGAGTCTAAAGATGAGGGTACATGGATAATATGGATGGGAATCCATCCCAAGAATTAGACCAAAACATGCCTTAGAGCTACCCTTACATATCCAAAAAGACCTCTCTTGACTAACAGAGCACCAATCTTCAAAGTATGCTAGACCATAGAGCCACAACCTTCAAGAGGAAGTGCAAAATTAGAGCAAGGATCATCACCACTAAAATATTTATGGGTGAAAATATGAGCCCAAAGTTTATGTTGTCTAGAGCACCATCGCCAATAAAGCTTGGTAGCTAACGCTTGACTACTCAAGAGAGTTGATCGAAGACCAAGACCATCCTGCTTTTTAGGCTTGCAAATAGTCTCCCAGCTAATCAAACTCCATTTAGTGGTATGAAAATTACCACTCCAAAGGAATTGCCAAGAAAAAGCAACAAACTCCTTAAGAAAGTAAATAAGAGCAACCTGAACCATGCTTTTATAAGTAGGAAGAGCTTGAATAATAGATTGAAGAAGAGTAACCTGAGCAATAGTAGAAAGCAATCTATGAGTCCAATGATTTACTTTTTCCTAAAGCTTGATAATCAAATTTTTCCAGAAGAGTCATGGTTGCCTAGAAACAACAATAGGGATGCCAAGATAAGTCAAAGGAAGCAACCCAATCTAAAATTGCAGAATATCAACAATCCTTTGCTGAATAGAATTAGGAGTGTTAAAAAAGTAAATGGAAGATTTGTGGTCTTTAAATTTTTGGCCCAAAGCTGCCAAATAAATATCCAAAGTATGTTGAAAGGCTTCAGCTTCCTTGATCCTAGCAAGACCCGTAAGAGCAAAATCATCAATAAATTGAAGGTGATAAAGAGTAGGTAAACCATTACTCCACCACCACCCCTGAATAGAATTTTGGGACACCTGATACTTACTAAATCTTCCCAAGCCCTCATCTTTGATGATGAAAAGATTGGGGGAGAGAGGGTCACCCTGGTAAAGACCTCTAGAGGCATCAAATAGCCAGGAAGGTTGATCATTAAGAAGAACTAAAAAAGAGGCAAAAGTAACAAAACTTATAGTCCAACTCACCCAATCAGAGCTAAAGCCAAAGGTAAGAAGAATATTCCTTAGGAAACTCCATTTAACTCTATTGTAGGCCTTAGCCATATCCATCTTAAAAAACATAGATCACTCCCTTGAACTAGCCATAGAGTGAATAGCCTCAGTAGCAATAACCACTCCATCCAAAAAAATTCCTCCAACCACAAAACTACCTTGTTCCTTTGAGATAATAATGGGGAGCCACTTTTTAGTTCTCTCAGCAATTAACTTAGTAATGACTTTGTAACCCACATCACATAAAGAAATTAGTCTAAAAAACTCCATTTGATTAGCCCCCTCTCTTATTTGGAATAAGAATCAAGAAAGTAGAAATCTATGCCCGAAGCATCTGCTTGCTAAAATAGGATTCCTTAACCAACTCCAAAAAATCATGATTAATGATGTCCCAAAATTATTGAAAGAATTCAACTAGATAGCCATCAGGACCAGAAGCCTTTCCCTTAGGCATACCAAAGACCACGTCCTCCAGCTCTTCCAAAGAGATCGATCGAATGAGATAATCATTCATTTCCTAGGTAATAAGGGAAGGAATACAAGACAAAATAATGTTTTCTTCATTATCAGTAGTAGGAGAGTCCTTAGAGAAGAGGGTAGAATAGTATAGAGTAGCCTCCTAGAACAAACCTGGCAAGCAATTCAGTTCGATACCTTGAGAATCAACCAATGAAGAAATATTGCTCTGATTCTGGCGAGATTGCACAATTTTATGGAAAAAAAGTAGTGTTCCTATCACCTTTCAAAGCCAATCAACTGTAGCCTTTTGCTTCCAAAAAAATTCCTCTCAAAGTTCCCATTCTTCTAGAATTATAGAAGCTAGGGATTCAGCCCTTCCAAGATCCTCTGAGAAACATTGATCTCTAATCTGCTTGGTTATGACATCAAGATCTTCTTGAGAAAGTCTCTTCATAGAGTGAAGGTTCCCAAAACATTATCTATTCCATATCTTGAGCTGCCTTTTAACATATTGAAGCCTTTTAAAAAATGAAAATATAGTAGTACCATAAGTAGGAGCACCATCTCTCCACCAACATAATACAAGATCACAAAGAGTGGAGTCACAAACCCACATCAAATGGGACTTAAAAGGTGGATGCTTTAGAATAAAAACCCCAGTAGCAAAAAAATTGATTAGCCAATGATCAAAACTTGTCCAATCCAAAACTTCCAAAGAGAGAGTAAGGGTACCTAGAAACAAGAAACAAGAAATCTTTCTAGACATTTTGAGATAACATCAGCCCTAGTCCTTTGATTATTCCTAGTATAGAGACCATTAGAAGGCTTAACATCAGAGAGGTGCAACTATGTACTAACAAAGAAGAGCATAAGAAGGCCCCAATCTAGCCAAACCTCCTTTTTTCTCCTCTAGACTTAAAGCTAAATTGAAGTATCCTGCTAAGACCCAAGGATGAAAAGGGTAACAATTTCTAACATACTAAGTATGCCTCCAAAGTTCCTCCTTTCCCACAAAATCAATAGGTGCATACACAATACTAATCATGATTACCTCTCTTAATTCCAAACTAGAAGCCACCATAGAGAGAGTTGAGTGAGAAGACACCCAGCCAAGGGGAGAAATTTTTTGTGAATCTCAAAAGATAGCCAAATTACCATCACTTCCGATAGCCCCAACACACTAGCATTATCCACAAGGCCAAATACTAGAGGCATATCAAACCATAGACTCCATAGAGAGCTTAGTCTCTTGGATGCAAAAAAACATCAAGAGAATGAACAACCACCAAACTATGAAAAAGCTCTTTTATAGGGATGTTGTTCAATGCCCTAACATTCCATGAGAGAATAATCATCATTAAGTAGAATGGGGAAAATGAGTATCCAATGGTTTCACTGACCCTAACTCTATCAATATATCTCTTGTAAGTTTAATCTTCTCTTGGTATATTTTCCACCCACTCCTTAGAGGTGGAGTAAAAAAAACCTGCTTAAAGGGTCTATGCATCAACCCTAAGGTGAGAAGAGACCCCTTACCCTTACTAGATCCTAGCACATCCTTAACCAAGTCTACTAGAACAATGTCATTATCCTTCAACACCATAATTGTCACCAGAGCATCTGACTCAAGAGCTATAGGGACCTCACAGTTCTAGTACCACAACTTGGGATGCCCCAGAAGCATCATGAGGTGAAAGTCCCTCATCTGGGAAAACTAGGTCAAAAGAGATACTAGGAAGAATACCGTCCTCTAAAACCATACTATCTAGTACCTCAAAGTGATTAAAACCTGAATTAGATTGTTGATCTTTTAAAGGCCTCTTTTGACCATGCCCCTTAGCTCATGGGTGAGCAGGGGAAAATCTAGTCTTATCCTACATTTGAGCCTTGCCCTTTCCTATAGTATTTGGTTGATTCTTCCCCTTAGTTGTATTATCCATCTGAGCTTTTCCTTTACCTACAGCATCTACCAGACCACCACCATTATTAGTTATAGAACCATCCACTCCTTTGGAAGCCAAGTTGTGAGGACATTGATGCTATAAATAACCATACTCATGACATATCTAGCATCAGAAAAGGAGGGATTCATAATCTAACTGTTGTACCTAGGAAGAAGCCCCAAGACAAATTTCCAAAGAATCTAGTAATGGGTTGTTCAAATCAATTTCAACAAAAATTCTAGTAAAAGAAATAACCTTTTTATCAAGGAATTGATGCACAATCGTAGTTGGCTTTCCTAGCAAAGAAAAAAATTGATGGAGGATGTCTTCTTGCCAAAATTCCAGGGGAATATGAGGCAAACACACCCAAACTAGCACTATTAAAGGGAGATCCTCAGTAAAATTAAATCTTGAAAGCCATGGTTTGACAAATAACTCCACATGATTATAGAAATAAGGTCCTCCTTTAAAAACATGATCATGATCAGACATGCATGAGAATACAACAAAAAAATAGCTATTCCTAGCCAGCATGATCTCTATATCTCCATCCACCTACCATGAGTCATGAATCCATGCCTCAAGAGAAAATAAGGAAATCCAGATTGCAGGAAATTTTCATATCAAAGCATGCTTAGTCCAATATTCAATGTCCTCTATTACCATCTTTGGAGGAATAACTAGAATAGGGCAATCATGGCTACGTGGAAAGAAACCATTAAATTTTTTCATCTTGGAGCTCTCCCTTGAATAAAATGATTCAGATCTCATTGCATGCATAGTTGGCGAAGAACCATCTATCCTCACCAATGCAGAAGAAATCATAGGCCCTACCATACAAACAGTAAAAACCCCAATCCAAAAATGTTTGCAAATGCTATCCAAAATTTGGCACCCGCAAAAGCTTTGTTTAGTAGCCACCAATCCAAAAAGAATAGGAAAGAGTATCAAAAAAAAGAAAAATAATAAACACAGGGCTAGGGATTAAGCCCTAACCTAACACACATTCGTCGCTCCTCATCCTCTTTGCCAACTTATTTTGAAAAATTATTTACAATTTTAAAGTCTAATTATCTATATAATAATTTTAATATTTATAAGTTAAATTATATTTTAATATATATTATTAGAATAAATATGATTTTCAAAATTTTTAAAATATCAAATATCTTCTTTTGTACTTGTCATACTATTGCATTCACATATGCACAATTATTTACAGTATAAGATAACCTTCAAATGTCCCTTTTTTACAATTGCTAATATTTCCACATGGCAATGATTTTTCTCTTATAATTGTTATTTTTTGTATATGGAAAAGTCAACATTTTCGCTCTCTGTCACCACTAATGCAATTGGATTATTGATTATTTCAAGTTTTGTATGACATTTTGATCGATTGTAAATGTAGAAGACACTGGAAATTTTTTTGTCCTTCTCCCTTTATTTCATTCCACTTGACAATTTTTAGCTTTAGCCTAGAAATTTGATGCAATGCATCTCTTGTTTTAGAAATATCAAGGATGTCTCATTACAACATCTAACATTACATGGATCATAACAATTCAATGGGAGCGCATGTTCAAAATTCACATCTAGAGATGGGCGGGAAGTCACAGGGCAGTGGATCTCAGACACTAGGCACGCAGGAGGGGATCTAGGCAGGCAATGGAGAGGAGTCAGGGGATGGGGACCCATGTGAGGACATACCAGGGAATCTCCCAACAAAATAGACCTCACTCTTTGGTGTCAAGCCATTTGGTAAGTCCTCTTTCCCTCCAGTTAAGGTTGTGTCAGGTCTAGAAAAGGGTTCTTACACAATTGCCATTCTAGATGAGATTGTTAACCACAGTATGGCCTCTATGGCCTCAACGCTCGTCGAGAAGTTTATTGGCCCAAGACCAAATATTGATGTGGTTCGGGCCTATACTTTGAAAAAATGGAGCTTGAAAGGTCAGGTCAGTGTCACTGCAATGGCTAAAGGTTTTCTCTCTTTTGAGTTCACCTATCAAGAGGACATGGTTGACATTCTGTGTGAAGGCCCCTAGATCTTTGGGAGGGCCACCCTAGTGCTTCAAAAATGGTCGTCTAAACTGGACTTAAATGAATCCTTCTTTCAGCAAGCTCGAGTATGGGTCAGACTCCCTAAACTTGCATTGGAGTTCTGGAATGAGGATGTCTTTAAGGGAGTGGCCAGCTCTTTCGGAGAGCTTCTCTCCATCGACCCTATTACATCTTTTAAGAGTAGGCTGACCTATGCAAGGATCTGCGTAGGTGTAAGGGAAGGGGATGATATGCTTGAAGTGGTATGTTTTCAGTCCAAACTTGGCACTCATATCCAGCAGATGGACTATGAGAGTGTCCCTTTCGGGTGTTTTCATTGTCTTAAAATAGGTCATAAGGCTTTTGAGTGCTCCAAAGCTAAGACTGCTAAGAAGAAGAATCCTCCTT
Source organism: Cupressus sempervirens (assembly GCA_028749045.1). Lineage (NCBI taxonomy): Eukaryota > Viridiplantae > Streptophyta > Pinopsida > Cupressales > Cupressaceae > Cupressus > Cupressus sempervirens. The sequence continues at coordinate 611,171,001 of CM053784.1, read as the reverse complement.
CTTCTTCTCAAACAAGGGTGAAGAAAGTTTGGAAAAAGAAGCCCACTAAATAGGGCCAGAAGGGCCTTTCTCCGATGACCCAGAAAGCAGCAGATGTTCCAAAGATGACTAACCAAGAGCCTCAGAGCATGGCAAGAAAAGAATGGGAGTCAATCAAGTCAGGACCGAATTCCTTTTTACCTTTAGACACCTCTCAATAGATTGAGGATGACCAAGTTGAGGAAAGGATCCTCTTGCCTGGAGAAGCAAAAAGTAAGGCTGCCTCACATAAAGGTTTTCAGGAGTCAGGGATGGACAATTTCCCCAGTGAGGAAGTGCCTAAACTAGGTTCCATAGGGGAGGAAAAGGAAAGAGAAAATAAGGAAATTATTGTCTTTCAGGACCCAGAGGAAAAATTGGTTTCCACTAGAGAAGGAGTGACTAGAATAGGAAAAAAGGAGGACTTGGTGAAAGATCTGGACCAAAGGGTAGATCTTCTCAACAAACCAAAGAATGGTCACAAGGCTTCTAGATCCTTGAAGTCTGAAAAGAAGGGAGAGACACCTAAGAACAATCAAATCAGGGATCCATCTACGGCTTCTCCTATGCTGACCAGGAGCAGCTGCAAACCAGATGCGAGCTCTACTACCAAAGTAGGTAGAAAATCAAAGAGGGAGTCCAGAGAGGAGGAGACCAGAAGATGCTTGGCGAATGGGTGCCAAAGCACTCTGAAGGATTTTCCCAAGAATTAAAAATGAAGATCATCTCATGGAACATTAGGGGCCTAAATGGTGCCCATAAATAGGAAATTATTAGGAATCTGATTAGAGACCAGAGACCTGACATTTTGATGATCCAAGAAACAAAAATGAAAAAGGATTCATTGAGAAATATTAAGTTCAGTAACTTGATGAGCGGGGAGGCTTTAGACTCTGATGGAGCCTCTGGGGGTCTATTGACATTATACAAGACCAAACTTTTCAGGGTGGAATCAGTCTTCAATGTAGGTAACATTCTTTTTTGTAAAGTGTTCCATATACATTCTAATGAATTTTGGTTTTTGCTCAATATATATGCACCCAATAACAAGAGAGATAGAAAGTCCTACTGGTCTAGAGTAGAAGGGCTAGTATAGAATAGAAACATGAAGAAAGGAATCATTATGGGAAACTTCAATACCCCTCTTCTGGACAAGGAGAAAAAGGGTGGTCTGCCTCAGGACTAGGATAGCAAGCATGACCTTTCTAACTTCATCAATGGATTGGCTTTTCTAGATTTGGACCTAATGGGAGGTGACTTCACTTGGTCCAATAAACATATAGGAAAGGATTGTATTCAGGTTAGACTGGATAGAGCTCTCATTTCTCCTAATTGGTTGTAGTCTTCCTCTTGTAAGTAAGCTCTTTTGCCTAGAGTTGGGTCTGACCACTCCCCTGTCTCCCTCTCGATTATTCCTTATGATCCCTTTAGACCTCCTCCCTTCTGTTTTGAGAAAATGTGGATTTCCCACCCTAACCTTTTGAAAAGAATTAAGTTCTGGTGGAGTATAGAAGTGGAAGGCACTACTATGTTTAGGGTTGCTAGAAAACTTAGTAATGTTAAAAGGATGGTAAAAGCTTGGAATAAGTTGGATTTCGGTCACATATTCTCTCTTAAAGAGGATCTCTCTATAAATCTCTCTTCTATCCAAGCCTCCATTCAAGAAAATGGGTATGATGCCTCGAATAGGGAAGAAGAGTTGTCCATCCGATCTGATTTACATGACATTATTAGCAAAGAGAAAAAATTTTGGAGGCAAAGATCTAGGATCAACTGGCTCAAGGAAGGAGACCAAAACACAAAGTTTTTCCATTTATCTACTCTTAAACATAGAGCAAATAATAGGATTTCTGGCTTGAAGAAAGACCAACATGTGCTGACAAAGGAAGAAGATATATCAAATGAAGTTGTTTCTTTTTTCTCCTCCCTGATGTCTTGGGATCCTTTTCTCTCTAAAGTGGACCAAGATGATATTGTTTCTTGTATTCCTCAAGTCCTCCAACCACACCATAATTATCTGCTTTAGGCCATTCCTTCTGATTTTGAAGTAAGAGAAGCTCTTTTTTCTCTTATGGCAGAAAAATCACCTGGCCTTGATGGTTTTCCCACCTTCTTTTTCCAAATGTACTGGCCTATCATTATGAAGGATGTTGTGAAGGTGGTTCAAAAATTATTTGGAGCCAGAAGTATTCTGAAGGAAATAAACTCTACATTCTTAGTTCTTATTCCCAAAGTACGAGGAGCTAACACTTTGGATAAGTTTAGACTCATCAATTTATGCAACTCCTTTTATAAAATCATCTCTAAGATGCTCACTTTGAGCCTGCTTAAGCTTCTCCCTCTGATTATTTCTCAGCAACAATCTGGTTTTGTTCTAGGCAGATAGATTTTAGATTCACTTATCATGGTGCATGAAGTGATTCACTCCATGGAAGCTGGAAAGAGAGAAGGGATGTTACTCAAACTAGACATGTCCAAAGCTTACGATCGGGTTGATTGGTCTTTTTCGGATTTGATGTCAAATCATGTAAGCTACTCTCCCAGCTGGTCACCACTCCCTCTCTAGCTATTTTAGTTAATGGATCCCCCTCTGATTTCTTCAAACCTACTAGAGGCCTATGTTAGGGGGATCCTCTATCACCTATTCTCTTTATTATAATGGCAAAATGCATTGGCAGACTCATGGAGAAGAAAAAGAAAGAAGGGAGGATGAAAGGTTTTAAACCTTCTTCCAAATGCACCCACTTTACGCATCAGCAATTTGTTGATGAAACTATTATGGGTGGAGAGGCCTTAGTCAAGGAGGCAAAGGCTATGAAAGACACTTTGGACACCTATTCTAGAGCGACGGGGCAGCTCATCAATTGGGACAAAAGTTTGATTTTGTTTGTAAATACTCCAGAGGAAAGATAGAAGAGAATCTCCAGAATCTTGGGATGTTAGGTGGGGAAGCTTCCTTCTACCTACCTTGGTCTCCCCTTGGGAATTACCCCTTTAGATTCCTTCTGGAACAGCATCATGGAAAGGTTCAGTAAGAAACTAGCAGGTTGGAAAGGAGCCATTCTTAGCCAAGTTGGAAAATGTCAACTAGTTAAATCCATCCTTCAAAACTTGCTGATATATGCTCTAAGCCTTTTTACCATACTAGTGAAATACACTGAGAGCATGGAGAAAATTCAAAGGGATTTTTTGTGGATGGGAGCTGAAAGGAATAAAAGGTACCCCCTTGTTGCTTGGGACAAAGTCTACCTCCCCAAGAAGAATGGAGGTCTAGGAATCAGAAAGCTCATTCACCTCAATAAGGCCCTCCTAGCAAACCAAATCTGGTGCAGCTTTAGTAGCACAAGGGAATGGAGAGACACTATAGTAAATAAATATATAAAGAGGCCCTCTATTCAATTCACCCTCTTCAACGAGGATATCCCAAGAGGTTTTGTTGTTTGGAATGGTTTCTTAAAAGCCAGGGACTTGGCTAACTCAAAAGTCTCCTAGAAGCTGGGTAATGGGGAGGACATTCCATTCTGGTCTGATAGTTGGCTTTCTTAGGGCCCCCTTATGAACAACCCTAGCTATGGGCTTTGGGCTAATGATTGCATCAACCTTTATGGGCACAAAGTCAGTAATTATAGGACCAAATAGGGTTGGAGGGACCTTTCCATTATCTCAGATGACCTCAAACCAATCATGATCATGCTCAATTCCTTGTCCCTTAGCAACAATAAGGATGAACTAGTTTGGAGGGATAATGCCAATGGACTCTATTCAATTTCCTCTAGGTACTCTACTTTATGGAGCTTAAAAGAGTCTCCCCCTTGGTTGAGGGCTTGGATCCCTAGCCTCATGCCAAAATTCAACATGTTTTTTTGGTTGGCTCTTTAGGAAAAAAATTTCACCCAGGAAAATCTCATCAAAAGAGGTCACATCATGCCCAACAGATGTGTTTTGTGTAATGAAGAGTCAGAGACAGGCAACCATATGTTCATTAATTGTTCTTTCTCCAGGACAATTTGGGGCATCCTCACCCAGGACTTAGGCTACAGCTGGTGCTTTCCTTCTAACCTTCTGGACTTTTTTTGTCAATGGCGTGGCCTTTTCAATGGGTCTGTCTTGCAGGAAATTAGCTCCTGGATCCTACCCCATTTTTGTTGGAGCATATGGAAGGAGAGAAACAATTGAATTTTCAAAGATAGGGAGGAGCTGGCTTTAGTTGTTGGGAGAAATATTTTTATAACATAAAGGAAAAAATTTCTATGAGGAAGGGGGGAGAATTTGAGATAGGAGACATGAAAAAGGAGAAGGTAAAAGACAGATTGAGGAAAAGACAAGAAGCCAAGTGGCTCCTCCCCCCTGAAGGCTGGCACAAAGCCAACTTCGACAGAGCCTCCAAGGGCAACCATAGCTCCTCGGGTAGTGGAGGTGTGATAAGGAATGAAAATGGAGATAGTATTGTGGCTATTTCTCTCCCATTGGGATTCCAAACCAATCATTTTTCAAAAGCAAACATCGTGTGCAATGTTGTAAAACTAGCTTTTGAAATTGGTGTTACCAATTTATGGCTCGAAGGGGATTTAAACAACATTATAAAGTGCATCATTGGAAACTCACATCCATCATGGATGATTGCTAATCTAATTGATGAGACATGTGAGACCCTTGCCAAATTTAATAGAATCCATGTCACTCATTTTTTTGGGAAGCAAACCCAGTTGCTGACAAGTTTGCGAACATTAGGGTCAACGCAGACCAAAAAATGACTTGGCATCCTAGAATTTGTTTTTCGATCGACGTTAAAAGTTTGATCGACTTGGACAAGGTCCAAGGAAGTACAAAGAAAATCAAGCTATAATTATGATTATGAAGGTTTTAAGAAATAAGGGTACTTTTCAAAATGGAAGCATGGGAAATCATAAATGTAGTGATTAATTATTGATTAATTGAAATGCTTTGTGGGTTATTTTTCGTACTCACTTCTAGAGCAATAGCAGGGTTATTTTTCTCTATTTATTGCTCACTCTCGGAGGTCCCTTTTAGTCATGGAGTGAGGAGCACATGAGTAAAGAGGGTGTGTAGTGTGCAAAAATGGTAGGAAAAAGGTGCAAAAAGGAGCTAGTGGGAGATTTTGAAAAATGAAGAAGTAGGGAGAAAGTGTGGGAAAAGCTAGAAGAGGGTGGGGTTACCAATTATATTATGAAGCTGCATGGATTTGATTAGGGGGTGACCAAAAGTATGGTGGGGTCCTAGAAGGATGGTAGGGTGAAGGTGAACGGAGTCTACTTCCAGATAACGGAGGAGGTGATTGCGACTATCACTGAAATCCCTATCGAGGGTTTTAAATTCTTCAGGGATAAGAAGCTCTTGGCCAATGCGGTTAGGGACTTTGTGGAGAGTGAGAAGGAACTAAAGGTGTTGAGAAAGATTGACACCTACTATGTCCCCAACTCCATGAAGAAGCAGTGGAGGTATGTTCTGAGAGCTGTTATCAAGTACATCACATTGGACACTAGCTTTGAGAGAGCTCATACCCACCACTTTGTTATATTGAATCATTTCTAGCATAATGCTAACATTTCCTTTCCATATTATATGTTGACCTCTATGAGCAAGGTGGTGGATAGCTTCAAAAAGAAGCCCACTACAAACTCGGCTTTGCACAAGGGGTTACTGTTGCTTATCCACGAGCACTTCAAGACTCAGATTATAAGCATCGCTCCCCCTTAGGCAGAGAATGTGGAGTCTAGTAGTTCTATCTACTCCTCTGACTCGGATGAAATTCAGAGCCTCAACTCTAAGGAAGGAGGGATCTCTTCTTTGAGGAAATTAGTGACTCACCAAACTAAAAAATTGCCCTCCCCCATAACCCCTAGTAGAAAAAACCCTAGGGTTCTTGGGCAAAAGCCTCCTGAGAAGGATGAGGAGAGAGACAGTGATGATGAGGAGGAGCTAGAGTCTGAGGAGGTGGTTAAGGAGATGCAAGAGGAAATTAAGGATGAAAGTGGAAGGAAGAAATGAAAGAGGGAGAGTTTGGAGGAAGTGCGCTCTCAATTTGAGGAGGCATCTATGCTACCCCTATCTCCTGTCCACCTCCAAGCACAACCTAAGGAGCAGAAAGAGGAGAATGCAGGGTATGTGGAAGGGGAAGTGTAGATCAATGATAGGAGGAAAACTTGGATAAAATTTAATGTCAAGACTTTGAAGATGGGCATCTTTAGGGAGGCCATGAATCCCCAAATCCTCATGGAAAATCAAGAGGAACAGTGGCTAGAAGAACTCATTGACCCAATGATAGTGGCTATTTTGGACAGAGCTAGGGAGACAGGGATGAACCTCTTGAATAATGCTCATAATAGTATGATTGACAATTTTATATCAATCAAATGGCTTTTCCACGAGCTGGAGGAGGTCAAAGAATAGGTGAGACATATTGAGGCAACAAGGAATGGGATGGATGCTAACAGGAGGATGGATTTGGCTAACAGGCTCAGTCTAGGGGAAAGAAGAATACACAACCTGGAGAACTACAATCACAACCTTGTGAATCAGATGCTCTCTTTGTTAAGCTCCATTAACAACAACATCATCTCTCTTACGGGCTGGATCAAAGACAGAGAAATGCAAGATGATGAGGAAGGAAAAGATAGGGATGAAGCTAGAATGGAGGATGACTCTGCTAAGAACAACACCATTCCTGATCAGGACCAAGGGGACCAAAGGGCACAACAGCTGGAAGCAAAGGAGAATCAACTAGCCTTTGAGGTTGCACAAGTTATGCAAGAGCTGGAGTGAAAGAGAGAGGAATAACTCTTGCTTGTTCTTTTGTTTTTCTTTTTCATTTGGCTTTTGTTCTGGCTTTAGGCCATGGTTTTACTTGTCTTTTGTCTTGGTCTTTCTCAGAACTCTACTTTTTGGTTGGGCTTTATGCTTATTATCAACCTCTAAACTTATACTCTTTTGCCTAGGCCTTCACGCTTATTATTAGCCTTATATGTTTTAACTATTGGGTTTCAGGATCCCTGCAAAACCTATTGATCTAATCAAAAACATCTAACATTACATTTAGGATTTTGCACCATATCCCTTGTTATGTTTTTCAATAAAAAACAATGACCAAATTCAAAAGAGCAAAGTCATTGTTTACTACACATGTTTTGAATTTTGGTCATGTTTTCTTCTTAGTCTCTCTTTCACCATCCTTGTTTATACGTAAAATTGCACCCAAAAACCCAAAATGAGGGAATAATCAACTTTGTCAAGTGCTTAGGCAAATTGTAAATGAAAAAATGTCGACTTCCAATTTGATGGACCCAATATTTGGATCCAACTACTAGTATACCATAGGTCAATTTTGTCAAGTTCTTAGGCAAATTGTGAATGTTAACATATCAACTTTCAATTTGATGAACTTGAGCTTTGGATCCAACTGTTGGTATGATATAGGTGAAAGAAATAGCTATAAATCATGCCATCATGAATTTGCAAGAAACTACCAAAACATCTCAATATAAGGAAGATAGCCTACCTTACTTTTTCTTTTTTCATTGAAACAACCTTCCATTGATGAGATTAGGGGAGTTTCTAATGAATGGTTGATAAGGAACAACACTTGGTGAAGGTTTTTCAAATGGCATTGCAAGTAAAGTGGGTTTAACCATGGAGGGAACTCCATAGTTAAGCATGCTCAAGCTAGAGTAGTACTAGGATGGGTGACCTCCCAGGAAATCTCGGTGCTTCACCTCTGTGAGCATCACCTAGATCCAATGAGTTCTATGTGTTCCATTTATTCTCATGAGATATGGATTCGTGTTGAATTGCTACTCATGATACATGGGTCAATGAGTTTGACTCAAGAACTACACAGTTAAATCTTGAGAGCAATATCATAATCAGCAATATGTCAAAACAATGTTCAAAAATCAAATGTTGATCATTTGAAATTGTTCCACCAAAATTTATTTCTTGTATTTTCTCTTCTATCAATAAAAAATTGAGTGAAAGATGATCCTTACTTTCCATTTAGTTTTAGGTTTGAAGGGATGAAAGTCTAGATTTATTTAGTTGTAATTTTTTTATTTCTAGTATGCACAACTCTTTTTCTTCAAAGCTAAAATTGTATGCATAAATAATGCTATTACATCATTCTTTTGTTCAATTTTTTTGTTCAATAGTAGGGAAGTGATTCATCATCATCCCTTTGTGCTCATCCATATTCAAATAGAAGAAAATATTAAAGGCTAGTGACAATAATAGGCAGTCTTGTTGGACTTTTATGCCAAGTCATTAGGGGAATTGACATGAAATTCCTCTTCTCATCAACTAGCATCGGTCTGGGTTTACAGTCTCTTTATTCAAAATCACCCTTCTCAAATTGCAATTCCTCAACACAAAGGCCTTCACATATGATGGTCTCCCTCAAAGTCTGTATTTTTATCATTGGATCAATTTCACAAATAACTGTTCTTACTTGACATGTCCATACACAATTTTCTCCCTTGCCTCTATTCTTAGTTCATGTGTCCTTTCAAAGCCCTATTTAATTCATAGCTCTATTTTATATTGTGTTTTTAAACATATAAGAGATTATTTTAAATTCATTTGTGCATTAACAACCAAGAAAGCTAAAAAATGATCAACTATTAGTACATGTGTGATCAATTATTAGTATGTGCTATTATTTTTAGGGTCTTTTAATGAGAGGTAATGGGGGGATCTATAATGGTAAATGTAGCATTCATTGGAACATGAACCACTATTGGATTTTCTCCCCTATTTATACCCAAAGAAAACCTTGTCGAGTGAGGTCTTTTAGTCTTGGTCTACACTTAAGTAATTTGTACCAACAAAGTAGTAAGTACTTGCATCTTACAAGTTAAAGACCTAATAGCACGCCTCTTTGCACACGTCCATTCACTATTTGCCACTTTGAGCTTCATAAGGGTGCATTACTAGTTGGCACCTTCAACTTATATTTTTAAGGAAAAAAATAATAAATTTATTTATCATAAATTGCTTGTTATGTGATTAATTGGAATTAGGGATTTTGGCTAGACATTATTCTATTAGCTTAAAAAAGTTAATGACATTTATTATATTGCTATCAAGATTTAACTGTGTAGTTTGATTCAAACTCATTGACCCATATTTCAAGAGTAGTGATTCTACATGAACCTATCTCCCACGAGAATAAATGGAACATGTAACACTCATTGGATCTAGTTGATGCTCACAAAGGTGAAGTAGTACCAGAACTTCTCGAGAGGTCACCCATCCCAACACAACTCCATCTTGAGCATGCTTAACTACAAAGTTTCCTTCATGATTAAACCCACTCTACTTGAAACCCCATTTGCAAAAAAATGACCCAGTATTGTGCCATATGAACCATTAAATAGAAAGCCCCTTAAGCTCATCAATTAATAAGTAGGAGATAATTTCCACAATAAGTCAAATTATGATATTACTATCAGGATTTAATTGTGTAGTTTTTGAGTCAAACTCATTGACCCATTTTTCATGAGTAGTGATTCAACAACAGTTATTACTCATTGAATCTAGGTGATTCTCATAGAGGTGAAGCATTGGGACTTCCTAGGAGGTTACCCATCCCAATACTACTCTAGCATGAGCTCACTTGATTATAGAGTTTCCTCCATGGTTAAACCCACTATGCTTGTAACCATATTTGCAAAACCTTCACCAAGTTTTGTGCCTTATGAACCTCCTTCAATTACAAATAGAAATCAAAATTAAAAAAAGCCTCCCTTCTATAGCACACAGTCTTCAGTCGAGAGACGAGATCTAGAACCCCCTATTTTACTTTGGAATGCACATTTATTGTCATTCCTTTGCGATGATATTTTTTAGTTATGATAAATAATCCTTGGGAATGTGTGTATCCATATATTTCTTCTCTAATAACTCTCTTTTTGAAGATTTTATTATAATGTTGTTGGGAAAATATTTGACTAAGTGTTATGGATACAACATTACAATTTTAAAAATATTAAGAGTATCCCAAATGAAAATATATTTCAGTATATTCCATGACCATAATATTCCTCCTTTTTGCATAGTTGATAGTGTTTCAAATCTTGTAGCCATGATTTCGTGTTTAATTCCAAGCTATTGAACATACCTATTTTTGGTGCACAGAGGAAGCCCTTTTTCAATACATATATTCTAGAGGACTTTAAGTGCATACTCTTTCAATTGTTTATGTTGTGTGCCACTTGGTTGAGTTTGAGACCCACCTCTATTTCTACAAATTGTGTGCTCATTACAGAATTTCCACATCCCCTCTAATATAGTTGAATAATTATGCTTTCAAATTTTGATGTTACTTTGATCATCATAGGGTCTATATTCCCATTGTAGACTTGATGCATTTGTTGACAATTGGCTAATGGAGATATGTAATTGTTGTCATTTATGGCAACACATGATATACATGATTATAGAAAACTTTGGAAATAAAGATACTTAGCTTTTGGTACTTAGAAAATTGTCTAAGTATGAATTTGGTTTACAACAATGTATTGTTTTGTTTATAACTTGTTGTTGATGTCAGATTATGACTAGCAAAGTTAGATTGTGATTATATACATGTTGATGATGACATGTATAACCTTATAATTTAGTATAGACTATATAGAAAAGAGATATTCATGTTTTAAGTGAAGTAGGATAGCAAAATTAAAGGAAAGGATTTTTTTGTTTATGAAATAATTACTTGTCCAATTAGGGCTAACATCCTAGATGTTTACTCTAAGTTGGAAAAGTGTATTGTGGTCTTAGCCGACTCAACAACAATTTGTGTAAAGGTATGATATTTATGCAAAGGACATCTTGTGATGAGAAGTGTGATTGTATATGTTGTCTTGTAATTGTTATGTTGAGCAATTGGATGTGAACTTTTTTGAAAGCGATATATGCAAAGTTTTGTAAAAGCTATTTTGTGATATAGATCGAGCTAAAGATCAGAGATCAATTAAGAAAGAAGTTATAGTACCTATTCCAAAAGTCTTATTACTTGTTTGGGAAATGGGCTCTCCTTGTAATTGGAAGTGCATGTGTGGGTAGTGGGCTCATCTTGCATCTACTGTACTACAACTCCTAACAAGGTTGGAATCTCCTAATAGGGATTCAAAATCTCCTAATAGGGACTCCTTATACTAAATTTTCTTATTGACTCCTAACTGGGTTCATCCTCTAACAAGGAACTTATATATCAGTAAATTATCTAGTGGGTATCATCCCCACTAGGGTTTTCCCTTGGCCAGGGTTTCCCTAGTTAACAAAATATGGTGATATGAATTCTCTTTGTGCATAGTTATTGTTACTATTTAGCATTACTTTATTACTTTATTATGTATGGTTTAAAGTAAGAAATAATATCCAATTGGTAACTAAAGTTTGTAGATTACTGACTCACCCCACCTCCCCAATAATCTCTATTTCTAATATTTGGTGTCAAAGCACAGTTACTTTGAAGAGGCTTAACAGCTTGAGTAAGATCCCTATGGATATGGAATAGTTGATGAAGAACCTTGAAGAGGCACTTGAATAAATTGATCTCCTTACTGAAGAAAGAGATAAATTGAAAGACAAATATGAAGACTCCAAAGTATACATTGAAAAATTGAAGGGAAAGATTGAACATCTCAAATCCAAGCTTAAATCTACTGAATCTGGAACCAGTGATGATTATTATTCAAAGCTAAAGATAGAGTACAAGATCTTGAAGCATGAATTGAAGATTATGAATCTAAAGTTGACTTTGAGGAATGATCCTAGCAAAGTTGAATTTGATTTGAAGACTAAGAATGCAGATCCTAGAGCAAGTCTGGGAAAGAAGACATCTGAATTGGAAACATTGAAAGAATATAATGAAGAACTTCATAAGTACAATACTATTGTGAAAGGTGAATTAACTCAGTGCACTAAGCAGCAACTTGAGAAGCTTTATTCTAGCAGAGAAAAGCTTGATGATTCAATGTCAATATAGAGACCTACTTATGATAAGATTGGTCTTGGTTACCTAATTAACATGTGTGCAAAGAAACTTGAGATTAGACCAAATCCAAAAGAAAAAGGTAAATCTGATGATAAGATTGAATCCAGTCAGTCTTCTGAGAAACCCAAAGAAGTTGGAAAAGACAAGGAAGTTGAAATATTTGGTGAACCAAAGCATGTGGAATCTCCTAAGGAAACCAGGTATGAATTTAGAGGTAAGTGTTTTTCACGTAATGAAATAGGTCATATGAAAAGAGATTATACAAATAAGTCATTTAATCATGTTAAGGACCTTTATTGTCATAATTGTCATGGTATGGGTCATAAAGCAATAAATTGTAGGAAACCTAAGTATGATAATGATAGAATAAATAGTAGAATGTCTAAGAATACTAACCCTACAGATAGAAGAAGATCTAATGAAAGGACATCAAGAGAAGGAAAATATTATGAAGACAGAAGATAGATCATGTGTTATAAGTGTAACAACTTTGGACACATAGCTTAGAAATTTCATGCACCTGATGATCAATAAAATCCTAGAAGCAAAGCACCAATATGTCAGTTATGTAACAACTTCGGGTATATAGAAAAGTATAGTAGAATGGACAAAAACTTTGGAGATAAAAGGAACAATGGAAGAAACTTAAGAAATAGAAGGAATGATGGAAGAAATGTCAGAAATGACAAAAGGAACCATGAGAGAAACTCTTAAACTAACAAAGATAATGAGGAACAAAGGAATATAGTCAATAAAATTTGAGGAGAACTTAATAAGGCATTTGTAAAATGATTGGACATCTCAAAGGATAAGTTAGATGATGAAATAGGAAGATCAAATTCAATTATCGAGTTTGATTTAATTAAGTTGAATTAAGCTTGTTCACAACACCATAATTTGAGAACTTCATTCAAAGATCGAATTAGAGGTAGTAAAGTTGGGAAAAGGTGTATCAAGATAAGTTTAGATGGTATCTAAGCTCTCTTGTAATTTGGAGCTTTTTAAAACAAGTTATGAAGGAATTAAGAGTTATTGGTATTACAAAGAAAGTTAATTCTATAGCAGAAGATGAAAACTGTGTTTGCAGAGAATTTTGTGAAGTCTTGAGGAGCTTTTTCATGATGGAAGAAGGATATGGTAAACCTCGGGGGGCATCTAAAGATCAGATAGATGATCTTGAGTAGATATTTGATTACATAGTCCAATTGATAGCTTTTTCATGTTGATAAAGTTTGCAATTAATGTAAGTTCAAGTTGATGGAATAAATGGAATACAGACTTGATTTCTACTTCATTATGAATAAAATCAAAGAAAAAAGCACTCAGAGGCAACTTGTTAAGGTGACTTTGAAGCAAACCTATTTTCAAAAAAAGGTATTTTATCATTTTACTATAAATTTATTCAGTAAAAGTTCATTTTTGATAGAAGCATGGATATGTCAGTAGTGCACAAGGTTGAGAATGAGGAAAAACCTAAGTTGAAAGTTGTTTCTATGAAAACTGTAGATGTAAACCCTAACTTAGCATTATCCATTACTCTGAAAAATATAGTATATTTGGAAGATATAAGAAGTTATCTTAATAGTAAGTTTGAATCTATTGGGAGTGAATACATGAACAAAGATATGGAATTAGTTTTCAATCATATTATGACTATAAAACCCAAATTTGAACATTTGAAGGAACTAGACTTGTTCAAATATAATTTCTACCGTAAATTGGACACAAATCATATTAAGCATAATACATGATGGGAAACTATGAATGCAAGATAGTGTAATTGATGTTTTTTTCGACCTTATTCATGAGGTAACTAGTCTTAGCAAACAAGGAAATGTACCTATAGGTGAGAAAATGTTTAAGAAGAAAGTTGAGAGTTATAAAAAAGTAGTGGAGAATGGAAACGCCATGGTGATCAACAACATTAAGCAAGATGATGTAAGATTCTTGAGTAGAATTATTGCCTACTCTGTATAGGAAAGTTCAAAAATAGATGAATTGTCAACCAGATTCATATATGTAGCATATAAGATATGGATTGAGAAGGAACAATTAAACCTCAGTGAAATTTTGAGAATGCAACTACTTGAGAACCTAGAAAAGATCAAGAGGACTAAGAATAGTGTGTTTAGGTTTCAGTCACTAATCAATCACATATTCTTTCATGTGCTTAAAAGAGTTCCATATTTATCAGTCACAGAGATAATGAGTAGTGATAGATGTACAATGGATAATATCACAAAAGTATGTAGAAGATATCCGACAGATAAGATATTGGATAGTGGAAACCTGATAATGAGGACATTTCATAATGAAATGAGATAGAGATTCAGAATTGCACCTGCAATTATAGATAGATTTAAAGATGCCATTTTTTTATGGTTGATATATATTTTACTTATATACAAGCAGTAGAACCTTGAGAAACATTTCTTGATCCCTTAGGTTATGAATTGAGTGATGATATTGCAGTTGGATATATTGATTTTTTGTTGAAATTAGAGAAAGACAATGCAAAATATAGATTTGGAACATATGATGAGATTACCTAGTCAGATCATTAGGCATCCTTGAAAAAGGCTTCTCACAAGAAAATAGAAACTATTATGAAGAAAGCCTTATCAGAGGCTAGTATGATTGAGAGTGAATCACAAGTAGTCAGGCAAACCATAAAGAAAGGGATACTAAATGTGAAACCTTTGTCAGTAACTATTGCAAAGACATCTTTGAAATGGAGCATGTTATATGCAATAGTATCATATGTGCAACTAAGTGAACCAAATAGAAAATTTGAGAGATTAGTGGAATCTATGACTACAAAGTCTAAAAGGGTCAAGCAACAAGCCACTGCACTAGGAAAAAGACAAAAGACATTGTTGACAATTGTTGAGTCTAGTGATGAACAAGAAGAGGAACAAGAAGTCAAGCAAGTAGGGAAGGTGACAGTGTCAAAGCAATCAGTAGGAAAAGCTCGAAAACCTTGGAAGCTGAAGATAGAAAAGATAAACTCAATTATTTCTATTGAGGGAAACTTTGTTTAGATGAACAAATTTTATGATTTGTATAAAATTTTTGAGAAAGATTAGATTGATATCTCTACTATGAGATACATTATAGAAAATAATCTAAAATTGAAGGATATTGAGGGCATAGTAAACCAGAAAGTCTATGATAGACTTATTGAGAAGAAGGCACCAACAAGAGAAGAAGATCTAGAACTTCAAAAGTATTTGCTAAGAACTATTTGCAAGACTAATGATGGAGAAGAGATTAAGAGATTATTGAGTAATCTTGCACCTTATCTAAGGAATAAAGTGAGGCCATTTTTGTCTGTGGTGGGTGAGAAAGACAAGTTAAGAAGTGAGACTGCAACAACAATAAGTTAGATGTTGACAGAATCTAAGGTAGCATCCCCACTAGCACCGAGAACATTGGAAGTGTTAGTAAGTGGTGACATGATGCAGATAGATCAAACAATGTTACCATTAACATTGATGATACAAATCCATTTGAAGGTTCTAAACATAATGAACCTAATACTGAGTATATTAAAGACAAACTGAAGCAAATTGAAGAGGAGAAGAAATTACTTGAAGAAGAAAAGAAGAAAGTATAAGAGCCAAGCAAAAATTGCTTGAGAATGAAAAGAAAAGAAAAGAAGAGGAAGAGAATAAAAAAAGAGTAGCAGAAGAATAAATGAGAAGGAAAATAGAAGAAGATGAGAAGAAGAGATTGAAAGAGGAAAGAGAAAAGAAAGAAGATGAAGATAGAAGAATCAAAGGGTTAGCCAAGAAGAAAGGGGAGGATGACACTAAACCTTCTAGTAAATCTACTCCACTTTCACTTGCCAGCCTAGCAAATGATGATGATCATCAAACTGACTTGATCTCATCCCTATCAAAACTCATTCAGAAGAACAAGACAGTGAAGGGCCTACATAAAACCCTAATGGAGGTTGCTGACAAATTACATAGTACCCAAGTACTACAACACATAGAAGTAAATCTAGAATAGAGGGCACAAGAAGTGCTATAGTCATTTGATGAGGAATTCACTAATTTTTTGAGTGTAGTAAATCTAAGGCACAAATTTCACATGATGCTAACTTGTTTAGCACCATTTGTTAAAATATTAAGAATGATTTGATAAGTCTTGATACTTGTATCAAGGAACTTCAAAAGTGTCAACAGGATGGGAAGATATTGTACATTAAGTGTACTCTATATTATAAACTAACTAAAGACATTGGCAATCAAATTGGAGGAAATATGAGTAAACTTGAAGCTCTATCTAGCCAGATACAACATCCATCTTGTAAGATTGATTATTTTGAAGGACAAGTGGCCAGAACTCGCAATGATATCAAAAAACTAGAACTTTGAGAGGAACAAATTTTGAAGAGTATAGGATTTTAGAGAGTCTATTTCTCTAAAATTATCTTTTGTTGAAAAATAGTTGGAGGAATGTGTCAAGGCCAAGGACACCTATTCTAACTTTTTGTATTCAGACCTTAATGTAGTTGAGATTGCATCATATGCCTTATGTGCAATTCTCACCTCTGCTAAATCCACCAAGGAGATATGGACTAAAGGTACGGATAATCTTAAGGAAATTTTTGATGATTTCATGAAGATTATATTAGCTTAAGACAAAAGGACAACATCTTTGACAACAGATGGTAGTTTTTGAATAGTTTTTTTTAACATTTTGACCTTTGTCATTGATGTCAAAGCGATAGAAGTACATGGGAAAATTGTAAAAAAAAGGTAAAGAGAAGATAAAATTAAGAAAGTATATTGTAAGGGGGAGCATATGTAAAAACTTTACAAAAATAATAGATGTAGTTTTTGTTACTTAGCCAATTTTCCCTATTTTGTTTCCATTGATGCCAAAGGTGGAGAATGTTGACAATTAGCTAATGGAGATATGTAATTGTTGTCATTTATGGAAACACATGATGTGCATGATTATAGGAAACCTCAAAAATAAAGATACTTAGCTTTTTTTACTCAAAAAATTGTCTAAGTATGAATTTGGTTTACAACAATGTATTATTTTTTTTATAACTTGTTGCTGATGTCAGATTATGACTAGTGAAGCTAGATGGAGATTATATACATGTTGATGATGACATGTATAACCTCAAAAGTCATTATGAATTGTATGGAAAAGAGATATTTGTGTTTTAAGTGAATCAAGATAGTGATAGTGAAGGAAAGAATTATTTTGTTTATAGAATAACTACTTGTCCAATTAGGGCCAACATCCTAGATGGTTACTCTAAGTTGGAAAAGTGTATTATGGTCTTAGCTGGACCATCAAAAATATGTGTAAAGACATGATATTTATGCAAAGTACATCTTGTGATGATAAGTGTGATTGTATATGCTATCTTGTAATTGTTATGTTGAGCAATTATTGGATGCAAACTTTTGCAAAAGTGATATATGCAAAGTTTTGTAAAAGCTATTTTGTGATCTAAGATCAAGCTGAAGATTAGAGATTAGTCAAGAAAGAAGTTACAATACTTGTTCCAGAAGTCTGATTACTTGTTTGGGAAGTGAAGTGCATGTTTGGGTAGTGGGCTCATCTTGCATCTACTGTACTACAACTCCTAAAAGGGTTGACACAACTCCTAACAGAGTTGGAATCTCCTAATAGGGATTCCAAAACTCCTAATAGGGACTCCTTATAATGAATTTTCTCATTGACTCCTAACAGGGTCTATCCTCTAACAAGGAACTTAAATATCAGTATATTATCTAGTAGGTATCATCCCCACCGGGGTTTTCCCTTGGACAAGATTTCCCTAGTTAACAAAATATGGTGTTATGAGTTATCTTTGTGCATGGTTACTACTATTGTTCAACATTACTTTATTACTTTGTTATGTATGGTTTAAAGTAAGAAATAATATCTAGTTGGTGACTAAAGTTTGTTGATTACTGATTCACCCCTCCTTTAGTAATCCCTATTTCTACTAGCATAATTATGTCAAATGGTTGATGTATACATCCCCTATGTATCTAGATTCTGCACAAATATTTGTTGCAAGTGAAGAACCTTATCTTCTTTCCTTAGCTTTTTCTCCAACATTTTACTCATAGCTTTCATATCTTGATCCATAGTAGATTTCAACACGGGAATTCTAACCATTATGATTTGGAGGTTCTATTGACTTATAGGGGGAACTCTCAAAATTTAGTGGATGGTTGATGATTATTAATTGCATGTGTGGGGGTGGTCTTTATGTTTTAAGAAGGCATTTAGTCAAACAATTCATTGTCAAGCATTGAAATCAAGGTTCTCTTATCAAAATAGAAAAGTTTGACTTTTATGTTGTGATGGCATCATCCTATTGTCTACATTCTTCTCATCATATTCATTGGGAAATCCTCCATGTTTGGTATTCATCAACACTCTTATGAATTTGTTTACACATATTCATGCATAGGCAATGAATATACATATAGGGGATCACCATTCTATCAGGTACCTTGTGTATCCTTTCCTTTGAGCCATTTGCTTTCCTTTTAAAACCACATAGCCAACTTGAGGAAGGGGTTAGTTTCAAGATATACATACTACTATTTTACTATGTTTATCTATTTATGGTATATGTCCTTTAGCAAGTTTAGTCATACCATTATGACCCAGTTCACTTGATGATTTGAAGAATAGGCTTCGATCAAACTTGGAAATTTCATCAAAATGAGTTATTTAACATGGGTTTGTTGTCACCAAGGCTCCATATGTCATGACTTTGATCTATAATATGACCAAAGTACCAACTGATTGGTATGTGTAGAAAGAGCAAAATGGGGCACTCAAAAATGATCAATATTCCCAGATCAATTACTAGAGTTTGATATTTTCTTAAATGTTTTCTAGTGCCCACTCTTTTGAATATGTAGAGCCTCTGTAACCATACCAAGGTAGAATAATGACTCGTGTAACAAGAAATCACATTGTTCTTTATTAAAATGTTGTATAACTAAGAAATTAATGAAACAATGAACTTGGATCATGATATTGTGTCCCTGAATTGATCATTTATGTTTTTGAACTTCTGAACTTGTGTATATTAATCTGAATCTATACTTCAAATCTAAATTAATTATTTCATATTTTAAATTTTGAAGTTTGAACAATAAACCTTGGAACCTGCATTTCAGAGTTTGTATTTTGGACTGTAGATCTCAACTTTGAGCTCCACTATTAGAACCGTTAAACTGGGTAGACTTCATGAATCATTAAATCATAATGAACCTACCTAGACTTATTTGAATCACTTCAAACCAATTGAACCATTTTGAACCCATTTTAATGAGGTTCAAGCCCAGACTAACCTAAGATATAAAGTTCAAGTATGGATTGGGATGGGAAAGGTTCACCTTTTGAAAATTTAAAGTGTAGGTCTATATGTGCACAAACAAGTTTAAAAGAATCTCTTTCCTTGGACTCAATGCTTTTGAGGTGTGTGTGATCATGTGACGAACTTAGTGTTAGTTTCCTTGATTCGCATTCTCCCCTACAAATTTTTGGCAAACCCGACCTATGACATGTCCACTTTTGATGTCGGTGTCAGATTTCCTTTTATAATCATAGCTTTAGATATTGAATATGATTTTGCATTTCCTTATTTCAAAAATACAAAAAAAATATTGCATTACATGTAGTTTTCATTCAAGATGTTTGATTTATTTTATGAATAATTTGATGATAGTTTTAGGAATGATACTTTAGATAAGGATCATCTTTGTACGGACTATGTGTTAAATGTAGTATCACATGATCTACTTTCTCACTCGCATCTTCTTCAAACACTTTTAGTGATATTTTGTGTGCATGGTTGCATTTTTCTACATTTTTTTTGTTTTATTGATGCACCTCATGTATGTTATGAAAAACCTTCGATGATTGTTAAGGGTTGTCCTCAACTTAGTGTTAAGGGTAAACCTAGAGACCCCTTGAACTATTTCATTGATCAAGATTTTATTTCTCATGATTATTTCAATTGGAATAATCCTCAACCTATTATTCTTATCTCTTTACCACCTTCTCAACCTATGCTTCCTCAAGCACCTCGACTGCCAAATAATTATTTTAAAGAGTGTGATTTGGTGGAGCAATGATGAGCTACTACTGCTAAGATTTATCTCTAGCAATTTCTTCAAATATCACCTACTTACCATGAATCTTTACAAAAGGATTTATCTATTCTTCTAGTTCCATCAAATAATTCCTTTTTGGATTGTATGTATACTATGTCATTTCTTCTTTTTATTGTCTTCACTGAAGATGATCTTCCCCTCTACAAATTTAGAACAAATATGATGCTCTTATGGTTATTGTATTTATAAATACAATCACCATATGCCACGTGCTTTAATGTATAATGGTTCAGTTTGAATTTTTGTAGCATAGACATGTTAAAATCTATACAAGTTGGTATTTTAAGTATTTAGCCAAATTATGTTTCTATTAGTAGAAACATGTTGTCTCTAACTACTCTTAACCCTCATCAATTGATAACATGTTGTGAGCTTCAAAGGAGGTATCTAAATATCAAAAATCCTAATGCAAAGTATAGAGAGTATGTGCTAATGGGACTATTGTTTGTGTTTTCAAAATCAACTTGTACATTCATTATGTGGAGGGATTGGTCATCAATTCCCCCATTTTCTTTTATTTCAAAAATCCTGAGCTGGCTACTAATAGAGCAACGCAATGATGTATGGTTGACCCACCAAAATTTTAGTGAGGCAGTGCCAAGTCTTCTTTGTTGAATGTTATTGTATATCTACCCATTTCATTGTGACAATTACCAGGTTTAGAGCATCTAGTATTGAACACTCTTTCCAAGCCACTCAAGCAAACATAAAAGAACAATCAATTATTTCAAATGGTCACCCACCGTATGGACTAGCATAGTCTTCCCAAATTTACTCGATGTCCACCAAGTGTTTTGCAAAATCTAATATGTGGTTGTGAGAAGACATTGTGTTGGCTTCATGTATGAAGCGACATGGCCGAGAAGAGATGAAATATAATTTTAGGGCACCATTTTTTTTATGTGCATAGAATGTATGTAAAGGATGCACTAAAGATGAAATGGATTCATGTAGCTAGGTGTATACATAAGTGAAATGAAAAGATGCATTATTTTCCAGAATGCCATGCAAAGAACCTTGGGTGCATTGTTTTCAAATAGAAGAAAGCATCTTGTATTTATCTTCTATTACTAATTTATATATTTGAAAAGCATATTCCAAGCACTACATTTTCTATTACTGAAGTTTTATGATATTCAGCATCTAAGTGCCTCAATATTTTTACATCAATTGACATAAAATATGAAAAACAACAAAAACACATTCACTTTTTCCATAAGTGAAGCTCAACTTCTTGCAACTACCTTGGTGTGTACACTTTTTAGATAAGGCTCTCAAATAATGTAAAGGATGGACATCTCATGTATTTTTGGAGACCATAAATTCATTGGACACCAAAATGCATTGTGGGCACCATACACTAAAAATAAGTTAATACACTCTTGATGATGAAGAAAAATAGATGTTCCTTGGTGTTGCATGTTTCTTTATTACAAAAGAGAGAAGCTTGGTAGCTGAAGTCTAGAATGGATTGAGGTGGAGTGATCTAGAAAATTGGGAAAGGTTCCTACATAAGAGCTTGGTTGAACTTGATGATTGATATTGCATCACAATGCATGAACACTCAAGATATTTGGGACTAGAAATTTTAACGAGTAGTTACCACATTGACTCTAAATTTCTTAACAAATTGTTAATGCGTAAAAACAAAATGAAGCAAATTAATATTTTTTAACATTATGTCATTTAAAAGGGATGAGGATGTACTTTTATATTCATAATGGTGAAGAAAATAAGATGTTCCCAGGTGGTGCACATTTCTTCATTAGAAAGAGACAAATTGGTATTGCATCCTAATGCATGACCACTTAAAAGATTTGGAAGGAAAATCATGAATGAACACTCACCATACAAGACACTAAATTCCTAAATAAATTATTGATGTTTAGAAACAATGTAAATAAATTAATATTTTTTATATTATTTCACTATTCAAGAAGAAGGAAATCTTTATTTAGAATCATGTTCAAATACAAATTAATTTTGCATTTAAATAACTCTTTACAATAAATTGACCAACTAAACCTTTTTTACAATAACCTAAACAACTTATCAATTTAATCAAATTGTGAACATATTTAATTTTGTATAACCTACAACATATCATAATTCACTCCATAGAAGACACATGATACAAAACACCACACTCATATCAAAATGCAACAGTTGATGATGTCATGAGCCCAAATTAATAGGATATATAAATATTAAGATGATATATTAATATTATAATAATAATCAAGAATAATAATATTAAAGTAAAATATAATGTATTATATATAATGATATATGCGTAACACTTTATAAAGATATAAATTCAACATAATTAGATACTAAATATTAAGTATAGTTGATCTTAAAATATGATAATATATATACAGTTACAAATATAACAATGATATATTTGATAATATAATAATAAATCGATATATAAGATTATATCATAATTATAATGTAATATATTATATTATAATATTAATGGGTTAAATAAATTGAATAATAATTAAATATTATTATAAAATATTATTTTTAATCATATAATTAATATTAAAATTACTTAACAAAAGGTCACACCTTTCCTTATAAAAAAGTATATAAATGAGTATTACATACCCGTAAGGATCATCAGGAAAACTATTTATAAAAGGAATAGCTTTATATCAAAAATTGGGAAAAACTAAATGGATGATAGAAAGGGGTGATCACAAATGGTATCAGAGCTAAACATCCACCCATCCTGTGGAGTTATACTAGAACACAGAGTTACGAAAAGATTTTTATCAAGAAAGTTTTATCCCAATCAAAGTACAAAAGGAAAGACAAAAATCTTAAATAGGGCTAAAAATTATAATTGTGGAAGATTTTAAATAACCAGTGTAATCTAAATAATTCATGGGCACATCAGATTATCATATTTTTGAGAATTTCATGTTG